>CM059573.1:19627053-20227053 GCA_030386875.1 Morinoia aosen | reverse complement strand
CTATCTTCTCTGTTTCACTTTCGAGGCAGCGAAACGTCAAAAATTGGCCAAACTAGAAAGCGAGCCCGGCGAACGGAGGCCAAACAATTGCCCTCAGCCGAGCCATGGATGTTGCCAGACCAACTGTGGACGTAATCATAAGGAACTGAATATATCTGCATACGTCAGAAATTTAATTTTAGTGTAAGTAATAATGCTTTGCAAAAACTGTGAGAATCATTCAGAGATCCGGTATTTTTTATAAAATAATAAGAAATGAATGTTAAGCGCCGGACATACTTTTTTCACAGCAATAATGAACCAGTTGGGTCATATATTAAAATAATTGGAAAATGTTCGTTAAATATTTCTCCGTCAGAACGCCTGGGAGATAACAGAGGTTAATTCTTCCTTTAACTTTATTGAAAGTTATAAGCTCTCTGTAATTATTAAAATATCAAACAAGAAACACCTAGGAATCAATTACAGTTATTCACATAGTTCCGTCATGAAAATTTAGTAGATCAACTTCCCTTACACAAATAGTGGCGATGATTCGAAAGGCTTTCAAGAGCGTTTGAAAGCTTAGCAAACAGCAGCGAGTAAAATTCTCGTCCCGCGTCTTGACTTACATGCAAAATCCGACTCGAGTCTCTGCTGCCTCAAAAAAAAAAAAACGCTTCTCTGTTATTCTATCCGACTCTTCAATCTTGGATATTTCAGCGCCTCATTACCATATTACATCAGCAAAAATGATTTGAATTCTCTTAAAACCGCGCATAGTTATACTATGCAAGTACGAGGTTTCGTGAGCTGTTAATGAAATGCGCGGACTTCTGAGAGTCGTTCAAACTTGGGAAGCTGTGCGATGTTTATTCAAATAGCGCAAGATTTTAGTTTTACTCGCCCTGCTCTACGCTCCAGTGTGACCATACGATCTGGGCTGATGTGACCATACGATCTGAGCTGATGTGACCATACGATCTGGGCTAATGTGACCATACGATCTGAACTGATGTGACCATACGATCTGAGCTGATGTGACCATATGATCTGGGCTGATGTGACCATACGATCTCAACGTACATTCTCACCGAGCGATTTTTAAATAGATGCTATACGTCGAGGATGTCACTTCTGACCGATCACTCAGTTCTTCATAAATTTACTCGTTGAACATTCACATTCAACCCGCTTACCCAATTCGTATAAGTTAAACAAGCGAGAACTTAACAAGCGATAGTTTATCCCCGTGATTCATATCGAAGATCGTACGTTCACATTCTGTAATTTTTAGGCCAAAAAGTAATGAAATGTTGGTATTCTAACACATCTTGAAGAATTTGAACACATTTCTATAGTTTTACGTGATCATTGAACTCCTATGAAATTCTATTTCAGAATTTCAATCTGGCGCTGATCTCGATGAGCCGAACAGAGCTGTGCAAGTGCCGAGTTAACTCATTGACGCTGCTTTGTTTTCTGCTTTTTTTTGTTTAACTATTAACAACGCAGCTGCATACTTATTACATCTATAGCTATTATATTTATTTATTGTGGGCTATGATTAAAATTATTTGTTTAAATCTTGTTTCCCAAGTACAGACTTTTAAAAAATATCTATATGGCAACGCTATTGATTTTTTTGTCACATTATATATTAACGATGTTTAATTTGGAGTAGAATGTATTAGTTACAGAAAACATTAAAGTGTAGCAGTTTCGTTAAACTATTATAGTTCAAACATCAGCAAGACTAAGTGAATTTAAATTATGAACTGATGCTGTCGAAGGATTGGGTTGATTTAGTCACAAACCAGGTGACTGAAATGTTTCGTTCAAACCGATAGATATCGTGATGAAAAATTCTGAACAACAATTTCGCCAATTTGGCTTTGGCTAAAATGAACCTGATGTTCATTTAAATTCCTTCAATATGCAATACAAAAAAACTTTCCATTGAATATAGACCTTACTGTATGTCCAGCAATTTCATATTTTCCTCACAGAACTTTAAAGATTCGAATCTAAAGTTGACCGAAAAATACTCGCATTTCCGCGACCCCAACAGATGTGTCCATTCTAACAGGAACTGACTTGCAATGCGGGGGATCGATCAAAACTCAGGATCTGGCTACTGGAATCCCGATAAGCTGGCCCCAACTTCGAGAAAATAGAAAAGTTTGATAATGGATACTTGGAGCCTTTTATACTGTCGTGCCATAGAAATCGATTCAATAAACCGATTCGAGACTGCTGCCATTCGGTACTCAGAGCTTGAGGCACGTGTAATATTTATGCAAATAAAAGCAGTGCACTGAATAAGATTAAGTTCTGTTTCTCACTTAGCATCTTAATCATATTGTTGAAACTTGATAAGCTTCTTTGGATTGAGATAGCTCTTATTTAATACGAGATTTATCTTGACGAAATAGTATTACAACGACAACTTAATTTGCTCTAAAATAATAGCTTTAAGAGCGATAGATAGGCACAAGAACTCTAGCATTTAAGGACCCAAGAAAGTGAAGGAAAATAAAATACATGAGGTTCAAACAACCCTTTGATTTGAATTTCTTACCGACGAAGATGAAAGGACAAAACATTGTGGACGTATCATAAATTATACAAATATTTTAGAATGGAAGTTTTAACTAAATTTGTGAGAGCAAAGAAAAATGATTTTTCAATGTTAGACCTATCATGGACTGTATAACGATTATCCATCAGACAAAAATTGATAAAAATCTGATGAAGACTGAATCATCATCAACACTTCTGTATAGTCTCCGTCTCAACGTGCGAATACATGCACCTTGCAGCTCTGATACCTAGTACTCACTGTAGCTTTAAAGAACGTAAAATATTTATTTAAAATCTACCTTTATCGCACAAATGCCGCGTGAGGCCACTTTGCAATATGAGTGCCTAACTCCGGCCTTCCATATCGTAAAGCGATCCGCTACTCTTTCACGGCGCCGCAATACCCTGGGCCAATACTAAATTACTTCGCTATATCAGAGAGCTGCGATGCCCTCCAAGTTCCTTGATGTACGAGTCCCAGCTGAGTCAGTCACGACCGAGAAATTGAAAACGATAACAATCTGTTCGCTGTGACACTTCATCGATATTTGATTGAAACGTCGAGACACGGATGTACCTTGCGCTTTTCAGGGATCTTCTCCTACCTTTTATAAATACTTTGTTCATGGAAATAAGTATGAAAACGATTTTTCAAGCCGGAAATTTCCGACTAATGCTTTGATGAAGGAAAAGTATCCCGAAAGATTTCTCTATTTAAAGAAGAATATAAATACTGTTATAATATTTGCGCAACTTTGACATTTTGCTATCAAAATGAATTGGAATTCAAGCTCTATGCAACTGGCTCTGTAGAGAAACTAACGAATGAAAAAATTCCAAGTTATTTTTATAAATTGAAGCGGTACTGTGTGACATTTCAGACACTGCAAGACACACATGAAGAGAAGCTATGAATCGAAAAAGTGCAAGCAAATTAAAATATACTTTCGCATTTAATTTCGTTCTTTATCTAAACCTTCAGAAATGAGACGAACGTTTCGTAGCATGGTTCCATCTGAAAAATTTGATAACAAACTACAACGGAAGGAAAATGAACTGAAGAAAAACACGTGCATTAGGCGAGAATCTCACAGAAACTAGAGGGTGCTGTTATAGATTTACATGAAAATATTCAATATTTAAACCACTACTTCATGAGAACTACCTCTAGCTAGTACAATATCGTGAGGGCAGGTTAAGTAATCAATGGATATTTCTTATGTTCATGCATTTAGTATAGCAAAAAACACTTACTTTGTACACTTCAAACCGAACCTGGGTAGAAAAAATATGGCGGTAGACCTCACGCTATGGTAGGAACAACTAGAGAGCCAAGAGTAAATTATGATTTATTCCATGATTTTAACATGTCAAAGTATAGTTTTTATGGCGTGTCGATTTAAACTCAGTGTTTCCTAATCTCTCAAACTTTGTAGTTCTATTCTTCATGTGAATGAAATTTGACGCGAGATGAGTAAGGTGATCAGCTATATCAAAAATCAACAGTCAATTCCGCACCCTGTAAAATTGTCAAAAACAAATCGACAGGAAATTAATTTCAATAGCGAAAGTGATCGGACGGGAGTTTTACATGGAACTAACAGAATTCAGCGAGTGGACCGTAAATGAAACTTTCATCTATTTCATGCGCGGAACTATATCCACAGCATCTGGGATTGGTCCGAACATCTGGCAATAATCCTATATTGGAACTGCGAGAACGTTTGCAATATTGTATCGTCAGTGTGCCTTAGTTGTCGTTCAGTTTGAAATATATTCGTGGCAAGATACATCTTTGTGTATATCATGGGATATATTAAAACTTTACCATACAAAATGACATTAATACACATTGGGTTGGAGGAAAAAAAACACTAAAAAATAGCCTTGAAGTCTACGGGACTACTGCGACACATTTAACTAGCTTCGTTGGATGAGCGACCGCGGAAAAAATCGGATATCAGACGATGATCTGAGCGCACATTTAGTCTTGTGAAAAATTTATTTGTCATTTCATGCGGTGAAAAGAGATATCAGATGAGAATCAACTATACCGCTTGAAAAAATTGGCAAGCTAGATGTGAAAAAGACGTGAAAAGAAAGCAATACACCTTTTCTCGTTTATAACCACACGTCAAAACAATATAGCAACAGTTTGCACACTCATACAACAGCGAATAAAAATTAATAACAGCGGCTCAAAATATAGCAACATCCAGTACAAATCTAGTGACGACCCTGAAAAATTGATAGCAGATGCAAAATGTAGTGACAGAGACAAATAAATATAACGTTGCTTCAAATTGTATAACACTCTCAGAATGTTGCAACAGACGTTCATTTTCTGTAACAGATAATCAAATATTGTTACAATACATCATATGACCAGTATCACAGGTTTAAAATAATGTAACAGATGCAAAAAATAGTAACGAAAAGTCATAAAATGGAAAAACATCTTTTAAACTCCTATTGACGAGAGAAATAATTTTCTTTTACACTTCCATATTAAAAAAATTAAAAATAATGGGTTCACCTTGAAATCCCGACTGTCAAAATTCCAAAAGTCAAAATCTCGAATATCTACTTCCCGACCATATTTGGCAGTGAAATACTGTACATGCCAGTTGGTAACCCTAATTATAACATTCGGGATTTTGATTTTTGGGATTTAGATATACGGGATTTCGACATTCGGGATTTTGACTTTCGGGAGTCTGAATGCCACCCGACAATAAAACATGTAGGACTACATTCCATTACTTCCCGGTCAGTGTAAGATGCAATATCCGCTGACCGGGAAGTAACGGAATTTTTCAGAACAACTCTGACGTGGCCGGTTTACGTGTGATACATATTATGTTCATTCTTTATTGCAATTATCAATAATTTTGTATGCATAGTTTCAAAATGTATTATGTACTACACTACATGGCTACTTAACTGTTTATTTTGTTTATAAATAATTGTGTCAGAAATTGTCAAGTTTTTAGAATAATATTTATGCACGTTACTAATTTTGTATAATTGTTATCCTTTTTGAACGTTGTTACAATAAACCTACTCTGTCACAACATATTGTTTCCATGTTTTGATGAATAGTTTCACTGTCATTCATTTTGCCTGGTGTCGCTATAATTTGATGTTGTTGCTATTTTTTGCGACACTGTCTCTATATTTCTATTCCCTATTATATTCAATGGTTCGTCGTTGTTAAATTTGCAGTTCGTCAGTGCATTTTGAAAGAATGTGTTTATAAAAAGAGAAAAAGTATATTCCAACACTCAATGAACAAGTTTAGATTAGGTTTAGGTTTAGTTTCCTACGGAAAAGCAAATACGCTTCTCTATTAATCACGAAGTGAAATAACTTCTAAATTCGTTATTCTAAGGTGGTAAAATTTTCCCAATTAATAAAAATTGCTTCAATTTGAAGACAATTTTTTTCATTCACTGGTAATTATGTACGATGAGATATTGACAGCGCACACTGCTCACAGTTGGAATTAGTTTTTCATAATATTGAGAGAACGATTGATCAGCATCTAACGAAAAAGAGAAAAAATCAGAAGATAGAGAGCAATAGATTCTTAAAATATAATACTACTATTGGTTAGACATATAAGTGACCTCTCTTTATGGCTTAGTAATATCAGTGAATTTTACACGCTCTGGTCTTCTGCATTAAGGTTTTTAGTCTGCATCAGATGCCTTTCCTGCATCAGATTTGAAAAGCGATTGAAGGGGACGAAGAAGCAGAAAAGTCGTGTAGTAATGTTATAATTTAAGAACATATATGTAGTGACATTTTTCGGATAGGTGCTAAGTGAAAATTAGAAGAGATTGATTTGTTTTATATCCGAAACAACAGTGCGGAAATGTACTTACTTGAGTTGAGACAAGTAACTTGAGAAGAACTGTTATGTTAAACTTGAAGAATAATGGCTTATCACTTGCTTGCTTAAGCATCAAAGAACGATTGTCGTTAGCACCTTGAACGTCAAAGTCCCTCCCTTCGCAATGAAGTCAAGATATCACGCAGTGATATCAAGTAGTCTTTGAAAGAGCGAGTAGTCAAGTAGTTACAAGTAGTGACTACTTGTGTAGTTACTACTTGTAGCGACTACAAGTAGTGCTAGTAGTCTTTGAAACGAGCGCATACTCGGAGAAACCATTAAAATGCTACGTGGGCTTAACTTTAAAAATTCTAAAGAAAATTGGTGTTCACGGCCTGTCAAAAATAATGGGATTAAATATTTTTCTGAAAGAAATCTTCCAGATGTGGATGACAAACGAATATTTCCATCCTAATTGTAGCCGCTATTAAAAATATTATTGTACTTGTGCTCTGGTGAAACTCGTATCAGGATCCTTACGAGCGTGACAGAGAGAGACGGACCAAACAACTGAAGCACAGGCTGGATCATAAATAACTTCCCCTTTTCGAAATTAGGGAGCAGGAAAATTATGAAACATAGAGAGTTGTGGCTATGTTCCAGGAATTGGCTTGGATTTTACAGTTATTCTCAGGAGAGGGAGAGACAATATTTGTATTTTAAACTAATGCTTGATGGTACTGTCAATTTTGATGCTTGAAATAATGCTTGAAAGCCTTTCTTTACATTTAGCTTTGTTTTCGTTTAAAAATCGTGGCTGAAGTAGACTTTATACAATCTCATTCATAAGTTGTGCATTATCAAAAAATATGAATTATAATCTCTCAAATAAACAGTGAGTGTTTTGAATCACTTTCACGTTACATAAAATAATAACATATATCTCGTAAAGGTTTGCGTCAACTATTACGAGCTTAATGCACGGTGAATGGAGCTGGATGGTTTAGTTGCTTGTAAATTTGTGAGCAAACCTTGAAATGGCTGCTTGTGTTTTGAAGGACTTTTATTTGAAATATTAACTGGTCTTATATGAGCTTAATCAAGTAATTTACGTATATACACACACAACACACTGTCTTGAAAAGTATAATAAATTTCCGACGAGAGAAGATAAGGAGCGGGCGAGCGGGAAATGTCAAGGGCAAACGCTGTTCGTGGATCACTTGAATAGCTTATCTATTCATTTCAAGCACATCTATTTCTTTGAAGTGTAAGATTGTACTTTAACACTTTGACTGCGGCAACTAAATATCAAGTTTAACGCCAGACTCAAATTTGAAGTTTATTGTAGTAAACTATTTTGAAAATACCAAACATGAACTGGTTCGTGCCTTCATTTAGTTTTGATTAAGTATTTATGAAAATTGAGTTTACGACTACTGGTCGGTCAGCAGCGTTATGAAAATTACCTCCGTATACCACCGGTGGCTCACGTCGCAGTCAAAGTGTTAAACTTCCCACACACACTTTAAGGTAGCGCAACACTTCCCACAAGTATTTCATCACAAATCTGAGCTAAAACTGTCAAACAACATTCCCCGAATTCTTGATTTGGGGGTAAATGTATTCACCATCGCTGTGGAGGGTTGCACTACAAACGACTGAAATTTTTGCTTTGAAGCCGCGCTGGACGCTCACAGCGCGCGCCCCCACAGCTGAGACAGCAAAGCTCAGCAGCCTCCAATTCTTGACAGCGGCCGTATTTTGCCGCGGGCCTGAGATTTAGAAACGGCTGCGTTGCTCCCATTAGCATACAGATGCAATGTTGACCCGGTGATGCGGCAGGTATGCAAACTAGGACATTGAATTTACCTCGAATGTTTAGCTGCACGAGAAGCGAGGCTTTCATTTTTAATAAGAGTTCTAACGTTCTAGAAGGGGGGCCTGGAACATAGAAAATGCAGCCAAAAATATCGCGGCCATAAGGTGTACAGTTTTGGCGTACGTGGGGCGTTTTAGCTCGGGCGTGTGGGTGCTGTAAAGCTCACCTGAGCCTATCGCTCAATGATGAATATTTTAATTTTAGTAATTTCGGTTATGCGTTTCTAAAGAAACTAAAGCGTGTTACAAAAAAGCTCGTGCACGGTGAGAAGGGTGCTGGAAATACTAAGCACAAATATGTGCAGGAAAAACAAGGCGCAGTTTTATTGGGAAACGGGTAAAATTTTATGGGATAATTTTTAATTCACTCATCCTGTTTACGAGTAAAAATTGAAATAAGCTTTGAAGTGCTATAGGCCAAGAAGTCGGTTTCGAGGCCAATAGAATCACATAAGCAACAAACACGTCGGATCAATTTAAAAAGAAAAATAAAGATTTAGATCTATTTGAAACTATTTTGAAGAGACGGGAAAACAGTGTATTGCAGCTTCAAGATACGTGCAAAATTTTACAACACATTCTGCCAAGCTTCGGAACTTCACGAATACGGCGTAATTTGCGGCAGACGACTTGAAGCCCATACATTAAGGGAAGATTTAAATTCACTGAAAGTAGTTCGAACGGAAGTGAAAACTGTGCATATAAGCTTCACAATATGTACAAAATTTCACAACTCATGACTTCAAGCTTCGAAACTTCATGAATGCGGTTTAATTTGCGGAAGATGACTTGAATTACATAGATCAAGAGAAGATTTAAATTGTTTTAAAGTAGTTTTAGCGAAAGTTTAAACTGCGCATACCGGTAAAAGCTTCAGGTTACGTACAAAATTTCACAGCACACTCCCTCAAGCTTCAGAGCTACATGGATGCGCTGTAACTTGAGAAAGGCAAGGCAACTAGAATTCCATGCAGCAAGGGCCACCCATTTCTCTGTCAAACCCCATTTTGGACTTGGATTCTTTTTAACACATTGCTTGCGATGTAACCCACCGGTGGTCGAGCTTAGGTTTTCCTTCTGCGAAACGACCCATCGAGGGGCCGTTTGAAAAATTCTAACAATCTTTTTAAATCAATGGGATTTAATAGACCCAGTTAGTAATTGGTAGTTATAAATTTGCAAATCACTTTCGACTTTAAATTTGGGTTGAATATTGTACTTCAGTGTACCCCATCGCAGTCAGAGTGTTAAAAGAATTTCGACCCTCAACAATCTATCGAGCCTGACGGCCCCACAACGCGGGGCTGGACACAGCACCCCGCAGCCGTGCTATAGCACCGCTAACGACGTGGGTAAAGCGAGGCGCGGGTCTGCTGCTATCTGGTGCGCTGGGATCGGATTACGAGAGATACATGAGAATGTATTTGATGCAGTGGCTCGGAAGGGGCTAATGTATAGTCCGGTTGAGCTGCGGAACCGGGGAAATTTATTTATATTCTTCAAGTAAGATACTCTAAGCTACATAATGATTCGGGCTATGTACTTAAGTTTACTGATAGCATAGAACATTATGAAATGAATTTGTGAATAACGCAGATTTTCAATTAATAGAACATTTTTAGTTAGTGGTATAATTTCTTCACATCTCATGAACACAGATTCGTTCTCTGTCCAACGCTTGATGATAGTAAATGTTAGATCGGAAATGATGGGAGAAATACAAGTCTCTATAGGTTTACGCCACACACCTGCACCGCACAGCGATGTGATGCAAGTAGCGTAAGCAGCACACGAAGGATGAGGGATGTGGCGGCCATCATCGGCCACATCGCTCTCTCTAATGAGGCTGTGGCGCTACCGAAACCGTAAAGCGGCGCAAAATGGGGTGGGTGAGGGAGCAGACTCGTGGTAAAGTGGGAACGAGAGAGCAGACTTGCGGCAAAATGGGGCGAGGGAGCAGACGTTGCGAATTCACTCATTTCTGCTAGTCAAACCCGACATGCATCCTTAAAAATAAAATATATCACAGTAAATAGTGAATTAGTTGAATGAATGGCTTGTTTCCGACGATTACCAGTGGTAAGTGGCGCTTTTAAATGGAGCTTCGAGTTTGAGGGGCCAATGAGAATAACGTGTTTACCGTGAGCGGTGCGAGCTCATATCGGAGGTGCATTTACGGTCCGGCACTGGCCAGGCTGCAGAAGTGCTCTGGCCTAGAAATATCGGGGCTTTCTAAACTTATCCGCACTTATCTCGGCCGACACGGCCGCAAATAAAGAGGAGTTTGCGGCTGAAGCCCGAAACACTGACGTTCAAGAGCGGAGGTGCTCATAAAATTCACAACCTCTTGCACTAAAGCTTACAATTTAAAAAAACTGTTCGATATTTCGACCAGAGGTAACACTTTCTGGGTTGATGAACTCATAAAACGACCATGAATTTTTAAAGCCAACTTTTGGTTGCCTAAATTTCAAGCTTGAATGGGGTTCTACAGCGACCAGAAAAGATATGATGTGGACCACCGCCAACACCGAAAATGAAGGGGATGAGCGAGGAAGAGTTTTATTTAGCACCTAGAAGAGAATTGGGATTTCATAGACGATATAGTATAATTGACACCTTTTCTGCTATGAGTCATGAATTTGCAGACATTTTAAGATCATTAAAACGGTATCATTTGTGATAACTCGAGATAGAGACCATCACATATGTGGCAAAAATGATCTCCTATGGAATAAAATGGAAAACCAACGTAGCTAAGAAAATCATGATCAAAAACAAATGTTTCGTACTTTGACTTATTGTTTTTCAGAACACTGAGGATGGATTTTCTATGATCCGAAACGTTTGTTTTTTATCATGTTTTTCTTAGCTACGTTGCCTAAGTGGTTGCCTACGAAGTGGTCGAAATACATATGTTTAAAAATGTTATTTTAATTCCCTGTACATGGTTTCTTCCAAGCAGGAAGTTAGCGTTATTTGCAAGTAAGGCGAGACGTAAGACACATATCTATAAAATATTCTGTATTTTATTACGGTTTTGTATATGAATAAAACAAATTTAACTATTTCACAAAATGCGCGCTCCGCATTCGTTGGGCTAATATTCTAGTTACGGAAGTCCAGCCAGTGACATTCACCAAAGACATTAAAATGACAATCACCAAAGGATATAATAGCATATTTAACAACAGACATAACAACATACTTCAAATTTGTACGTATTGATCACTTGATTACGCTGAGCATGCGAACAGGGTTACAGGTCGAAGTGGATAGTTACATACATTAGGAGGGCGGCCATATAAATATTAAGAGGGTCCTATCCTTAAGTTCCAATTTGAAATGTGGATAAAAATGCTAAACAAAATTATATGACTAACATTTCCCATTTACGAACATGAGAACACGTAAAATAAGAACCTAGTAAATCAATTACTGAAGGAGATGCATTCTAGCCACCTCGCTCCTGACACCTTGTCATTCTTGTGCGTAGCATTACGAAAGCTGAGCTTTTTTTTAGCGACCAGACCTCATGGAGACATCGTTTGGTCGGAGTGAGAGATATCTCTCACTAGTGTGAGGCAGTGTACGTATAACTCGGCACACTCAGCCTCGACCAACACGAACTTTTGAAAGTAACTTGAAAGTAAATACTTATATACTGTTATACCAAATTTTCTAATTTCTCAGAGTTCCAAAATGTCCGAGCTCACCACGTTTTGAAGTTTTTATCGACCTGATTACCAAACAACAAACAATGATCATCAACTTGTTAAGAAATTTAACCGGTAGTGATTTTGAAAAATTACCTTCAAATTGATTTGCTACTCGAAAAAGATGCTACTATCTTGATGCCTATACGGAAACCCCTGTTTCATGTGAAGATATGTATCAGTTTATGAGAGCTTTGAAAACCTTTTTTAAGTTAAACTAAACAAGATTATGCGAGTAGTTACAAGTATCACCACACGATATAATTGAAAGTTCTTTTACACACGATTTATTTAGGCTGCCCTGTGCATGAATAAGGCTATCATGTGGATTTCAGAGAAAAGAGGAAAAACACAACCTGAAGAAACACAGCAAAAAAAGATTCAAAACGTAGCTATTACTTTAATTCTAGCGTCTCTATTTAAACCGCTTTCGCTTTCTCGAGTAGCTCCGAGGGCGGTGCTTGGGTAGGTTTGTTCATCTTCCTCGTCGGTCTGCAAACATGAACCAAGTCCAAGTCCCCTTCGGCTGCTCTGGTTCCATCGACCCACCCTGTCAGACCTCTCAGAGTGTCGCGATGCGGGCTTGCTGCCAGATACGCAGGGGACACGGTATATGGAGGGAGCAACTTCCCTCATTCATCATGCGATTTGATGATCCAAAGCGACGGTGACACAAGCTCTTTGATCATGAAAGCTGGCTCGCCCTGTGCCAGTACCGCTGCGCGCGCGCGGAGCCTCGCAGCTTTAACTTCCCAAGTTGCCTTTTTGTTCTTCCTCTCGTGAGCTCGCAGTGATTGTATCACTCACGAAATGCCTCGCTTTGCGACTTCAAGTGGAGTTGAATAAGTATAAAAGAATGAACTTAATTCCCCATTCTTGGGTTTCTTCCTTTCTTTACTGCATCAACTGTCAACCTAAAGGAAAACAATAATTTATGTGTATATATGAGCCGCTAATTCGAAACCATGTTGGATAAAACTCGATCATCAGTCAAAAACATGCATATAAGTTGGTATTATCAAAGCAACTAACGCCGAAGTCACCAAGCGTCAGTTAAATTCGAAAAAATTTCTTACTTTGTTGATGAAAGAACAAAAACCTGAACCGCTGTCGTCTTGTCAGGACACGCACAACGCGGAATTTAAAACTTAAAGTTAATCCTCAGGTTCGATGGGGACAGGCTTTGCGCAGGGATGTTTAGTTTAAGGCCACAGGTATTTAACATCGTGGCTTAGTGTTTCAAAGCGGTTATTTTCGCTGAACTCTTATTGAATGGTCGATAAACTCAGACTTAAACTCAAGTGTTTTCTATGTCTTCGATGAATGCCAAGATTTTAATGGTATCCTCTACATGGTGAACGTTAAGACCAGAAAAATATCGGTAGAGCAGAATATTAGCTTCTTCAGACTTTATTATTCGCAGAAATATTGAGCAGGAACTCGTTTAAATCCAAAAGGGAACCATAAACTTCACCGCGTATTATAAAGATATTCAATCTTGTATTTGGTTACATTCACAATATAGTCATTTGAAGATACCATGAGCCTTATTCCGAATCGTGTAATATATTTTAAAGTCTAATCCCTTTATCGAAGCCCAGGATGACTGTTGAAGGACTGAACAACCGATAATTTACACACCGTCCAATGTGAGTGTTCAATAGTAAAACGCATCATTTCGAGGCAAAAATACTCTATGCACACCGCAATACCGAAATTTATGCCTCAGGCATCACATAAAATTAACTGGCCTTCAAGTAATGTATGGATATTTTGTTCGCTCAAAAGCTTTAGATCCTGGTTTGCGGTAAATTGAATTGCAACGTCAGGCGGTGAGCTAAATTTGGGAGAGAGAAAACCGTCTTTTTATTTTTGTATTTATTTACGTGCCTCGAGTAAAGGGGAGCAAAGCGGGGAGAACAACATTGTTCCCGCTTGTGAACATTTATCTTATTACTTTAACGAATATTGATGACCGTATGCAGCTTAAGTCTTCACGTTAGAGGTGCAACTGAGTAGCAAGTCAGCCACCGTATAAGAAATGAGAGAGAATAAAGTATACATACATCCCCATGTACGGTATTTCATCAACGGCTTTTTATTACTATATTTAGTAAAAACCTGTTAAATTGAAGGTGCAACTGAGTAATTATTCGTGCCATCATGTGGAGAACAGGAAGGAACAAAATTTGTGCCCAGTGAGAGCTCGAGGCCCACAAAGACTAAGTGAAATGACGTTGATGTACTCAAAGCGACTAAAAATACGGGATTTATGTACAGTGTTGCTTCCCATTACGACAGGGCTAATAAGAGGATTCTACTCCGTTTAGCTACAATAAAACCTCAACCAGTATCCCCATTTCCATCTCAATCTTTTTCCAAAAATATAATATTTACACACGATCTGTTACTACCAGATCCATTTACAGCTAACTTCGTAACAAACTATGTTCAATTTACGCCTCTACAAAAAACAGCTGAAATTGATGAGCTACTCGGCATGGTTTACTTTGCGCAGATCTGTAAAGCGTAAAATCAAAATCTCCATTCACACACAACTTTCGGACAAACTGATGTCAAATTAAAGAACTGGATTAAACAATGGAATTTTCTTCGTTCTGTGATTACGGAAGATCCGAACAGGATTCGCCAAAAGTACACAGTCGCTGAAAAACATGCATTGGGCTTCGAAACCTGAGGTGAGTTGGGAGTGCAGGCACAGTAGCGAACCCAACACCAGGGCTGCTCGAGTGCAAGAGCCAGAAGCAATTCTTACCTGAAGAAACTCAATGAGACCAGCAGGATGCCGTCCGTGAGCCCTGCCCCCTGCTGAGGGCTTCTGAAAGCGTCGTACGACTCATATTTTCCACTGAGGACGCCCGCTGCCTCGGGAGAATTTGCCTTGCTTCCAAAGACCTGCTGTTTTTTTCCTGCTCCATAACTGTGTTTGCATAGTTTATTCCGGGGAAGCTTCGTTCCGACCAGCCTGGACAACAAACGCTTATAATTCAGGGGGATTTTTCACTGTTTCCATTCTCATGTTTGTTTTTCATCTGACGATTTTATTTTCCGTATAACTGGTAACTTGAAGGTTATCTTCCTGGGCTAGCCTCAAATCTATTGCTCCTTATGCATCAAAGTTTGTTATACGTCTTTGTTGAGGTATTAATTACTCGTTACTAAAATATATGCAGACCAACATGTCATGCTATCAAATCAAGTCGTCTGATTTTAGCATTCATAATTGCTTTTTAAAGCTTTAGAAAAGTCAAACCATAAACGCTGAATTAACATCTACATACGACTCAGTTGCCTACAATCCTGAACCAAGCTTTTTAAATTCTGAAGCGACGGTTACCGTAGGAAAATACACATCCCATCCTATAAATAACCCTTAAACTGCATGTTGTCGATCTAAAATTCCAAGTTTGAAGGTAAACTGGAGGGAGCGAGCAAGACATTCTTGGAGTCGCATTCCATGCACAACGCTTGTCGTCTGCTGTCCTCCCAAGTTTGTGTGATCGTTGGTAATCCACGCTTATTGCAGTTCAATTTGTTTTCAGAAAAAAGCCATATATTTCATATAGCGTAATGATAATGAGGCATAAATAAAAAAGAAACGTTCATAGAATTGATGTATAAGTAACAGAAGGTCATACAGGAGCGTCGCATACGCGCAGCTTAAGCCCCCATTATTTCCGACTTTTCATGCATTTTCAACTAAAAAATAGCTTAACTCTTATGCAGTCACGAACTCAATTTTTTCCAATATCTCTCACAGAACAGATACGCGTGATGTGACAGGGCGTGTCCAACAATGAAAGAGCTACCGCAGTAGTGGCACAATTGTTTAAAAATGAAGAAAAATTCCCTGGAACGTACGAACATAGTCATCGCATCCTTACGACAGTTTTCCGTTGAGAATTGTGGCAAGGAAGTGTCATAACATACATGGAAACAGCAGCCAGACAACAGCAGTCCCAAAAGAATTACTCACTGGTTCCCTAGGAAATAACGAACAGTGGCACCTGGCTGTAACTGAAGAGGCAATTAAATGGACAGAGGAGAGCGTTACCGAAGAACCTGGCTCTCAAAAAAATGCCAGCGCGCCCAGGGCGTGGTGAGAAAAAGGATGACAATCTGGCACTGTAACCATGGGTTATACAAAATGGATCCAACACAAAATTTTTGAAAGTATTTGTTATGGTTAGCTTTAAAATTACCTCTTATATATAAATATATATATATATATATATATATATATATATATATATATATATATTAGTTTCAAACTTGATGTCGGACGTTGCATGTAAAAATAGAAATTACTGCTTCTCATAATCGCGTGTTGTTCTTAGGTGTGCAATGTAGGAGAGTGTATGCAAATCCATTACCAATTTCTTGGTGCTTTGGGTAGGAAAATTTTTGAATAGATAACAGGATAACAAACCAGCAGCTCATAGCTCAAACAACCATGTTAAGCAATACGCACAAGGATGAACTCTGCCGAGGCAAACGTTATGGTCGTCTCGAAGGGTTAACACACAAGTTAAGAAATATATGCTAAATAGGATACTGTAGCTAAAAATCCATTATTTTCTCAGAATTACCGATATGTTAATGAATATTAACCTGATTAATTACTAATTATTCATTATTTTTTTAACCTGATGAGCAAATTAACCTGATGAGCAAAAAAGGTAAGTCGAGGATTAAAGGCAAACGCTACACAATCGGTATTCCGATCAGATTCCTTTGCCTTGTCAGAATTTGGGTAAAGATCTACGACAAAATAAATACAATTCAACTTGACGAAATGTTTAAGTTAACGAAGAAACTTTCGGCCAGCAGGCAAACAGCACGAGCCTCAAACAATGTCAATTTGTTTAAATATTTGTGGTTTGCCGGATAAAAATATCTGTTCCACAAAACTGTGTGTAGGCCCTTAGATGTAGGTCTTATGCTACACTCCCACTGCGTATCGCTTACAGGCCCGTCCTGGTACGACTTTTGCGTAAAAAAAGTGTTGAAATTATTGGAGAAGGAATGATGATTATACTGTTGCAAGAGGGGACAACAGGGTTACTTCACCTTGAGTTAATTTCAAATTAAATAGGGCAAAATCAAGGATTCATAAGAAAATGAAGGTTTTAGGTCCCGTTTTTCTCCAACAACGGAAAATTAAATAAAAAATGGAATGTAAGAAGCCTGGTGGCAGCTGCACGGACCTAACAGAAGATTTACAGTGAAGTGAAATCGAAGCATTTCAAATTAATTAAAAAGGTAGTGCAACTGATTGAATATTAAATTAGAAGCAAAAACACAATGAAAATAGAAAGTGTTATCTAAAGTGTTATCTAGCAACTCGAATGCACTTGAATTGATGTCACTTGTTGGCGCTAAGTATAATTACGCTCAATAATTACGATAAACATTATTGCGTGAGCTAATGGTAGCGCTCTGCGTGTCCCTGTATCAACGCACGCGAAAAATTTGCGATCACTCATCGCTTACAAATATGCATTTTGTCATGCAGGAAACAATCCAGGTTTTCTCACAGGCTCGTTCAATGCACCTGAGAGAACAATTCCTTGATTTCGAGAGGAGTTTCGGTCGTATTTACCGGCAGTTTAGTCCCAAGGTTCAATAGTCTCGTTCATATTTACCAGCAGTTTAGTTTCTAGGTTCAAGAGAGTGTCTGTCGTCTTTACAAGCAGTTTAGTCTCAAGGTTCAAGAGTGTCTCCGTCGCATTTACTGGTAGTTTAGTCTAAAGGTTCAAGAAATTGAGGGGCCTCCGATCGCTGCCCGGCAACAACACGTCGACCGCCTCGTGACGCTGACGGTGACACGCACTCGCGCTGGCGTTTCCATCGCGATTGCCATCTCGTCGAGCCCGGAAATGATTGCAAATTTGGTAGATGTTCAGATTGAGGCAGGTGTCTAGATCCCAGGTAAGTATAATTTCAGGAAGCGAGTGAGGACGTGCATGCTTCATGAAGGAAATACATGGCAGGTAAATTACATTGCTATCATTACAACATACTTGTTATGGTATTTCAGCAATGTAAAATGTGGACATTACGGAAGGTTGAAGTGCAATTTCCTAGAACAATGAAGCCTAAATAAAATCAATGAAGATTTTACAGTGCAAAGTCGTGGGCGATCGAGAAAACAAATCTGCAAATGTTTCAGAACAGCAAAAATAATAAAGTTTTGTATCGAAGCTTCTGTAAAATGTATTTTTGCTGTTAATTTTTGTCACCATGTATTAATCTTGGGAAAGCACATGTCGAAGATTTTTGAAAAAATTTTTCCTTATCAACATCTTTGTATATGAAAAAGATGGTGAAAATATTTCTTCCAAAATGTTAAAATGTTTATTTCTTAAAAATTTCAGTATAAGTTCTCGCCCAAGTTTTACTCGGTCAAAAATATTTTAAATAAGTTTCTTCGGATCTATGAAAATTTGGGGGCAGAAAGATTCTTTTTGTCAACATATTTTTATCAGTCGAAGTTTTTTCTAAAAATTCCTACTCGCCGACATGCCTGTATTTTTCTTGTGGCAAATTAGTCATGAAATGGGACAAAGAGGTCTGCGTCGCCTTGGTTATCATAAGTATCATATCACAGGTTTACAAGGGATTCCCCACTACCGCAGCTTTCTTGACGCAAAACGAACATCCGTATTGGATTACAGCAGATAATGCAGCTTAATATGTCGTCCATACCCTCGGACGAAATACTTTGAATATTGGATCCCAAAATCGATCAATTCTCATTTCTGATAATGCAAACATAATTTTTCCTCTGATAAATCGTTCTCCGATCCATCGAGAATCTTGCGATGCCATTGAACGGAAGAATGTGCGAGCAAATCCCTTTACGAGCCCCTGAGTGAGGGTTAATAAGCGCGTAAGAGCTTCAGGGGTTTCCAGTCATGAACGTCTCAACTGCTGAGGACAGCGCGGGTCGGCAGCCTCATGGAACATGTTAGGAACTCAGAACGCGTGATCGAGAAAAATTTGGGAAATAATCATGAAAACACTTTTTGTGAAAACGCACGAGTCTTAAGGTAAAAAGATATGTGTTGAAGCACTGCGTAAAAGCCTTTAGTTTTAAAGTCGTACCGCAAGACTGCCGCAAATTTCTGATAACACTGGATGGATACATATTTTTTTGCGTTTGGTCATATTGCCGCAAGAGAAGAGGATTGAAAGGGATGGATGGGTATCTTTATGAAAGACGTAAATATTATTTGCCCAAACTTTTTCAGTCTCTTGAAACCGTGATGAAAAACAGTACATTTTTATTATGCTAGTTCATGATGAGATGAAAGCTACCAAGCGAACAAGTTCAAAATCAATCAAAGATGTCATTACTGTGTAACGTTTTTCGTGATTTGCCACGAAAAACGTTTAAAATTTTAATGAGTCATTAGAGTTTAAGTTGCACTGACCGATTTTGAGACATACAAGGCGACTCAAAATTCTAAGGATAAATTATTTTTCATGGTCTCTGCACGAGAAATGAACGAAAATGGATGAAATTTGCTCAGTATGTCCTCAAAGTTATGACAATTACGTGAAACAAATAATTCGTTACTATACAGTTTTCATTTTCACTACATTCGTCGATTCCTTAGGCACTGACTGCACTGCGACACACAACAGCTCCCACCGGTAATTTAGCTCATTCTTGTTCCAAAGGCCTCTTAAGGCTTCCAGTTGGGATGAGGGCTTCTATACAAGTATTTCTCTCCCAAAAGAAATCTGCAACAGAAGTCCATGTGATTCAGATCAGAGCTTGAGGGAGGCCTTTCATCTTCGATTAGAAAGTTAGGAACATTGTCCCTGAACCGCCCCTGAGCCCTATTGAAGGTGAGAGCTATAGAGCGCCATCTCACTCTGTGAAATGGTGTTTTTTGGCATATAGCATCACCTTGGCATATAGCATTATGCTGTTGCTTCCAGGATTTGTTCTTCTTAGTTTTTGCGTTAGAAATTCACTCCATTAGGAACAGAAACACGAAGAGGTTTCCGGTTTGCTGACACTCCTCAAGCCATGACTGAGGTAGGTTTTTGGTTGCACCAAACATTTATGATGCTTTATGGTATTGCTTAAACACTACGACACTTAACACTTCCTTACGACACTTGCTTAACACTTCCACTACGTGGAAGGACTCAGTCATTTTGATAATCGAGAGATTGTTCCCGAGCGAAAATTTTTCTTGCATGATCACGACAGTTTGGAGACCACAAAAAATGGTTGCGACTCTATAGTCGAGCAGAAGTAGCAAAGCACGACTTCTCGTGCGTTTTTTATTCATCTGTGAGGCTTCAAAATGTTTCTTAGTTTCAAAGAAAAAAAAACGCCCAAGTCTTTGCGACAGCAAATTGACTCCCCGCGAGCGACAAGCTGAAGAGTCATTTTCCTCGTGGTCTCTGAGGACTTCTTGCAATCCTTGATACAAGCTTTTCTTGATTTTCTGCGCCGTTGACGTGCTTGGACGGCCACTTCTTGTACGTACTTTAAAAAGTCTAGTATTTTTATATCTGTATCACACAAAAGTCGAAATTGGGGCTCGATTTCTTAAATTTTGAGTCATTGAGACTTCATTTGATGACTCTTGGCAGATGATATTTCACCATTGGACTCCAATGAATTTCCGTTGTGACATCACGACAGCTATACTACATTGCTAGTTAAATATATGATAGCTTGTGAAAACCGTAACAGATTCTGCATGCATGGAATTTTAGAGCGAGTAATAAATGCAATCAATCACTAACAACTTCAACAGAATTTTTCTGCCGGTCTGTAGGATTGCACAATCCAGTTCCTAAAAGTTTAGAGGTATGGATTTATTTTCATTCTAAATTCGACGTGTCAAGTATTTCAACTTCACTATAAGAGACCAATTAAGGCTTTTTATGATATTCTCAGCACAACATATCAAGAACGCTGAAGATCTTTCATGCGTTATTTACACTTTTCTTGGAAAGGTTTGAGGTCCAGTATGCTACTATGCATGACTTCCAAATGAGCAAGAATAACGTTTGCCAACATGTAGGTTAGGATAGGTTGGGAAAAGTTAAGTTGAATTGCGTTACGATGGGATTAATTAGTTACAATTAAGATTGGGAAGAGGAGGAAAAATACGGAGCTGCAATAAACGTTTTATAATATTATTAAAATTATTTGGTCCCCCGAAATTCTTCATGGCTATTTTTAGCATAAATGACTTCACTGAGCATATTTCATCCAACCATAACCTAGCCTATCCTCATTTAACCAATCTAGATTAAAAGTAACCAATCCTAGTCGAACATAATTTAACGTAACTTTACCCTTCTTATCTTAACATACAGATGGTTATCTACTCTAATTCAACCTAAATTATTCGGACCTAATCCCCTAAAACAATGAAAACATTACAGATATTCATTTAACCCAAAAAGCAGAACGGACTATCCTTGACTATCTTTAGCTGAAGTTCAATGTTCAATTTCAATTGAAAGTCAAGATTAGATTAGATTATTAGTTAGTTTAAGCCTCCCTATCCGCAACAAAGGCTATCCAAAGAGAGGAAGGAAAAAGGCACCATTTAGTATGGAGTTAAGGAAATGCGGAATCTATGCAGAAAGGGCACAGAAACAGAAAGTCAAGGAAGAAATTCATGAAACAAGAAAACGTTGAAGAAGAAAGTAGTAGGTGCTGAAAAACAGGACAGTAGTGAACCGAAAAAAAGATGGTCCGTAACAAAACATAAACCTATATTACTTTAACAAAAAAAAAGCGTGCCTAACATTTAGCTAAGGCCCTTACATAGTCCCCCTGGGAGCGATTGAAAGTCATTGTAGTGAGAAATTTTGAGATTAGCAAGCATTAACTGGATCGTGCCTTTATTTAGCTTTGATTTAGTATTTGTAAAAATTGAGTTAGTGACAGCAGGCCGGTCAGCAGCATTATAAAATTCCCTCAGAGACCCCAGGTGTGGGTCCCTTCGGAGGAAATGTGTTAACGCGTTTACCAAGTTTTTGTGGGTGTTAACGGTAGGTTTGGTGAGATTGTAAGCAGCAGAATTGGAAAATAGATTTTACTGCTCGAATACATTTTCATCCTCCTTAAGAGAAAATGAAAAATACGATTGCACGGTAACATTCACCCCCTGTATAATAACAATTATTTTATAAAAAGTTTGTGAAACAGATGAAATTTCATTTATTTGTACTGGTACGTGAATGACGAATTTACATAGTGGTACACATATGTCCCAATATGCAAGGAACTTGTCAACCTAACCTATTTTTTCATCTCCCTTATCCTAATGGAATTTAGTTTATCATAACATATAACCCACACTACTAGCGATTTTAATCTCTTTTAGTCGATCCTAAGCTAATTGAGTATCTCACCACATCTTAACAGAGCTATTTTCTATTTACTTTAACAAATTTGACCTGGGAACCATAGTCGTCTAAGGAAATGAAAGAAAAACAGTTATTTAAAAAAAAGGTGAGATGATTGAAATGCAATTCAACCAATTTGGATTTGCAATATTCCTTAACGTAAAGGTCCTTAATTGATGGACAAACTGTAGGAAGTAGAATAATAATTGGAGCTAGCACTGCCACCTGTGCAGCTAAGACGGTGTGAAATATTTAAAAACTGGTCCCAGATAGCAACCCGGAAGCTATTACATCGATTTTTGCACGACAATTTGTGCGAACAATGAAAGACAACATCTGGCGTGCAACCAATGGAAAATAAACATTGGTTTAATTCTAGCTTTAATGATTCTCTAGGAGAAGAAAAAGTGTTAACTATTGAAAATGGACCATTTGCAGACACCATTGAACTGCCTCAACGTTTTACTGTGAATTCAAAGCAGGAATTGATTGACTTTGTCTATGGAAATATTGACATCAATTTTGGAAATAACCAATGGATTTCTTCGAGAGCAATTCTGACAGCTAAAAATGAGGACGTTGACCACCTTAATAACATTGTTATGGATAAACTCCCGTGAGATTTGATTTTCAAGAAGATTTCCTGATTTTCCTGGTTCAGATTTTGATCAAGCAGCATTGTACCCCGCCAGAGTTTCAAAATTCGCTTCGTCTTGTCATTTCGCGTTGTTCATCCGATCGTCTTCGGCGTTTTTCTTGCTGTAGAAGTCTTGCTACTTCTCTCTTGCGGTTGGACACATTTCTATCCTTGGTGGCCTCTTTTGCAGGAATTTTATTCCGAAATATCGTCTATTATCTCTTCGAAGCTTTTCAGAAAATCACAATTTCAAAAACAATAACTCAAGTTCCAAAATCTTGGGCCTTATACTAAGTGGTAGCCAGGTTACTGATAAAACCAATTTAAAACATTTCTTTTCGCATAATCAATTACAAATGTCAAAGCAACATGAGGAATTTAAACAGAGAAAGCTCCAAAGAAAATTTCTATTGGTGAAAATAAGCCGATTGCGTATTCTGGATACCATAATGCAAGTGAAAGGGAACTGGATTGCCACAGAAAAATAATACAATCGGATAATTTCTTGTATTTCTTAAGCTTTATCCTTGTTGCTATCGAAGCTATCGATTTGAAGAGGGGGTCACATGGACGGACGCGGCTCTTATTATTATAGTGATGTGAATAAGTTTTCCTCTATAAAATTATTGCGCGCGTAGTTTTGCCTAACATGGATTCCTGACACTTGTTATGAAATGAACACATGCTCGTAGGTGCATGAGTGCAAGAGTACTAATCTACCTATATACTTGTACGTAATAAACGGTGATAGTTTTGTTTGTTACTACGTTTGTAATTTCGTACATCTATTTACTTGTATGTATGTACTTCCCTGTCCAAGCTCTGCTCCCAGCAATTGCATATATTTTTCCAGCATTAACGTATGACGAAATTCAGCACCCTACTTTTAGTAATACAAATAATGAAAAAATTTCAATCATACTTTTGCTCTTAATAAAGGGCAAAGTTTAACCTACTTACAAACTGTATTGTGGATACGATTGGTTTTAAATGTCAATTTCATGAAGTTTAATTCCAAAAATTAGTTAAATATGAACCGGGAGAAACGATGTAACGA
The DNA here is from genome assembly GCA_030386875.1 of Morinoia aosen. Classification (NCBI taxonomy): domain Eukaryota; kingdom Metazoa; phylum Arthropoda; class Malacostraca; order Amphipoda; family Talitridae; genus Morinoia; species Morinoia aosen. The sequence goes on along the minus strand of CM059573.1, from coordinate 20,202,952 downwards.
TTGCAAATGCTAATTAAAGAAAACTGATAATGAATACCAGAAAAACTATGCAACTGTGATATACAAGGAATGCAACTTCATTACCTTAGGTTTTGAAATCTTACCATTTTGGTAAAGACCACCATTTTAGAAGTATCTTTTATTAAATATCTATGATTATGTGAATCATGTTCCATGTAACGTTGATTTCGTGGGCTTGTGCTGCCTTTAGATCTACGATAGTTGACATTTAATTTGTCGAAAGATGACATGGAAACATGTCGAGCAGACATCCAACTGAACATCGAAAAGCATGCAATGTTGCGCAGTCTTGTGGGAAGGCCAAAGATTTCCTGGATCATGATCGGTGTTGAATTTGACGACTCTTGAGTGGAGAAAATTATCAAGTATTTTACATTAACGGGTCGAGATCATTTACAGTGTTTTTTTCGAAAACGCATTGGCTCCACTCGTTGAAATCTTCCATGGCAAAGACAGTAACCTTTGATGAATGCAGTCAGTGGTCGTCAATGCAATTCACGAAGCTTATTGCTTGACTATATTATTATATAGTGTATTGTTTTAAATGTATAGTGTCCAAAGTTTTATGTGTAAAACATTCTTGATGAATGGAACTGTGCTTCATCACAGCAGATCAGAACAGCTGTTTGAGGAATGCTCTAGATAAAGGGTGGAGCAGAAAAATCTATCCGATTTCAAAACGTTATAAAATTAAAACGACTGAAGTTGTCAAAAAAATTTTTTTATTAGCATATCGCAAATTTTATGCCATTTTTAAATTTAAGTTCTGAAAAACACATCACTCAAATGTCGTCCTTGGGAGCGGATACACTGATTTAGGCGCTCGCGGTAGCTTTCCATGACTTTCACCGTCATTTCCACAGGAATTTCTTCAATTGCCCGAGCAATTTCCCTTCGTAAAGCAAGAAGGGTCCTTGGTCGATGCTGGTAAACCTTCGATTTGAGGTAACCCCAAAGGAAGAAGTCACATGGAGTGAGATCCGGTGAGCGCGGCGGCCAGCCAAGATCACCTCTAAGGGAAATGAGGCGACCGGGAAACAGTTCCCAGAGAATGTCCATTGATCGTCGCGATGTGTGGGCGGTTGCACCATCCTGTTGAAACCACACATTTTCCACGCCATTTTCTTCCATTTTGGGTCTAAGAAAATTTTCCAGCATGAAACAATAGCGCTCGCTGTTGACCGTTACGGTTTGCCCATTTTCTTCAAAAAAGTAAGGCCCCCAGACGCCTAGGCGGGAAAGAGCACACCACACAGTCACTTTTGGGCTATGGAGGGGTTCCTGATGGATTTCTCGAGGATTTTCGTCACTCCAATATCGAAAATTCTGCCTGTTAACGGCACCACAAAGGTGAAAATGGACTTCGTCCGTGAAGAGCACAACATCGTCGTTTGGGAGTTCTCGGAGATCGCTACACAGTTTCGTGCGGGTTTCAAAATCCCTTTCACTTAATTCCTGTGCAACAACCATTTTGTAGGGATGCATTTTGAGGTCCCGGTGGCACAGGGTCCAATCTCGCGAATTTCTGCACCGCCCAACCCTCTCCCTCCGCCTCCAAGCAGCTACAGCACCACCTCCAAACAGCTACAGAAATGTCAGGTTAAATTAATTTAGGTTAGGGTAAGTTAAGTTAAGTTAGGTTAAGAGGTTACGTTAAGTTAGGTTAGGTTGGGTTAGGTTAGGCCAAGTTCAGTTAGTTTAAGGTTAACTTAAAAAAGTTTAAAAACGCATGTTTTTGCGTGCCGAGATGGAGGGTCAAATAGCCAAATACCAGCGCTCGTTGTCAAAACTTATTATAATGATTTAATATAGGTTAACTTTGGCATTCCGCTCAAGTATCTACTTACTAAGTACTTGTAGTGATTATAATGCAGTGAATAATAATAAATGTATAACGAACAGATAGGTTAATAAACCTCACTAGTACTACATAGTTCAATAATTGGCGCGAATGGCAACTTTATGTAGCTGCTTGTAGGTGGAGGGAGAGGGTTGGGCGGTGTAGAAATTCGCGAGACTGGACCCAGTGCGTCCCGGTGCAAAATGCGCCGAATACTGCGGTTGGAAATCGCCAAAGCGAGCGAATGTTTTCGCGCCGAACGACGCGGAGAACGTTCAATCGCGGCTCTCACATTGGCCACGTTTTCAGGTCCTGTTGCTGTCCTGGGACGTCCAGGCGACTTCTTTTTCAATGCTGAACTCGTCTGTCTAAAATTTGACACCCACACTTTAATCGTAGCGTGATGTGGAACAGGGTCATGACGCCCGAGTCCGAAATGAATTCGAAAAGCACGTTGTGTAGCAATTATCGAACCGCCGCATTCGATAAACCGCTCAATAAAAAAAGCACGATGTTCACCAGACCAAGGCATGTTGACTACTGACAAATGGCATAAAACCGGCTTTCTAACGGTTTTTACCCCACTACTTTAACTGCTTCTTCTTCTGAGAAAAAGGGATTTGAAATCGGATAGGTTTTTCTGCCCCACCCTGTATTATTCCGACATAAAGTTTGCGGGTTTCCTTATCCCTCAGAATGGATTTCTGCCCATCAAAATTCCGTCCTATGTATTTGGTTGCGGTGTGAATTTTTTTCTAACCTCAAAAATATTTGTCTAAAAACATTGAACGTATTTGGATCCTTTTTGCCTGACACTGTGTAAGGTAAGTACCCTGACCCAACGATTCCCGGGTGTTCTGGTATTTAAATAAAAATGAGAACTTCCCTGATTTGTAAGTTGGTTTAAAGAATAATGTGCACTTCTGAATCGATGTTAGCCTTGAACTGCTGCGACGAAACTTTTAAGCTATAACAAAGAAACCAACGGAGACGAACCTGAGAAGCCAGTAATGGCCACAAGTTCTGACAGAAACGCCACAGTTCGTTCTAGAGAAGCATCACCTCCTATTACGTTCCAGAAACGTGCTTGTTTTAAGAAAAGAATTCTTACTCGAGGAATTTTTCGACGGTTAAGGGAGCTTGTAGCAATCATAATAGTTTCTCCGGCGCGGGACAGGCCAGCCGTATATTTGCGGGGTCAGCAAATTGTTGGCAGAGCTTGGGAGCTTGGCCTGCGTAGCTCGACTTCAAACTAAGACGCCAGGCTTGTTTTCGCACGAAGTTAGGCCGCCCCGTGTGAGGGAAATTTAAATTTGAAGCTCTGCGATGACACTTATTTTGATCTATCATATGATTTTGCTTCCCTTCGAAATTCCTCAGACTGAAGAGCAAAGAAAACAAGATAAAAAGGTCGAATAAACTTGAAGCAATTTGTAGCAAAACATTTTCACAAGAATTTTAAGTTTTTAGACACCGGAGACTTCGTGACCTTGATCCTGAATTTGAAACTCAACTTCCTTAATTCAAATTAATAACGAAAAATTTTAGAGTGTTGGAATTTCAGTGTTAGACGATTTGAACTTGAAAAAGCGTATGCATTGACGTTACGCTGACGAGTCAAATTTTTGAAATTTATAGTATTGTCAATCGGTTTCACTATTATTTGGAGCCATAATTACCAAATGTAAAATCAAAATTGTTAACAAAGGGAGCAGTTTATTTGGCCTCAAATGTACACCAAAATTCACAGCCATAGCACCTAAACGTAAAATTTAAAATTTGACTGAAAGAAGCAGATTCTCGGAATCAAGATATAAACCAAAAAGTGATAGCAAGAACAATACGAAGAACATATCTCCTTCCTTCAAGAGAGTATTTACTCAATATTCATCAGAATAATACTTCAGGATTTATATGGGCGTGTTATACACACGACCGAAAACAAGTTCTTGTAGGTTCAACGAGCTCATTCTTGTGCGGTTGACAAGACGGTTCCTGAACTGCCTCTATCATAAGAACGCTCTCTTTCTTTACCAGACCATGAGTTTAAATCACTAAACGGTGAGATGCAAACAAAAACAGGAAAATGAGCGGGAATGAAATAAAAGATGCATGAAGATAGGAGAAATATTGGATCAGAAAATAAATTTACTGCAAAGTTAAGTGGTCTTTAACGATCATAAAACATTCTCATTGATGAGAATAATGTAGGTAGTTATTTGTCTATGTAAGTTCTAAATTAATATAAATTTAGTATGAATGTTTGAGCTGACACTGATGCTCAAACATGTTCTCGCTCATCAATTTCGTTCATCAAATCAGCATTTCTGCTATCCTGCGTAACAAACCGTGAGAGATAGAGCTCGTCGAAGTGAGAGAGATGTATGGCCCCAGCGTTTTCAGGCCTTCATTTCCCAAGTTCGACTGTCCCAAGACTTACTTTTTAAATCGCCTATGGCTAACTGAAAGCTCTGATTGAAGTGTTAAAAAAGTTCTCTCTGAAATTTTGCCTTATTAATTACCGTTGTAACTTCCTCATGGCAGAGAATTCATTATCAAGAGTTTTTGAAATATTGAATGAACTTGAAATGTATGGGAACAACGCTGCAGTTTTCGGCCACCTTACCGTGGGCGCGCTCTCGAGAGCGCTGCCTGGCTCTGGTCCAAAGAACAACGGAGCGCAAGTTAGCTCAGCTTCAAAACCATGCCATTTTTTACGCTTTCTCTCTCCCGAGCTAAAGTATATCAAATTAAGTATTCACGGGGCAAAAATGGGGCCTACGTAGGGGATTCTCCATGGATGAGGTCGGATTGGAATTTTTTTCTGCGTTTTGTTCTTTAAGAGATTAAAGTAAAATATGCAGAGTAAGGATAATGAAGTTTTCATTTTCAGTAATATACGTAAAGATGGGGCTATTACTTTAGAGAAAATTTTGAGGATCGCTCCACCCTATACGTCCACGTATACTGAACAGAGCGAATAGAATGTGTAGAGTTTTTACCGAACACTGATAAACGTACGAACTTGAGAAACTATACATTTTACTCCTCTAGTAGAGAGGTAAATATAAATCTAAATTTTTGTACGTAAAGTTACGCTAGAAATGATCTCGTACCTCTGAATTTTCTTTTCAGCATTTCGACTGTTAATTAGAGACGCAACTTTTCCAATCAGGTTGTGAGGTAAAAGCTGTAAGTCTATCGACGAATAGAACACAAAAAAATAATTTTTTAAATTGCGCTACGAAAACAATTAATTTGCATTGTTCAAATGTATTCATACCCATCTCAGTTATTAATCGAAAAACAATGTTGGTGATCACCGAGTTGAAATTTTTATTGTGGTCCACAACTACAGTATATTTCAGCCAATAACTACACGAATTTGATGAACTCTTTCCAGTGAATTCTTTATATTCTGAATTTATGTACTTTTTAAATTATTTTCAAAGAGATTCAAACCCAGGCTTTCGTTTGGTCGCTCTAGTGCGTATTATAATTTGCCGCTTCACATTATTCATTTGCTAAACGCAAGCTGGCTCGATGGTGTCGGTAAGCCCTCTTATCTTGAGTCAGACTTCAAGCTCGCTGGGTTTGAAAACAACCTATACTTAAGATACTAAAATGCTACAAAAAAGCAAATTTTTCTCATTATAAGCTATAAAATGAGTGTTACGAATCTATCCATTGAATACATAACAATGTCATTAAAATGCTTCTTCAATTTAATAAAATATCTCTATCTTACAGAGTTTCAAATACTGGATCTGCTATATGATAAGTATCAAATAGTAAAAAAATTCAAGAATTACAATATGCAAACTACAATATAATCGACTCTTCTATATAAGGTTCCGACAACGAATTAACTCATTTAATGCCATAAACAACGGACTCAAATCTTCTGGATTTTGTGGTATTTAGTCAGCGTTTGAAAGTCCAAAGTAAGCGCACGTTTTACCAGAGTCTTTTCACATCAAATGACTGAGGGAGGCAGTGCTTTATATTTTGGTTTCGATCTTGTCACAAGTTTTGGATGAAACTTAGATCGGGTGGCAAACTTGGGCTCTCACCATTTTCCTGTACTACATATGACCTCTTGGAAGAACAATATGAATAGATTCCTTAAACCACTCAGTTCAGGTTTTGCTGACATTTTCTTGATGGAAGATCAACCATTCTGCCGATTGTATGTATTTTATTAGCAAATAAAAAAATTTCCAATTCTTTTTCAATCCCAATTTTTAGACCGATCATTAGTGCACCGATGAAATGAGGATAAGCTCCAAACAACAGTACTGTTTGCTTACCCCAAAACTTGTTTACTGAGATCGTACTTTGTGAATGAGTAATTCATCAAAAAAATAAAACTTACGTTTCGTTAGAGCATACCTTCTTGCCAGCCCCAAAACATTGTAAGTTTCTCAAAACGCAACGTCACAAACGTCACAACGTCACAACGTCACAACGTCACAAACCTCAAACTTGGCATCCAAAAAACCCGAGCAAAAATGTCTCCACTTGACGAGAAAGAACATCACTTTCCTTCTTTGAGTGCTTTCCTGATCGCATCTCTGCATACCTTTGTCACAGAGGCTTCCAAATCTCTCCGAAATTTAGTTCAAGTCTGTCGAGGATCTTTTTTACAAGGCAGGCACTGCTTTCCGCTTTATATCCGAGTGAGAACCGGAGTAGCGTGTCTCGCTCAGGATTTGCTGGCAGTTGAAATAAAAAAAATAGATTCCTTTCTGCGTTGAGTGTGATTGCAAGTGTTATTGTTGCTAGTTATTTGAAGTTTTACTAGGGCAATACCATTCGTTATGAAGTGGAACAATCTCCTCCTTTTTGGAGAAAATTTCTACCAATTTTTTGTTTCATAATTTTGAGATGGAGAAAATGCAAGTTTCTCAAACTGCTACTCTAATAAATTAAAGGTATTTTTTTGTCCTAATGCTGACTTCTGATATCAATGTAAAGTTTTTATAACTTCACTTGGATTCAATGTGTTTTAAATTCGTCATAAGTTTTGTGTGATTTATCTCTTACTTGGTGTGACATATTTGTGTAGGATCGGGGTGTTTTTTTTTCGCAAAATATTGTGTTGGAAATTTTGATATATGACCTCGCAGATGAAGTGCGATTGCAGATAAAATTTATGTTTATGTACTACTAGTTTGCTGTGCAATTACTGACTAAATATTCTAAAAAAATATGAACCAATAAATAAAAATAACTCAATTGAATCCTAAACTTCTTTCGGAAACGCTAAGTTAGAAATCAGATTAGTGAAAAATTGCAATTGCAATTGAAAAATGGGTTTTAATTAGGAAATTATTTAATCTAACCAATCAAAATTGGCATAAGCACAGTTGCATAATTTGACAGCGCCGTCCAGTCTTTATTTTGGGTTTGTTGAAGCCTGAATTCACTACTTAGATCTGCGATTGAGTTACAAATTAACTTCTCTGACCAAAAGCACGAAATTCTGACCAAAAAAAAACACTTAGCATCTGTGGCAACCATCCAAGGTTACCAGATACTGAGTAATCTTAGTTTTATTTAAAAAAACTTGAAATTTTTGGCTTAGAAAAGACCAGTCTGATGACCCTACTTGAATAAATGAAGAGAACACATGCGAAAACAGGATTCAGTATTCCTCATTTGACTTCAAATTTCATACTCGCACTGAAGTGTCCCATAGACTCGGCATTTTTCGCGTCCTAATTTCTACACCACATCAGTTTATTTACTAAAGCCAGAGCATTTTCCCACACGCAGCAGCTGCAGCAAATGCTGCCTGTGCAACAAAATCAGTTTGTGTTATTATTTAGAAAAAACTCTCAAAATTATTCCTCTATTTGAATTAAAAACGTATTTTCTATAGGAGCAAACTTCAAATCTTTTGCACACGAAAACGTTCATGGTAACTGATTGTGTTCTATACAATTACACATTTGGTATTTTTGTGTTTTGCATGCTGGAAAATGAAATGCTAACTCAAATGAATTATTCGTGAACGATTCTCAACAAATTCTATTGCATGTTTACGTAATTAAATACCAATAATCCTAAGCAAGAGTGCACTAACAGTTCTTAATACTTAGTGTATTGTTTTAAAGAATGAAAACGATTAAAACTTAAAGCTTCAGGAATACAGCAATGGGTGACACGCCATGTGAGAACAAGCGCGAAAAACACTAACAAGTTCTTCTGGTATGCCAAATAGACAAAATTATTGAAATTAAAAAAACTTGAAATCCGGCTCTAAACTGAAATTGGTCTCAAATGGAATCTATTTCAGTCTTCTAGCACTAATATTTTACAAACTACAACATTTTGAAATCTTCTGCTTTTTCTGCTCCCGTATATACGTTCTGAAGCGTAACTCGTCAGCGTAAAGCAATTCGCAACACATGAAACAAAAAATGTGACAAGGGAACATGTTAACAGGTGTTTGTCTATGGACAGAAGGGAGGATAGACTAATATTGTGGAGTCAGGGTCAATTTTGAAAGTAAAAGATTTTTTTTATCTAACGTCGGGTAAGTTCATCTGAAGAAATACGTAGACGTGAGAGGAGCCAGAAAGTCAACATTGTCTGTGCGTCGCAATTTATTTATAAAACGAGACTTGAACGCCACACCAGTCTCCTCCATACAGAAAACAGCCGACCCTAGATAATCAACATCTACCATGGCAAAAAGACCCTAATAGACCATATTTTGATTCCAGTTTTCCTGGTTTGTGAGTCTTTGTGCAAATTTCACACGAAGAATGTCATGGGTTACAGAACATGGAGAACAATACATGTTTAGAGTGCAAGAGCCAATCTTGAGAGTTTCGTATCTCTAAAGAACTATGGAAAAGGTATTTCTATTCTATCTAGCCAACCGATACCACCGTGATTTGTTGCTTGAATCCATGTATAAAAATGTTCACGGGTCATTTGGCATCGAGAAGGTGATGAAATCCGATGATATCCGGCAGTTTCTTCGTACATTAAGGCATGCGACTCCTTAGTGGTCATTTTGATCCATTTTCAACGATGAGAGACTTTGCAATAAAAATCAGCCTCATCTTCTTTTGGGCTGAAAATAGGCGAGTTCCTTGATTAGCTGTTATACTCTTTAAAGAAGAACAGTAGTTTCACATTACATTTTAAAACAAGCCAATTATCAAAGAGCAGAAGGAGTCATGAAATTTACTAAATGTATTTTTTGAAAAGACCTATTCGTTACCCGAGCACAAATGTTCTCAACAATAGGAGAGCTACGAGTGGTGTGCGTTAAAGCGAGCAATACGGCCCAAACTCCCGCAAAAGAGGAGCAGATTAAGCGGCATCGTAATCAGGCATTACACCAAACATAAGCCGTACGCTGCGAGCATTACGTCGTTTGATGCTGTGGTGGGCTTGAAAGTAAAGACTTTTAATGAAAACTTTAATTTTAAGACTTAATTTAATGGTTGCAAGCTGTGTACCTCTTGATGGTGGTCTCGTCCATCACTGTTACTTTACAAGTGCAGTGCACCTCTTGATGGCGGTCTCATTTGTATCAGGTGTAATACATGTGGAGTGCCTCGCGATGGCCGCCTGGTCTATCATCGTTACAATCAATGTATCGCTAAGGTCTTGAGAGCTGAGCGGTCTACTACTGAGGTACAAATGACTGCACGTAGAAAGTTTATTAGCGTTACAATCAATGTGCAGAAAATTCTTCAGGGGTGAATGATGTAAAACTGACGTACAATGACTGTACGCAGAGAGTTTATATTCGTTGCCATCAATGTGCTGCACATGTTTTGAGGAATGAACGATCTAGAACTGACGTACAATGACTGAACGCAGAGAGTTTATAATCGTTGCAATCAATGTGTTGCACATGTTTTGAGGCATGAATGGTCTAATACTGACGTACGAACTATACACAGAGAGTGTGAGGCTGGCGTTACAGATTATAATCATTTACGAGGGTGTTTCAGTCTGCTTCGATAACGCGTTTTTTGTCTTTTATTATTTCATTTCAGCTAATAATTAAGGAATTCCAAAGGAATTAAGGATTTCTCGGAGTACATAAATTATTTATAAGTTGTCAGCTATCTCTTTTGCTACAGAATACAGCGCCTGTCCGTACGCACGCAGCGCGCCTCACGAGGGCGCAGCCTCAGGTCGTCACCAAGCCGGATTGCAGGCCGTCAGCCCCTTGAGGGGACGGCAGCGATCGATACAAGGGTCCTCGCACCGTAGCAGCGGTCACACTTGTACCCCATGAACTATGAAATGGGCTAGAATAAATCTATTTTTTGTTTTTATACAGGGTAATTCAAAGAAAGTTTAACTTCCCACTGCAACGCATGGTTTGCTGGTAATGTTCAAATCCTAGCGGGAATACAGCGAAAACGAATATGTTGTGGCACTCAAATTGAGTTTGAGGAATACTTACGACCTTAATCAAGAGTTATATCGCCTAGTTTCGTGACTATGTTTTAGATAATGAGAACTAGTGTACTCAAGCCGATAAGAATGAGGGCGTTACTTTCAAGTTAATGAAATAATATATTAGAGAAATGAGTTTTTAAACGTAAAGATGAAGCATATTTCTGGTTCTGTGCCCCAGTTTGCCAGAGTACAGGTAAAACGTAATTTAATTGAATCAAGTAATTGTGTTACGGGCTTAATCTTTCTAACGTGGGACTAACTGATGAACGGACAGAACGAGATTAAATTTGAAACACAAGGGAAAAGCTAATAGCTTGTAAACTACTGAGTCGCAAGTCTGTCACACTGCACACTTATAATTTGAATGTGCCTATTTTATAACTAGCAGTTTGTAACTCGCTGGCTTGTCTTTCGGTCCCTTCTACGGCCCTGTAAACTATGTAGGACTCCGTCACTGTAATATGAGCGTAAGAGAGTAAAACTTGAATGTTAGAACGTCAGGGGGAGTTAAAACAAAAAATAAGCCTATAAGACGTATTTACGTCACCACGGCACTGTGTGAAAGAATAAATTTTGTTCATTCTTGAGATCGAATTGAGGACAATAATAAAATAGACAAAATATTTAACACAATGTGACGCTTTTTCATACAGCTTTATGAGCTGTCGAGCCTTTTTTTCAACAAAATTCTCAAGAAAATACTCCCTTTAAATGAAAGAAATGTAAAAGTATTTATAAAAAATAAAACTTTCATCTCTCGAAAGAAATCCAATAAAAAAAAATTCAGATTTATTTTTCATGAAGTTCTACAGGAAATATCAAGTGCAGCAAGTTTGAAGTTTTCTTATAGGGGAAAAAGTTTCAGATCAAAATGGAGCTACATACATCGTTGTTGCAGGAGGCATCGCGTTGATTATACATCATTATAATAAAATATTATACGCAACTTTTTGTATTCGACTATAACTTTCAACTCAATACTTATAATACTCAACTATAAGTTACAACTTATAATACTCAACTACAACTCCAACTTACTACTCAACTTACAATACTCAACTACAACGCGTGTAGTCCACTGAATGTGCAGTAAATAACACCCGACCCACAAGTCATCGGCATCATGTTATGCGAATCTTCGCTAAAGGGAAAGAACTTATTTCTATTTGTTCATTATTGGAATCAAGCGTCGGATAAGGTGAATAACTAACTAGGACTATTTTTTGTGCTTATAAGTTGAGGCTCGCATAAGATGACGTATAATTCGAGAATCGGCTGTGTGGAATCAGATAATATTCTTCGTGAGAGAAAATATTTATTATTCCTCTGCAGTCCAAAAATTTTTACGCTGAGCAAAAATTGTGAAGAAATACTTAAGTCGCATTGTCTTACATATATATCCAAATGTGCTTAATGCCCCACGTTCCGAAATATGTGACAAAGCCACATAAACTTGTTCATAAGATCTGAGAAGCTGGGATAGAAGAATGTTTCTGCTCTGCTTCGAATTGCATCCCAGCCTAACTATTCGATATAATTTAAAAAGATTCAAGCTGGAGTACCCCTACATTCTGAAAAGTTAAATGAGAACCTCCCCAAGAGAAAAAACTTGCTCATGATCTTTTTGGGCATAATCACAAACTGGCATCAAAGTTTGTGGGATTTCGGAAACCGTTTCTTCAGCCTAGATTAACAGCGGTCGTTGTAATTTTTTAACAAAGAAATTCACTTGATTTCCTTGATGCTAACGAACGAAACTCCAGAGATAATCCAGAACTAAGGATAAGAGCGACGAAAGTGAAGTTATGCCTGGCACTGTACGACAAACACCGGAACACGGAGAGAAGAGAAAGGCGGTCATTGTCATTCCTGAACCCAAATGAACGAAGGCCCTTCGTTTCTTTGATGTTCGAGGACAATCAGCGATGTCGGTATTACCATATCCATTAAATGGAGATAAAGATTAATTCCTTAGGGATAATACGATGAGGACTCATTTGCATAGACGCAGATTGAAGACACAGCCCCATGTCGCTCTAAGAGAAAATCCATTGAGTGGGGAAAAATATGATTTTCTCAACCGAAATCTTATGAACTTAGTTTTTTCCTGACCATAATATTTTAAACTACCCTAAATGGCAGCGCGTGTACGGAAAAATGAAAAATGAAAAAGTGTGTCTTTTAAGCTTTTGGAGAATACTGGAAGACTGTAAAGGTTTGAGGAAGCTTGAGAGAATGTGGATTGAGATTGACGTTAGGATCGAGTGCATGAAGCTTAAACGGAATGAGAGAGATATCTTTTTTTATATAGGGGAAACCTTGAAAGTTTCTGATATTCAATTTAAGCTTTAAGTTCGCAATTTAGCCAAAATTTTGGCTATTTTGGCTGCATGAATGTTCTAATCCGCATTTTACAACTAATCTAGATCATTCGAAATTTCTTTCATATTTTCTCTAATTTTCAAAAAGAAACATTTTACAGAAGACTGTTGCATGGCATACAAACGACCCGAGAGCTTGCATTGTGTATCCATTGGCATTCAGAATTTTTTGAACAGTTCTCTATTTTTGTAGCTGGAGCCCGCGTCGCCATCTCATTTCTCTGAAGAGAAGGCAGACTGTTGGCACTTAATTAGTCCGCGGACGGAAGAGAGGCTCGGGATGCTCACTAACGTTCGTCGCGCGAGTTCTTGAGAAGCTCTGAATCTCGACCCAAAGTGTACCGGACAATGTGGTTGACCGCCGCTTGAAAGTGTCAGTTTTATATAAAAAATTGTAATTTAAACGTGGGTGAAGTATTATTTTTTGCGTTTAAAAATAAAATGCTCGTTTTCGTTTATTTTGAATATTAATGGAATAAATTACTGAAGAATGTTTTTAGTATATCCCTGACGTTTAAGAAGCTCGTAAGTGAGGTCTCATGCTTCATTTACTGTAATTACGGCAGCAGCGTGCTGCAGGCGGCAGCACGCAGCACGGGAGCACGAGGTCACGGTACACAGTTCTGTCAAGTTTATCCACCCTCAATTTAAAGTAAGCAATAATTTAACGTTAAATTTAAAAAAATCAACCAGTCCATGCGATACTTATATCCCATCATCTCTGTTGAACTTCCGGTAGTTTCTCATGTCGATACGAAGTTCTGTGGCAAATGAATAATGTTTAAGGTGTTAGTGTGTGTTTTAGGAAAAAAATGCTGAGCGTAAAGCTTTTTTTTTATCAATTTCTCACCCCATTTACAATAAGTGTTTATACGTGCGACCATGACGATAGCATTTTGGCTGGCTGCTTAAAACTAATAGAAGGAATTTGTTTTCCATGCTTTGCTCATCAGACGGAGTCGCAGGCACCTATAGAGGATCACTAACAACAGAAAGGAGTGAGCTCGCAATTTTCAAGGACTACCTTGATTTGCGTTTTCCTGCTTTTTTTGTTACTCCGGAGGAGTAATCAGGCGATTGTCGAGAACGTGGGCGGCTTCGATTTTTCTTTTGTCTTCTTTTGTAACTTAGAGGCTGTGATCTGGCTGTCGTCGACGACGTTGGCTGCTGGGATTCTTTTCTTGTCCTCTTCGGAATTCGTAAAATCCGATGTATTGTATGAGATTTCATGTTTCAAATTTTTGGAAATAAATGATTATTCTCATTTTTTTTGTAACTACTAGTCAAAGATGCAGCCCTCTTGTCTTCAGTGACTCCGTGGCGTGAGGACGGGTGTGGCGCTCGCTCCGAAACAAAGTGCCTATTGTTAGAAAGAATGTACCTCTAACCTAAATGTATACCCACTCGCGTCCTGAGTATTCAAATGTGATATAAATACCCCATATATAAAAATCATCAAACTAAGAGTATAATATTCCCTCAAAAGTGTGAGAGTATTCAACCCTCGTTTACACAACGACCGAATTCCCTCCATCTTCAAGATGACTAACAAACGACGCATTACCAACAACAGCAGCAACAACAGCATCGAGTTTGAACCGAAGTTTGGTCAATACCCTGATGTGTCTAGCCTTACGAAAGACGGTAAAGAAGTGGTTTCTGTCCTTATAAAATACTTCGATTCAGTGATGACAAAATTTAATAGTGATATTGTTCAAGTGCAAAATGAAATAAGCCACCTTAAAACGCTATTTGAAACAAAAGAAGCGGAACACAAAAAAATTCTCGAAGAACAGAATGAGAAAATAGATAGCTTAACCTCCCGCCTCGACCAGTTGGAAAAAAATGATCAGCGCCGAGACATTGAAGACAAAAAATGTACTCTCGTCATTTCTGGAAGGGAAATACCGCCATCTCACGCAGGCGAAATCTGTAAGGATACAGTCTGCCAGCTCCTGAAGGACAAGATCAACATTGACCTCTCCGGCACTGACATTACCTCAGCTACAAGAATGGGGAAAAAAACAATAACTGGGAATGTAGATCAAAGAAACATTGCATTTGAACTAAAACATTATAACAAAAAACGTGAAATTCTCAACGCCTGCCGAGAAAAGAAACCACAGTTCTTCTTCATAAATGAATACCTCATACCTTCACGAGCTAACGTCATGTACATTCTAAGGATGGCCAAAAGGAAATACCCGGATAAAGTTGGAATCCCAAGAACACAGGATGGAAACATCTTCATATTCAACCCAGGAAACCCAGACTCAAGACGCCGCGAGATCAACACGCCAGATGACCTCGAGCAATACCTGATGCAACAACTAAACATGTCATCACAGCAGATCATGGGTGACTAGACTAGGGATCCCCTAAATTAGTCAATTTCATTTTCATCCCCTAAATATGTCAATTTCGTATTAATTTAACCTCAATTAGGTATCATGTCAGTAAACCTCAACTTGATGCTAGTTCAACCTGAATCTATACAAATGTATAACAGATGTGCTTGTAAACATTTATGACAGCTGTGTGTGAACTTTTGAAACAACGCAATCAGTAATTTTTTACCTCCCAATGTTACTGTGAATTTTTTCTCTTCTTAACCACTTAAGTATTATTACGCGTAAACCATATTAGCTGATTATATCATTGTCGTTGTAATCTTCTTATAATCTGATAATCGCTTCTGCCCTCCACTGCCATCGTACAACCATATTAGCTGATTATATCATTGTCGTTGTAATCTTCTTATAATCTGATTATATCATTGTCGTTGTAATCTTCTTATAATCTGATTATATCATTGTCATTATAATCTATCAGCAATTTTTCACTTACCAATATTACTGTGAATTCTTCTTTATTTACCACTACAGTTATTATTACGCGTAAACCATATTAGCTGATTGTATCATTGTCATCATAATCTTTAAAACTTATTCCCTCTTGTATGTGAACTTATGAAAACGCCCTCAGCAATCTGTTTGCACCAATGTAGTGATATCGAACTCCAATATTATAACAAATAAATAATAGATGTGTGTGTAAACATCTATGACATCTGTGTGTCACATTTTGTAACATCGCAATTAGTAATTTTTCACCAACCAATGTTACTGTGAATTCTTCTTTATTTACCACTACAGTTATTATTACGCATAAACCATATTAGCTGATTGTATCATTGTCGTCATAATCTTTAGAAACTTATTACCTGTTGTATGTGAACTTGCGAAAACGCCCTTAGCAATCTGTTTGCACCAATGTTGTGATATTGAACTCCATTATCACTCGCTCATGGACTGAGTTTGTGTGTACTCACGAAATCGCGCTAGATTTTTCTTTTTTACTCTATTCTCTCTTACTTAATAAGCTACTTTTTAGACTGGAATATCCCTTTAAGCTTGACTCTGTATTTCGTTTTAAGCTCTATAGTACCTAATTCTTACTTTTACTTATTTTAAATGACTGATCACCCTGTAATATTTGAGGAAATCGATCCAGATTTCAATCATTTGAACAGAATATATCCAAACCTAAACGACTCTCAAGAGTGTAGGTATACTAATATATCAGAATTCAACGAAACTATACGAATAACTGACCGAGATTTCTCACTCCTGTGTTGGAACTGTAGGTCACTCTATCCAAAATTGGAAGAGATACAATGTACTATTACTGAACTTAAATATAACCTAGACGTGATTAGCTTCACCGAAAGCTGGCTAGATGACTCGACTAAAGACATGATTCGATTTGAAAATTATCATAGTTACCATTCGCTAAGAAAAAACCAGCGGGGCGGAGGCATCAGCACATATATATCTAACCACATAGACTCGAGAACCATAGCAAGTGCAACCATGAATCAGGATCATATAGAATCACTCTTCGTAGAACTTTTTAGAGATGGTAAACGCATTGTGCTTGGAACGGTGTATAGGCCTCCTACAGCCTGTCCTATATCCTTCCTGAATGAATTGAATCGTATTATTTCTCAGTTCAACAGGCCCTTATACAATGACATAATAATATGCGGTGACTTCAATTATGATCTACTGAAACATGAAAGCCATGAACCAATCTCTAATTTCCTAACTACCTTTCAGTCTCAATCCTTCCTTCCGATCATTACAAAGCCTACACGAATAACCTCAGAGTGTGCTACGCTGCTTGACAATATCTTTATGACAGACCCTAGTGATTTTCTTGCTGGAATAATTACTTCTGACTTATCAGATCACTTCCCAGTTTTTCTTATTAAGAAAAATGTCTATATTGCTAGCACCAAGGCACGGGCTGAAACTTACTCATATCGTAAAATAAACGAATCAAATCTTGAAGAAATGCGCACCGTTCTAGAAGAATCAATGCCTACATTGCACATCTCTCAACAAAACAATAATACTACGAGCATTGATGAAGCAGTAGTAAAGTTGACTGAAACTATAATGACCGCATACAATCAGTGTTGCCCAATTGTAACTCGTACAGTTACCCCGAAAAATAAACATAAGCCCTGGATTACTAGAGACATCGTGATAAATATAAAGAAACGTCAAGCGTACCTAGCCCTCCTTTGCGAAGGACGAATATCTAGAGAAACATATAACCGATTTAGAAACTATGTAACAAACCAGATAAGAACATCAAAAAAGAACTACTTTACGCTCAAGTTTACTCAATTCAAAACTGACGTTAAAAAGACTTGGCATCTCCTTAACTCCTGCTGTAAACCGAATAATGCCGATAAAAAGAAAATTGAATATGTTGTTCAAGATAATGTAAAATATCATGAGAAGAAAGAAATTGCTAATCTCTTTAACAACTTCTTCGTAAACGTAGGAAAAACAATAGCTGATGGTATTCCAAGTGAACCTACTGATCACCTGGAATTTATGGATCATATTCGAGAACCCAACTCCTTTTTCTTTACGCCTACAAACTCCTCCGATGTAATTACGTGCATAAACAACATGAAAAATAAATCGAGTGGGTTACAAACGTTTCCGACTAAAGTACTTAAAGTTACTGCTGACATTGTAGCCCCACTGATATCAAATATTATTAACCAGTCTCTCTTACTAGGCACTTTCCCGAACTCCCTCAAAGTTGCTAGAGTAACCCCTATCTTTAAAAGTGGTGAAAAAACCTGTGTAAACAATTATCGACCTACCTCCATTCTACCAATTATTAGCAAAGTATTCGAAAAGATTGTGTATAAAAAAGTGTACTCTTATTTTGAACAAAAATCATTTCTTTACGATAAACAATACGGTTTTCGCTCTAAAAAATCAACAACACAGGCTATATTAAATCATTTACAATTCCTCTATTCTAATATAGATGAAGGAAAGCCTGTCTTCTCTGTATTTCTTGACTTCCGAAAAGCATTTGATTGTGTGGACCATAAAATACTATTATCAAAACTACACTGTTATGGCATTCGAGGGATTGCCCATGATTGGTTCAGATCATACCTAACAAATCGGAAGCAATACGTTGTCATTGACGACGCAAAATCAGACCCACAGACAATTAGCCATGGAGTTCCACAAGGATCTGTTCTCGGGCCTCTCTTGTTTCTGATTTTTATCAATGATATTGTAAAATCTACATCATTCTTCAAATTCATACTTTTTGCCGATGACAGTACGCTTTCTGCGGTCCTTCCGAACCAAAATCCTGCTATGATTGTGGAGAGTATAAATACTGAACTTCACAAGGTTTCATCGTGGCTCAAAGCTAATAAAATAAGCCTAAATATCGATAAAACAAATTATATTACTTTCTCATACAAGAAAGATGTATCTCTCCCATGCATTAAAATTGGCGAAGGTGAAATCGAAGAAACCAACTCATGTAAGTTTCTGGGCATCATAATAGATAAACATCTGACCTTCAAAGAGCACATCACTTATATTAGTTCTAAATTATCAAAATCCATCGGAATCCTAAATAAAGTTAAAAATTTTCTGCCTGAAACAGCTTTACAAATGCTCTACCGAACGCTCATTTCTCCATACTTGCAATACGGAATAGAAGCATGGCACGGAACTGATAAAAATAAAACCAACAAAATTTTTACTCTGCAGAAAAGGGCTGTCAGAGCGGTAAAGAACCTAGAATATAATGCTCACACAAATGATTCTTTCAAAAATTTACAAATACTTAAACTTTCGGATCTCTACAAAATCTCCATCTGTAATTTCATTTACAAAACATTAAGAAATGATGGCGACAATAGCCTAAGACAATTATTGACTGCGCAAACTGGTCATCACGACCATTTAACCCGAAATAGAAGTAAATTCATGCTTCCTTATTATTCAAAGGCCAGGTCGCAACACAGTATTCTCTTCGTTGGAACCAAAACTTGGAACTCTATACCTGCAGAGATCCGTGAATGTAATTCGTACAAAGTATTCAAAAGACATCTTGAGTCTCACTTCCTATCAGAATACTAGTCGTGTAAGATCACCGTGTCGAAATCTTGCCTCCTACATGTAACTAATGATAATGTCATAATGTAACTTGCCTTGTGTACCATAACCAATCTTCTCTCTGCTCTTGAATCGTTTTATCGAACATACTGTTAAATATAGCCGACTTGACCTATATTGTAAAATACAGCATAACATATCGAGTTAATTATCTCAATGATCAGTCTAATGCGAAACTAGGTTAAGTGAACTAGGTTAAACTTTTGTACACCCTAAAATAACGTGATGGTAGGATGCCCTAGAAGTCGCAGAACTTATTCGGGCCCACAGGTAGCTATACTCAAATTTGACCATTGTACTAGACTTAAGTAAAATTCTACCACTGTATCACTTGTGGTAAATAAATTGTTTAAATTGTTTAAATTGTTTGTGGCGGCCTCCATCCAGTCACCCAGGTACACAATGGTGATATGAGTCTTCTTTTGTATTGAAATGTTGTCAATACACTCGGGTTTGCAGGTGATATCGGGGGTGTTTGGAGAAGTTTGCGAGAACAGCCATCGCCCTTCATTTGTATTATTTTGCTGAACGTATTCATTTATCTCGGCAACGAACAATAATTTTGATTCCTATAACTATATGCCTTTGATTGACATAAATATAAATTTGATAACCATGATTATAACTTTCTTTTCTATAACTACAATTTTTGTGATTTACTTAAAAATTTGATAATATAATTTAAAATTTGTTGTTAGAACTCTAACTTGGATACCATGAATATAATTTCGATTTGATAACTACAAATTTGATGCTATATCAATAAAATTGATACTATAATTATAAATTAGATACTTAGTCACTTAAACTTTGATTATTGTGTCACTAACTTTGATGCTATTTTGATAAATTTGAGGCCAAGACTATAACATTAATTCTACAATATTGACTTTGACACTGCAACTGACATTATGAGTCATTTCATACACCGATGCCGTTCCGCAAAAAAGTTATGTTCGAGTGAGGCAGAAAAGGAGATCTGCCTGTCTATGACCTGTGTCGCCGTCTCCCAACACCGAACCCGAGCCAAGTTCGAGCGAAGGGTCACCCCGGAAAATGAAAGATGTCGACGTTGAGACAAAATCTTACTCTGAATATTTTTTACAGTTATCATTTGAGTCTGCTTCCAAGGAAATCTAAGCAAGATATTTCTTACAGCTCTGTTAAATGTGAGTTAATGTTTCCACTGAGAATTGGATTTCAATGCGTTTATAACAGACGGCATCGGTAGCATAAGAAACTCTTCAAAACGATCGTCTGACGAGGTCGTTACTGAGAGAGAGGGCTTCCCTCATAAGGCTCAGGTTGGCATTCATTGTACGATAGCGCCAGACACGGGGCATAGAGTATTGCCATTGCCCGTCTGCCCCTCGGGCACGGTGGAAGAGATTCTTGGCATCGAACCCTCTTTATTGTTTAAATATGGACTTTAAATGTTGTCACTAAATAACCAATTCGGTGACTCTCGCTTCCAGTCCAGTTCATCAGAATTGAAGAGCTTAATAACGAGCTTGAGTGCTCTAAATACAAATTTATCTTCCAATGACCTGAAGTGAGATCTGTCTCTCCAATTTCCTGCGTTCGTACTGATTGTCTCGTTTATGTCTCCGCTTCAAGTGTAAGATTAATTCTGATGCACTAGGTTATTTCGAGATTATATGATTTTAGGCAGTAAATTTATCATGTGGCTCAAGGCGTCTTACTTTCCTACGTGAAATAGATTCGCAACTGCCACTGATGTCGAGCCTGATGGAAATATATTTAGACCACATTCAAATTTTAAAACCACGACGTATATAATCAATATATACAGTCATGAAATGATCTTCACATGATTATCGGGAAATCCATGATTGCTATTGATTATAAATCATTCATCAACGAAATGATTTGCTGCCAAGCTGATGTTATATTTAAGAATGCCGCCTTGTGATTGATTTATGAATTATTGAAAATGGCATGAAAAGGTTACCATCAGTAACGCAATGAAAAAATACGTTCATCCATGATGTCATAATACAAGGGGGGTGATTACTTCGGGAAGACAGAACAACGAAATTACAAGATGCAAAAAGAGCGAAACCCTGAGATATACGTTATTGATAGGACAAACACAACGGCAATCTTACGATGCTGCACAACGTGGGAACAGAAATACACTAAAAAAGGTAAGACCAACACACTAAAACTTTGAAACTATAACTATAAATTTGATACTATGGTTACAACTTAGATAATATAAGTAAAAACTTAATTTATATTTTTTTTTATTTCATAATTTTTTTCACAACTTGACATATTTTCCTTTCCAATCGGCGTTTTAATTTGGAAACTTTGTCATTTCTGCGTTTACTAAGATCTACTCTTTCTTCAAGAAATTGGAGCCTATCTTCATACAAAGCTGGAGTGACCAGTGACAGATGTTCAATCGTCCGCCTCTACATACATGGCTATTCAACGCTGCATATTGATAATTTGTTACTGAATAATCATCAGAATTAGTTAAGTTTATTTAGCTCATCGGGAAATGATCAGGTTTGTGTCTTACACTGCTGGTAGTATATTCTGCTATTAGTGCTGACACTCAACAGCTTCAGCAACCGATGGAAATAACTCTACTCCACACCTTCACTGCCGACACTCAGCAGCCAAAGCTAAAGTTTACACTAACCTGCCAACGTTCCAGTTTCTAACACTGTATGGCTTTACTGCTAAGGATCACTCAATTTTATTCGATTGAAGCCATTTTGAAGTATAAACTCAACTAATTTACAAGTCGTGAATAATATAATGTCACTAGCTTGCGCTTATAATTAAATAGTGTTTTTCTGCTGAATAATCCGGTGCTGAATAAAATAGTATTACAATACTATGAGCGATGGGCCTTCCATTTCATTCCCAGTAATTATGACCTGTAAAGAAAAAACTGAATGTCCGATAATACAAGATTTTATTTTTTGTTGATTAGCTACATATATTATTTGAGTTTTGAACATGTTCATTCATTCATTCATTTGCTCGAGACGACTTGCTCACGTTCAATGCAGAAAACACAAATTAAACTTCTTTTTCGAATGAAATAATTTGTAAAAAAGAGGACACAAAACTAAAAAGATATTGAACATAACATAAATAATTTCTACCGGGGAAATCTGTGAATTAAAGGTAAATGATTAGCCGGCACTTATGAGAAGTAAATTTTTGTCATTTAAATTAAGATCATGTCAAATCATTAAAATCATGTCATTTAAATTAAGGTCATGTCAAATCTTTAACATAAAGTCATTTAAATTAAGATGATGTCAAATGGTTAAAGTCATATCATTTAAATTGATATCACGTCTCCCAGCAAGTTGGCTGCGTGGCTGGAGCACATCAGAGCTGAGAAATAAGTCGCCTGTTCCCTCAGGGTTGCTGCAGCCTGATCGCTTGCGTGGGCCGAAGTTAACGTCAAGTTATCGTACACTTGGAACGCTGATAGCGAATTTCCATGCACCTGTAAACTACATAATGAGTAGCGGAGGATTGTAGAAAATTTTTCTTGAACAACGTTGATGTTTCCCGTGGAAAAGAACAGTAGAAAGAACATAACCTCTGAGTGTATGAACTCTTATACGGAGTAGTAGCGGCATGTGGGGAAAAGTGAAGTGGACACAATGACCCACATGATCATCAAGGAGTATGAATAAGGGAAGGACTGTACAAGAGGCAGCGTATGCGCAGAATTCGGGCAGATTTTGCAGGTTATTTTGTCTCCTGAAGAGCATCTAGGCATAGCTCCAGTCCTTGCCTTGGTTTGGAAAGAAAGATGACGCGTGTCATCATAGCACACGACCTTATTTACGAGCAGCAAATACGCAGGAATTGTCAGGACTTCATAACGTGAGTAGCAGCCCCCAGTATTATTCCCTTAATAAAACAATAAGCAGCTTGTTGCAGCTTACTTGCTTGCTTCCTAGGTTGTTTAGTCTGGTTGGATGGTACTTTTATCATTATAAATTAATACCTTGATAGTATATGAAGACTCTGAAATTACTGGTTCCATTCTAATTGCAGTTCATTTATATTGGCACAGTTTTTTATTCCTGTCCTGTACTAGTGCAAGAATTCAGGAATTGAGAGAAGAGAAATAATGCATTAGAATTGATCATTAAACAACACTATTAACGAATAATTTACAACTCGACAAACGCTGTCATTTTTTGATGGCGTGGGTACACTTCTGTCCACAAAATGCTGGTAAAGTATTAATTTCCAACATTTGGATGCATTTATTTTAGCTCTCATGAAATAATTGATGTTCAAATAACGCATTTCCTATGCGATGTCATAAAGCGTACTGTGGCGGTCGTGGTTCAGTATACCTACGTACGTGCGATGTAGAGGAGGTGAAAATTACTCCCGTGGAGAGCCACCAGGAAAGGCGGCTCCAAAAAATGTACTCACTCTTAGACAGTCCATTACTTTGGTATTTTGCAGAGATATAGATGTTTAATGTCAAAGATGCAAGCATGAGAAGTTAAATCTAAGAAAAGAACATTAGGTTTCAGAAAACTGAATGTCATGAAATAAATTTTAGTAGCACCAAATACAAAAAAATACGTTATCGTCAAAGGTTGAGTACATTTTTTTGGAACAGCATAAATAACTAACTTGGGACACGAGACTGACTTAAAACCTACGGGAGGCCGCTGGCGATCCTCTGTTAATGGAATCCTTCGGAATTAATCAAATTTTATTAGTAAGTAGGACAAGGTCAAGTTAATTCAGTAAATGATTTCCGCACCTCATGATTCTTACGGTACATGCAAAATAGGCAATTGGAAATTCTTGTAGCTGGATATGTGTAACAGATCGTATCCACAATACTGGTTTTATCCACAATATTACTTGTGTTAATACTGAGAGCAGAGAGCTGATTTTTCCCGCTCTTGCCCGGAACCAGTGTGAACGGTGACAAGAGAGCAAACACGCAAACTCACAAACAAACGCGATTGTGAAAGTTTTGTTATTACATTGTTGACAGGCAGATTGATGAAACCTTTCCTTTGTTCATGCTTGATATGATCCTTGCCAATCTGCACGATACTATGATAGGAAGTGCATAAATTAAAAATATGGACTCGGATAAAACTTTACCTCCCATATTTGAAACAGTCATTTCATTCATCTTCTTCACTATAAATTATGTCTAAGGTCTTATAAACACGTTGAGATCGGGAGTAAATAAGTATACTCGATACCAGTTTTGCTTTCAGGCAACCCCTTGGATAGACTCCCATTACATCGCATTTGGAAAATACATGCTACTGAGCTTATCCAGTCATACTACCACACAGTCGTGCAGTCCTTCTGGCTCCATGAATTTCATATCCGATAATGTTTTCGAGAATCAGTTTCCATCGAAGGGGCCAGAAAACTATCGGCAAGTGCCCCAATAAATCCTGTTTAGAGAGATTTATGAGCGGCGCATTTGCATTTTGCAGCGCAAAACAAAGAAGGCCTGCGCCTCCTAAACTTCGGGCACTGAAACTTTCTTTGTGTTGACACTCGGTTTCTACGCTGTGAGTGTCAGCCAAGCTTGAGGTACAAAGTTTTTGTTTTATTTGCTTAAAAAACAGTACTATTTATGGATTCTCACAATTGAGTTTAAAAATAAATAGTAAAGAAATACAATAAGCTGCTACGACTGTTGAATCTTCAAAAAAAAATTGGTTGAGTACGCCGAAATTTTTGTTTTTGGTTTTAGCGCGTACAATTGAGAGTGCAGAACTGAATTTGCAGACGTCGATGAGTGATGCACAATGGATATACACCAAGCGGTTAAAAATAATCGAGGGTCTCAGAAATTCTTGAGTAAGTGGTTGCACTGCCTTTAGCTCAAATGACAGTTTTCATTTTACAGTTTTCATTGATTCTATAGGATTCTGGATCATCCGCATCTTTACACTGATATAATTTTTGATACACCTGTGTGTGTCAAACGATTATTCAGAAATGTTTTAATACTCATTTAAATATTTCATTTAACCGCATATTAAAGCAGTTGAGAGAGTTGAATCACGTATTCACGTTTCGAATGGCTCAACATTTTTTGTAGGAAACCGAATAGTGTTTAAATTTTGTGAATGGAGTACAGTTCTCCCCAAAAACCTTAACACCTTCGCTACTTTTTCCTCTAATTCTTAGACATTATCTGCAAATTAGTGTAATCAGCTGCTAGTCTAAAAAAGTGAAATATTTAAGTGAAATACAGTTGAATTAAGTTAAGCGTGTCATGGTTGGCACACGTGAGTGTGTCGTATAAGCCCATGACAAACAAAAGTGTGTCAAAATACATAGACTGATTACCTATATTGTTGACACACTTTTGTGAGCCGGTTTAGGGATAACTTGACATGCAAAAGTGTGCCGGTTTAGGGACAAAATTTTTCTCAGTGTACTTTTGGCCATAATTCAAGTAATATGCCCCCAAAGCCGTCAATATCGAAGGAAGGTGCGATGAGTGTGCAAGTTTCTTTCAAGCTCTTCCCGTAAATTTTCGATTGGGTTAAAATCTGGAGATTTTTCTTGCCATTTCAGGAGCTCAAATATTTTCTCCTTCGTAATAACCCAATTTTGAAAATTTCTGGTCCTGTGGATCCAGGCATTGTCGTCCTGAAAGATCCCGCTGCCATCTGAGAAATAAAATTACCTGGAAGGATGAACGTGGTCAGAAGTACTTGTAAATAGTCCTGGGAGTTCACTACGTAATTACAAAGCTAGCAGATTCATGTCCCTCCCAGCAAATATTGCCCCAAAACTGTGGGAAATTCTTCCCACATACGCCTCGCGTGGCTTTTTATCTTGAGCCTGTACTGTGGGCCGGTGGGATTTTGTTTTTTTTGCCGATTTCATCGGGGTTCGGGAGGTGAGTTCGGATGGTCCTAGTTTTTTTATTTTTCAGTGTGCTGTTCGGCTCCTTCTCGTGCTACCACGTGAGATGGTTGTGTGGCCGGTTGGTCTTGGGGACGGGCGCCTGTGATGGGTGCTAGTAACGTGATCTGCCACTGACCCTCGACTTCCTACGCTCTTGCTGCTACTTTGACCTTTTAACTGTTTTTAAGTTTGTGTGAATGTGATTTTCTTTCATTAAAACTCTAGTTCGGGTTTTAAATTTTATACTCTTAAAGGTGTTCAGTCTACTAAAAATTAATTGGGCTACGGCCTGTTATATTAAACTGTAGTGTGGCTACGGCCTACTACATTGAATCTTGTAACTAAACTTACTTTAAACTTATGGGTTGCAGCCTGAATTAAGGCGCTGCCATTTAAGATCTTTATGATCATTACTTAAATTATTCTTGAATTTGAGCTGGTGAGGTTTCTAACCTTAGGAGGTGGGCTAACCCCTGCTCTACGAACCTTCCAGCGGTATATTTTCTTCTGGGCTATGCTTTTCCCGAGTTGAAACATCTCCCTACTATCCTTTCTGTCCTTTGACCGAACATCTACCTTATACTGTTTTCTACTAAATTTCTAAATTACCTCTTAAAGTGGTTTTGCGGCCCACCGAGTATGGCAATATACTTGGGTGAGTTTCGTGGTCAAAATTGTTTTTCATATGGAAATTTTCGGTATATCGGGTTGTTTGTTCCTCAATTTACCGTCTTCCTTTTGTTTTACGAATCTAAAATCAGCTTCGCTTCCGTCTGGGCGTCTGTCTGCTGGCCGTTCTTTCTCTGGTTTCTCGCCGAACCTGCAGTGTCTGGTACCTCCGATCCGATTCTTTGTTGCTTTCTGGGTGCGTTATGCTAGGGTGTTTCTGGCCATAATTCTCTGCGGTATAGTGTTGAGATATGAGCTCTTAGGGGATTGCTATAATTCCACGAGGTTAGGCTTGGTGATTATCGTGTTGTTGCTCGTTGCAGGTGTTCATGGTTTGGTCGCAGGCTACTCGCTCCCTCCGGCTCCTGTGCTGGCTTCTTTAACGATTAACCGTGGATCCAAAAAAGACGTGCACCGCGGTGCAACCTAAACCGTGTGAAGCCTCTCAGTGACGCAACTTTGAACGACCAAGCACCTCCTATTCGGGGCGTCGCATCATAATAAAATTAATATATAACTATCAAGATCTGGAAAATCTTAGTATTCTAAATTAAACGTAAACCTTATTGCCGTCATTTTACGGAGGTTTGTTCTCCGTTCAATCTGAATTGGATTGAAATCTAACATCAATATAATTAGTTAAATCTAAATCTGTTTATTAAGTGTTTTTCTATCCTTTATTGTTGTAGTGTGCGAGAATTTCTTACAAAACATTACACTGCCTTCAGATGCCTGAATAGTTCAGACGATGCAAGGTAGATCCAAAACCTCGCATGACTTTAGCCAAACCCTGATGTGCTCATAGTTGTAAAAGAGGGCGAATTTGGAGCTATCGGCCCACATCACATGCTTCCAATCCCCAACAGTCCAATTTCGGTGTTCTAGAGCAACAAACAATGATTTTTTCCTGATTTTCTGCTCACACTGTATGTTTAAAGGGATTGCGGATTGATTCATTTTTGCCTAAATTCATTTTCTTAAACTCATGCTTTTTGTCTGACAGTCCTTTCAGAAATTGTTTTTTGACCCTTACGAGCATCGCTAGCTATAATTTGCGTCGATGAACGAAGAGTTTTTATTCACCAATCTTTTCAAAGAAAACCAGTCTTTGTCATAAGGAATGTTAATTAAGCCATCCAGAGTTTCCACGCAATCAACAGGGCTCGCCATCTGGTTTCCAGCTCAGTGCTGTTCTTTGCATCGTTCTTATATTTATACCGGTTACTTTGCAGATATCCCAAATTGATTTTCCCCTTGGATGGAAATAAATTTTACGTTTTTCGTCAAATGTTGACAGGTCCTTTCTACTGGTTTTCTTTTCTCCGATGTAATTTAAAATTTAGAATATTTCATCCCCTCAAACCATGTCTTTACTATTTGATTGACTTTTCTAAAACGTTACCATATACAGTTTTGCTAAAACAAATGAACTCTTAATAAAATAATGCAAAATACACAGAGCGGGTAAAATGCAGAGCCTGGTTTTTTAACCTCTAAGTGTATAAGAAACAAACAGAAGGTTACTTGATTGTGAACAAAACCAATTCCGAAAATAAATTCAACGCAGAACTTATTTTCGACTTCGTTCGAAAATTTTGTATTAGGAAATTTATTTCATATCTTAATTTGGAACATCATTTTGATATTCCGATATTCCAGATCCATGAAAAACAACAAAATTCTTTCGACAAACAAAATTTCCTAATTTTTTTCATCCCAGTGCGATGGTGAAGTTTATATCTCTACTGAAATAATATTGGAATGACGCTCTCACCAGACACAGCAGTAACAGCAGTCACCAGTAACTCACACAAGCAAATTGCGATGCAATGTCGTACGCACAGAACCTGAGATCTCACACATTTTTAGAGGTATGGCTAAGTGCTGTCGTAATTTAGGCTATGCTACGCTAGAGTAACGGATCCCAATCGTGTTTATCGTACTTGGTATTCCGTCGTCTGGCATTGCGGCTGTAATCTTGGAATTAACGTTTATTAGAAGTGATAGTGCTGGAGTATACACCCTTGTCAAAATTTGGCTATTCGCCCACAAGAATAATTTCTTTGAACTTGTAAAAACCCTACAACTTGGGCAAGTTCCTTGCGCAAAACCTTAATGCAGTCATGCGCTGACTGGAGATCAATGATGTGATCACAGTTTGATGACGAAAAATGAAAGCTCGTGCGAAAAACTGCCGCATTCAAATTGCATAGCGATTTTTTAGAAAGGTTTCCTGTCCGATCATTTCACTTAAAATCTCTTCTTCAAGCAACCTCTAAGAAAACTGGACACTGGATCTTGCGTTATATCTGCTAATTACGTAGATTTGTTCCATGCACCTTCTCAGAGTTTCAAGTTGCTCATTTGTTCTGAACATTTCGTTGGGAGAAATTAGGCATCAAAAACAAAAACAAAAGAACAGAAAGTCTCTTACTACAATATTAATGAAATTAAATTACCTACATCTTAGGTGCATAGATAGTTTGCCCTTTGAATAAGATTTAGCACGAATACTAACTAATTAAGAAGCCTCTCCAAGCACCTGCCTCCGCGTAAGAATGTATTCGAAGTTCTGTATTTAATGCACATTTGAACCAAAAAATGAAAAAAAGCTTATAAAAATTGTAATTTGCATTTAAAAATTATTGTTTCATTTTCACCTGACAGATTATATAAACAACATAATTATTGTAAAAGAATATCAACCTACCGTCAAATGCACCAGTATTAAAAAAAAAAGAATTCTTCCGCTCGTTTGTGCGGGAATAGTGAAGTATTCACTGTGCAGTATCCCATCACATATCTTTTGCGACCCTGAGAATAAAGTCCAAACCAGATATAACGGTTGGAAATTTCTAAGAAAAATTCTAGGACGGCTGAGGCCCTAAATTTCCTTCCTTTCAACATTGTCAGAATCTGTCATCATCTACCGGAAATTCTAGGACGGCTCAGGCCCTAAATTTCCTTCCTTTCAACATTGTCAGAATCTGTCATCATCTGCCGGAAATTCTAGGACCGCTCAGGCCCTAAATTTCCTTCCTTTCAACATTGTCAGAATCTGTCATCATCTGCCGGAAATTCTAGGACGGCTCAGGCCCTAAATTTCCTTCCTTTCAACATTGTCAGAATCTGTCATCATCTGCCGGAAATTCTAGGACCGCTCAGGCCCTAAATTTCCTTCCTTTCAACATTGTCAGAATCTGTCATCATCTGCCGGAAATTCAAGGACGGCTCAGGCCCTAAATTTCCTTCCTCTCAACATTGTCAGAATCTGTCATCATCTGCAGGAAATTCTAGGACGGCTCAGGCCCTAAATTTCCTTCCTTTCAACATTGTCAGAATCTGTCATCATTTGCTGGAAATTCTAGGACGGCTCAGGCCCTAAATTTCCTTCCTGTCAACAATGTCAGAATCTGTCATCAGCTGCCGGAAAATGTCTTCCCTGCTACTACAGTGAATACGGTAAAAAAAATTTCGACTATTGCTTGGTAAATGGGAGTCCACGGTGTTCTACAGTGAGAGGGCTGAGCAGAATTTCAAAGAAATATGAAAAAAAATTCAAATGACCCTTATTGAGACAAAAGATTTGATTGTAAACTAGTTTAAAGCCTCCTCAACCACAATAAATGTTTTTCAAAGAAAGGAAAGAGGTAGGCATTATTTAGTGTGGAAGTAAGGGAACGGAGAATCTATGCTCAAGGTGTGTCTCCAAACCCTGGCTATAGAAAAGGCCAGATTTTAAATAGTTCAAGGAAAAAGTTTGATAGTTAAAAAAGAAAGTAGCTGGGGCTGTAAAAAGGACAGCAGTGAACCGAAAAAGACGGTTCGTAATAAAATAAAAATTATCAAGCATACTCAGAACCCGTATTTTTATGCAATTTACTTATATGATTGACAATGCCTCATCGGATAATAGCGTCAACATAGCGGGAAAAAGCAGATCTTGTGATTACTTTAATGTTCTTGATAATGTAATAAAACTGTAATGTCCCGGCACTGCACTTCTGTGAAAAGGTCAATTTTGAGATATTATGTTAAAACGGATGTACTGTGTCTTTATTTTGAGTGAAAATTGATTTCCAAAAACGTGACTTTTATTTTTCACTAGTCTACACGGCCTATTATTATTCTTTATTATCTATTCATATTATTTACTAGTCTACACTTGATTCATATTTTTCTTCAATTATTCTTCCCGATGTGAATGACAAACAAACAGATCCATCCTCATACTACCCGCGGTTAAAATATTCTTGTACTTGTACACATGTGAAACTCGTTTCACAGATTTGGTCGTTAAGCATTCTTCAAGACGTGAAAAAGAGACAGACTAACCAATTTAATGTGTTCAATGAGATTACTTATTGTAATAACATAAGAGAAATTACGCAAAAAATATATTAATTTATTCATAAATTTAAGGAGACACCTGGCGTTTTATTATGTAGTAGTGTTTTTTTATTTCAACATCTTTTGTACCTGCGCGCAATATGTGTCTGACGGTACGAGCCTAGGGCAGCAACCCGAATGTGGGCGACTCGTTTATGTCACCATATTCTTTTCTATTCTGAGCCATCTGGTGGATTTATTTCATTTCGCTGTGCGAGTGGCTTTGTTGCGTCATTACCATGAAGCCACGAATAAAATATTGTATTTTAACACCGAGGGCGACGACCACCCATTCTCGCGCATTCTTGCAACTCACGATCTTGTCTAAGCGATGTGAAGATACAGAGTTAATGACATTGCTATTTTAATATTCTTTGGGCTTAAGAATGAATTAAATGCTTTAGAATGTGTTTTTTTGTTTCAGTAGAAATATTTGGCTATGGAATGATTTGATTATTATTTGAGATATTGCTGCCTTGAGCTTACTACCTGAATGTCTACAGCCATTACGGTGCTAGGTTCACTACCGTTGTTTTCGTTACTCTCTCCTTGGCTTTGATGTCAATACTTGCTAGGTATTTCTTTGTGTACCCAGATTATTACAGGGAATTATCAAAAGTTGTTGAGGATCTCCTTCCTAACTTTTATAAAACTTTTGACGGCCCGTACAAACTTTTCATGCAACATTAGGACGGTGCAAAAATGAGCACAACCTTTACGAAATGTTATGTTTTTTTTATGTCAGTCTTAAAAGTGTTCTTTACTATTTTTTAATGGTATATAACATGATTATTTTAACGCCGAAAAGATGTTATACTTCTCATCTGTTTCTCATGAACTGATGAACGGATTACAAACGTATATCAGCCTCATGAACGAAGTTCTTCTTCAAGATTCAACTAAAATTTTCTATCAAAATTCGGTCTCTGAATAATATTGGGAATGAAGATCGGTTAAAAATGATTATTTTAATGTAAACTTTTGAAGAAAGTGTAGGTAGAACATTGGGCTCTGCTGCTGTGACTCGACCTATGCTCAACTGTTACCTTAATGGCCTGAATGAAGTTGGCAAGAAATGCTGTACTAAGTTTTAATTCTCGTAAGAAAACTTCTAGAGACGGTGAACGATAGTTATGATAAAAGAACTATAAGTTATGATTTAAAGCCTTGCAACAGTTTCGTGTATCAGCAAGGGTTTGCTGAAAAATTGACAGGCTTTAACAGTAGCGCTGGAAAACATTGTAACGTCGACACAAATGAAAACTCACTCGATTTCTTTTGGGGAAACAATAGAATTGTGAGGAGTTTAGCTTCAGTACCTGGGAGCAATTCCTTGTAAAGGTGCTTGAGAGATCGAGCTTCCAAAATGCGAGGAGCAACGGTTGAGCCTGAAGTTATAATTACATGACACTTTTGGACAGTGAATTTGGTAACACTTTGGTCAAGGTTGTTAGTGAGTTATGGCTTGTGTTCACGAGCGTACCTTTTGATTCAGTCCACAAAACAACCCGAGTTATTTTTTTGTGATTGTGCAAATAATATAATAAAATATAATATGTTAATTTTCAAACTGAAAATATGTTATAATTCTCATCCACTGATCATGTACTGATGAGCGGATTTAGAACTTACATCAGCCTTCAGAATAAATCAAGGATGTTTTCTGGCTAAGAGACGCATTTCAGCGCTTGGGGAGGCAAGTTTTTCAAACGAAACTTCTCAGTAATCCGAGATTGGTTCCTGATGTTGCGACTGGGAGGCTTGGCGTCCAGCGGTTTTGTGTTTGCCTTCGCTTTCAAGTTCGAGTAGTTTCTTCGGCCAATAATTTTTAAAAGGCAGCCCTCTGGCAGCATTGTCGACTTAATTTGAATTTTAAAAATTTAGGCATTATCATGATATCTCATTTAAAACTCCGGTGTAATTACTCCAGCAAACTTTCTTCGTAGACCTTCATAAATGGGGAAAGTTTATATCCTTGCTTTGTATAATTTAAACGAAAACTACTGACATACAATAGTGAGTGAACTATATTGTGATGTGCGGCCATCTCTGCACATGTCTGTATTCCGCGTCGTTCTGTATCTGTACGTCACTTATATAAAGGCTGCTAATGTCGAAGCCAGTTGCTCAATCCCTCAACATCTCGCCTTCTGTCAACATCTAGCTAAATAAACTCCGCGCCAAGCTCACAAGTGTTTCCTGTTTACCTGCACGTACATTTGGTGGCACAGCATGTGGTGAACTCAACCCACGTTCGTGAACTCATAAGTGATAACTGAAGATCAAAGGCTCCGTGAAAATAGTTTTGAACAGTATAAAATCCAAATGTGTTCCAGCGAAAACAACCAGCTCTGGCAGCCTCAACAAACAGTTATTGTGTTTGGAATCACCATCTCTAGAGAATTGTTGACGGAAGCTTACTGTAGATTTACAGTATTTCTTAATTTATACTCACCACTTCGTACAAAAATTTTGGTCTACGAGTGTGAAAACGACACTATCGAATTCGTTTTTCAAGTCAAAATTGCAGCGTTCCCAGCGTCAACCATTGAGTGAATTCTACATCTACAATTCTACAAGAAGTGAATTCTAAATCTACAAGTGCTAAAAACAATTTTATTAAGTGGAGATACATTATTACGATTGCACCAAAAACAGTAGCAGTGGCTGTAGCAGTGAAGTGAAACGTACTTTCATTTTACAAAGTGTAATTTCTTCACGTGGTGCACAGTAAACGCAGTATAATCTTGCTGTACCAGCCGACAGCACCACAGCATCAAAGCATCCCGTCATTGCTGCAGGAGACGCTGTCAGCGTGTTCGCGTGTTCAGCGTGTCAGCGTGTTCGGCTGTCTTCAGTGTTCACAGTTAAGTCCTTTGTGGAAAATTTTTTTTTTGCTTTGTTTAGTGCTATCTCGCTCTGTCCCGAGCAGCTAGTCTCTTTTTGTGGCACTTATTGCCGTGGTTTTTTTTTCTTACCACGCCCGCTCCCTGTACAGCTGAAAGCGCTGAGTCGCAGTAGGTTGTAGTTGCATTCAAAATCAGTTACACTCTGAGCACTGTGAGAGAGACACGTATGTCCACCGTATCTGGAACGTAGCTGGATACCAGTTTTTCACCTCAAATTGCATCGTAAGTGGCAAATTTTACTCTTTAGTGAATAGGAGTGTCAGTAGAGGTGTCTGAATCACTTTGATTTCAAAGTTTGAAGCATTAATTGATAGAAATTCACGTTTTTGCTGTTGCTGTAGAGCGGCAATATTTTTTTTTCTTCTTTTGACGCCTGGTAGAAATCTGTTCGTGAGTTGAAGCAGTCACGTGTGGACTGAGTATTATTGATGACCATCTTAACCGTATAATTGTGCTGCTAAAAATTTTAATTTGCAGGATTAGGGCCGCTAATTCTTTATATTCATTGGAAGTTGGGGATAACGAACTGTTTTTTTTGCTATGGTTCTTCAATGTGTGTGATTAATTAATTTTGTGTGTTCTAACTGCTTTTACGTTGGTTATTACCATTCTAACTGTTTTTAAGGGTGGTTATTATCATTCTCGGTGTACGATATTAATTTTTAAGGGAATTTTAAGTGAATTTTGGGAGTGAATTGTTAATTGTTAGTACAATAGGACATTTTTCGAAGAAACACGACATATGTCGGATTTCTCTGATTCCTTGGACAGTGAGGACGAAGTAGTACGAACAAAACCTACTGTAACTAAATACGGAAGAGTGAGTAACCCAGTAGTCAGCAAGATGACGACTCCTAACACAGCGGCAGGGCCTAGTGTTCCTAGTAATGTTAACACGACACAGCTTGCACGTGATATTGCTGCAAATATAGTTGTGCCTCCTGTCGGAACGATAATGACGAACGCTGAGCTTCCCATATTCAGGGGAAGAAGACGAGTCCATGATGGGGAGTTCCTAGAGAATAAGACATTTTCGACACATATTCAAAATCTTAAGGCCTATATGAGCCTATTACCAGATGCCACTAGTGATGAGCGTAGAAAGGAATTTTTGGTACGTTCTGCAAACAAGAACATCGGTGACTTCAATAGTGTAGTAACTAAGCTAGTTAACGCGGACTTGAATTATTCTTTCGATCAGGTCGTTCAAATACTTGAGGACATTTACGTCTCGAAAGGAGAAAAGAGTATCCATGCATTGGCTTGCGATCTCAACGAGTTAAAATTAGTTAAAAATAATGCACTTGCTGCCCAGATCGTGAACGCGTTTTCGAAGATAAGGAAGTTAACCGAGAGTATTCTTAGTTCAAACTCACTCGGGTGGCAGCGCCACGCTTATTTCCAGAACTGCACCACGCAGGCTGAATTAAAAAAATTCGTAGGCGACAGCATGTCGTACAGTCTGGCGTTGGGGGTTCTAGGTCCTTTATTTGATGAGACGTTCGCTAGAAAAATTTTTGAAACGCAATTTTCGACTGCAGAGGAGCTATTAGCCAAGTTAATTTCCGCGGTGCGATGCCAGAGCGAGTCTAAGAAAATTCTAGCGCAAAAGTATCCTGTCAGACAGGAGAGCGAGAGTTACGTAGGAGAAGTGACTAGTGAATTCGAGGAAGTTTTGGAGGAGCCAGATCAATACCAGGAGAACGAAGTGTACTACGGAAGTATGGGAAATTACCGTAGGAATTTCAGATCAGGGGCACGTAGGACTGTACCTAGGCCCTGGCTCGCACGGAATCCTCGCTTGAGAGGTAGAGAGTTTAACAGTTATGTAGGAGATAGAGGAAACGGATACTTAGAGTGTAATATGATGAAAACAGATAGTAGTAGTTCTGGTTCTGTACAATTCGCAGGAAATTCAGGAAATTCCGGAGGAAAGTCGGGCACGAAAAAGCCCGGGTTCCCGTACTGTACCTCCTGTTCAATGGTAGGGCACTTTGAGTGTCGACCTCAAAGAGGTCAAGTTCCAGGAGGTCAGAGAGGATGCTTTGCCTGCGGTGGCACTCATATAGTAAAGAATTGTAGAGCGAGCGGTACGGAGGTCCGTAATTATAGGGCGTATTTACGCAGTAGAGGTAGCACAAACCGTGGTCAGAGTGAAGTTCATTGGGCGGAGAGCACGTCAAGCGATTTTTTAAACTAGATGAAGGTAGTAAGAGGGATTTGAAACAGATTGAGCCCGAGTTAATTAGCGGTACCAAACTCGTTAAACTGGAGACCGTGGCAATCCCAGATACCACCGAAATAACCAAATCGTATGTTGACCCTGTGTTTAACTGTAAAAATAGATATAGTTTATTACAAGAAGAAGAGCTTGAAAATGACCATGGTCAAGGCAAAACGGTGGAATCATATTTTTCTGTGTCCGTTGTAAAGAATGTTAACAAAAACGATGCTGGTTTAATATCATTCAAGGATTCCAACAAACCGACTATCATTCTCAAAAATAATGACCAGTATTTAAGCGCTTTGCTCGATAGCGGCTCAGAAAAGTGTCTTCTGAGTTTCAGACAGGTTAAAAATCTAAGTGAGGAAGTAAAACCGAGTAAATTGAGAGTGAAAGGCGTGAACGGAAAAAGTGACGTCACTGGTGAAGTGGAGTTAGCTAGTTAGCTTCGACTGGTTTATATGGGGAGGTGAATGAGTTACAGCTCTTTGTAAAGAAACGTATAGGCGCACGTAAAATGTACATATCTTTTCGTGATGTTACTGGTGAGCCACTAGAAAAAAAGAGTTGTGACTGTTGCACGTGATGAGCCAGCGTAGGGAAAGCGGGAAAAATTTCAATTGATCAAAGTAGTGGTCTTACACGGTAGATGTTGTTAGAGTTATCTTAAACAGTTCGAAAGCCAATTCTTCAGCCTTTTTGTTAAACGGGGAATCACTGTTGTAGCTCGTAAATGATGCAACTCTCGGTCGTTCGAATTGATCACTCTAGCGAAGTTGAAAAAATTTGAAAGACTTATTTACCAAAAACAATTACATTTCCACAAATACGATGTAAGAATAAACTCAATGTTTAACAGTCAGCAGCATTAGAACTGTGGGCTAAATTAGCTACAAGGCATTCTATGGCGACCTATTATGAGAGGAATGAACTCTGATGAAAGAACGGGAATATGACTTAGTGTGCTCATGTGTCCAACTTAGAAATAGTTAAAAATATTAGACAAATATGCTAATTTTAAATTGAGATAGAGAAAAACGCAGTAAATTTCAATTATCAACTGAACCGGACTTCCTTATACAAATGTACCGAAGACTGCATGTCTCCTGCAGCACGTGCGCTCACAGAGAGCAGGAGAAAACTTTCTGACAGTAAACAGCACCGTGACTTGAGCTTACGCAATCACAACCCTCATTTTATGTTGGAAAAGAATTCATAACAGTGTTAAGCTTCACACTTAATCCAGTTCTCACTATTATTCTAACGCTTCAACGTACTCGTAACTGGCATTTTAATTTCTAATGTAAGTAATCGATTTCGATCTCTACAACCAGGGTAACAGAAAGCGTCGATTCGTGGCGATTTCCAAGCAAACGCTGCGAGTTTCACCCGACGAGGCTGCTGACTCAGAGGCAATCCTCTTTCTTTTGAAGTTTCACCAATCCTCCACTCTGTTCGAGTTCGGATTCTTTCGCTAGATGCCCAAATCACCTCGCAGACAGCTGCAATTTTGAGCTCGTCAAAGACCCTTTTATGATGGCTTCTCTAGAAATGTATTACGGGCTCGACGCAGCTGCTGCAACGACATCGTCCTCTTCGCCACTTCAGGAAACATTCCAGTTTACCTGTCGGGAGTACCATGGGGGAAAATACGAAAGAGATACAAAAACAAGAGTAGGGTGAAGATTGCAAGAGTTAAAAAAAGTGTTTTATTCGCTTACACATTTTTTTAAAATATTTTCGAAGCCTCGTATATGATTTAGGCTCCATTTCTAGACTTCTTTTATGTGGTACTTTCCAACCGAAATCGGTGTAGAGTGTCTTCTTCAGCCTGGGGAACTTCCCAGGGCCGGTGCATTGAAGATTTATGACCGAGGAGATTTCAACAGCAAATCTGTCGAAAGTGCCACGATGAATCGGATGCGAGATTTATGAGCTTCAAATTCCCACTTGCGGCGCTGAGAGAGCAGGGGTCATAGAAATGGACTTCAGCTCGAGTGTTTCAAAGCCCCAAGCTTCACTTGGATGCACTAACTTATTCATTTCACACTCGAGCTGTTGAGGACTAGATTTAGACTCATGGATTTTTACATTTTCCCCCGAAAATATTAATTTTCAGGCATCGTCAAAGAATGAATATGCTTTCAGGTGAAGTCTTTGCGAAATCTTAGAAGAATTTTTCATTGTTTAGAGACTAATCATCGGATAGCCTACTAGCTATAGGCAGAAATCATGGTATTTGGTAGATTATAAAAATTGCGCTCTGGCATAGGTAAAACAGCTCTCAGCACAGCGAAAGAATGTTTATTATTTCTGATCGTACAAGAGCGGATGTTGCTTGGTTTTAGACTTGGTGTCTTGATGGCCTTCACTTTTTCTCGCTCTGATAAACATGAAGAATGAGTTCGACTTTTAACAGTTACAATTTTGAACAAACTTAGATTTTATTCAGACAAACTTCAATGTAATTATGAAGCTATTTTTGAGAAGAGAAATAAAAATCTCTTTTTGAAAACTTCTCAATGTGCTATACACAGCTGCTCAAGAAACTGTGTGCATTTCCTTCGGACTGCAAGTGCCTGCTTATTGGGCGAAAATTCAGTTCCTCATGTTCAATTTGTATATCTCTATACGTTAGCAATTTTGTAAAAAATCTTGCATAAACCCTACGTCTATGGAGTGACGTAAATATTAAATTCGTATTTACTAGCAACTCAATTTAGCAAATACAGTGAATAAGTACAAAAAAGTACTCAAGAAATGAACATTTTCTAAAAGTTTCTAAATTATGCTAAGTTGCGCAAGTTTCCAATTAAGTTGTGAGGAAGCGTTTCATTTTTATCAGGCTCCTATAACAAGTAAAGATATTTTTTTCTTCAAATACATTCTAAAAGATTAGTTAAAAATTCCAAATTTCAAATTTCCTAATCAGTCAAGTCGTATTTCATAAGAGGGCAGTGGAGAAAACTGTTGGAGAAACTGCTACGTCGGTCGATTGAAATTTTTTCTCTATACTCAACAAAGAAAAATCTTAGGGAAGCCATCGGTTAAACAAAGCAAATGGGTTGAGACTCTTGGGCAAAAAAATAAGTGTTGGGATCTCAGTCTCATACAAGTGGATTGGGGCTTCCAAATTGCAACATGGGATGCCACACCAGCCCTTCCATTGATGGCGATGCTATAGCGAAGTCAATGGAATTAAATTACCTGGAGTAGTTCAGAATGTTTAACTTTTGGTTTGGTGCAAAATTTAGAGAGTACTTTTAGAATATTAAATCAATTCATTAGTTTGAATGATTTGAATTTGGAGATTCAACTGAAGTGTGAATTCAACACTTCGATATGCGAATTCAGCAATTCAACACTCAATTTGTGGGCTAGTAGTCTAGAAAGCGCTAATGAAGAATTTCTCTAACTGAATATAAAATTCAGCAAAATGAGGCTTAGAAGCCACAAAAATAAATTCGGAGTGCATGAGGTGATCATGATCAGTACATCAGAAGAGTAGAGCAGCTTTCCCAACACTCGCGCCGCATCTTTGCGTTGGAGCAGGGCTTCTCCACCAGGGGTACATGTATCCCTAAGGGTACATTTAACATACTTCATATGTTAAAATGTATAATATATATTTACATTCAACCGTATAAGTATGTATAGTTTTTAATCAGTAAGTGTATTTTTATGGTTTCTTAAGCCTTTAACTGTGCTGGAGGTACATGAAGATACAACACTAAGCTAAAAGAGTACACGGCAATAGAAAGGTTGAGAAACCCTGCGCTAGCGTCTCTGGTGTTGACAGGTGATCACCTTACTCAGGTCGCAGCACGCAGAGTCATTACTGAAATCCAAGCATTCGAAGAGCGTGGTAGGTGGAAGCGGATTTCCGAGCAGTCGTTTTTGTCTCAGTGGAAGCTAATTCCATGTATTGTCTTAACTCAAAATTTATGTTCGACATTGTTGAGTTAGGCTGAGATCAAAACTTGGTTGAACGCGGATCAAGGACGTAAGACTTGAAAATTAAATGGGCCTGGTAGAATCGTGGAAACAGCGTAACTGAGGTGTGAAGAGCCGAGCTGAGCGATAGAGACCAGAACCGCACTCAAGTCCGGCTAGTGTCTAAGCAACTTCGTAGGATTTAATTGTAAATTTTAGCTCTTTAAAAAATGAATGTATGTAGGTTGTAATTGCTTGTAGGTTTTTTCACTTAAGGCTAATAAAGCTGAGTTTGTGTAACAGTGTTTCCGACGTTTATTTCTAGACTAACTATCTTCGACGTGTCGTGTTATTCTAACTATTAATTGCAAGAATTAAACGACTATTCAAACGACTTTTACCTTAGGTCACTACATCTCTCAGTAATTACCAGTTTCGTGCGTTACTGTATGCAAGTGGAACTTTCGTTAATGAAATATATTTATGATACATTTGAACTTTTCCGTTTCAACCACTAGAATTACTGTCGTTAGTAATGATATTATAAATACGAGTACCAGTTCCACCACTCATTGTAGTCCGACATCGTTAACCGTCACTTCTACGTTTTCGATTGTTTCTTTTCTTGTTCTTTTAAATATCCTACGTCAAGTTTAAATGTCGTTCGTCAGGTTTAGATGTCGTAAGTCAAATTTAAATGTATTACATCAAATACATGTAAATGTTGTAGATCAAGTTTAAATGTATTACGTCAAGTTTTATATTTGCTCAGGTTGAATGATCAGATGCAGCGTGCTTCGTAGTACCCTGATCCCTAAAGAAACGTTGGATTTCTCAACACTGACGAATACAAGCTCTTCAAATCGTTGAAAGTCATAACCAGAAAATCAGTGACTTTTAATTGGTTCAATTCTTTTTATTGTATTTTGGAAAATAGTATTGTCTTGGGTCATATGGACAACTAATACAAAAGTCATTGATGAATAACAATGTAGTAAAGTTAAAATTGACATTGCTCAGTAACAGGTACTTCTTCTTTCGAGTGAAAAGATTAGTTCATGAATTACAAAATGCCTGACTTGTACAATGTTTGGAAATTCGAACAATGTTCGAATTTGCAATCCGTTATGTTTGCATTCGCGTTCGAAGAGCAGGGTAGGTGGAAGCGGATCTCCAAGCAGTCGTCTTTTGTCCCAGCAGGATCTAATTCCATGTACATTGCCTCAGCTCAAAATTCATGTTCCATAGTGTTGAGTGAGGCTGAGATAAAAACTTCGTTGGACACAGACCCAAAAATTTGATCTTGCTTGTAAACTTCGTCATAACAGTGGATGCGTTTCGCCCGGCATAAAATTTGCATGTTCATTTCTGCACACCACAAAACAACGAAAAATTTTTATTCATCGAATCCGAATCCAAACAAACAATGGATTGGACGAGTGCAACTATCAAATAAATTGGCTTGTTACATTCTGACTTTAGTATAGCTTCTTCAGTGGAATTCATTACTGAAGATATTTTTTGGGTTTTGAAAGTAAGCTTTCCTATCTGAAACTCGCCATCACTTCTTCTTTATGAGTGTAGAACACGAAATTCATTTTTCATTTTGAATGAACGTAAGAACAATGAATATTATATTTTATCATTTAGCCCAGCGAATAGGAAAGTGAAGATTTCCCTAATATTTAACACAAAGTTTTAGGGGTGATAAACTGTCAGAGACTGAATGGATCATGGCATATATTAGAATAATAAGATTTAATAAGAATAGAATAATAAGATGTATATTATGCTCCTGTACGATCATGATAAAACAACATCAGTATCCCCGTAAATGTACATTCTTTTATTTCTAGTGAGGCATGAAAGCCGCGTTGAAATAATAAATGCTTTAGAACGAAGCCGATCGAAGCAGCAATATTTTGGTTGTATGAAAACATAAGCTCTCACTTACAAATTCTTGAACTACCATGCGATATTTGACAGTGATGAAGCCCTGATGCACCGCTGCTGCACGCAGCGCAGAGCGGATGGGATGTGCGCTATACTATAATCTAATGAATACTGAACTTTACGTAGGTGTGCACGTACAGGGAAGGCGTCAGAAATTACGACACTTTGAATGTTGAGGAACACTATGGGTCTTTAAATATTCTGAAGTCTTCAAATGTTGAAAGCCTTTAAATCTTAGGTCTTTAGATGTCGAGGCCTTTCAAATGACCTAGGGTCTTTAATAAATGTATTGGGTCTTTGAAAGATGAAAGTCTTTAACCGTTGAGGGTATTTAAATTTTCTGAGGTCTTAAAATATTAAAGATCTCTAAAATTTAAGAATGTTTAAATGTTTAGGGTATTTGAACGTTCTTGTTTTTGAATGATTTATACTCCAAATTTGAATTGAAGTGCGAGCGAACTAAATTGACTATCTGCACTTCACATGTGCCGTATATTTTTACTATTTATTTTAAAAGTAAAAAAACTGATTTCTATCGTATGGAGGCGTACCAACCACGTTTTCGTTTGCAATGCTCGCAGCAGAACACCAAGACGCGCTTTCAATGTGATTTCAATCCTTTATATTCGCGTTCAGCTATCGTACAACGTTGAATAGTCCAGAAAATAGCTCGATGAAAACATTACTGGAATAGTAAAGGAAACATTTGAAGTTTCCTATCTGCGCCCTTGCACAAACTGGTGCAGCAGCGTTCGTTTGAAAAGGAATGCATGTATAGATGAGCGGTGGTGTTCTTTGTGCTCGAGAAACTGCGCTCTCTTTGTTGATAGCATTTGAATGGGACACTCGGGCGCAAATTCAAAGTCATGCGTTGCAAAGAATTCTGTTACTCTTGCAAAAGGAACTAAACAGTATTGAGGAACTGAATAGCGCATGCAGGATATAAATTGGAATTGCTACTGAAAATATTTCAATTTTACTGCATACATTGAAACATTTTGTACATTAAATGTACAAATTTAAGAAGAAACGAGACAAGTGCATGAGAAAATATAGCGATAAGTTTTTTCTTGAATAATAAAAAGTGCAATTCATATAGATATACCAGTTGAGCTTATTTCCACAGTCCTGTTGACCTAACCGATAAGGAGTAAAAAACAACAACACAGGATCCATTTCATAATAGTATCCATTTCATCATCAGCAGGAGTGTGTCTGATTAGGTCCGAACACCGAACTAAACGCCCCTGAACAGAACAGAGTTCGCTATTCAGAGAACTAGCAAGATGAGCACTCGTGAATATACTAAAAAGTCACGGCCTAATGCGGCGCTCTCGTCGGACGGGACTCATCAGAGCCAGAGATTGCTGCGTTAAGAGACCGGGCATTGAGTGTTCCTCTCTCTCTCTTCTAATGGATGGCAAAGAAATCAGGAGTCCAAGACGCTGGATGAGCAGGAGAGGAGAGCTGTAATTGCGGATTTCAAAACCAACGAATGCAAGAAACGTTCGTTGTGAATTCCCGCTGTTAATTCACATAATTTATTCTTGAATATTAGAGAACGATTGACTACGATAGCATGCAAATCTCTAAACGCACGGCTTGCGAAATTTGCATTGAAGGATTGTATCTCTATAATATCTTTTGAGATCTGTATGAATGTAAGATTTTTCGGACAAACAGGGATTAACTTCAACTCTTAATTCACGCAGGGAAAGTTTTAGCTCCTTTTCTTTGGCGGGTAGCATTATTTACGGTCAATGCAGAACTTAATTTGGCAACA
Source organism: Morinoia aosen (assembly GCA_030386875.1). Taxonomy (NCBI): domain Eukaryota; kingdom Metazoa; phylum Arthropoda; class Malacostraca; order Amphipoda; family Talitridae; genus Morinoia; species Morinoia aosen. Next base: position 20,158,984 of record CM059573.1, on the reverse strand, counting down.
AAGTTTTAATTTAAATTGAATATGAAGGTAATTAGGGGATTCGAAACCCTCGTCAAAGCCCTAATTTACTGCTAATCCCAGTCTAACTTTTTTTTTGCTGTATTACCTATGATTAAAGCCGCCTAAGTATCGCCTATGCATGAGCGGCTCAAACTATATATGCTCCCGCGAAACCTGTAGACTGGGATACTAAGATGCAGAAGAGGCATTATCCCTCATTATATCACTGCATTTTCATTAGGAGTTATTTTCTCGCATTGCTGAACGATGTTTATTTAGAGTACTGTGATTAAAAAAAATCTGCGACAGCATGCAAATTGTTCTATCGCTCATCGGTTTGATGCACCGATTACGCTTCTATGCCTTTTTAGTAGAAATTGACGTTGACCGATGCCTGAACGATCGAATGCATCCGCAGAAAAGCGGCTTATCAGAGTTGGATGGTCACGGAAAAGAACTACTTTGGGTAAGCCGGTATCAGTATGATTGCTTCCGACAGCGCAAAATTGTGCGGGAGGTAAACTACCCTGCCTGTCGCTACGACGTACATGGATGCGTCCAGGAGGCCCTTGATCATCAGGGTGTGTCAGAGGGTCGAGTTCAAATGTAGGGAAATGAGCGTGAGCTAATGTACTGGTGGATGGCGCTGGTGTATGCACTTGATACTTGTGTGAGGAGCTGGGACTTGTGTGAGTAGCTGGTACCTGTGTCAGTAGTAGGTACCTGTGCCAGTAGCTGGTACTTGTATCATCAGTAGCTGGTATTTGAACCAGGAGTTGGGACTTTCACCAGTAGCTGGTACCTGTGTCAGTAGAAGGTACCTGTGTCAGTAGCAGGTACCTGTGCCAGCAGCTGGTGCTTGTATGATAAGTAGCTGGTATTTGAACCAGGAGTTGGGACTTTCACCAGAAGCTGGTACCTGTGCCAGTAGCTGGTACCTGTGTCAGTAGCAGGCACCTGTGCCAGTAGCTGGTACCTGTGCCAGTAGCTGGTACTTGTATCATCAGTAGCTGGTACCTGTGCCAGTAGCTGGTACCTGTGCCAGTAGCTGGTACCTGCGCCAATAGCTGGTACCTGCGCCAATAGCTGGTACCTGTGCCAGTAGCTGGTACCTGTGCCATTAGCTGGTACCTGTGCCAGTAGCTGGTACCTGTGCCAGTAGCTGGTGCCTGCGCCAGTAGCTGGTACCTGTGCCAGTAGCTGGTACCTGTGCCAGTAGCTGGTACCTGTGCCAGTAGCTGGTACCTGCGCCAGTAGCTGGTACCTGTGCCAGTAACTGGTACCTTTGCCAGTAGCTGGTACCTGTGCCAGTAGCTGGTGCCTGCGCCAGTAGCTGGTACCTGTGCCAGTAGCTGGTACCTGCGCCAGTAGCTGGTACCTGTGCCAGTAGCTGGTACCTGCGCCAGTAGCTGGTACCTGTGCCAGTAGCTGGTACCTGTGCCAGTAGCTGGTACCTGCGCCAGTAGCTGGTACCTGCGCCAGCAGCTGGTACCTGTGCCAGTAGCTGGTACCTGTGCCAGTAGCTGGTACCTGTGCCAGTAGCTGGTACCTGTGCCAGTAGCTGGTACCTGTGCCAGTAGCTGGTACCTGTGCCAGCAGCTGGTACTTCAGGGTAGCGTATCAGCAGTGACGGCGTCATGCTCAGCTACGTTTACTCACTGGTGCAGTTCACTTATAATCACAATTATTTAACTCCAGTACAACCGACATCTCCTTCGGTAGTGAACATGCAAGCGCTTTTTTTCATGCATATTCTCTATTGATTAATTAAACATATATTTTCGCGTGTGTTACAGATCTCGACGTTTAGTTTGTGCTCTCATAGCTTCACTTGTTTGTGCTGCGCAATTTTCCCTCTCACTGCTACAGCACTTGAGAAACTTCATTCCGTTTGACACCCTGCTGAACCTATCAGTCCAGCAGCAGCTGGTCTTCCATTAAAACTCTGACAACCAATCTGAAGTAACCTCACGCTCAAAATAGCAACGATCCAACTCGGCGCCAGCACAACACACATTCTTCTACGTTAAATTGCGTTACAGTTCATAAAATGTTTTTAAACATCAGTTGGGAATTCGATTAAATAAATAGCTTACTAACTTTTTATTTTTATTTAGAAACAGAAGCGTTCGGTACATTATATGAGAATTATCTTTATTTATATCATTACGCGCAGAATTCAACAAATTTTCGTAATAGTGCTATAAATAAACTGGATAAGCTTTACGCAGTTGCATTAGTATTTCCCTATCACTGTCATGTTCGAGTTAGCTTTGCGATGGTCAAACGCCTAAAGCAAGCGTTGCAAACAAGCCAGTTCTAGCCGAACTCAGAGAGGTAACGAAAAAACAATAGAACTACGTGAAAAGAGGTATTCATAGGCTGAGATTTTGACCATCTGTTGAAATTTCATGAAATTCTGTGACTTCAGATGCATTGACGTTATATTGGAATATTCACTCATACACCAAAGGTAACATCGGCGTTGCAAGCGATCGTTCTATTATCGTGTGCTTGTATTCTAACATCACACTGCAAAGCGTCTGGAAAACCATTTTCGTAGCTCCCTGAACGTTCAAAAAGAAAAGGTATTTACTAACAAAGGTTGTGACGGGCCGCGCGGCGCGACAGCTCTGCATCAGCGTCACGCAACGCCCCCTAGTGGTGTGGTCAGGCCGGTCGACTGAAGTCAAATGGAAAATGTCCGCAGCGACTTGAAACTACCAAGTCGAAAAACAAGAAGCCTCCGAATGAGGTTCAGAGATATGAATAGATCCCACGCGAATATGAGTTGCACACAAATATCACCTGTGTAGTCGGATGCAAGGTAAGATTGGGGAAAATATTCAGGAAGAGAAACGAGGTGCCCGTGATTTTTTTTGTAGAGCAGATGCGGAAATGTACTGAGTAATGCAAAAATACAATAATATTTTTTCTAAGTCACTAATATTATTTTCACTGTACTTGTTCCAATTTAGTTGAATTTTAAAAAGAACACCCCAGTAAGCCCTATATTCTAATACGTAATTGTGTGAAAAGAGTTATTTGAAACTAGGAAGGAGAAATTAGCGGAGAATTAGGACCAGACTTGGTATTGTTTGAAATTTCATTTCTTCTATACGTAGTTATTTCATGTATTTTATGTTTATGAGGCTCATTTGTTTACACTTTATGTTGGTTTCTTATGTTGGTTTCAACGACCGAACTAAATTATTCTTGGCCTCCCGAAGATGCCACATGTTGACTTCGAGAGAAATGATCAATTTGAACATTTTTCTCAGTAATTTTTGAGACTGTTTCTTAGGAAAATTATAAGAGAAATGATTAGCTACTCATTTGAATAGGTATCAACATTTTCAGTGAAAACAGGATCCGAATGCATACTAGTCAGATGTGTCGCTCGCTCGAGAGTGTCGTTCGGGGCAGTCTCGCGACAGTCTCGTTACAGAGAGCGCGCTGCCCTCGTAAGGATTATAATAGTGGCCATCATTAGGGTGAGATACTCGGGGCTCACAGCGTTGCCGCGCCTACATCTGCCATTAGGGGCACGGTGCTAGAGATTCTTGATAATATTCTCCCCTTGTCGTCAAAACGTAAAGCACTACCTTCAGACTCAAAGGCTAAATAAGCTTTTCATGACCCTTGCTCTCAATTTGTCTGTATTGAAGTGTTTGATAACGAGTTCGAGTGCTCCATCTCCATAATCATCATCCAAGCCCGCTGAGTAGCGCTATTTTGGTGTGCTCGTGTTCTGTTTTGTTCATACCTCTAATTCAAGCGTGAGATATTTTTTGAGACGTCAGGATTTTTCGAGATTATATCTTTCTGGGCTGCACATTTTTAATGTTGTTTAGGTCATTTTACTTCCTCGTTTGAGATAAATTTGGAAGCTGTCACTGATATCTTTGGAGGTTGAGATGAACACATTTTACGCTGCCACGTAACCTCAAAAAGTATAACATACTACAAATCCTGCCATAGAATGAACTTGATCTGAACAATTGATGAAACATAATTATTACTGATATTGAATTGGAAATAATTTTTCAGAGGTATGATTTTCCGCTGTTGTTGTACTGTACTGTAACATGCCGTCTTAAATGCTGTCATGACCTCACGACTAAAGCCGCTCTTCATATGATGAAAATAAATGAATGCACCGAGTAAATACAAGAAACTTGCATCACTAAGGAATTATACAGAATTCTTTCTTCGATCTGCCTCTGCCTTATCGCCTGCTCTACCAAATTCTTGTCACGCCTGCATTTTCAACATTTTGAAATTGAGCATGGTCTTCAGGTAGATCGAAAAGTATTTTTCATACTTCTATGTTTTATGTTGATAATAATACCAATAATTAATTTGCAATTATTCACTTTTAAATTTTCAGTTTGATTTAGAATTATAAGTACTATTTTGATTTGAATCATGTCATTCATAACTTCCACTTGATGGCAGAATATAACTTCTAGCATTAGTTATTACGCTGGGGACACTGTCACGTTGGGCCAATAACAAGATTTCTCAAATCTCCGCTGGCGTCCTACCAAGGGGATGCCGGACACGAATTTCCATCTCAATCTTGACTAACATTATATTTGTCTCATGGAATAATTTTAGTAAGATATCTTTGACAAGCAAATCGTTAAAATTATTCAGAATAATATTCGAAATTCAGCAACATCTTTGCTCATGTAGAAAAGAATTTCGATTTATCATTGATTTCGATCAAAACTGTTTCGCTGCAGTGTCGAGCTACGCTAAGCCCCTGATTGAGGGACGGGAAGGCGTCACTTCAGAGAACTGGATTGCGGCGCCGAACACAAGGCTCGTAGGTCACCGGACTATGATTATGGATGTGGAACACCCGGATTCGTTAAACACTTCAATATAGACACATTGAGAGCCAGGGTCATGGAAAGTTTATTTAGTCTTCAACAGACAACAGACGTCTACCAACAGACAACATTGGTGACTAATATATCTCAACTGAGCAGGAAATACAATGGACAAAAAAAAAACACGTAGATATGCAGAAAGATTTCAATTATTTTAAGTAATAAGACACAAAATAATTATTTTTTTTTTTACTTGGGGAAACTAAAACTACAAGGAAGTAAAAACCCTTGATTAGGAAGGGGCATATATCTTATCGTGGATATTCATTCAAAACTTTAAAGCTTACAAATAAAACGATACTCATGTATATCTTAAAACAAAATTACACAGATTTTAATATTTGATGAGGAATGTCAGGTATGGTTAAAATATTCAAAGACAAAGTCTTACCTATAATATTGGGAGAAAAGTGGAATTTTTTCCATCCGAGATGGTTTTATTTGTGGATTAAATTATTCTCAATCATTTTGAGATTGGGACGATCACATAACGGCAAAATACTAAAGCCGTTGCCAGACATCAGATGGTCATCACTAAAAACATGATTCCAAATTTTCCTGGGAGGAAGGTTTGCGATCACCCTGTCGGTACGAACAGATGCTCCTCTGTGCCCGTCTATGCGTGGAATGTAGTGGCGAGGGCAAAACCAACTGCATAATAAACACTGAAAAACAAAAGCCTCCTAACACGCTCAAAAAATATGCGTCAACGTCAACTCTATCAAAATAATTTAAAACTTCTAAATTATGGCAAAAAATTACCGAAAGGGAATTACAACCACATGATTTAGGCCAAAAAACAAAAATCAGAAGGGAATTACAACCACACAATTTAGGCAAAAAAACAAAAATTAGAAGGGAATTACAACCACTCAATTTGAATTTCTCCCTCGAAAAACTCATCAACGGAAATCAGTGAAGCCTTCCAACACCAGGCTCAAAATTTCTCCTCGGAAAATAAATACGTTTAAAATTTCATCACTGCCGAATTCCTGAATTTCTGCGCGGCCAAAAATGCGACAAATTAGTTCATTGCGTTTCTTTTCCGCAGCAAGCCTCTCATTCCAGCTCCAAATATAACTTCATTGGGAACTTTTAGGGAAAAAGTTAAGCAATTTTGAGGCCATTTCTAACGCGTTTGCTAAAAGCGTTTTTGTCACAAGTGTAGCGCATTTCGTGGTGAGCACCTCGTTAGGACGTGATGATCAGTGCGTCAGGAATTCTTTTTCCTCCTCCAATTAACTAATTAGCAGCCAGTCTAAAATGCGAATCTGAAACCAAAATGTCAAGTTATTTTTTACGTTATTAGCTTAAGAGGGGAAAAGTAGTGGAAATATTGAGCTGCATGCAGCAAGACGTCATGCAATTTTAATTGATCTAGGACGCGAAATAAAATAATACCAACCGTGTAAATATTTCGACTTTAAGATAATGTCCTCATATGAATGAACGATACGCATACTAACGGAACATTCAGTATCCACGCATTTTTTTGATGAATCAGCCATGATAAGAAGATATTTAAGCTCCTAAAGTATATTTTTTTGCTCAAGATATAAACTCTTACTGTTCAATATCAGTTCCTGATTAGGTGGGTGACACACTGGACTATTTCAGCCATCATCACTAGGGTTGTGCTCGCAGCCATGTACGACTGCGATCACGCCTGCAGTGATGACCGTCGAAATTGACTTGTGTGTCACCCGCTTCTCAGACGAGCTTCGACGGCTGTGAGAGGTACTTCTTTGACGAATTAATACTCGCAACTCTGATGTAATTAATAAGACATTACGTGCAAAAAATATTGTGTTTTCGTAAGTCCTTAGCAAAACTCTGATGTGATTTAAACATGTGTGACACCTCATTGGTCTAAAATATGTGAAAAAAATTATCGCACAACGGCGTGAATTACGCTTCAAATAAAAGGCAAAGGAGATCATCTACGCACTAATTTTTTAGTTTATAAGTTCGTGCCCAATCCCCGTGAAAGTTGCTTTTAGAAACACTGAAGTCGTGAATTTGTCTCCAGATCGTGTAAATTTTACATCTGAAAATGCAATTCATTATTCACTTCTAGTTCACATGTGAACTTTCTATTTACCGAAGGTATCTTGACGATACGTTTATTCTTTTCAAAAACAACCGTGATTCCGAGCAGTTTTTTCAATATTTTAATGAATGTCATAGGAATATCAAATTCAGATGTGAACTGGAAGTGAATACTGAATTGCCATTTTTAGATGTAAAAGTTACAAGATCTGGAGACAAATTCACGACTTCAGTGTTTGGAAAAGCAACTTTCACGGGATTGGGCGCGAACTTTTTCAGTAATATATTCTCAGAACACAAAATTTCAGGGATAGTCTCGTTAATTCACAGAGCTTTTGACATTTCATCGTCCTACAAGTTGTTCCATTTAGAGATGAATTATTTGCAAAATTATTTCTGTTCGAAAAACTACCCGAAGAATATTTTTGGTGAATTACGGAAATTTTTGAGTAGAAAGTTCACTGCCAAACAGAGAATTCTCACAGTGCCGAAGCTAAGGTTGTATTTTCAGTTACCTTGTATAGGATCCCGCACAGAGAAAATGCAAACGGAAGTTGCGTCAACAGTTAAGAGTTTTTTTCACAAATAAACCCTGCTCATATTTTAAAAATGATAGGAAACTCGGATCATATTTTAAGCGAAGGGATACTCCGGATGTGATGTTGCGCACCTCAGTTGTATATCAATATACGTGTGACCGCTGCGAGCGCTCATACATTGGTAGCACTGGGCTCCAATTGTTTGTGAGATGTGCACAACACAGGGGAGTCTCCTTTCGCACCGGCTGTAACCTCACCAAACCATCCAACTCGTCTATAAGAGAACACTGTCTGAAGAAAGACCATTTTTTAGAAATACAAATTTTAAATTTTTGGATTCAACGTGAAATTTGACCGATCTCCGCATTTTAGAATCGATTTTTATTTTAAAAAACCATCCGTCAATAAATGAGTGTGATGCGACGGCGAAACTTTCCATTTTTAGTTAAAATTTTGTATATTTTTTGTTTTATCATGTCTTTTAAATTTCATTATCTTACATCCGATTTATTCAGAAGATTTATAGTTACAATGTTTTAAACTTCAATTTATTGTATTTCAGAACACTGAAAGATGGCTTTTTTATAATCCGAAACGTTTTTTTTATCATGATATTCTTAGCCACGTTGGTTATCCTTTTTATCCTCCTTCGGATGAAGAAAATTGAGGGATAGATGAGGCCGTATCACAGATACGCTAATCACAAGCGTTCACGTGTTCCATATGAAAAAAGTGAGTAACATCTAGCCTACTAACATTTTTAAATGATATACGTTCGCATGCCATTTAATGAGATTAATTTAAGCTAAGCAATGGAATGAGGCTCAAGGAGATACAGCATTTGCTGCAATTTTTGACGGTTGGAGAGCTATCATAGTTCGGCATCGCAACTGGCAGTATTTCGAGTTTATATGATACAAGCTGAAAGAGATAAATATTCAAATCAGAACACCAGCAAGTTATGTTGGATTTGATCAATTAAATTGAGGTTTGTAGACATGTCTTCCATGAATTTCAAGCTAACAAGTTAGGCAAACGCAAAGCCTCTTAATTGCATCCATTTTATTTTTCAATAAGCATCAAAATCTAGCACTGGTCGATCAGTATCGGTTGGATTTGCTCAAGATGAAGTGTATGAGGAGTGACGCTGTCGAATGAGGAGATGACCGAAGGCAGTGACGTCCTCATTCGACGTCACTCCTGCTACACCTCACCTCGAATACATCCAACCGACATCTGATCGACCAGTGCTAGATTTTTATGCTCATCAAAAAATGAAATAGATGCAATTTAGAGGCTTTGCGTTTGCTTAAACTCATTGGCCTATTATCTAGAGAATCTTATTGTCTGTATTACGAGTATTACAGGTGGCAAATTAAGAGTACTAGTCCACCCCCCCCCTTAATTTGAAATGAGAAAGAAGATGACATGAAAGAATGGCCGTAAGACATAAAAAAATACAATCTCTCGAGAGTTGATGAGGCCGCGTGAACATGGCCCGTCAAAATATATAGAACTGGAACTTGTATCACAGATACGCTCATCTCACACTTTCGGCTGGCTTCGGACAGACCGACCGGCCGACGGACGCAGCTCTTATTATAGTATAGATTGTGGGCCTGGAGTCTTCCAGCTAACATGAAGCGGCACAGGAGTCAAGCAGCGTCGTGCCTTGGGCCGTGCTGAGGAAGAGGCGCACGAAGACGTAGGCGCGCGACAGCGAGCGAGTGTGGGGTATATGGCTACGGGGAGTGAATCTGGTTCTCGCTGGCAGACCATCCCTCTTTGGTGGAGGGAATAGGGTTTGGTAAATAGATAGATCAATATCGCTTCACTAATCTTCAAGTTCTCCCAGTCATTCAAGGACAGTTGCTATTAAAATAAATTAAGTGGATCTATTCAGGTACATTTTTCGAACCAATTTTAATGTGAAGTTATTTCCAAGGCAACCATTTTCTTCTGCAGTTAAACTCAGCCGCTCACACGGAGAATCAAAGTCCTTACGTATATGTGCGATTGTGTCATATATTCGATCCCTGCTGACTGTTATTAATTTTACCTTCATTCTTAATTTTTTTATTGCAAGCAGCTCTCGTGTATTCCAACAAAGAAAATCCAAGCTTCATTGCAATAACGCATAATTTTAGCGCGAATTAATTCGGTTCTAAATCGACTCAGTTTAATTTCTTCAAACGTGAACAAAGTTTGTTTTAAATGAAAAAGCTATATTTAAACACAAAAAAATTCTGTTGTAAATCGAAAATTTCGATTGTAACTCAAGAATTCTCTTCTAAATCCACAAAGCTTTATTTTAACATTAATAAATTCGGTTCTAAATCAAAAAAGTTAAAATATCAACTGAAATAAACTATTTTTAAAGAAGCTAAAATCAACAGCAAATAATCAGTAGAATAAACTCAAATGTCCAAAGTTAAAAATTTTGGCGAATACATTCCGTTCACTCCAGCAGAGTTAACTATCACCTGCAATAAATTCCCCACCGCGTCAAGAGAGATCAATTTCAAGGTAAATAAGTTCTGCCTGAAATCAGGAAAGTTTAATTTGATCTCAAACGCATTAGGAAACAGACCTGACTTGCAGCAGCCAACATTTGCATTCGGAGCAGCGCGCATCTCATTGAGCATGCCAGCCACGCCAGCCAAACACACCAGCTCTTTAACAGAGTTTAACATTTAGTGTAAAAAACATGGCATACAAACCATTCTTCCCTACGTGGCTTTGCTCGAGACATGCAGCAAATTATGCGTGCTATGCACCCTCTCCCAAAAATTTACTCGCTCGAAGGCCGCCCAGTACTCATGTAGTTTGTTATGATGGAGGTATTAATTTACATGGATACAAGCCTAATGAATTAAATCAAAGACAAAACACAGAAATTAAAAAAATCAACGTCATAAAAGACAACTTAGTAGCACCTGAAACAAAAGCAAAAAATGCATGCGTTATCGTCCGTCAAGGATGACTGCTTGGGGACTTGGGAGAATGATTAAAGGAGACTACGAGTGACCTCGCCGACCACCGGCAAATACAACGCCTGAAAATCCACAGTTAATGCTAAGGTTCGACTCGCGAGACTCAGCAAAGCATGTGAATTCGGGCTTCACGGTGATCTCATGTGTCAAGGCAAAAATATGACTTGACGGTCTGGTATAAAATAGACACGTCATGGTTCCAATATCACATACAACGCGGGAAATTTATTTAAGCTGTAAGATGGATATATTATGGTTCCAGTATTACAGACTTTATGGCAATTTCGTCAAATTGACAAAACGGACACATCATGGTGTCGTAGGATCGCATATCTGTGAAATATCGATTCTTTGTTTTCAAATGACGTTTTTCTGCAAGTGTATGAGTGTGTGAGGAGGTGGATTGGAGACGGTGATTGGTACTCTTTATTTTCTTCCATCCAAGTTCATGTGCGTGATTGCTGTCATACAGTGCGGCACTTGGGTAGCAGCTCGAGATTGGGCCACTCGCTTCTTTCATGTAACGACATTGTATTCTGTAATCGAAATAACGTATAAACATATTTTCTTAGTCTCAAATTCTATAGACGTCTGGCCTACAGACCCTTCACGAAAACCAAATAGACTTGCTTGAAATTTTTGGTGTATATTGCCTGCTTTCAGACGTCAAAAATCGAGCTAACTCGCAGATCTGTTGCAGTTTTCAAAATGTAAGGAAAAAGTTCTAAATCAAATTATCGAATACGCAAGAACAAAAAGCTGAATTGCGGTCATTTTTTTAAAGGACTTATAGCTGCATTGATAGCAATTATTCCACACGAGATCATTACTGCGGCTATTTTTCAAGAAGGATCTACTTAAAGCGTAAGTCTCCCATACTACAACACGTCGCAGTGAAGCCCATTCATGTTCTCGCTGATGTAGATCAGAATTTAAAACTTCAAACAATTTAAGAAGGAAAAAAATTCTTAAATATTTTCGAAAAGCTCCAATTTACAGCTTCTACAGTATGTGTGTTTTCATGTTTTTCATAAATTCTCAAAATCACGGTGCAGTCGAAAGTTCTCTGTAAATTCTCTCGCTGCTATAATAAGGTGCAAGATACGTTCAGGAACCAATACGCGCTAACGAAACGTTGAAGTGGCCATGCACAATTCTGTGCCTGCTACCCGAGCATGCAAAGCGTATGCAAAGCCCTCGTGATAAAATGTAAAAGAAAACAAGTTTTAAAGCGACCGCGTGTGTCTCACCAACGAAATTTGAAGCCCCATAAAGTTAACAGTAAGTGCCGTAACTTCCCTCACTTGAACACTCCCTTTAAATGAAATGCAACACCGAGCACTGCAATATAATTATGAATAAAATGAGGGAAGTTGCGCTATTTTCAGCGGTATCACATGCCGCCGACAGTCGATCATGCTTCACCTTAAACTTACCGTGGCTGCTTTTTATACGTTTGCCCGTCAGTTGACGTGTTAAAAACTGTAAGCGATTGACACAAACCATAATGTAGCATATGCTAAATATTCTACAATTGAGTTAAATTAAGATAAGTTAGTCAGGTTAGGATCTGACGCTCGATAGGTGAAGATAATATATGTAAGGCTATTTCATGCTAAAAAATAATTCTAAATTTTTCACATGTCCTAATGAGCCCCCATAAATACCTCCATTTTGGAGAGAGAGACGATCGAAGACGTAGAAGTTATGACACCCATTTGTTCTCACTTGAACATCTGCCGTCACACTGTCACTAGTGAAAGTTTAATATAACGCAGCATCGCGCTAAAGCTTTTGGTAATGCTGTAGGATAGCATTTTAAGAACAAAATAATTTTTTTCCATACCTCTTTAACTGAACGTGATTTTTTTGCAATAATCTTACAACTACAATTTACTTGATCATTTTGCGAGCGATGTAACTCGTTTAAAAGGGAAATCTTAACATTCTTTTATCCCTATTTTCCATCAATTACTCAATATGAATTAATTGCAAGTAAAAAAATTTGTAATATGTTATGATGCAGGTGACTTACTAGCTTACAGAGTCGGAGTCAGGACGGACAGACCAAGCAAGCAACTGTTTGAGTAATACGATACATACTCGTACAGGAGGACTTTGCCTCATTAAGTTTTTCAAGACTGGAATTTAATTCATACTTAAATGAGCATTACTCCGATGTAGAACTGATGTTTGCCACATAAATTAGAAATTGTTTATTCATCGTTCGATTCCCATGGTAGTTCAACTTGTCCGAACACCGCCCGTTAGCATTCTAAGAACTGATGCAGCAAAATTGAAAATTGAAGGTTCATTTGTTGAATTGATTGATTATAACTCCGCTATATTTGGACACAGTGAAATCTTCGTTTCACAAAGTTTTTTTATTTTCTGAAGTCATCAACGTGAGTTTTCTGATTGATGAACGAGTATCTTCTACCAAGTATTTGAAATACTGTATTTAGTATAAGTTCATTGGAATAAGTAAATATCAAAGCTTCGGGCAAAACTTCTCCTAGGTTTCTACAGAGTATAAGAAAAATACTTGACGATGAAAAAAAATCATACAATATTCGGGTCTACTGCATCTTTACTTTGTGTCGACACATAGCTGTTTCCTCAGCCAGCTGAAAAGAATATGCAAGAAATATGTGCTGGAAGAACGTGCAGAGGAAATATATCATCATCCAACCAGTTAAGTAGAATTCATACCCTGGAAAACACATACATTAGACAATTTTTTTAAGGTAACTCGACGCATTCTTTTAATTGCAAGCATGCGACTGAACTGCCCGAGCGATTCGCGCACTGCAAGATCGAATTAACAGTTGATGCTATGACTTCAATGCATTCAATGATAGTCTGGGCAGTTTTACGTCGTGTATGCCTTCTTAAATAAGCGTAATTTTCCTGTTCATCACGCGTTAAAAGACGAAGACGTTCTTTTAACGTCTTTTAAAAGACGTTCCTTTACCACGTGATGAACTGGAAAAAAATTCTGATCTATGTTATAAACGTCATTTGATCAATCACAAGATTTTCAAGCAGCAAATTTTGCTTATATAGTTCATAATGAAGTAAAGACAAAAAAACAAGAAACCATTAGAGATTTAAATAAATTAATAATATTACATTACAGGAATACACAAGACAGAAATAAACAATTCAATTGACAAATGAACTAAGATAATATAACAGAAAAGACTCCTTGTATTTTATATCATTGTCAGTTATGTGAAACATGCTTTTATCTACAGAGACCATGAGAAACTAGGGCGATCTAAATTTTTTGTCAATAAAAGCAATTTGAGGGGAATTTTGCGCTCTCTTTTCAACGAGTTTTTGCACTGCTGGCGAGGGGGACTTTTTATTACAACATCGCCTGCATGGCGCAGCCTCGATTGCATTTCGGATGCTCTGTCGCTGCCTGACACGGCACCAGGATATACGACATTCTATGGTCAAATTAACTCATACATGTCAGATCATACATTGATTTTCTATATACCTTACACTTAATTAAAGATAGGACGCAATGACGGTTGCTCTCGGTCGAGCCTGGACTCATTCCATACACCTGGTTCAAATTTGGAATTCTGGATAACCGTTCCTTTCCTTTGCGGAAGAAACACCGCGCTCGCACTGCGTGCTACTGAACCTACAACCCAGAACATGACTGGTGATCGCTGATAATTACTAAGTTATCATGAACACTTTAACCAGAAACTTACAGTCCGATGTCAGACAAGTTCCACATTCATCGCAAATAACAAATGTAAAAAATTTGATCACTTTCGAACATATTTGACTATTCAATTTCATATACAGTAGGTGTGCAATTACTTCAATACCAATGGATTTTGATTCACATCTAACGAATAATTACTTTATTCAGCTCTAAGCCGTTCTTTTCATCCAAATCTGCGAGTTGTGATTATTTATTATTATTATTGTGATTATTAAGGCTCTTTTAAACAAATTTATTAGGCTGGATTCCTTTTTCGCAAAACACTTCAAGCTTCAGTTTTTTTGCAGTGAGTGCAGGCTGACTGCAATGATCACTCAGAATTTTTCACTGTTGCAGCCATAAGATGAGTGGCAATATTTATTTGATTAAAATTCCAATTGAAGGTCAGGCCCTAAAAAGTCAACATGGCAACTCCGCTCAGAACAGATCACACTTTAAGGGCAACTCTTAGATTTTAAAAGGCAATCGGTTCTCGAGGCGTTTTGGTTCCTGAATTTGGCAAAATCTGCCGCGTTCTTATAGCGAGTAAATTTTTTTAAAATTATTTAAGCCAGAGAGATTCAATGAACCCAATACAGAAGATAGTAATCTTGACGCATCTGCAAAACTTCTGCAGATGTATTGATCTTACAATCAATCCGGTTCGTTGACTCCTCTCGCCATTACTTTTTGCCTTTTTCACCGACAAGACAACAATCTGACCATTTATTATGATAGCTCCCAACGATATCTCCTCATAATAAAAGAGCGAACTTCCCGGAAAACATGAACAAACAATTACGAAAATATTTACTGCGCTCGGCCCACAAACACCAAAACCGAATCGAAAGCAAAAACATCAGTGTAAATTATTGCCCTGAAATTACGAATTCTTTGATAGCTCGACCCAAACAGTTACATTAGAAGTTGCCCCAGAAAGTTGTTAAATTAGCTCTTTTCCATCTGATTTCTTTTGCTTGAGTTATGCTAACCACGGTCTTCAGGCCGGCTCTCGCGTCAGGTTGTCACCGGCATCAGAATGGGGAAGAAATTGACACTTGGCAGTGAGGGTGAATGAACATATTAGGCTTCAAATTTGGTAGAAATAAAGTACATTAGAACTATTCATTGAAGTGTATTTTGAACTCGGCCTGGATGGCGAAGGATCAACTAAAGAGTATATGATTTCATGGGGGTGAATCAAAGAGGTGCTTGCTGCCATGGCTGTTGGCCGAACAAAAGAGACTTCGAAAGCGACCAAAAGTTGGAAGCATTCTGTGAGTCAGCAAAGAGGGAACGTGGAACGGGCTAAAATCCCTGAAAAAAATCATAAGATTTGAGCAAGCCCGTGATATCTTCAAGGACTCATTCACAGTGTTCCGTACTCTTCACGAATTCCTCACATCACAGGTGACTGGCGCAGGTAATTCCTCACAGGTGACGTACTCTTCACGAATTCCTGGTCTCGTGATCGTGTTCATGCATGTCAATGCTCCAAATCATTGGGCAGACGCAACAAATCTCCAAAATTAGAGGCCAAGCAGAAATCAATTTGTTTTATTAATTATTTATACGTCCATTCATGCATGATTTCCAATCAGAAGAAAAAATACGTAAATGAAGCTCCGTCTTTCGATGTACACTTGCGAATTTGCCAAAGATTTCTCCCTCCCTAAAGAAGCGCACAAGGCAACTGAAAGAAGAATCTTTGTAAGACATAGAAGTTGAACATATGTGTCCGACTACAGATTTCAGAGTTATATGTGATTAACTTGTGTTTTTTTTAAATTCAAGCTCAACGAGGTACTGTACAAGCTCAATGAGTTATTATGGAAACCACAACACCTTGGATAAAAAATTGTCTCAGTTAGTTTATTGATTTTTGACTAGATTTAAGTTATGAATAAGGGAATAATTTTTATAGGCATAAGGTGAGATTTGCGTAACGCCCCACGAAGAACAGATCATTTTTATCTTTCTATAAAAATCAAAACAAAATGAGGATGGCAATTATCTTCATGACGGCCACATTCTATTGAAAAGTATCCATAGGTATGTGTTCCGAATCTCGTGGAAGTGAAGCAAAAATTGAATTTACTCGTAAACTAAAATGAAATGAATTTTATGAATTTATTTGTGTCTTGTCAGAGCTGATGTCGAGTTATAAAGGTCTTTTGCTTCTTTTATTTTCGATTTCGGTGATGCGATATTTAACAATGCAAATTATTTTAACGAGTATCATTTATTAACGAGTGCGTTTTCATGCACCTCGTAGTTTACTCGTTGCTAAATTACTTACGCAACTGGCGGCGTAACGTCGGATAACTCAGTTAATTGTACCTGTGTTTGCATAATTATTTATGAAACTTACGTACGGAATTGCAGGTTCTTATGTAAATTTCCCGAGTAAACGTAAGCAATTTTATGTATTCATGTCTTATGCACTTCTAGCAACAGACACCTTCGAATAAAAACGAGGTAGTTGTATGTTGACTGAGGAACGGTGCGTAATTCAAGTTGTCTACGTCAGGAATTATTTCTCATGCACAGAAATTTCTGAAATGACATGACAAGACTCAACCATTGTTATGGTTGTAAGAACACTTATTGTATCTTTTTCCCCAATTGTATATAAGACCCTTAGGTTCAATCAACTTTTGATTCAACCATTGTTATGGCTGTAAGAACACTTATTGTATCTTTTTCCCCAATTGGATATAAGTCCCTTAGGTTGAATCAACTTTTGCATCAAGTTTTTGAAATATGCTGTTTCTCTTCTTTTTTTCTTCCTTGCATTTATTAATCTCGGCCTAATAATCTAGCAATAACACACATCTTTCTCGTCAATTCACTGCGTGGTTTCCATTACGTAAATTTCGCTTGAAAAAAACTTTATAGCTCTCGCTATTGCAGTGATCAGAAAATGTGTGTGGAGGCAAGCTCATTAATAGAATTGCTTATTTTTAACTGAATTTGCTTTATTTTCGGTTACTTTCCTCCAGAATGAAAATCTTACGAGTATTGTTGCAGTGATGAAGACGCCTGTTCTTCCCAAGTACTGATTAAGACTTCAGAAGAAACAGCGCCTATGGAGGCAGCCATGAATTATAATGAGAGCCCTAAACAACCACAGCACAATAATGGCTTGCAAATTATTTCCATTATTTTGGCCCGTGTTGTCATTAGCGCCTCAACGCGACCCTAAAGATGCGCTCTCCAGCCATTTCTGCTCCGCGAGGAACACGGCCGTCAGCTATAGCCCAACCCGCACTTGTATTTTTTCGTGGTGACATTTAACTTGAAGAACATTCTGCATCTGGCAACCCTGCACGGTTGTCGGATGCTGAGTGGTCTGTATAGTATATTTTTTAACTCAAACTTTAGGACTTCGTGAAGAATTTTTGTGAATCCGTTCTCCTTAGCGAAAACAAAACGCAACCGTGCCAAGTTCATACTGAATTTGATCGAGGCAAAATACCAAAGACTCAATGTATATAGAATACCAGAGAGTCAATGTATACAGAATACCAGATACTCAATGTATACAGAATACCAGATACTCAATGTATATAGAATACCAGAGACTCAATGTATACAGAATACCAGATACTCAATGTATACAGAATACCAGATACTCAATGTATACAGAATACCAGAGACTCAATGTATACAGAATACCAGAGACTCAATGCATACAGAATACCAGAGACTCAATGTATATAGAATACCAGAGACTCAATGTATATAGAATACCAGAGACTCAATGTATAGAGAATACCAGAGGCTCAATGTATATAGAATACCAGAGACTCAATGTATATAGAATACCAGAGACTCAATGTATACAGAATACCAGAGACTCAATGTATACAGAATACCAGAGACTCAATGTATATAGAATACCAGAGACTCAATGTATACAGAATACCAGAGACTCAATGTATACAGAATACCAGAGACTCAATGTATATAGAATACCAGAGGCTCAATGTATACAGAATATCAGAGACTCAATGTATACAGAATACCAGATACTCAATGTATACAGAATACCAGAGACTCAATGTATACAGAATACCAGAGACTCAATGTATACAGAATACCAGAGACTCAATGTATACAGAATACCAGAGACTCAATGTATACAGAATACCAGAGACTCAATGTATTTAGAATACCAGAGACTCAATGTATACAGAATATCAGAGACTCAATGTATACAGAATACCAGATACTCAATGTATACAGAATACCAGAGACTCAATGTATACAGAATATCAGAGACTCAATGCATACAGAATACCAGAGACTCAATAGACCCCGAAAATATCGTGAAAGAAAAGAAAAAGAAAAACATTCTATTTCCAATATAGATGAGACAATGAACTGATCTTTGGTAGTGAAGTCACTGGTGTTTCGAAACATCCTCCCCACTAACTATGTATTTTAGATAACATGGTTAATATTTTTCAAACCGATTTTAGTTCTGTAATCATCTCATGAAACTCTTCAAGGAGAGCAATTTTATTGTTTCTCCAACATTAAATACAACAGTGTAAACTTGTTTTTTTATTTTTTTCATTCTTTTATTTAGGCTCATATGTTAGCTCCTTTTTAGTTTCATTTTTTAACAGTTAATGCCTTCGTAACTTTGTGTCTGCTTTCACAGGGCTTTTGTTAGTTTGTTCATAGGTTGCATTTTATATTCTTCTGGTCATTTTGTTTCGTTGTACTCTTTTTTCCTGGTGCGAACTGTTGTTGTTTCGTCCGATGTAAAAAGTTGAAAGCAAAACATACACAAAAAAGAGAGAGGCCCATAGTTTTCACAATGGTTTAATCATTTAAATCTTAATTTTAAATTTCCGAAACAATTTTATGAGGAAATGAATGCTTACGCAATGAGGAAATGTATGTTCACTCCCCTCCATTTGTATTTTTTAAACGATAAGAATCTCATCAAGTGCCAATAAAATACGTGACCGAAAAACACGCACAACTTTGGCATCTGCTAGCAAAATTCTGGAGTTATCTCTAAATGAGTTCATGTACCAGCCGAAATAAAATATTTAAACAATATGAAGCGATTCGATTTGAATATATTTTCTCCTAGAGATACATCAGTGAAGTGATTACTTAGAAGTGCTACAATAGACATTTCTAAACATAGCAACTTATGGGCCCGGAAAAGTTGAGCGACCTGCAAGACTACGTCAAGGTTACCTTTTTGCGTAAACATGGACTTTCGCTCTGATTCCGGCCGCTCTGAATTTTTGCGACCAATTTACAGAGGAAGTTAAGACCAGCAATGTCCTACCGCCCGTATGAAAAACCTTAAAAAAGAGTAAAATTCTTTCCTTAATTGCCACTCCAGCTACTAGTCATCGGACACCTGCCGCTACCATCAGTCGAAAATAACATTTTAATTAACAAATAGCTTCGAAGTTAGGATGCGGAAGCACGACGCTTTCACGATATTAAATCTTTTTCGTTTTGTTTAAATTTCCTTTGACTAAAAACTGATAGATAAATCCAAGGTCCTTGGTATGATCACATTTACGGTTGCTCTCGATGGTCATGAAGCTCGCATTATTTATGAAAAGTTCGCATGACTTTATCGGTTTACAGCTCTGCCAGCACAATCACAATTCAGCCATCCTGTACTCTTTTAGGCCGTAAACAAAGCGTATGCTTTTGGAATGGGACGCGCAGTACTTCCGCTCGCATTTTGTCGCTCGGGAGGACACACTCACTCCCCTTATTGCGTTTGCCTGCAAAAATGGCTGAGATCTCGCGACGGCAAGATCTGGCTTCAGCCGCACAGCAAATGCGCTCTTGAGCTCTGCAGCTATGTCTGTGGAGCTGCTGCGATAGTAATCTTCCGCCCTCGCATTTCTTACGACTTGAAAGTCTGACAAAAAAGTTCTTCTCGAGCCAGTGCCTAAGGAAGAAGATGCTAGAAGAGCACTGCGCTTGAATGCGCTCGACGGAAAAAACGAAGCTTGGTCTAGCGGGAGAACGCTTTGTGGGCGATTTGTGGAATGACCTGGCGAATGTTTAGACCCTCACGTAACTCTGTCCTTGTGTCTGCGTTCTGTGACAAACAGTTGACCCAATCACCCAAACTTTTGCAGTTGTGCTACCTCTTCCACCTCTTTCCCCTCACGGTCCTTTGTGCCAGCTGCCCCTTTCCTGTTATGTGAAGCTCTGCTTCATCAAAAATGAAGCCCAGATACTTATATTTGCTTCATTCTGCATCGGCCATCAGTGTTTTTTTCAAACGAAATTGTTTCGTGAAGAGAGATGATGAAACTTTTCCATTGTCTCCTTGCTATTTTACCGAACTCTTTAACGGGCTTCAAAAAACTCTTTTAGTGAAAAAATTGCAAATTGTCTCATCAAAGTTTAGCGTCAAGATTGCTTATCAGGTAAAATCTTTAGGGAAGGGCCCGTTTTTCAATGTTTGACGTAGATTCACTGAAGCTCAACAAATAAAATCTACAACAGGGGAAAATATCGTCACTCGATCTTCGTGAGATGCTTTGCAGAAGTAGTTTCTTTTCATTCATGCCAGCTAAAATTACCAAAAAATGAATGAGATCTTGGAGTTGTCATCGTTTTTTTTCATCCACATGACAACCACAAACTGAGGCTGAAAAATAAGAAATTATCGCCGTTAATTCAACAGTATTTTTATTTCACAGCAAAGGACTTATTTGAGTTTGGAAAACTAATGAGAAAAACCAGAGGCGAGCTAATTAAAAATTAGATGGACGGATTGTAATTAACTAATGACTCGCTCCTGCGGTTGATTAGTGTGGCAACGGCCGAGGTTTGCGACGAGGGAATGAAAGTAAACTCTTTTCTCACTTTGAATTTGATCAGAATTTCGATTGTGTAAATTATGCAAGGTAAATTTTCAGAATTCTCTTGAAATAACTTTAGAGAATTGCAAGGTTATGACTATATTAACAGATAATGGATTATTGAGTTTTGAATTATTGATAACTGGATATTAGGATATTGATCTGTTGTTGTATTATCTCTCCTTAGGGCCATTTATGACTTTTAGAACACTTAAGCTATCTTCACGTGTGCAGCATTACTCCTAGCTTCCAGAAGGGATAAGAAAACAACAGAAACAGACATAATCAGACAGTAATGCTCTCAAATACTGAACTTATTTTAATAATTCACACACATTATTGGTCGTTAAATTCCAGATAATTTATTCATAGAAACACAAAATACCGTATTTGCGTCTGAGGGACAAGCACATATTATTTTGCGCGCTGGTGTATAAATTCAGAAATTCATTGAAAAACTGACGCCCTGAGAGTATGCTAATGATGTCATCAAATTTGACGGTGTGGGCCCTCGTGGGCCCACGCCAGTTCGTCGACTAATAATTATGCCCCTCATATTAATACACCCATTTGCGTAATATTTTACGTTTATTAGGACGCTGTCACTCTCACGTACACAAGTTTTCAAAGAAAAATACAAACTCATACAGGAAGAAAGATTTCCCAGTTTTCATGCTGCCATCGTGCATTCTTTGTGTTTAGATATACAGTTAGTGCCGCAGAACACTGTCTAAATTAATTCCATAATATCGTTAAATTCGTTTAGCAAATGAAAAATGAAAAGACATTTTTTCTATGTATAAAGCATTAATATCAGTAGAAGCAATTATTTCATTGCCATCGCATTCATTGACATGATTTTCAATGACGACTGAAATCTAGGAAAACCGTGTCTAGGGATTTTTAAAATCAGTAATCCTATAGGCATCTACGTTAACCTGCTACAGTTTAACTTTGATTCGTATCGTTAGTCTTCATCCCACCAAAATACTGGCTAATACACATGAAGGAATAATGTTGTATCACACATACTCGAAATCAGTGGATACATTTTTTTGCGGACACCTCACACAATGTGAAGTTTTCGTGAACGTTGTATAGCTTAATACAAATGAAACACTTCACAAAAACAGACTCGACTGAAGTAAAAGTGAGTAACTAACCAGAGCTCTTATTAATTACTAACTGCAAAAATCAAAATCCGTTCTAAAAGGTAACAGGACTTGACTATGTTGCGATCCATCTTAGCATCAAATAGCGTATGGGAAAGAAATTACCTTCTATCGATCCACGAGTCTCACGATTTCACTGAAGCTCAACAAATAACATCTAAAACAAGTTTTTGTTAAGCTTATTCCGATGACTTTAGTTTCACTTTTCATGACAAGAATCATGTATTGTATTAGTTTAACGGCAACCTATTATCATCAAGTTGAGCTCCGCTTGAAATAATATCGTATAACAAAAGAACTGCATACGAGTTTTAAATTTGGGGTAGATCACGTGAGCTCCAAGGTTCATATTCCCAAACAGAGATTATTCGGACACTTTAATAACAGTACAGGGACTGAGTTCTGCCACACACTTGCCAATTTATGCCAAGCAACATATCAATATTGCAAGGAGTATTAATCTCCGGACTGACATAAATTGGCCCACGCACGACACAACGCGGTGGCCGTGTTGCAGGCAGCGCGCTCGTGTCTGTCACAAGAGAGCGGCACCCGGAAGTTGTCGGCTTCCAAATTTGGCAGGGCTCTGACGCTTCATTTCGTACAAGTTCCTTTAACACGTTCACCGTCTTTCCGCGGTTGTTGACGGTTGGTTTGGTTAGGTTGTAAATAGCGAAGTTGGAAAATCGACACATGCATTTTTATTCATGCTAAAGTGAATGAAAATGCAATTGTACGATAACATTTCCCCTTTTAAGTTAACAGTGATTTTTTAAGAAAATTGTGAAACCGATGAAATGTCATTCATTTATAGCGGTACGTGAATGGGCAACTTATCTTTTGGTGAACATACGACCCAATACGTGGGGACCGTGTTAACCCAGCTTCTACCAATTTTTACCCCTTCCCCCACTAATTTATATTCATTTGTGTGTTAACTTCTTCCATATTTGAAAACGAGTAATTGCAGGTTTTTTGGGCCTCATTTCTCACTTCCATAAACGACAGAGGATTAAAGTTTTTTGTTCCAAGTTTATATTAATCCCGGAGACACTGCTATGTAATTTTTGCTTGCCAAGATGGAGCCAAAGAGAAGTTATATATAATTATTAAATTACATTATCGAGATTACAGTGGTATTAAAGATGTTCAATGTATACATCATTTCCATGAATTTAAACGACCTTCAATAATTAAAAATACAACAGTGACTAATGAAAGTATCGAGCTCATCGGGAAGATTCGTTGCCCTATTTCATGAACTTTATTATCCTTTCCTAAATATTTTCTTGCTTTATGAAGGGAATGAAGTCATCGTTCATATGCGCTGTTGTCTCAGGGCCAATTAAACGCGGGCGCCAAATTGCATTTACTGCAAAAGCAGACGTCGAAATTTACGATTAGATTGCATAACGCTATAATTATGCAGCCGACTATCTAATAAACTCTAATTGCTATAAGTTTGATTTTTGATCGACGAAATGAAACGTAAAATAAAGTGCAATTAAATATTCCTCCGTTATTCCATTCACATCGCAGTAATCTCAAAGAGATTTTTTACACCTTGAAGCTTATGGTATCAAACGCTCTTGTAATTCACTAGACGATCTAACCATCGTGTCAAACTGAGATCTGCCTGTAATTGAGACGCATTCAAATAGCCTACATGTCTGGACAACTTCAGCAACAATGGCAGGACTTGGGAAACCGCTGAGCTGTCTATCGAAAGCGTCTCCTAAGATGACTGTATTTCAGCTAACAACGAGGATCTGTAAGACTGAGAACAATAGCTATGGAGCTAGGAGTTCTGGGTACCTCTATGCACATAAGAAGAGCATTCTAAATGAGCTTATTAAGCGGAACGTTGGGTCAGACGGGAAGCTTCTAAGGTGCGTTAAGTATTAATATAGGTGTCCAACAAACCTAAACATCCCTTGACTGGCGATTACTCATGTCTCTGTTGTTTAGGTTACAAGTGATACTGAGTTTTCTTAAGGAACGATTTAAATTTCCTAAATATATTGTTTTATTCCTTTGATTTAACTTATTAGGCGTGTATCTATGCCAATAAACACTTACATCAAAACAAAATACATGAGTACTGGGCAGTCAAAGAGCGAGTACATTTTTTGGAGCACCCTGTGCTCGAGCTAGTTGGCTAACAATTGCACTTGATGACATCAAGATTGAATCGCACTCATTGGGTGCAAATGCAACGAATTTTAGCATAGAGAATGGAGAACATTTCTCACCGTTATATAACTGACATTCGCCGCATCCGTGTATCCATGTTTTTGATCCAATGAGGTAAGCAAAAATGTATCCGAAAAATAATTTGGCTGTGGGCTCACCGATATTAAGAGAGATAATTGCACGCATTATTAAATCTTCGCTGATCCCCAGTTGAGCTTGACACTTCCCATACCTGAGCTTGAGTACGAGAGAGTCAATATTATGATGCAATCAAACCTCGAGGCGTATAAAAATAATGTTTTTCGGTTACAGATCCTGGCTATATTTTTTTTTTCTCGAAATAAATGCGTATGACACGATCTTGAGAGAACCTCAACTAACGCGGTTAAAAATGAGCCTCAATTTTTCAGCAAATACAATACTAGATTCAAGTTATAATCTAGTTGTTAAAGCTGTTCAATTTTTTTAACGAACAAGTCGAGGTTTGCATGAGATGATGTCGTTTAATTCCAGGATCGACTGCACATTGAAATAGAGCAGATAAAGTGCCTGATGACCACAGCAGAGTGACGGCACTTTTCAGTTCAGTGTGAACCGATTGAGTGATATTCCAACTGATATTTCTGTTACGCTTTATTTAAGCGCTGAATTGCCAAGTTTTGACGTCCAGTGTTTTGGATTTTCATCCAATCGCTTTGCAAAGCTGGGTGAAACATCTAATCAATTGTCATCGGATTACTTCCCATATTTGTTCGATACTAGTTTCGAAACCCAGACACAACTCATCTGGCGGAATGCGACTTTCTCGAATGGGCCACTCGTTGAAATACAGCAAAAGTTTCGTTCACAAAGTCCGTAAGCTAATAAAAAAGAGGGGATGTTTGTCATCCGCGTTAAGGTTGATTAAGCCCTAAGTTCTAGATTGAACTTTCAAATGGCGATTGATGGCCAGAGCAACAAGAAGTTCAAAGAGGTCAACGGGGAACTTTCTTCCCAAATAACAGTTCATCTCGTGACCATGACTCGGACGATATAATGCTCGGCCTTGATGAAGTCTTTTGAAAATATTAAATTACTTCTTCTAACAGAAAAAGCCAAGGGCGTAATCCCTGCCGATCACAAAAACATTTTTATCAAGTTCACGTCGGAGTGGAAAACTTTAGTGAAAGTTTGCGGACAGATTCTCAGAGTAGATTCAGCATAGAAGAAACTCAACGTAAAGGCGATTTTGTCTGCCAGTTCACAGGTCGATCGTCGAACAGCTTAACGCTTTTATCCTAAAATTTTTGCTGTAGCGTTCAAATGAAGGCAAAGAAACCCAAGCCCCACTCTTCTTCGCTATCAGACGCTCAAGCATCTGTTATGGAAAATAAGTTTTCAATAACAATAACCAATTTCTCCCTCGTTCCCACAGAACGAAGAGTTAATTTAAATTAACGCTAACTATTGATTCAATGCCATGTTACAAATACAATAGCATTGAGATCTCTCCATTTCTTCTATTTAGTTTTATGGGAGTGAAATGTTCAGTGAATTGCCATGGAGTTTTCTCCTCGAGGCTTCCGCATTGAATATAACCCCCGAAATTATCGAGAGATAGTTGTCTTCTCAGCAGGAACCTAATGTTTAACATGCTTTGCTTCATTTGGTAAGTCTTCCATTTGACAAGAGCAAACAGAAAAAATAAATGGGACTAAAAAGTGCGTCACAGAGTAAAGGGTGACGCGTAGATTTTCTTGTGCCTCAAAATTACGAAATAGCTGAAACTTATGACATAAAATAAATCATATTTCTATTACGAAAAAGCTGGCGTCCATTTATTTCACCAAATAATTAATGTTACGCAATTAGTGGGATTAATGTCATAAAATATCAGGTGCCAATTTAACAAAGTAAGTTTAATTTGTTAATCCGAGTTGCAGCTCATTTCGTCCAGTTTGTTGCGCCTCACATACCTGCGATGTTGGCGAGCTGTCCTCTTCATTATGAGAACAATTCTTAATGATAGGAAAACTTCATCTAAATTTTCTGAGAGCTATAATAAAGGAAAATAAATGAACTATGGCAGACTTTTGATGCATGAGGCGTACGGCCAGTCCAGCCTAAGTAGTGTAATTCATTTCTCTTTTAATCTTGAGAAAATGTAAATTGGCAAAATTGTTGGAATTCTGTAGTAGAATTTTATTGATATAAATATTTTTTAGTGACGTTGTAGTATACATCGTTAACGTATTAATTATTAACAATTTTCAATTGTCTTTCAAGGTAGTGATAATAAGTATAATTTTGAGTTCAAAAAATATCATCAGGCAAGCAAAAAGAGAACCCTATCAGTGGTGTCTTTAAAGCTCCTTTTCATGCATTTCGTAGAAATTGCGCTATATAACTTTCAGAAAGCAACAAGTGAAGCCACACTCATTGTATATTCTTGGTAGCATCCAACGCCAAGAAATTGCTCGCTAGAGTATGGTTATTTTATGAACTTGTCGAGTTTTTCTGCCACGTCGTACGAGATCTTCTTTAATCAGTTTACGACAAAATATGAAGCATGATATGCCGAGAAGATTCTGATCCCTCACGCAGTCTCAATAGGGCGTTCAAAGCACTGAATCATTCTGCAGCTCGCTTGATGTACAGAATGTTCAGCACACAACAGTGCAGTACAATGTATTCAGCATATTGCAGTACAGGACAGTAAATTCACCATGACATACTCTGGGATTCTCAGCAGTTGATGTTTTTAATGTTTTAAGTTGAAAAAACTAACATTACTTGTTTCACATCAGAGTTAAGGTTATGATTTTATGTTTTAAGTCCGAAACTTTGAATTTTTTCATCACAGATTAATGACGTTGATTTTTGGATTATTTATATTACACTCTCTTACATTCATTCAGCATTTAAGAGAAAATCACAATTGATCAGGCAAATATTTAATTGGTGCTTAAGTTCTGTTCAATGCTCTACTTTGTAAATCAACATTTGAGAATTAGCAAATCCGGTATAGAATCTGTGAGCGCTGTTCCTTACTTATTTGAGTAAATTGTTTACTGCAGAACCTAGCGCGCTCCGGCACACGACTAAGGCCTTGGCTTTTATTTTCTGATTCCTCAGTTTTAGTCTGTGAACTTATGCGAATAACTTTACAATATGTAAAAACAGCGAATTTTTCGCCCTTATTTGTTAACATACGACTTCGTTTTTCTTCAATATTGGACTCTGAACATCACAATCATTTCCAAGAATGGAAATATTTTAAAAGTAGGTAATTGTTAAATCATCCTTTAGCCCTTGAGAATTTTTGTTAGAGTGATTCAGAATCAATGATTCCTTTCAGTAGAGTACGCAAATCGTTTATTAACTGAGCACAATGTATTTATATTTTGGACCTATTTAATAAACTTACACTAATTTGTTCATGCTCAGCGTCAATGTTGATTGAAATTGTGTACCGTACATGCATGGAAAAACTATGAAATTTTTTTGGAGATTTTCTAACATGACGGAAGAAAGGACGCGTGTAATTAATGTTATATCAACTTAGGCAGTCGCAACGTCGATGGACGAGCGCAATTGCATTGTAGAGTCTTGATAAAAAATGGATTTTCCTAAGTCAGAAAAAAAGAGGAGTAAGCACAATAGTATAAGTTGTGAGATAAACTTATAACATAAAAACGTTTTTACCAAAGTCTCCTATCATTTCCATCTTCTCCTTTCATTCAACTATCTGGCTTACTTTATACTTCCTATTTTAGAGCAAAGAAGAGTAATTTTCGGCATGCATCCGACTGTTAACATGTAAACCATCGTCCGTCAAACTTGCTCTGAGGATCGCTGTTCATAGAACACGAGTGTAATTATGTTGCGTAGCTATGGTTACATGAGTGTGTTCTGCATACCTTCATTATGACTTAAAGCATCTAATAACCTAAATAAAAAATTGATTTGTTTCTGACGGACAATTATCATGCCGAAATGATAAGCGATGGGTACTGATTAAATGTTTCCCTTATCAATGTACAGTATATTATATTCATTTCACATTTGGGGAGCTGATGCACATTACTCTACAAACCAATAGTGAATCTGTAAATTGTTGTTTCATTTCGATCCGTATTGATAAATATCTATAGGCAAAAAACACACCCTTCTAATAGAGTATTGTTGAGCAGAAGTCAGCTTTGTTCGGTTTGACAGACAAACGGATGCAAAAAAATGCCGTGGCGTTTAATTTAGGAGTGCCACGTAGATAGATCAGATTTTTGTGGAATCGTCTATGATTTAAGCCGTCCATGTAAAGCCTCCGATGTCGCACATATATGTAGATGTTCCGGCGAGATATTTAGACTTGGTTACGGGAGCGCGACTCAGAAGGATGTTCCATAGTGTTTTTTTTTTGGAAGTGGTGGCATACTGATATTCCACTTGTTCTGGCTCGAGAAAAACTAGATAACTTTTAAATCACGTAATTTGTTTGCTTATTATTGTTGCACGATTGGAACATAATTAGCAGAGATGCGATTAGTTTTGGTATAAGTGAATGGTTGAGCGTAGCTGAATTGTACGGCTTAAGGAATTATGTTGCATGTTGTGTGGATCGAAATATTAATTGTGTAGCATTTATTGATAAAGTGAAAAGCAAAAAGAGAGTTGTTTTAGACGTTCTCAAGTTTTGAATATTTTACAGAGTGCTTCGACCCCGATCACTTAAGGAAGTTGTATATTGTTATGATGTTGATACATAATGTACTTAAAATTACCATCGCCGGTATGCGAGAACAGTTATTCTGTGTTCAGCTGGTACTCATTTCTAACCCCTTGGTGAGGAGTGAAGCCCTAATGAACTTTTTTCCTATTCCTAGCTGGAAGAAACGCCGAGGGCTTGCATTTCGGGATTGCGAATCCTCGAAGTTGTGGCTCCCTCCGTACATTCGTGAGCCGAGCCGCGTAAAAGCGCTCTTCGTGTTTGAGCAATCGCATTTTGACTGAGTACTGGTCGCCGATAGCACGGTCCGGTAAGCTCTGACCCCCAGTAAACTACTCGAAACGTTTCAGCTTTTCCTTCCCCATCTGACGACAACGGTGGCTCCAGTTTCGGGGCTTACAAAGTCTCAACACCAGAGGTTCCCCACCTGGGATGCTCGCATCAAGGAAGTTGGATACAGTATCCAACTTCCTTGGCTCGCATCCCCTGGGGTGCGAAACGATATTCCAGGGGCACTTGAAAAGTCAAGGTAATTATTAGGATATTGGCTATCTGTTGGCATTTTCATTTAAACGATTGCGAGGTCCGAGGGAAATTTCTGTAGGGCTGCGGGGCGAAAAAAAGGTAGGGAACCCTGGCTCTGCACGAAGGAAAACTGATTTTAACTCCTATTTTACGGTGACCAAAAATGATTTAATAAGATAAAACTTCTTATCATTGGAGAGCGGGAAAAATCTCCACAACAATTTAAGTGCAGATCGATCGGAGCAAACCTAAGTAACATCGAATGTAGAGCGCGTGTTGGGTCAGACATATAGGCAACAGAAGCGTATGAAATATTCAATACGATAGAGAGCCGCTGATGACGAAGTTTCTGTTCCCACCTGCTCAGCCATGAAGAGGTTAAGTCACTCTAACTTCACTTCCCGAAGTCTGGGGAGATCGATGGGAGTTAGCTCCGCCACCATCGCTCGCCCATTACATAAAATGACCCACGAAGCCTGATGCTGAAAGTTAGAGGGCGGGTGGTCGTCATTAGATGAGAGTAATAGAGATGCATTATTCTATTAAGGCTATTACTGTAGATTTTCATTAGATAGCAAAATTGTTTCGTGATCCCCAAGATGCCATATTTAAAGCATAAAACTCTGTTGTTTTTGTATTTTTATCTGGGAAAAAATACATTACATCTGATTTACATACACTTCATGAGTTTGCTAGGACATTCTCGTCAGTCAGATATATGTAACGATACGTACATTATATATTTATATATTTAATTATGTGCATTATATTCACAAATATCAAAATATGAAAGATATACGGTCCGTATAATGTGCCATTAGAGAGCTACTTAAATTACATGGCTATTTTTTAGCAAAAGAATAACTTTGACTTATTACTGTACAAAACATGTTCGTAATTTTCTTCAATTTTAGCATTTTCTTTATTAAAAATAAGATCTTAATGCTCTACTCCAACTTAAAAGTGAATAACCAAACGGGAAAAGTTATTAACTATTGAAAAAAAATTAGTATCAGAAACAGCCAGCTGACGTTACGATGACGTCACATGTGACGTTACCTGGCCAAAAATACGGTGTAAAACGTTTTAAACCAATAATAGAGATTTGGCCAAGGTAGGCTTGCTTAGATTAGGATAGGTTAGGTGAGGTTAGGGGGGGTCATTTTATGTACAGTAGTTCATATTGCATTAATTTAAAAATTTATGAGCAGTTCTATTATATAGACCCCCAATTTCTAAAGCTATTCCTATATAAAAACGTATATGAATACATAAATAATAAATTAAAAATGTTGAGAAAGATGTTACGAACTATTTTTTTTACGAAATATTCCTTTTTACGAAAAAATTTAACGAGAACTACTTTTTTACGATATATGTTTTTTTTTGGAAAAAAATTTGCGGAGCAAAATTTTTTCTAGAAGTTAATAGCTAAACGAATTTTGTGTTTGAAAACTGTCGTAAGTCGTCGTTGTAGCATTGACTAAGATCCTTTTGTAAAAAAAATGTGTAGCTTAATAAAACTTTCAACGTTGTGCGCTTGTGAGTGTGTGGGGTGTTGTGTATTTGGGCCCATGAGCTGTGTGTTGTTTTAGCGGTGAGAAGGGTGAGAAGGCTGGCATTCTGAGGACCGAAAGAACACGAGGGCAACGGTTGAATTAGGGTGCTTGGGACCCTCGCTCTTGTGTTTAGAAGAGCGATAAGCGAACTTCGCACCACGAAGCATAAAAACTTTTACAAAAAAATACAAGATCTTTGACGTTGAACACTTGAGGGGAGAGAATTCGAGCATCAGAGCGGCCAATGGTGAACGCTTTGCTAAGGAATAAAGGTAGAGCTAGCCGAACACCTAAAAGTGATTGGTTCCTTCAAAAAGGGTATAAAAAAAGAACAGAACCACAAGAAAGATCTGGCGCGTAAGGGAAGGCAGTTCTACTGATGAGGCCGTAACGTGAAGTATGAATAAGGGCAGGTGTGTTCGCGGTGAGGTACGTTTTCAAAGAGATGACAAAAAAAAGAGCCCTTATTGAGAATAGAAGTTTAAAGATACAATTTAATCTGTAAATTAATGGACGTTCTCGTTCCTATTTCAGAGAATAATTTCAAATAAGGAAACCAGGAAACACAGCCGGAGCAATATTCAAAATTACCACGCACGAATAAGGGCAGGGGTAAGCCATAAATAATGTTACTAAGAAATTGCTCAGAAGCTTAGTTGCCATATATTGATGTTGCATATAAATATATTTATATATTCTTCAATATAAAAGAAAATGCTAATTAGATCGAGCTGAGAAACGAATTGAGTAAAGCAAAATTTCTAATATTGCAGATGGTGGGAATTAAATAATGATGAAGAAAAGAAGTTAAGAGGTCACCAATTCAAGTCAACGTATCACGTCCTCGCTCAGAAAGACCTATCCACAATATGAACTGAAATCGTACTGAAATGAACTGTATCTCGTCAATACAGAAAGCGCTCTTGAGATTCGGTGCCTAGAGAATGCCGCGGAGTGCTTGGTGAGGTGTGGTTGTGTGATGGAAGCGGTCCAGATGACAGAGAATGCCTTGATATTCCCTATGCATTATTGGTGCCCATCTTTGTCTACATGTATTATTGGTGAATAATTCAATGACACGAGGCTGGCCGGCCAATAGATAGATTAGCGTTGCCATGGGAAATGTCATGTTCTAATTACCTCAAAATTTGTAGACAGCGTTTGGTCTTGCATTATAGTGTGTTGTGTTTGGAGGTAAATTGTAGGTGTGTAGATTGTTGAGAATTGCGTTAATTCCCTTCATGATAAGCATTGTGCAGTAGCCTCACAAAAGTGTAATAGGATGGTCTTCTATAATCCATAAACCTGTTTACCGAAATTCGAGTATTATACCCGACAGAGCAAGCAGTATCCCCCACCGAGGCAGATGGCGCACGGAAAAAGGCGCTTTTTGTAAGTGGTAACTTCCCTCATCGGTGAGTACTGCCCTTATTTTAGTACATGTAAATGCCCATTATTTATTTGTATATTTTTTTAGTGACTGTATCTTTGTGTGTGTATCCTTGCATTTCTCGTGTATTATATGATTTGTTGGAGGTATGCCAATTCCTCCATACCGAGAGCCTGGTTTCCTTATTAATGCAAATTAATGAGGAGGCCGGACTATCTCTCGTGACAAAAATGTGTAAATGTGAAACAGGTGTTTGGCATATTTATAGTCTAAAAGATTTCCATTCACGTTGATAAGTAGTAATAATATGAGTGTCCTCCTCGCCACAGTTTATATAACAGTACAAACATAACCAACAATTCGATATTCGTTATTCGTGCAGCGCGCATAACTTCACCGCTAGCGGTTCACATGCACTACTCGCGTACGCGGGGCTCATTCAACACTTTGGCTGCGTCAGGTAAAACTGAGGTTTAATGTTCAATTCAAATTACAAGTCCATTGTAATAAGCAATGCTGAAAATACCGAACATTAACTGGATCGTGTTTTCATTGAGTTTTGTTCAGGTATTTTTTAAAATTGAGTTTGTGACTAATAGTTGGTCAGCAGCATAGTAATAAAAACTCCTTCAGTGACCAAATGCGGCTCTCGTCGCAGTCGAAGTGTTTAAGAGCGCAAACATTATAATTGACGTTGAGATGGTTCGGATGTAAGTAAGCTCGCTGATCTTAAAATTAGCGACTTGCTATGATATGGTGATGGATCTCATCGAACACGAAAAATTGCAGTAATTCTACGTGGCAATGAGTTCATAAGTGTTCACATGCAAATCTGGTCGATTTTAAACTGCTCGCACATCAACTGGGCTCGCAGTGCGGTTACACTACGTGGACTCTTCGCGACGTCTAAGTTCTCGTTTTGGGTGGTCCCAAAATTTTTCTATTGCATTCATGTCTGGAAGCTTATAGTTGACCAATTTAAAAGCTTGATGTACTCTGAATGACCGTCATGTCAATTATTGACAATTCTAGCCCGATACACATAGTTGTAGTATTGAAAGAAAGACAGAGCAAGATGCAATTATTCATTCAAATTTTGTGCAGATGATAAAACTTGGTTACCTTATAGGAGCTCAGTGTAGTCATGATGGTTCAGTTTGAAGTGCACATCAGCTAGAGGACCTGCTTCTGTGAGGTTTAAACAATCCTAGAACATGACAGACCCTCCACCTCGCATAGCCCCTCGCACAAGGGCTTCGTTGAAGGCTACAAGAGGTCAACGATGAATACGACGACAGACATCAATGTTACCGAGACAGAATCGGGATTCATCAGACTAAGTGACATTTCTCCTCTCTTCGACGGTCCATAGTGTCTGTGCATTGGGCCTGTTCAAACGAGTTGTCTTGTGAGCAAGAATTGGCACAGGCCGTTTATGAGCTTTTATTGCATCCATCTATTTCATTGAGCCGTCAACAAAAAGTTCGTTCTAAAACAGCTGAAGAAGGGCCATCGTTGACGCTTCGCAGCAGTTCCATTCTTGATGCTAAGCGATTCCGGTCAACCATTAGGGGTAACGGAGTTAGTCACTATCAGTAAGAATTTTCTTCCAGCTACAATTTTGTCTCGAATTGCCAAATGGGAATAATGCCCGTTTGTCTCGAATTGTCACCGTTGTTGGCATATCCGCATAACAGTGCAGTAAGGAACTCAATATCGAATTGCGCTACTTCATTCACTTGGTCTCCATTAGCCCGCCAAAAAGCAATAGTCCGTATTTGCAATTCTGCGGAGTCGGCTTCTGTCCTGTCGTTGTGGAGCAGCTCAGAAACAAGTCCATACCATGCCAGCTCTGAATGAAGACCGATGCCTGCAGATAACCTAAATTCCTGTCACAGCTTTGAAGAGCGATTGATGAACGCAGTAAATGATTGGAGCTTCATAACCAATTGGTGAAAATTTATTTTCCCGGGAAGTTTAATTAATTATTTCTTAATTTGTCTCCCAGATCTCTCGTATTAACTAATAAATTTACGTTTGAAACGAAAATTATCAACTTAATTTCGAATACGTACATCTCATCATACCCTGTTTGCAGTCAAACCGGTTAGAAAGTCACGCTAATTTTATGCTGAACGGTATAGTATTTACGGGAGACATTACAGCGTCAAGCTTTTTTTTTATGCTGAACGGTATAGTGTTTACGGGAGACATTACAGCGTCAAGCTTTTTTTATATATGGTCATTTTCGGCAGCGATCGTGTAATCTATTTGGTAATCGCAGTCGCGATTCATTTAATCAAAATATTCACTCACGCTCGATTGGCACGACAGGGCATCTTATTGTTAGAAAACCAGCCATCATTTACACTGACGCAAGATTGCTATAATTGGTGGTCAGGTTTAATCGTTGAGACCTCTACCGCCACCGCTCTGTTTTGACGTTCAATTTAAACAATTTAAACAATTTAAACAATTTAAACAATTTATTTACCACAGGTGATACAGAGGTAGAATGTTTCTTAAGTCTAGTACAATGGTTAAATTTGAGTACAGCTACCTGTGGGCCCGAACAAGTTCAGCGACTTCTAGGGCATCCTATCATCACGTTATTCTAAGGTGTACAATAATGTTTAACCTAGTTTACTTAACCTAGTTTCGCATTAGACTGATCATTGAGATAATTTACTCGATATTTTATGCTGTATCTTACAATATAGGTCAAATCGGCTATATTTAACAGTATGTTCGATAAAACGATTCAAGAGCAGACTGAAGATCGGTTATGTTACCCAAAGCAAGTTACATTATTACATTATCATTAGTTACATGTAGGAGGCAAGATTTGACATGGTGATCTTTCACGACTAGTATTCTGATAGGAAGTGAGACTCAAGATGTTTTTTGAATACTTTGTACGAATTACATTTACGGATCTCCGCAGGTATAGAGTTCCAAGTTTTGGTTCCAACGAAGAGGATACTGTGTTGCGACCGGGCCTTCAAATAATAAGGAAGCATGAATTTACTTCTATTTCGGGTTAAATGATTGTGATGACCAGTTTGCGCAGTCAATAATTGTCTTAGGCTATTGTCGCCATCATTTCTTAGTGTTTTGTAAATGAAATTACAGATGGAGATTTTGTAGAGATCCGAAAGTTTAAGTATTTGTAAATTTTTGAAAGAATCATTTGTGTGAGCATTATATTCTAGGTTCTTTACCGCTCTGACAGCTCTTTTCTGCAGAGTAAAAATTTTGTTGGTTTTATTTTTATCAGTTCCGTGCCACGCTTCTATTCCGTATTGCAAGTATGGAGAAATAAGCGTTCGGTAGAGCATTTGTAAAGCTGTTTCAGGCAGAAAATTTTTAACTTTATTCAGGATTCCGATGGATTTTGATAATTTAGAACTAATATGAGTGATGTGCTCTTTGAAGGTCAGATGTTTATCTACTATGATGCCCAAAAACTTACATGAGTTGGTTTCTTCGATTTCACCTTCGCTAATTTTAATGCATGGAAGAGATACATCTTTCTTGTATGAGAATGTAATATAATTTGTTTTATCAATATTAAGGCTTATTTTATTAGCTTTGAGCCACGATGAATCCTTATGAAGTTCATTATTTATACTCTCCACAATCATAGCGGGATTTTGGTTCGGAAGGACCGCAGAAAGCGTACTGTCATCGGCAAAAAGTATGAATTTGGAGAATGATGTAGATTTTACAATATCATTGATAAAAATCAGAAACAGGAGAGGCCCAAGAACAGATCCTTGTGGAACTCCATGGCTAATTTTCTGTGGGTCTGATTTTGCGTCATCAATGACAACGTATTGCTTCCGATTTGTTAGGTATGATCTGAACCAATCATGGGCAATCCCTCGAATGCCATAACAGTATAGTTTCGAGAGTAGTATTATATGGTCCACACAATCGAATGCTTTTCGAAAGTCAAGAAATACAGAGAAGACAGGCTTTCCTTCATCTATATTAGAATAGAAGAATTGTAAATGATTTAATATAGCCTGTGTTGTTGATTTTTTAGAGCGAAAGCCGTATTGTTTATCGTAAAGAAATGATTTTTGTTCAAAATAAGAGTACACTTTTTGTACACAATCTTTTCGAATACTTTGCTAATAATTGGTAGTACGGAGATAGGTCGATAATTGTTTACACAGGTTTTTTCACCACTTTTAAAGAGAGGGGTTACTCTAGCAACTTTGAGGGAGTTCGGGAAAGTGCCTAGTATAAGAGAGACTGGTTAATAATATTTGATATCAGCGGGGCTACAATGTCAGCAATAACTTTAAGTACTTTAGTCGGAAACGTTTGTAGCCCACTCGATTTATTTTTCATGTTGTTTATGCACGTAATTACATCGGAGGAGTTTGTAGGCGAAAAGAAAAAGGAGTTGGGTTCTCGAATATGATCCATAAATTCCAGGTGATCAGTAGGTTCACTTGGAATACTATCAGCTATAGTTTTCCCTACGTTTACGAAGAAGTTGTTGAAGAGATTAGCAATTTTTTTCTTCTCATGGTATTTCACATTATCTTGAATGACATATTCAATTTTCTTTTTATCGGCATTATTCGGTTTACAGCAAGAGTTAAGGAGATGCCAAGTCTTTTTAACGTCAGTTTTGAATTGAGTAAACTTGAGCGTAAAGTAGTTCTTTTTTGATGTTCTTATCTGGTTTGTTACATAGTTTCTGAATCGGTTATATGTTTCTCTAGATATTCGCCCTTCGCAAAGGAGGGCTAGGTACGCTTGACGTTTCTTTATATTTATTACGATGTCTCTAGTAATCCAGGGCTTTTGTTTATTTTTCGGGGTAACTGTACGAGTTACAATTGGGCAACACTGATTGTATGCGGTCATTATAGTTTCAGTCAACTTTACTACTGCTTCATCAATGCTCGTAGCATTATAATTTTGTTGAGAGATGTGCAATGTAGGCATTGATTCTTCTAGAACGGTGCGCATTTCTTCAAGATTTCATTCGTTGATTTTACGATATGAGTAAGTTTCAGCCCGTGCCTTGGTGCAAGCAATATAGGCATTTTTCTTAATAAGAAAAACTGGGAAGTGATCTGATAAGTCAGAAGTAATTATTCCAGCAAGAAAATCACTTGGGTCTGTCATAAAGATATTGTCAAGCAGCGTAGCACACTCTGAGGTTATTCGTGTAGGCTTTGTAATGATCGGAAGGAAGGATTGAGACTGAAAGGTTGTTAGGAAATTAGAGATTGGTTCATAGCTTTCATGTTTCAGTAGATCATAATTGAAGTCACCGCATATTATTATGTCATTGTATAAGGGCCTGTTGAACTGAGAAATAATACGATTCAGCTCATTCAGGAAGG
Organism: Morinoia aosen; assembly: GCA_030386875.1. Taxonomy (NCBI): domain Eukaryota; kingdom Metazoa; phylum Arthropoda; class Malacostraca; order Amphipoda; family Talitridae; genus Morinoia; species Morinoia aosen. Next base: position 20,121,002 of record CM059573.1, on the reverse strand, counting down.
ATATAGGACAGGCTGTAGGAGGCCTATCCACCGTTCCAAGTACAATGCGTTTACCGTCTCTAGACAGTTCCACGAAGAGTGATTCTATATGATCCTGATTCATTGTTGCACTTGCTATGGTTCTCGAGTCTATGTGGTTAGATATATATGTGCTGATGCCTCCGCCCTGCTGGTTTTTTCTTAGCGAATGGTAACTATGATAATTTTCAAATCGAATCATGTTTTTAGTCGAGTCATCTAGCCAGCTTTCGGTGAAGCTAATCACGTCTAGGTTATATTTATGTTCAGTAATAGTACATTGTACCTCTTCCAATTTTGGATAGAGTGACCTACAGTTCCAACCCAGGAGTGAGAAATCTCGGTCAGTTATTCGTATAGTTTCGTTGAATTTTGATATATTAGTATACCTACACTCTTGAGAGTCGTTTAGGTTTGGATATATTCTGTTCAAATGATTGAGATCTGGGTCGATTTCCTCGAATATCTCAGGGTGATCAGTCATTTAAAATTAGTAAACAGTAAGAAGTAGGTACTATAGAGCTTAAAAACGAAATACAGAGTCAAGCTTTAAGGGATATTCCTGTCTAAAAACTAGCTTATGAAGTACGAGAGAATAGAGTATAAAAAAAATCTAGTGCGATTACGTGAGTACACATAAACTCAGTCCATGAGCGAATAATATTGGAGTTCAATATCACAACATTGGTGTAAACAGATTGCCGCATGAAGGCGTTTTTACAAGTTCACATACAACAGGTAATAAGTTTTAAAGATTATAACGACAATGATATAATCAGCTAATATGGTTTACGCGTAATAATAACTTTAGTGGTAAAAAAAGAAAAAAATTCACAGTAACATTGGGAGGTGAAAAATTGCTGATTGCGTTGTTTCAAAAGTTCACACATAGCTGTCATAAATGTTTACAAACACATCTGTTATACATTTGTATAGATTCAGGTTAGACTAACATCAAGTTGAGTTTAAACTGACATGATACCTAATTGAGGTTAAATTAACACGAAACTGACATATCTAATTTAGGGGATCACCTAGTCTGGTCACCCATGACCTGCTTCGATGTCATATTAAGTTGTTGCATCAGGTATTGCTCGAGGTCATCTGGCGTGTTGATCTCGCGGCGTCTTGAATCTTGGTTTCCGGGATTGAATATGAAAATGTTTCCATCCTGTGTTCTTCGGATTCCAATTTTATCCGGGAATTTCCTTTTGGCCATCCTCAGAATGGCCAAATTGGGTACTAAAATGATTTTTCTTTTCAACTGGAAACATTCATGGTTAATCATGGCAAGAATTCGAGTAAGCGAGTCTTTTATTATTTGTGCTCGCTAGTCAGAGCTCTGCCTTCTGTCACCTATGCTGCAAATAATTAAAATATGTGCTGAAGATCAGGTGAGCTCGATAGTATCCGGTTCCTTAGAAAAACCACGTCGCCACTTGTGTGTCGAAATATCGACACACAATTCATATTACGAAAGTACGTGTATTTATAATACTTAAAAGCTCACTTGAGGTCATCATTTGTCCCATTGAACTATCACGAATAATAATTTACGTAACTGTTTGGTTAGTGAACTGTGCTGAGGGGTAATAGAATGAGCTGTGACAAGTGATGTCATAATTTCGATTATTGTGTGTTGAGTTAACTTGGTAGATTTACACACTTACAATAGGTTATGAGGCCGTCAGTCTATCCGGCAGAAGAGCTAGTGACGAGGTATGATGACCTTGTTGCTAATATCATGCGGAAATATTCAAAATCAGAATTTAAAACGAAAAGTTCAAGATACATATCACAATCTCTTGTCCAAGACGTCCGAAGTGTTTTAGTGATAAGTCCTTTAAAACGTTGAATCAATAGATAGTGCCATTGTCTGTTTTTTTTCAAGGCCTTTAATCCGGAAGTTTCTCAAACTTTAACTGAAATTGAGGATGCTACGCGTGTACTCCAGATAATCTCCAAACTCAGGCGAGCAAGACTGAGTTTGCTTGGTGGTCAGGACAAAGTGAACGCCCTTTGGGGAGCAATGAGCATGACATGAGCGATCCTGGGTAATGAAATGATTACGTCCTTAATGAAATGGAAAAAAATAGAAAGAGATGATATCAATCAATAGAAAATGATATACCTGAATTAAAAAAAGAGGATTTGGGAAACCGAAAAGAAAGTATTGCTGATGGAATTATTCTCTGAAGTTTTTTTCTGTTATTTCAGTTAAAACGTTAGCGTAAAATTCTTGCCAGTCTACCTTTGAGTTACTCTCCACCATCCAGTGGGTCATTTCTTGTACTATGAGCGTATTGAGTTTGACAGGACAAGCAACTCTGTCTTCAGCACTGGGATATACTTTTCCAGAATTAAAAGAAATATGCGAATTAGAGGACTTAACACGCTCCCTGCGTTTCCGCGGCTGTTGACGGTTGGTTTGGTTAGGTTGTAAGTAGCAGAATAGGGAAATCGATTTTCCAACTTGAATAAATTTTAATTCTTTTTAATGAAAATGAAAAATACAATTGCACGATAACGTTTTACCTCGTATGATAACAATTATTTTATAAAAATGTCGCGAAACTGGTAAAAACAGATAAAATGTCGCGTATATATACCGGCACGTAAATGGTCAATTTACCTGTTGGTACACATGTGGCCCAGTACGCGGGGTACGTGTTGAACGAGTGATCAGGTGACCTTAATAACTTCTTTGCGCACCCGAAAATTAAGGTTATTTTTAACAAGTATAAGAAAATCAAGTCATGTTAAAGGTTTTATTGGTAAGTACTATTATGAGAAAAGTAACATCTCCTATATGTACAGGCTTTAATTAGGAAGCTTTGGTTGGACGAGAAACGTAGTTTCTCATCTGAAAATTCTAAAACCATTTTATTTTAAAAAATGCAATTGTTGTGAAAGAAATAGAAAAAATCTTAGAATATCTCCGGCCATTTCTTTCAAGAGATATCAAAACCTCTTTCGAAAAACTAATGAAGAAAAATTTATACATCTTTATTTTGTAATTCTGAAGTTTAAAATCAGTTATTTCGTAATATTTAACTTGCGAATAGGAGATGGTACAAACACGCTTCCTGCCACATTGACATCTCTGAATGGACCAAGTCCAAAAGTCCAGCGCACAAATCCCAAAGGAATTTAACACGAAAGTAGGCATCTCAGTCCGCAGACGGTCCTTCAACTGGAAAAAAGAGGCTACTTCAATCATTAACTGGAATCGCCTGGAAACCCAAGACATTACAAGGGCTTCCCATTGACTTACAGCGTGAAGTTCAAATTTTGATAACATTATTTTTCATTGTACGCTTTTAGAAACTTTGACATTCCAGAAAATCGAAGATGTATTCAAAAATACATTAACTATTAGTATTTTGCAAAAAGAATATTACTTTCATGAGCGACGCAACATAGAAAGGCTTCACAATATTTGAAAAAAGTTTGCAAAAGTTATGACGCTCTTCTCGAACCAGCTCTTGCCAATAGATCAGTGTGCTGACGCCTTTCATCGACGCAAATTATCACATTATTGAGACCCTTTGGCCAATGATTTCAAACAACAAATTGAGTTTGAAGACTCGTAATACAGGTTCATGGAGTGCTGCGGGGAACTGCTGAGGTATACAAGATATCGCCATCAGAGTGAGGGGAAAATACAACGATTTATCAGTTCGGAATCTACTAGATACGTTAAAACAGACGTCCACTTGCAAGTGGTGGCTGGTTTTTCTCCATGTTGGCAACCATAAACCTGATCGTCCTCGCGACAGAGATTAACACGCTGACTACATTTCTTCGGGTTAAGTTAAGTTGTAATTAGCATAACTTTAAAACCGACTTTACTAATTGAATACATTTCTAACCTTTCTAAGGAATGGGAAATATATAGTTGCAAGACAATATTTTTCCTCTCATGCTAAAGTCCATTTTAAAAAAGTGATATAATTTAAATGCTATTAACTTGTACCGGTTCATAAATGAGCAATTTACCTACTGGCCCACTTATGTCCCAAGACGTAATCAACCTGTTAAAGAGAAGTGCTTGGCTTTCAAAGCTCACATCGACGCGCGAAACAATGTTCCCTTTGTTAAAATTAGAGAACTACTAATGCTCATCAGCTGTCCCCAAGTTAGCGTACGAAGTTATAATTTACGTGTGCGCTTAGCTTGGGTTGTATTGTATCACTAATTTTTTAGAAAAAACTACGAACTCGTAGAACGATAGCCTTCAAACGTCGAGTATTCAGTTGCGTTACCTAAGTTAAATGTGACTCCTAATCTATGAAGTAGCTTAGAGAAATGATCGAGCTTTTTGCAGCCGCTAGAAAACAATCATAAACGGAGTATGATAATCGAGGCTGGTTCGAATCAATCCATAAAAAAGGTCACTGTGGCTGACCGAGTCACAGGAATTCTTTGAAATGCAATGCCGAAGGAAGATGCAGAGCGCACACAAATGCTCATGCAAGAATAAAACTCAAAACGCGCTGCTACGACTGAGGAAGAACGTAAAGCAGACCCAGAGGAGCAAACAAACACACAGATCAGATCTTGGGCAGAATTTCCAAACAAGTTACGTCTTGTAAGGAAGACTATAGTGCCAACGACTAACGCCATATTCTCACAAGTTGATTTAACATTCTATGTGGAATATCACGTAGCGTAACCAAGTCGACTTAGCTGAACTCACGTTGCCATCTGCACCGGTGCGAAGACTTATGCTGTTTGAAAATTTTATCTTTTGCAGGTGATGCCAGTTCTCTTCTACGGACACACGCTCACACCAAAAATACGAGTGGCGACTGGCACAGATAATGCTAACATAAACGCAGGGTCGGGGAGAAAATGTGAGGCTAACATGACAACGGTCGTCTTGAATGGACACATCCGTGTAGCAGGCACGGACCCGCAAGTTGAGCTCTACTTGATCTGCATGCATATATTCATTGCCTACTGTTACTTTAATGTTTAGAATTCAATAAAATTGGTATAAGCGCTTTGAATTTTACAGGCACGTATTCACATGGCATTAATTACCGCTGGTTCAACTCGACGCCCATGTTCCTGGAGCTATTGGTTTTTCAATTTGAAAAGTGATCCATCTTGTTTGTCACGCTCATGAACGGAAAGATATCCAACATTTTAAAAACTATTAACTCAAAACAGAGAGCTGTCCGCAACAGCTGCAAATTTCAAAATACATTGGTGCTGTTCCATCTAAAGTGGAACTTTTTCATAACACTCTATTGAAAAAATACACGCCACGAGTCTCATATTGTGAATAAAATATTATATATTATTTGTTTAAATTATATTAAATTTTTTCTCATTTAAACTTCCAAGCTAATTAAGTAACTCTCGTGTGTCGTCGAACATTATCGAATGCTGTCATTTTTAATGGGTCTTGCGCGCTTATGGTAAATAAATAAAGATGAAATAAATGAAGGAAGCAAATTGAGAAATTTTAACGAAATATCGTTTTCATATTTTATTCCTCATCAGAAATAGAGAAGAGGATGATATTCTAACTATGGTGATGTCTATTTAATTTGAAGATTTCTGGTGCAGGAAAACGTTGACAACAATTTTAAACGGTCCTTTCATTTCGATATTAGCTACTCGTCTAATTAACTCTAAATTAGAAACATCAGTACAGTAAGTTACATTCCATGCTTTATCCCTGAATTTGTTCTCTTCCAAAGTTTTTCATAGAAGTTTCGTCCCTTTTTTCCCCTTCAATGCTGCTATTGTTGATTTTAAGGTTTAAGGTTTATTCTTGCGTTTTACATGTAAAAATTAATGTATATGCTTGCGGCATATGTATCTTAAATCCTTCATGTCATTTTTCAAAAACTTGAAATCACAGAAATTAATTCGCCGTTATAAGTTTGCTCAGAATTATATTGGTTCAATTCATTTATTTATTTTATAAATATGAAGTTATTCATATCTTATTTCTCAGCCATAATATTACCAATAAAGTCACGGTTATCAAATTAAATTTTGTACATTCACTGTAAATACATTTACCTTCAAGTTCGCACACCTTTCGGTGTTAGAAAGCTTAGAAGGTCAACAAAATTCTGTGATCTCGCACACGATTTCCTGTGTATGACAAGCGTAGTTAACAGCTTTAAATTGGGTTTGTGCAACATTTGTTTGGGATTGTTGCGGCATAGTCATTTTTTGGCTGGCAATAAAATTCCCATTGAAAATCTTTATTGAGTCGTATGTGGAATAATCTAGTTGATTTCAATGAGTTTACCACTTTTCGCTCCGTGAGAAATTTTTGGGGAATTTGAAAGCAGAAAGAATGTTATAGAGATAAGTGCAGGACTTGCTGAGTAATTCTTCCTGTGCTCTGGGAGCACACCTGTACTTCGACATAACGTCAGGAACTTTCAACTCATTGTAGCCGAAATTAAATAAAAAAGTTCTCCTACTGGTTTACAAATCGCACACTCTCTCCATCTACGCCTGAGCGGACGATAATGGAGAGTGTGCAGCCATGACAGCGGTCGATATCAACGCGGACGATAATGGGGAGTATGACTGCGGTCGATATCTAAGCCGACTATAATCATAGCAAGATTATACATGTATGTACGTTGCACACTGTGAACCGAACTTGAGACATCAAGGTCCAACGTACTATAATATGAGTATATTTTTTTAGATCATATGATGAATATTTTAAGAACGGCGAACCAGTTGTCGACTGGCGTTAATACCTATATATATTTACTTTTTGAAATTCGTCAGTCACGCGATTTTTCTATGTTTCTGTTTCAAAAAAAAACTTCGCAGAACCGATGTTCTTCTCAATCTAAGGACAGTTAATTGAATCTAGAATTTTATTCTTTTTCATTCCAAGCGTCGAACAACTTTGCTTGACGCAGCAAGTCAACAAGAATGCGCGAACGTTGTCTCGCGTACGTCAGGGCTATATTTTGTGAGTTATCATCTGGAATAAGATCAGATCTCCTCGTAGCTACACAGGATCACTTTTGATATCAATCAAAAGTTACTCGTTGGGCTGGAAATAATTGACAGGCTTATTTTGATGGTATGAAGCATGGTTCAATTGAAAATTAGTTTAAATAAACAAATAACTTAATTTATAATAAAACTAACGGAAAAAGTAATACACAAAAAGAGAGAGAAAAAATGAAAATTTTACCGTTTAAAATGCACTTTTTTAAACGTCCGATACTGTTTTTTAACCAAATTTTTCTTCTCACACTAAATTTCCCACAATGCTTAAAATACCATGCGTGAAGAATTTGCCAATTATTCCAGCGTACTTGTGTGTCCCAGTAATTTAAGTTGATTCATTTTGTATACACACCATTTATCAAACGTTTCAGTTAAGGGGAAAATGGGGAGTGCCCTGATTAGGCGGCAGCAGCGACTGAGAAAGTTACCGCGACAAGCAATTAACTGACCCGATCAAGAATCCAGCAATTGGTGAAACCAGGGCTTCTTACTCTGTGTATGGCATCGTCACCCCATGTCGGTACAGCATTTACACTCTCAAGTTTTAGCAAATAATTCGTAGATTAATTTTAATCACAACCGTAACGATGTCATAGAATTTGAGAGTTGTTGAATTACTTGTATTGAGAAATTTTCACGAAACTCACAAGTACCAGAATTCTTGAAGAAAGTGAAAGCACAGACAATGCAAAACCTAGGTCAAAAGGCATCAATATTTTCATAAATGCCAGCCACGTTTCCTAAGCATCAAGAAGGCCCAATAAATGTAAACTCGTTTTCCATGATGAAAAAACGAAGAGCAAAATCCGAACCACTTTTATTTGCCAGAGCAGAAGTCGAGTCAGCCCATATTGGAGGCCCTAAAGGCCGACCTGATGTTTGCTGGAAATCTTTCGCTTCACTCAAGAGGGCCTCGCCCCAACAGCTCTGCGCTGGTCCTGAGGAGCCGCGCGGTACATCGATGTGAGGCCTGACTTCGGACGATCCACTAGCGAACCCTAGCTGGCAGTCTAAAATGTCAATACAGCGCAAGATTTCCTTTTCAAATTCGTACTTCAAACAGGGAACGGTATTTTAACAAGGAAATAACGGGAAATTATGAAGGTCAAGGTACGTTGTTAGAGGAATATTTGAATAAATTGAGTGAAATACAAATAAATGAACAACGTGAAAAAAGTAAAATTCATTTGCCGGTCATAAGGATAATTTGAGCGATAATGAGCATATGTAATGAACTTTGGAATAATGGCCTTGTATAATGATACACAGTGTGCTGATTGTTTGCTTGGTCTGTCTACCTGCAGTCACACAGTGTAAAGCTGACACCTGGACGCTATTAAATGACTTCAAATTTTCGTCTTTGAATTGGGGTTTGTATACAGCAATTGAAATTATTTCCGCCGGTAAACAAACCCAACACAAAAAAAAGGCGTCGAAAGGAGAAAAGGATTGGATTTAAACAGTTCTTATTCATATGTGTGGGTTCTAGGTACTTTTCCATGCGCAAGTAATTCTTTTGTATTATTATTGATATGGTAAATTATCATCTTCCTACTATAAAGTATTATTGTAGTCTAATTAGCCTGAATAGAACTATGACACGACAATAAACATAGGTATATTTTAGGAACGGATGTCGAACGTCATGAAAAATATCACTGAACCTAAATGCCATAATGACATGTACATGAAGTATATAGAAAGGTGAAAGCGTCCTGTGAGTTTATCACTCACTTATCTCCTAGCTCACTAGCATTTGAGCTGCTATTGTTCAGTTCCGCTGGAACAATTTTATCTTTTTTCAATTCTTGGAACTCAACTAGTCGAATGAAGCAAAGTGCATCCATCAACATACTTCAAAGTCTTGCAGGTGAATTCCCGATGAGACTAGTCTGAAGATAGAGATGTTCATATAATACTAACCTCGAGATTTAGCCATCGTAAATCTTCTGTAAAATCTTCAGGATTAAGACATTTCTATCACCGGTGCATCTTCCAGGATGCGTTATTTTTTCAGTTAGCAGGAGCTTGAAAAATGTGCAGTGCCTGGGCCGGCAGAGTCCAAGGATTGAATCTTGAAGCAAGGCTGATGAAATGATGCTCTTATATATCGTGTACGAAAATATGTTCTTATTGTTATCTTGCAGCTCAATTTGAGCTCTAGGGATAAACCGAAACTAGCAAAGCAGGTTTCAGTTAATGAAATAAAACTTGAAAAATATACGCTGTTTCTTTGTTGGTAGGGTACGTTAGCAAAAATTTTTAACCCACGTATTTTGAAGGGAGAGTTCAATAATTCCCCAACCAATGAGTATGAAACTATGTTTCGATAATTCATACGCTCTGTCGCCCGTCTCTTTGTGAGTTCTCGCATAAATTCTTGGCAAATAGTTAAGTGTGTACTGCATAAATGAGGCAAGATGTACTACTGCAGTGACTCAGCCTCTCGCCACTTTAGCAAGTTCAAGTTTTCGGTACAAATACTACACTCCTTCATCATCACTTCATCACCGAGCTCCCCCTTCCTCCACACCGCGTAACTATAGAGCTGGCGGATCAAGTTCATGGTTTCTGCATCACTACGTCATCACGTCCAGCACTCCTACAACCCGATATACACCAAATCACATCCTTAATTGCCCTCGCCGTAGCCAATGGTAATCAAAGAGATCTTGAGTCGGCAACAAAACCGGCGTAGTCACCACCCCAAGTTCACTCAACACGATTACTAGTCGCCAAACGAGGACTTGGCAACGGGTACGCAAACTCGCCAGAACTGCTGTTTCCAAGCATTGACTATGGTGTACGATGGACGCCACCTTACGATTTTCCCAAAAACCCAAAAAACGCCCGCCACGTTCAATCACTGAACTTGGCTGCAGTCCTACTCATAATTTTAAACGCAAGCAAATCGTCATGCTAAAACGTCTCCTTTTTGTCATTATTGTTCTGGCGTGTATGACTCACACTAGCTCTCACCATCATCGTCTTATCGGAATGAATCACAATACTGCAAGTTCAGATCTACAATACTTCCAATTTTTTCTACAACTCAGATGAGGAAAGAAATGCAAATTTATAGGTTCTAGAAGAAAGAGCTGACATATGCCCATCTTTTAATCAGACAACTTCCGAATTTCTTTCTTATATATAGAAAAGTGAAGCTGAAGTTGAGTCTGGTCTACCGACTGGGCAGTCAATTAACTCAAGTGGCCTTATTTTCTCGACAGACGCAGAGGTATGTCTCGAAATAATTAAATAATAATGATAATTTAGCAGATTTTCATCCCGATGAACAAAAACAGCTCAGAAGTTATGTATTTATAAACAGAACTTTCAAAGAGTTTTTAAGGATACTGCACAGTGAATAAAATAAATTTGGGATGGCTTACATGATATGGCTAGAAAAAAAGTCTAGGATGAAGCACTGGTTTTGAATTATCCACTGTCCATCTAATTAAAATATAAAAAATAACGTAAAAGTTCAGGTGAATAGCTGCGAAGCATTTAAAATTTTCTAATGAAAATAGTTGCAGACGAGTTAAGTAATTTGATGATTTTAACACTGTATCCGAATAACAAGACATCATGCGTTTCCTCTTCAAAACTGTCATTAGATGAGAGGGAAGATCACATTAGCTTACCGAGTACAGTAAATGAGGAAATTATATAAGTTTGCCACAAACAAGGACTAAATATTTTTCCAGTTTAAAGCATCATTGGTACAAATTTTTGCAAATCAACAAAATTTACAGTGAAAATAATCTAAATACAAATAATAATACGAGTAAAAAATTTTCCAAAGTTAAAAAAAGATATACTATTCTCATGGGTAATGACGATACTAAAATTAAATCCGGCTGAAGCCTACTTCAAATAAAGTGCCTACGGTTAATAAAAAAAGCCCAAAACAAATAGAATGAACATCGTTAATGTTATCCTTTTTTCAGGAGAACTGTATAGGCCTACTCTCAGCTGAAAGAGCAATGGGAAAAAGTTACTGTTTTCTTTTATTAAATGCAAATCTTTCACACAAACGGTATAAAGGCACCCTTGACATCAACATGATGATATACTGTATATCTAATATAGATTTCTTTCATCCGAACAGCTCTCTGAAAAGCTTTTAAGGTGAAGAACATCGAAGGGTCTTAAGAATATCACAAGACGACTACACCCTGTGTCAGATCTGCTAATACAACGGAGGAGACACAGAAATTTGTCACTCACCGCTTTCATAAATAGTCCACATTCGTTTATTTTTGTATCTATTAGTCCCCAATATCTCACGTATTCAAGTTCAGTTCTTTTCCTGGGAAGTGGATTCATTAAGTATTTTGAAGCAAATTATAATTATAGGAAGCAGAGCAGAAGTAAAGAAAAAAATATCTTAAGGTTGGCATTTAAAAGCACCAGTGTTTTCGGCGGAGTTCGTAGGGTTAACGGAGCAACTAATGAGGTTTAAAAATCTACAATTTAGGGAGATTTCCACTCAGGTTGTGGTCATAATAAATTATGAAAAGTCCTTTTAAGTTATAATTTTAAGGAGCTGAAAAGGTTAAAATAACCCATGCAAGATTATATCGAACTATTATTGGGCGAGAATTAAGACTAGGGCCCCAGCAACGTAAACTGAAGAGAATGAAAAGAGCGAAAAAAAGAGCTATCAACTATAAAACAGAACATAATGAGGTGCTGCCAACACAGAGTGTGCCGGCCGAGTACGACGATGCTTTGATGAGCTCAAGACTCGTGACAAATATAAGTGACATAAATAAATTCACAATCCACATACGGGAAAAATTTCTCACAGAAAAACGTATAAATTTAATCACTGTATCACAGTTCGTTCCTATCTAGTGCATTTTGTTCCGAGACAGTTCTCTTAAGCCCGAAAGTTTGGATGTGCGAATATTCTGGAGATACATTAAAATGATTAATAGAGTAATAATTGGGATCACTTGGAAGTTAGGCACACCATTGAAGTTACGTTAAAAAAAGTGGCATCCTGGCTTCTACAACTCGAAAAATAGGCACTCTATCGAAACAGAATTAAAGGAAATAATTGGCTTTATAATTAACACGTGAAAATACATAAAACACAAGATCGTTGTTAAAAATTGAAATTTTTTATGAGGAAGTAACTGGTATGGCAGCAAAAAGTCACAAAGAATGATATTAGAACAAAAGTTCTTATATGACATATACACCTCACCCAAATTAACTAGCAAAACAGAATAATTTGAGTAAACTTTGCAGAAGAATTATCGTTCATTATGATATTTTAATCACATAATTATTCAAGATGAAAAGGAATCTTATTTCCTATCAACTGCAGGATAAGCACTGAAGGATAAGAAGGAGAAGCATTATTTCTCCAGTACCATTTGAGGTACTTAATTCTCTAGTTGATCCAATAATTGTACGGCTGAAAATTATGGCAACGAAATGGTAAGATTTGGATTTTATACTTTACTAATCGTCAAAAATTTCGTAAGTATTAATCTACAATGGAAATAAAATAAAATAAATTGAACCAATGATAACATAGATTGCTGTCGCTCTGTGAAAGCGTCAGACATTCGTAGAAGGAAAGTTTCAACTGGCGAATGGCAACTAACAAATTGAATATTAACTTTGGGAAATCTGGTGTGAATAAAAGTTTTTCTCATAAAAAGTTGAATGAAAATTTACTAAATTATGGTATTTAGCGCCGTATTACTATAAATAAACTTTACATATACTTGTCCGTGAACGCATTCATAAAATGCATTCACTTCTGTGTATATTAAAATACGCAAAAACAAAGCGATTGGAATACGCAGAAAAGGAACTAAAACCAGTGTACCTATTCCGAGGTGTTGAAATTATACCGTGACTATCACGAGTAAGCATTATACCGTGACTATCACGAGTAAGCATTATACCGTGACTATCACGAGTAAGCATTATACCGTGACTATCACGAGTAAGCATTATACCGTGACTATCACGAGTAAGCATTATACCGTGACTATCACGAGTAAGCATTATACCGTGACTATCACGAGTAAGCATTATACCGTGACTATCACGAGTAAGCATTATACCGTGACTATCACGAGTAATCTGAATTAAGCTATTTTCAAGTCTACGGACTTCACTCCAAAAATTTAACATCAGGAGCAGTGATTTCAGTACTGCATTCCAAATACAAAACGCTTCAAATTCCACTAAATTAGCGTGCCAATTTTAAGTTATTTCAGTATCCTAAATTTATACAAGCCATTTCGTTTTAAGTTTAAAGGAACTGTAAAATGATGCAATTCTACAGCATGAATTGTGTTAAAAAAGAGAACGACAATACACAACTTCAGGGGTTCGCGAAGTGTGGCTTGAGGCAAAAACTTTCTGAATTTATGACGCAGATATCTGAATGTTGATGCTTGCACGCACCATAATCAATTATATTACACTCCTAAATCTTCCCACAAAGCGTTTTCTATCAATAGGTGAGTCCCCTTCCTCTTTTTTTATTACCAGTGTTAACACTCTTTTTCAAACTTGAGCCGCCAAACCGAAGGTATACATTTTCAAGCTAACTCTCAATCTCTAGTTCAACCTCTGACATCTTACCTAATAATACCCTTGGTGTGTTTATTTATTTATTTGATTGTCTGGTGTCCGCTTTTTCCGTCACTCTGTCAAGCTCATAAAGATGCTTAACGACCGTATCTGTGATACGAGTTTCATCAGTGTACAAGTATACGAATATTAATTTTAATCGCATGTACTATTTTGTTGGTCATTCATATCTGCAAGATTTATTCAAAGAAAATATTGAATCCAATCATTTTTGATGGGATGTGTACACTAGTGACTATGATATTACCCACTACGGCAAGTCTACTAACTGACGATCTTTATGTTGAGTTAAAAAAAATATTTTGTGTATTTTATAAATCAACTTTAAAGAAAATTAAGTTCTTTTTTTCTTCCGGATAAGCACATAAACGTATTCATCAATATCCGGGATGAAATAAGCCATCAATCCACGTAAAAAATAATTTTCAGAAATACGCGTAAAGTTTGTTAAACAGCAGAAATTAAATTGTAACGATTTCAGGCAACAGATTGCCAGTCAACACATTGACCTCGATGGGTTAATCGTGAGTTCAATATTCCAATCTAAATTTAAAGTCGATTGTAATACGGAATTTTAAAAATAGCAAGCATTAATTAGATCGAGCCCTCGTTTAGCCATGGTAAAGTGTAAATTTATGAAAATTGAGTTAGTGAATACAGGTCGGTCATCACCTTTATGAAAATTCCCTCCATGTACACCGGCGGCTCACATCACAACCAACGAGTTAAATTGTTACAGGGTGACAGAATGCAGCAGACAGTCTCCCTGTGCTTTGAATTCGAACGTTGGTATTCCCTTCACAATCTCTGTGCTTCATCGAAACTTTTTAAACTTGTTTTGTGCTCTTTTCACAGTTCAATTGATGTCAAAGAGAGCGGGAGAGTACATCTGTTCTCGTTGAGCTAGTGACAGGGAATACGAAACCTCTTCTCATATGGTGTAAAAACTCATTCGTGCATTTGAAAATCACATTAAATACGAGAAAATATGCTGAGTGGCTACCTCAAAACTATATTTTGCCTAAATTAACTAAATTTCATTTCACATGACACGAAACTCGGAAATTCTGCAGCAGATCTTAGCGCTCTGAACATTTGCATAGACCAGTTTTATCGTACGTAGATACACATTAACGGGGTTTTCAGCAATGAATTCATCAATTTATGACACAGCTTAGATACTTTTCTATATTTGTATACACTCGCTGCACCCAGTGTCGTTTAGTTTAATGGCACTTTATATTACTTCTAAACACTCGCAGCAAACACAGTTCTTCAGTTTCTTGTGACTTTCTGTACTTGTATCGATTCGCTGCGAACGCTGTCGCTTAGTAATATTGGAATGTTTTGTTTATGCAAATTCTCACTGCAAACACTGTCTTTTAATTAATTAATATATTAAAAGCCTAGAATGCATAGATAGCAGTTAAAAACCTGGTCACTTGAAGCCATAAAAAGCATAACAGGTCACTTTGCCAAGTGGATCCTCTTTGCCATTTGCAAATGGGCGATTCTTCTGACCACATCTGGAGAATAAAAACGCTCTTTTCAGAGTCGCTAAACACGAATAAAAAACTTGAAATACTTTAGGCTGAATGACCTAGCTATGGAACCACAGTAAATGAGGATATATATTTTGAGGTTTGATATTTAGTTCCCAATTCAAAATAAGGGGACTCATGTTTGAATATTACAGTCTACTCATGCATAAAATAGCCTGCTACTACTCTGGTACCTGACAAAACTCTACACAAAACGCCTTTGAAAGTAGAGCAATTAAAAGAATATTAACCCAAGGTTTTTCCATAACAAGCGTGGCGAGAACGTGTGGTTCCAAAGCCGTATACGCGATCCACAGTTCAGTTATTCCCGGCTGTAACATTCAGGATTGTGAAGACGACGATGCCAAACTCACATCCACACCAATTTGCGCGCCTCGCAGCAATCATCGGCACCGGATATGAGGTCCCAGACTTCGGCCGGCACCGCAATGCTAGGGCTTCTCCGACACAGCCTCCACGACGCACACATACAAATATCCTATCCTAGTAAGCAGGACTTTTTTAATCCGCTTCCGGTGGGTTTTGACTTCAGAAGAGAAATACGTTGCTAAAATTAAGCGCACAACCATAATACGGATGGCTGTTAATGAAGCGGACGAACTGCTAAGGAAGTTAATTAATTAAGACTGGCACACGCAGCTCGCAGTGAGCTCGGCCCTGCAAATAGGGCTGGAGAACGCGTTCTCTTGAGTGCTCTCTTGACCTCATTTTCTACGTGTAATTTAAAGCTCGTGAATATCAGAGTCTAAGTTTTTTTCGACAGTTTTCATAAGTAAAACAGAGATGAAGCGTAATACACGGATCATCATTGCTGTGTATACGCACTGGTACCAAAAATCTCAACTGCTTGTAGTTAATTTCAAATGTATTTCGACTTGACATGGTTTTTGTGTGTTGAGATAATCAATACTCATTGTTTTATTTGAGGTTTAGTTGAGATAACTAATAATTCTTGGTTGAACGAAGATGGTATGGGGACGGTAAACTATTCTTGAGCTTCTGGAGCCGAAAATATAAGCGAAGGAAGTTTCTGAACGTTCTAAAATAAACGGTGAATATTTGTTTCGCACAAAGTTCATTGATTTGAGAATCCACGTTAATTCGACGGCAGAGCAAGAAACGAGCACCTCAAAGTTTTACAAGTGTAACAAGTGCATGTTCATCACTTTTTTTTCACGCTATAGGGATGGGTGTAGAACTCATAAATGGGTTTCATGAATATCTAAAGGCCACTGAGAAAATTATCAAGCCAATGAGACACTCGAAACGCACGACTCTCTTCTATGAAAGAAGAAAATGTATGACCTGACGAACGCTATCCAAGTATTTGAAGCTGTAATTCAAAAGTCTGGCATAAAATACCATAACAAAAGTCTGTAGGCATTTGAGGCTCGCGCTTTCACTGACGTCTGCTCTACACTGAAAAATCGCGGTTCATCGTAAAAAATGCCCTTAGCTGCTAAAATCATAGCATTCCTGCGAACAACTTTAGGTCTTACCAAGGAAACGCTCGCTTCAACAACTTCGTTTGAAAACAAGATGATAGCCCGGGTGAGGCAATTAGTAATTGCAAACTACTGATTCTAATTGTCAAAACAATGAAAATGTAGTCAAGAAACAATGGCGATATTTTGAATTCCTCAAGGCTTAGTTAAAATAGATAAGTTGGTATGAGCCTTCCTACTCGCAACAAATGGATTCTAACAAAAGGAAGGGGGAAAAACACCGTTTAATATGGACTCAAGGGAACACAAGAGAGTCAATCTATGCACGTCAATCTATGCACAAGGTTTGTTCCCGCACAAGACCCCCTTCGCATGGAGACGGTAAGTTGGAAAAGAAGATTATGAAACCAGACAAAAGTCGAAGAAGAACGTAATAAGTTTCTGAGAACGCAATAGCTGCTGAAAAATAGGATAACAGTGAATCGAGAAAACAGTGTCCGTAACAATGCAAAAGCCTATTTTACTTTATCAAAACGTAAGCCTACCGAACCTTTAGCTCTGGCCTTGTCATTCCCCATGGAATGGAAGTACTAATTCCCGATGACACAATAGTTATTGCACCTCAGGGGAAATTCTTTATTAAGGAAGAATTTGAGCCAAAATATTTGGAGGTGACAGATTTTTTTCCAGCGGCAGACCCATGAAGATTACGTGACAGATGGTAATAGCGCAGCAGCAACATCCCAAATTTTTCATCTAAGAATAAAGAGCTTCCATCAAACCTTCACCTCAATCGGACAAACTTTGAGCACCATTCATCTTGGAGACCAAATTTTATCTCAAAACTTATTGATGAATTGCGATACTGGAAACCTCTTTCGAGCGTAAGAGGGAGTTAAATTTTTTGTTGTTTTGTGAACACGAAACCATCCCAATGTGATACGGATCTACACTCAAAAAATATATTCACAAATATTGTAACAGTTGCAAAGGTTTAGAAATTAACCTTGAAATTCACTTTGCCTTCAGCATTATAAGTTATGGTCATTGTGCTCCTCTAAGTTTTGATAGATACTTCCTGAAATAATAAAATACAGGGCATTTCAGATAAATCCGTACAATTGCCCTTTCTATGCCTCAATTTTAATAACTCGAGTTAATAAAAACGCAATATTTTGAAATTTAGGTCAGTTAATTTAGCGGACCAGAAGAACAAAAATTGTATTTGGAATGACCGCTTTAAGCCATGATGAACTATACTTTCTATCCTTTTCCGAAAACTGGATATGGCGTGGGTAACTTATGACGCTTCCAACGACTTCACGGATTTTTTGGTGTCCTTTTCGCGTGTTGTGATCCCGTTGCGAGGCATTCCACAAACTTTGGCCTCAACTTGCGACCAAAATAGTGATCCAACGGGTTCGGGCCAGGGGAGTTGAAAAGCCAAAAGTTTTTCCCAGAATCGCACACCGGACCTCTTGAGAAAGTCAACGGTTTTGCTTGCCGTGTGAGCAGGAGCAGATTCTTGTCGGAACATGAACTTCTTATTTGAAGCCTTGGGCTTCATCCATGGAATGATTTTTGTTCGTCGCAAGACGTAACAGTAGGATTCGGCATTCACTTTTTCGTTGTTGACGAATACGAGGCCTGTCGAAAAAGTATCCGACCTTTGGCCAGAAAAAATACTTCAACAACCTGACGGGGTTGGGACCCTAATCCCCTTCAAAGTAGGCTCCTTGTGCTTCCACACACTTAGCCCACCGATCCTTCCACTGCCGGAAACACCTCTGGAAGTCTTCTTTTGGAATGGTGTTCAGCTCTGTCGTCGCGTTCTGCATTATCTCTTCTCTACTCTCAAAACGGGATCCTTTCAGTGGTGTCTTCAATTTTGGAAACAACCAGAAGTCGCAAGGAGCCAGGTCTGGAGAGTAGGGAGGTTGGCGAACGGTCGTAATTCCATGTTTGGCCAAGAAATTGCGGATCAAATGGGATGAATGTGCGGGCGCGTTGTCGTGATGCAAGTGCCAGTTGTTCGCAGTCCACATGTCTGGTCTTTTGCGCCGAACTGCATCACGAAGTCGCCGGAGAACATCCTGATAGTACTCCTTTGTCACTGTTTGTCCTTCCGGTGCGTATTCGTGATGCACAATTCCACGGACATCAAAGAAAACAGTCAGCATCACCTTGATTTTGCTTCGCACCTGCCGCGCTTTCTTCGGCCTTGGAGACTCGGGATGCTTCCATTGGGATGACTGTCTTTTTGTTTCTGGGTTTTGTGTTACACCCATAGCATCTTCCCCAAACACCTGCTGAATCTTACGAATTGTTTCAATTTGAGAATCACCAAGCTTTTGACAAAATTTGATGCAGTGTCTTTGCTCAATTCGTTCAGTCATCTTGCAAGAAAACTAAATCCGACAAATACTTAGAACAGCACCTTACTTGGCGACCACCAGCCAGTGACTGGCCCAAGTGAATGCGGTGAAAAAAGTCAAGCATGCGCATTAAGATTCCTCCTTCCACCGTGCACAGTGGCGCCGCCTTAGAATCACTACTTTGCGCGGGAAAAATTAAGGTCGGATACTTTTTCGACAGGCCTCGTAAGTGCGTAAAACCGTTTCCCTCTCGTGAAATTACAACGAGGTTCATGACGCGAGCTGGTTTCTTCGTGGTCATCATAGGTTGAAGTCGGTGCTCGAAAATGCAATCCAACGGTCGTTAAGTCTGTTACAAACCCAATCAACTGTAAAATAGTATCAGAAAATTACTTGATGGTCCATATGTTGGTCTTCCCCCAGTTCAAAATTTTTTTCACCTCTTCAAATTTCTTTCACCTTATCAGTTGGGAGATGCTTCCTATTTTTTGTTTCAGAGATTAGGCCAAGTTCTTTAATCGCTTTTTTAAATATCATGGTGTTGACGAGCCTCTTCTTAGCTAAAGTTGATCATGGAAGAGGTTGGATTGGCCTTGATTCTTCCAGTTGAGGCCCGGTAAAAAGCGACGTTTCCGTATTTCATAGTTTTTGACTAGTCGGTGACTCTGCAATCTATCATCCACATCAAAACTTATACGAAAAACGTAAACTGTTTGCCTAGGATGCTTGAGAGATTTTACAATACTGACTGGTGTTTTGGCCTGATCGACAAAATTCCTAGATAGCTGAATGTTTCGACTTCTCCATTGCGAAAAGTTTGTGCAACGAGCTCTAAATGTCAACAGCTGGCATTGTAGCTAACAAAACACATAAGATGCACTTCAATATTGCAAACTTCTTGAGGGATCAGAGTTTCCAATGTTTTAAAATTTGTACGGATTTATCTGAAAACTCTTTAGAACAGGGGCTCTCAACCTTTTTTCGACCCGCACCCGTAACGAAAACTCGTTCGATCCTTTCGCCCCCTCAAATAAAAATGCCAACATGGAGCCAATATCCTATTATTATTTACCTGTACTTTCCTCGCACACGCTGGAATATTGTTCGCACCCGAGGTTGGGGACCCCTGCTGTAGAGGGATGCAGTATTCAACAGGTCGGACGAATTTTTAATGATAAAGTTTGAAAGAGTATACTTGTTGCTTAAGCTTACTCGAAACTCTTTCACAGCAACAGCCAAAGATTCGGTCCCATAAACAGCCTTGGCTTATGTTCATTTAAATATTGCATCAATTCATCAACTGTCAACAGGAACTGGCAGAGCATCTGCATTCGAATCTAAAGTTACAAAACCCTTTGTCATGTTACACGGCAAAAATATTAATTTTATTTGATAATTCGCCTCCTGGGGAGGAGAAATATAAAATGAAGCCAAGTTCTGCAGCACTCTCCCAAAGAAAGGCAATAATGACTCAGCCAAACAATGGCGGCAGTTACAACAAACTCTTAGCTCAGCGTAACGAGTCCAGGCGGTGCTCTCGGCAGAAAATTAAGTGTAAAGTTACACTAAGTTAGCTGATTGCTTCCCTTCATCTGGAGTCTTGTTAATTAGAAGTTGTGTAAGGCAATGTGAGCCAACGTCTTCATTAGTGATTGACTCGGAGCTAACAAAGAAGATTTTAAATGCGGCGAGATGCATCTGTGGTCACTGATGGGATTTTCATGATGATGTTGACTGACCAGATGCAACAAACTCAATGGCATAAATACTCAAAACTAAATAAAGGCGCGATCTATTTCATGTTTTTTTTTTAAATTGACCACTAAAACTAACTTTAATTTGAATTGGGTGTAAAAATTTAGTCAAACCTTTCACTTAAACTCGCTAATGTGTTAAGATATTTACTGAAATAAATTTATCGAACATTAAACGCAATTTAGTTTTGACTCAATACTCATGCTTGTTAATCCAATGTCCACAGAAATTTCATAAGTCAATATGGTCAAGAGTAACGAATGAAAACTATGTCGCCTCTGGGATTCATCATAATACATTAAGTTTCAATATCAGTGTACCGAAAAGCCTTTTCTAAAAATGTTCAATATACGTGACAGGGCTACAGGTCTCGTATAGGCTATTAAACCTTTATAATATTACTGAGGGATCAATTTTACACAATAACTGGACTTATTCAGTACTGATAAATTAATATCACTATTACTGCAAGCAAAAGACGTAAAAAAGGTTAGATTCTGAACCTACTGCAAGTATTTCTAGTTTTCTTCGTTTCGATCCATCGTACTGGCCTATTATTCCTAATCCACCTGTTAACATAAATAGCTGAATACGGCGAAACTTGATTGTGTGTGAGTTTCTTTTATAAAAACAGAGCATTTGTATCAAAATATGATAGATGATAGAAGCCGCTAAGTGTAGTGAAGCTCATGCGCTGATGGTAAGCACGTTTTTGTTCGAGGTATGTTGAGGTCTGTATGTGCTCCAGGCGCCTCATTTGATGTCAGGGTGCGCTCAAAAAGGGCTAATAACTCGGTAAGATTTTAATGTTTTCTGCTAACTCTTGATAGCCTACTTTATACGTGCCTTGATTGGTATTAACATTTTTCAATAAATGTACGAGGAGTTCCGAGACTCGAACTCAGGACTATAAATCACCGCGCCGGCACGCTATCGACCGCGCTATCGACCACCCTAAAAGGTGATCGAAGCACAACGAAAGCAATGCTTGTGGCACAGTGAAACATTTTTCGTTTGATCTTCTTTTTTGGTTTATTCAATAGCACAAATCGTGAAATGTCAGTGAATAATTAAAGTTCATTATAGTACGAGATTTTCAATATCTGTCCTATATTGTTACAGAAACCGTTTGGATAAGCCAACGCGTTTTCGAACTACCTTTTTACACCCAAAGAACCCCGAAGTTCTTTACACCAACCTTGGAGATATATTTGAAAATAATTCTCACAAATAATTCGACCGCTGCATGAACTTGTAAATATACCTTGATATTCTGTTTGACTCTCTCACAGCCGCTGAGCGACGTGCATTACCTCTTGCTAGCTTCCTGAAACTGGCTAATAAATCGCCTCCGTACGTATCATGCATACTGAGGAGGCCCATAGCTGCAGCATTCGATGGTGAGGGAGTCATTGCTCACGAACGGTTTCCTATTCATATCGTCGCTCAAAGTTATGGAAAAGCTCTCCATTATTCTGTTATGGTGTTATATGCTATTGAGCTTCAACAAAGTACGCAGAAGAGTGCAGAGTTGCTGCATGTTTTTATTCTGCTAGTTACTCTACAGTACTAGTGTACACTGCCCCTTAAATATGACGGGATTCGATATTTACCTTTCAATAATTCTTCAGATGTAGATGACAAACAAATATATTTATCCTAATAGTGACTGCAATTAAAGTATTCTTGTACGTGTACACTGGTGAAACTCGTATCACAGATACCGTCACTATACCAATCCTTATGAGCGAGACAGAGAAATGGAAGAAGCGGACTCCAAACAAATAAACCAAGGGTATTATAAGGTTATAGCATGACTTGTGGAAATTCCACGGACAATGTGATCATTAAGCTAGGTGGACCCGTGAAAAATTCCGTCAACATTACCTAACCTATGCTAACGTAACCTATCCTAACCTAGCATATCCTAACCTTTCCTGTACTAACCTATTTTAACCTAACCAAAAGTATCCTAACCGTATCAATCCTGATAAAATGTCAAACACACCAATGCATGTAAAGGCGATCTTTTGATGTTACACTGAGGAATTCGGTATCCATGATATCGAAAACTCAGACGAAAACGTAACGGATACCAAACAAATAAAGGTGCATTCTATGTTTCTTAAGAAGCGGATACCAAACAAATTTATAAATAAATATTTAAACAAACATATAAATAAACACACAACGGTTATTATTAGGCTGGATTTCTAGTACACTCCCTTAATTTTAAATAAAAAAGAAGGCGAAATGAAGTAAAGGCCAAAGGAAATAAAAAAATTTAATATCTCGAGAGCTGATGAGGCCGAATGCACAAGACCCGTCCAAAATGCATAATAATGTTCGACAAATCACATGACGCATGTTCCTATTTCCTGACAGTTCACGTGATATTCATTCTTATTCCGATTCTGCTGGGTTAATACACTAAAAATTGTGGAGTTGATGAAGCTTGTATCACAGATACGCTCATCACACACCCTCTCTGCTGGTGGGTGTGACAAACAGACGGATGGACGGACGGACGGGCAGACGAGGGTCCTGTTATAGTACAGATTGGTCAATAAGTCTTTTTGAAAAATATTTCTTTTTCTTTTTCCTTGCGATAAGTTATATTATGTTGAACAGTAGATCCAATTTTCATTGCCGCAATATTTTTGGCTTGCAAGTAAAGGTGAGCGGATGCCAGGTTTTTTATATCAAATGTAGGATCTGTCGAGTTGGGTTAAAAAGAATAGAACAAATTAGTTTAAAATATCTAAAGAATCTTTTAGATAAGATAGAAAAGGTTAGGATCTTTTAGGATAAGTTTGGCTAGGTAGTTATAATTTGAGACATTATCATGATTTTTCCCTAGCTCCAGGACAGATTTGGTTAGTTTATGAGAGGTAAGAGTTAGGTAAATTAGGTTAGGCTAGGCTATTTTTGTCGAAAATATCCGTGTATTTTCTCACGGGTCCTGTTATAAAATATAGTTTTGTTGAAAATAAGGGTGAATGCCGACTATAGTAATTTAAGAGACTGCACTAATGAGGGTCGAAGTTAAAGATGCAGTAGCCACACTAATATGCAGAATATTTCTCGTTTATAATACATATGACAAGTACCAGTTTGGAATGACTTTGATTGTGCACATACTGTTATTGGTCGATTAAAGCGTGAAGTTTGCTGGCCCTGAATACGCTTCAGTTCCCGATTTGCCCCGTATCAGTGCCTGTGTCACTTTTTTCATTTGATTTCGAATCATTTGAGCGACAACTTCCCTCACAATCAAACGAGAACAAAGGCAGTGGCCTCAATACCAAGTTTTCCAATCGTCATCGCAATGCAGATCAGTTCAGATGCATGTAATGATGTAAGTGCGGTACATCAAACTTGAATTACATGCTCCCAGCAAAACTATTTAATGCCTCAATTATAAAATAAAATAAATTATTCAAACAGTGCTGTCTATGAGTTTTCATAGACGATCAAGGTTAATTCGAATCAGTGAATAAATCAACTCAAAATGTTTCCGTTTAGAATTATTCTTCTAGAAAGAATTTTTTAGTTACGCGCCTCTAATTCGATAAACTTTCAATGTTTCAAATTTATTTCGCCAGAAACCCTCAAATTACGGGCATTTTCTCCATAGAAGGTTTACTCGATCGCCGAATGCCCAACTCTCTCGATTCATTTCAAGTGATGCTGCGAGTTGGAGATTTGCACCAGACTCTCGCTCCTCTACAATCTTCTACTCTCGATTGTTGTCAAAAAAGTTTTTGTTTTCGCCAGGCTTCTACAGGCGGCAATGTATCTTAACTTTCACTTTGGGGTTGTCATACAGATGTATTTTTACATTATTCGCCAAATTTTTTGGCGGAGGAGGAAGTTCAGCACGTTGACCGTGATGGGTTGAACTGAAGTTCAATAATCAACTCAAATTTTGAGTTAATTGTAGTATGCAATTTTTAAAATAGCAACCTTCAACTGGATCGTGTCTTCATTTAGCTTTGATTAAGTATTGATGGAAATTGAGTTTGCGACTACTGGTAGGTCAGCAGCATTATGAAAATTCCCTCCGTGTATACCGGCGGCTCACATAGCGACCAAAGTGTAATGAAACTAATTTAACGAAAGTGCATGTGGCCCGGACTCGGAGGGTACTTTACGTAATGATGTACAAGAGTTGTGAAATATTCTAATTTTACAAGGTCATGAGAGTTTCAATAAAGTTCAATTACGCCAAAACTTCAACGAAATCAATTCACCATTTTAGTAATTTAGAACCATCGACCTATTTTAAACAGCTCGTCTCAAGCAGAGTATGTCATGCGAGACTGAGAACATTAAAAGATATAGCAATAAACTTTTTCATCCTACGCAATAAAACTTTTGTACGGTGTTCTGCACTCAATTTTGAGGCCCGTAATGTTTATCAGAATACGTAGTGGGTAGAATCAATCGTATTTAGACGAAACATTAGCGATGAAAACAAAGTTCTCATGCTAAGGTTAATGGATTACTTGTGGAAATTCAACTTGCGCCCTTTTCTTCTCAGTTGTTTATGCTAATAAATACTGAACGACGGGCGCCTCTGTTCTGCATTTATTAGTAGTGAAATTTTTTTTCACGTGAAAATTCTAAATAAATGGAGTGAGAACAAAGAATAACAAATAACAATTGCAGAGATATAATTATAAAGGAACGAATTACCGCTCTACTGCACAATTTTATGGATTTATACGACACAGTGCAAAGATTTCAACGAGCGCACTCTTCCGAACTGAACGGTACAAAGTATAAGCCTTCATATGTACTCGCTTATTATTATTTTCCTTGAAAGTTTTGCTTCTAAATGTCATAAAATGTGGACATATTACAAATTCAAGATTAACCAGAAAAACCATTAGTGATATTCTGTAGAGAGTTATTTTATAGACGATATTCTGTATGTATGGATAGTACTCAGGCTTATCGGAACTACTGGTGGGCAGTAGCTCTCATACAGACAAGAGGAATCTTCTAGGAAGCATGTCTAACTCGAAGAAAAAATCGAGCAGCGGTAAGAAATGCAACATCTTCAATGGTGAACGGTGTGGTATTAAAAGTTGAGCTCATCTTACGAAAGTCCTAAGGGATGCTTGGTAATTATTTTTACAGAACATTGCTTCTGAGCCTCTTTCATCTTACAGAACTCCAAGCAACGTTGCGGAACTTTTTAAAACCACTTCAAGCTTAGGTCACATTGATTCAGACTCTTTACATGCGGTGCTATGTCTTAGCTCTTTGCATTCGATACACAATTAATTGTGTTTCATACGCGGATAGAGTTAAGAATATCAGCACAGGAGCCCATACACCCGACTTGATACCCTAAATCTCAAACCCACGAAGCACTTTTGCAAGGCATAATTTATGTATCATTATTTTACTCCAAATGCCGTACGACCGAAACTTTTTGTAACTACACACGCAGATTGAGAAAATGATTGTGAAGTGGACGCACGAAGATGCCAACATATTTCAACAGAATTAAACACATCTTGCCACCAAAACGCAAAGGGAAATGTCGAGTGTCTCTGAGGCTATTCACTATGTTAAACGAATTCTAATTACAGTCCAGTAGAAAATTATAAAAACTCAGTAGTTCATGAAAATTTAAAGCAAGAAGAAAATATTATAGACATCTGTTTGTCATAAGTTATAGGAAAATTCGTTGGTAAAAGGTAAAAAATATGTGCACATTGTTTTGAAAGCAAAATAAAGGAAATGTCGATTATTTTTACCTCTTTTGGTACACGGAGGTGATGTCTCGGTGATTTAATAAAAAACTCGCTCGAGATTAGCTCCGACATTTCTGTGACGGAAACATTAGAGATAAGAGCATAAATTTATGGTCTGGCAGCATCCACGGGCATCTCGCTGGTAAGAACATCTTGCGTAAAAGATAACCGAGATAGCGCGTTGACAGACGTATGCAGAAACGCGTTCCACTTGGTGTGCAACCCACATCTTTCAATTTTGCTTATTTATTCCTTTTATTGGTATTGGCTATGAAGCTAACGACAACTCCGACAAACAAAGCAACAATGAATCGACAAGCCATGTTTACTGGTATTTTTACTTTAAGAAAATAGGCAAAGTATGAGCCAAAATTATTAAAATTTGCGGAAAATTCACTCTGAACAACCTTTTTTCTCCAGGAAAACAGGGCTGATTAAAAATATTTGTTTTACTATTATAGCTCTTAACGAAAAATTTTCAGGCTTTTCTTACAACGTAAGTTTAAAAATCTTGATACCGACAACTTAATCTTAAAAGCTCTTCATGAATTTACATGGAATAAGTAGGTACATATAAATTCGGATGAGTAATAAATAACATTGAATATTTATTGCATGCCCGCCTACATTTTTATACAAACGAAAACTTGCAATGGTCGGAATGACTACAATTTCAATAAAAAAAGCAAGTCAGCTTTCTTTACATGAAAATATTTTACGCGTAAGAAACGTTGGTGTTTGCTGTCTTTCTGTTGAATTATTTAAAATTTGGAAAAAAGAGACGATAAAATCCCAATAGCCTTAGACAGATTTTTGTCATCACCTAAATGGGAAACGATGGCATTACACTCCAGAACTTGCAGGGTGTGTGCCTGCGTATGCAAATGTGCGTATGTGTGCACATAGAACTATGTGTGTGTGCGCGTAAATGGGCTTGTGTGTGAACGTGTGAGTAGAACTATGTGTGAGCGCATACATGGACCTCTGTATGAGCGTGTGTATGGATGGAGACTTACCAGGAGATGTCCAGAAGAACAGAACATTTCCAGAAGAACAGAACACTTCCAGAAGAACAGAATACTTCCAGAAGTCCACAGAACATTTGCTCCAGACAGTGCAGCTACGCATACGTAAAGTTTTTTAAATTCCTGTTCCGGAACAGCAATGATCAGGAGACTGTGTCAGCTGCACGTAAAGTCTATATTAGTCGTAAAGCTTACTGAACAATGCGAAATGAAGCCGGCCTGTGTTATTCAACATGACATTCATCCTTTCCGAGTGAAGGTTACATCTCGACCTTCTCATGCGTCGAGAGCAAGGACTGACTCGCATTTCTGAGGCGCAATTGAAGGTTCTCGAACTGCACAGTTGAATGCAACCTACAGCATGTTGAGCTCTCGATGCCGAATTGTACGTGCATTTATAAATGGAGGACAACTTTGAGGCAATTATATTGGTGACACGAACAGCTTGAGACTAACTAGTTTAACAATGCGAATGCAGACGCTGTTTTTTCATACATTGGAATAGTAAATGTTAATTATTGTGGTGCATATTATCTCTTTGAACTAATCTGACCTGGAAACTGCTGTTTCCTCAGCTCCTTATCTGGTTTTCATGAGAGGGCGCTTTATAATATACACATTGCATGTGAACGCTTGCTGATTCATTTAGATGAGGCGTTGTAAAGAATGTCGCTCTTAAGGCGTTGTAGATAAAGCTACAATCTTGCTTGCATCGCTTGAGATTGAGAACAAACCCGTGAAAAATGATTTTTACAGTGCACACACAGTCACTCAAATTGATTGGGCGAAACACAAGCAGTTCATCTAGAAATTCATTGAGAGATTCGAGAGATTTGTACACCTCAGTGAAATACACTATTGCGAGTAAAATAAACGAATAAATTTCGTCAACAGAGATTAAAATATATTTTTTTACAGTCAGTCAATAGAATTAACATTGCTTGGCTCTCAATGCTAAAGAAGACCATGAATGAAGACTGCCGTAACAAGAGAAAACACCACCCGATTATCGGCAATCAATGTTCATAGAGCGGCAACAAGCTCAGTTGTTGAGCAACGCGTCCGCAGCAGCGACAGCGCTGAGCACACGCGGTGAACGATGTCGCGACGGCATGCACCGTAGGGACCGCGTCAGTGTCACCTGCTGTTTTATGTATCCAACATCCTCAAGTTGAAGGTTTTTCGAATAAAATTCGACCTGCCATGCATAAATAAAATTCGGTCGATAAAATTCGACCGAAGAGACCACTCAGCGTTCAGTAATCCTTGTATAGAGTTGGTAGACACTGAGTGTTCTTTATGGATTTTTTTTTAGAAAAACCCCAAATTTAAAATCTTAGCATGAAAAAGTCAACGAGGCGACCCTGCTTTAAAATCCGTATGAAGCTTGATTGAGCGAGTCACTTCTATGAAACCTGGTGTTTACTATCGAAAAGACTGCCGTTTGAAAAAAAAAAATTATTTTTGTTCACCTACTTCAGGTGGATTTTTTTAAGCCTACCGCTATGAAGCCAACTGTTATGGACCCACAGAGCTTGAGATTTTTTATCCTGCTGTAGCGGCATCTGTACGTGTTATTTTTTCAATTGTGCGGGATCAACTCGAGATTTTCTCGTGTCAGTATTTCAAGAATATGTGTGCAACGCTGTAAGCTCTGTTCGTGGCCTTAGAAATTTTTATATTTACCATCGGGACTTTTTTCTTCTCACTCCAGTATTTCACTAATCATTCACAAGATAGATGAGTGATCCGTAGTTTGTATCGAGTTTATTTTGTAATGGGATTTATCAGATGTTCATTACTCCAAAATTTCAAGGCGTGATTATTGTCCGCTTCAACAGCGTCAACGACAACTTGCAACTCTATCCTTAACATGGAAGTAAGGTAGCCTGAATCACAATGATGATTTACTCTCGAAATGGGAAGGATTCTGGGATTACCCAAGCACCAAAGACATGCCTACCACATCAAGATGAACCTAATACATCAAAGACAATCCTACGCATTCAGGATAATTTACGCATCAAAGATAATCCTGCGCATCAAAAATAACTCTACGCGTCAAAGATATTCAACGCATTATAGATAATCCTACGCATCAAAGATAATGCTACGGATTAGGGATAATCTTAAGAGTGAATCACATGGAATGAATAGGTGGCGTGTGAATACAGGTAAAGGATGGCTCTTGGCTCTGTTCGTGGGTTCCTGGTTGGGAATTGTAATAAGAACCTTGAGAACGTCGACACGTCCGTTAGATTCAATATTCAATAACATCAAAAAAGACTATATCAAGGAAGTTCTCCGCCATGCCTGAAGGGCAGGCCGGACAGTAGCGTAACTTTCGCCAATCTGTGCCGTCTGAGGAATGCCCTCTACCCTCTCGAGGGAAGCCCGTCCACAGCATTGACTCCATAGTCCAACGGAACCGCTTTGTGTTGATTATGATCGAGCTTCTCGAGAAAGCCAAGTCGCTTGATGATAATTCATTGAAGTCTTATTCTTAATAGAAATATTGCTTATTACTTAATTGAATTGTTAATAACTTGCATATAATTTTCATCAGAAATAGATTCAAATAATAACATAAGAAAATTATTACAGAAAGAATTTCTCTTAGCGTCGACGTCAGGCATCTACTATTAGGGGCAGTTCTTTGTCTTGGAGTCTTTGATTGGCATTTGCTTCCATCCTTGTCCAAAAAACTTTGTATAATTTTCTTGTTTGACTTCCTGAGGAATCACTAGAGACAGATCCTACCATCACTCTTCAGTGAAAAGCATCCCTTCATTCTCCCGTAGACTACCCTCACTCTCCCGTAGACTACCCTCACTCTCCCGCAGACTACCCTCACTCTCCCGTAGACTACCATCACTCTCTCATAAAAAATTATCCTCATACTCTCATAAATCGACTACTCTCTCACTCCCCTCCCCTGCGAAAAATAGCCACCTTAACTCTCTAATTAAAAATGTACTATAATCTCCCATAAAAAAGACAGCTCTTACTCTCTAGCAAAGAGCCGATCATCACTCTTCTCTAAAATGATTATCTTCATTCTTCCACTTCTCTCACTCATCAAAAGTTTCCTTGAACTCTTTAGTGTAAAGTCTACCTTCATTCTCTATTTAAAGGATTATATTCACTCTCCTATAAAAACTACTCTCATTCTCCGGTAAGAAGACTACCCTCACTCACCCATAAAGAACTACCCTTACTTTCCGATAAAAAGTACTCTCACTCGCACATAAAATAGATCTCCTTCAATCTCCAGTAAATTGACTATTCTGTCTTCCGTTAAATATCACCTTCACTTGTGAAAACTACCCTCTCTTTCTCCGCCATTAGAAAGGCTAATATCACTCTCCAAAAAAAATATCATCATAAGTCATAACTTAGTAGAGAACACTAACGCAACCATGCAATGTGATGGATTAATTTGAACCGCCAAATATTCTGAGTGATTCAAATACAGCCTTGAGAATCTCATTGCCAAACTTTCGAAATTTTCCTCCGCAAGACTGACACGCTGCGCTAGTTGGCACATCCAGTGTGTGTCTTGACTTAGGCACTTTGGAGCCAGAGTTTAGGAAGTCTTTCATCCGCTCATGAGGAGTCAGTAGCCACGACAGGGATTTGTAGTTAGCTAAGCTGGGTAATTTCCTTCTCTTCTTATCATGACTTTCGCGTCAGGGATTTTTGGCCATCTCAGACAATGTCTTGCCATCTCCAGCTGAAAATTGCTTTCTTTTGAAGTACGAGCACGCTCATGGTCATACATCGACCACAGCAATAAATGTATTAAGTCTTCTTCCTAAGCTTTAAATAATTTTCAAACATTCACAATTTTCAAAAAATTGCTTTTAAATATTTCTACGTTTATTAATTTAAAAACAAGAAATTATGTTGAATGATATATTTTAATTGAGGTATTATTGAGTTTTACATCAGGATGACTAGGTTTTCTAACTAAGCGAGATTGTGGCTCTTGTACCAGCTGAGCAGTGGTTTTTCACCGTCGTTTCCGTGTTTATGTAAGAAAACTGCTCTTCGACTCCTAACCAAACTTATTTTGGTGAGCTGATGCGTACAGCAGATATTACTGTGCTTCGCGACACCTGAAGTACGAGCCCAAGTCACAGACAACCATTTGCAACTATATATAATAATTGTACATTAATTTGATACCGTATCAAGTCTGGAATTTAAAGGAGAAAGGAAGGAGAAGGAAGAAGATCTTTGAATATAATTTTTCCTCTCTAACGATACAGCTTTATTTGGGGTTTTATTGAAAATTGAAGAATGTTAAACATAATGCTTCGGTATTTCGACTAGGTTTTCAAAGCTGCTTCACACGTTGCTGTAGAGGCAAATTTACTTGCTTTCATTTACTTGCCTTTCTTCAATGTACAAGACCAAATTTAAAATGAAGATATGGTACAAGTAAGTACAGCCCACAGCTGAAAATTGAACTTACGTACAAATGGTATCAGTTAATCTCATTTTCTTACTAACATGCAGCTCCCTCAAAGCAGGACATCTAACTGGGAAGGAACAGTTTTCTTATAAAAACAGTCGGTCATTCGGTCGACAAATGTTTTAATCCTTCTCTGTGGTGAGATAGAATACTCAAATCTGCCTTCACTTATACCTGCAAACACTTCACTATGAAAAATTTGTAGGTCTCATTACATTTAAAGATGGCTGTAGGAGTACCTGTGACAAAAAATTCAAATTTTAACACTTTGACTGCGGCAACTAAATATTAAGTTCAATGCCAAGCTCAAATTTAGAGTCAATTGTAGAAAACTATTTTGAAAATAGCAAACATGAACTGGATCGTGCCTTCATTTAGCTTTGATTGAGTATTTATGGAAATTGAGTTTGTGACTACTGGTCGGTCTGCAGCGTTTTGAAAATTACCTCCGTATACCACCGGTGGCGCACGTCGCAGTCAAAGTGTTAAGTAATGTTCATCGATGACAGAAGAAAATAGAAAAGGATAAAAACCAACGTATTCACGTAAACATAGCACAAAAAAGTGAATCCATTTTTCGACACGAGAGCCTCGTAATGACAGTTCACAGACCCGGATCACAGCACCATGTCTCCACGCATTGAGTGCGGTCTCCCTCATCACATGCTGAATCAGGCTTTCCACAGCGTAATTCATTCGCAGCCAAGCAAGGTAAGGGTTCATTGAGATGCTGCTCCAGGAAGATTCCTCTTCCCACCGTGTGCACGCCGGCAGAATAGCTGAAAATCTGACAGTAGGGACATGCATGCTAAGCCGAGCTTCGGCAGCCACCTTTGGTACCGGAATAAGTTATCTCACAGTTCAGCGGCAATGTTTACAGCAGATCATAAGACATTTATGACGAGGCTTGAATGTATTAAACTAGAGGTGAGCGTTGCTCAATGGTTAATGGAAATTCAAGGGTGTTTGTAGCGGAAAAGAACAAGTACATATTAAATAAGTTAACCCGCTCAAGGAAGGCACCTAAAGCTAGTAGCGTATCTGATTTGGGTTAAAATTTTCGAGGCATTTCTGTGCATGCTAACTGGTGTACTGCTGTTGAATGTGACAAAACTATAGCATTTCTTGCTTGTATCTTGCTTTCAAAGATGAATTGGTCTCTTTTAACAACATGAAAATACTTCAATTGACACCATATTATTACACATTAACAACCCAATGTAATTTTTTAAAAGTTTCCTCATCTTGTAGTCTCAATAGAAGCGAACACGTAAGATCAATAGGCCTGATAGAAGAAGACGTTCCTGAGATATCTGCTCAGTTTAAAATTCACAAAAATGTTCCACAAGAGCTGCTAAAATGTTATTTTCATTTTTTGTTATAAAAAATTTGAAAAGTAATACAATAAAAACTCAAACAAGAGTCTCGTTACTCAGTATACTGAATATACTTCCCAGCGGTTGGGTATTCAAACGAGTCGAAGCCTATTACTATGACAGTTGACTGCGTTTTTCTAAGTGAACTTAGCTATGTTCAGTGCAATTTGGTATTTGTCAGAATAAAACTCGACCTTCAAAATCATTCACCATTTAGCAGCTTTACGAGCTACCATATGCTAATTTTATCTACGAATTCTGCTAAAAAAACAAAGAAGAACCTTAAAGTGCAGTAATAATTTCCACAATAATTCATTTTAAGTGCCATCAGAGTTCTTTGCTGTTCTAAATGCATGCATGGAAAGTAGGAAAATAGGAAAAAATCAATGGCTCCTAAGGCAGAACTTTCTTGGTATCGGAGAGAAATGAGCTCGGAACGAAGAAGTCAAAAAATAAGACAAATGTGATTTGTCGCCGGGCAGAGTCACTGGCGCCGGGGCAGAGAGGGACAACGGAACGAACAAAAACTCCGCAGACCGAACCTCATCGAGTAAGTTGGCAGAGGGAGAAGAAGAAAAATTTCCATATTTATTAATCTACGTACCCGCATGCTAATTTTTCGCTAAAATGTTAGCTCTGCTAACCACAAACAGCATGTAAATGTAGTCGAGGCTGACTACTGATCGTGCCATATTTCTACCGCACTAACATAGATGCTGTCTGTACTGGTGAGCAGCCCCGTTCTATCAAACTGAAATAATATCATCAATCAATTTAAAAAAACTATAAATGTGGACAAATACGAATCTATTCAGAGTAGATCGTCACAAAAGAAATGTTGAACTACAACACAATCATGGGATCTAATATTAAATCACTCAATTAGGTCGAAAGAAGAGAGTATATAATTTCATTAGTGAGAACCTTAATGACACTTCTTTCTTATTCACCACCGTTCTTAATTATCATCATGCTTCTAATTCCCAAATCTCGTTTTACCAAAGTAATTTATGTAAGTTAAGATTTTCTTTCCATATATCTGCCCTATAGGTCTAATTTATTTGCATTTCAGACAAAGGGCTTTCGCCAGTGTCTGCGTCAACAAACTCAAATAACTTCCTTCTTTGCTAAGTAAATTTTCGGGGTTTTCTTCTTATTCCATTAGAAATTTACGAGGGTTAATTAAATCATACATTTTGAATTCACTGTTCCTACACTCGCGGAAACGATGCGTAATTTATGTACAAACGCACTTTTTACACTCGGAATCTCTCGTCATCTCGGCACTGACGTATTTTTCCGACGGGAAAAATGTAATACGAAGAACGTTTTCTCTGTGGAATCCACCGCTGTTTTTATTTTACCAGCATTTCGAAATTCTTGACCTTCATGGCATCCGTGAGGAATATTTAATTTCAGGCTAGAGCCTCGGCAGAAATGTGTTGGCTGCACTGAAAATCGTGATGGCAAACTGTACTTTTTCACGGCCCCACGACCATGCCTGCATGCACATATTTCTCTACAACATAGCAAATCAGGATCAACAAAGAAAATAATTTTTAATTTAAGAAAATCAAACTTCGATTAAGAAACCCTGGTTACACATGAAACGAAAATAAAAAATACGAGAGTAGTCGTCAGTCAAAAGAAGAGTACATTTTTGGGGTACGCACTGCATATTACAGAACATCTCGCCCTTGCGGAGAGTACATTTCATTCTAATCATGAACACATCCGGCCATTTTGCTCATGACTTTGTTGATTATCTCTGAACGATTAGTAATGAGTCATTACTAATGACTAACAGTATACTAAAGGTGCGAGAGGTAACGTCACGGTACAAATGCTAGACGGAAACTTCAGCAATATACAGTGAGGACAAAATGCTGGCAGTAAAGTGTAACTTCTCTTAAACTGAATTTCTTCATCCAGAAGACCGAGGGAAGTGGGAGCTTATATATCATTGAAGTGAATGAATTAAAATATTCTGCTTTCAGCATCAGTATGTTAAAAAATATTCAAATACTAGAATTAATAATGAAAATACTAATCGCTTTCTCATGAGGAATAGATTTGGGCCCACTATATAGATGTAAATCAGAGTCTTTCAACTTCTTAACTCACACAAACTAAAGTTCATTCGTTATTGAGTTATTTAAGTGAAATTTATAGTTGCTATATACAAGTGTACTGAAGAACCTCATGGGATGTTTTGATAGTCCGATCACGGCCAGCTTTGGTACGTGAGAGCATTCAAGAAACGTTCCCGCATGGGCGTCACTTCCCTCAGGGCGAGCGAATGTCAAATTTTGTTTGCAACCAATAGAATGAACTTGCTATTGTCTACGAGCGGGAACGAACTTGCTATTGTCTACGAGCGGGAACGAACTTGCTATTTTCTACGAACGGGATCGAACTTGCTATTTTCCACGAGCGGGACCGAACTTGCTATTGTCTACGAGTGGGAACGAACTTGCTATTTTCTACGAGCGGGATCGAACTTGCTATTTTCTACGAGCGGGACCGAACTTGCTATTGTCTACGAGCGGGACCGAACTTGCTATTTTCTACGAGCGGGACCGAACTTGCTATTGTCTACGAGCGGGACCGAACTTGCTATTTTCTACGAACGGGACCGAACTTGCTATTTTCTACGAGCGGGACCGAACTTGCTATTTCCTACGAGCGGGACCGAACTTGCTATTGTCTACGAGCGGGACCGAACTTGCTATTGTCTACGAGCGGGAACGAACTTGCTATTTTCTACGAACGGGATCGAACTTGCTATTTTCCACGAGCGGGATCGAACTTGCTATTTTCTACGAGCGGGATCGAACTTGCTATTTTCAACGAGCGGGACCGAACTTGTTATTGTCTGCGAGCGGGATCGAACGTGCTATTTTCTACGAGCGGGACCGAACTTGCTATTGTCTACGAGCGGGAACGAACTTGCTATTGTCTACGAGCGGGAACTAACTTGCTATTGTCTACGAGCGGGAACGAACTTGCTATTGTCTACGAGCGTGAATAAGCTTGCTATTTTCTACGACCGGGAATGAACTTACTATTTTCTGTGAGAGGGAATCAAAGTGGCGCCACGATTCTTTTAAACTAAGACTTTAAAACTTTAGAGACGATGCACTAAAAAAAAACACACATTGCTCTTACCCAATGATCGTTGCCTCTATCCAACAAAATTAAAATTCGACACAAAACACTTGTCAAATCATACCAAGGTAGGCCTCGTAAACGTGCATTGAGTAGTTAGAAAAATCAACGAGCGTATAAAGTTTTTCTGATGGTAGACTGATACTAAACATACCTGACGTTATCGCCACAGATAACGCATCTTCGGCGAATTGTAGAAAAAGACATGCTTGTAAATGTAGAACGAACCTAAAGAAAATCGTGTATACTAATAAAATTATTTCACTTTACGACATTTTGCGGCTCTAGACATCTATCCATAGACACTTGTACAGAGCAATTCCAAAAACTTTAAATAACTGTCAACGTTAACTAAAGCCGGTGATAAATATGCTAAGCTTCTCTATACATGAAAAACGTAACTCAGAGAAATTGAATTTTTCTTTAGTTTGAAAATATACGTGTTCTGCTATCCTTTCTTGCTCATACAAGAACTCTCCTGGTGTGATAACAACCGGAAAATAGCGGCGGAGAGTCATTCAACGATACTTCAAAGGAGAGAGATCATCAGTTAGTCTGACTTAATCACTTCCCCTAAAACGCGACTTGGATCCGTAATTTGATGAGCGGTGCTGTGGGCTTTGATGCTCAGCATGAGGCGGTGGGTGACATGCTGCCACGCTGCTGTAATATGCTCACTTTAGCGAGTACTGGCACTGACGCTGCTCAATATTTCATGAGGTCTCCGTGCCATTTTTAAAAAACGCGAGACTGCTCGGGTCACATTAGGTGCACACCACTATTCTGTGATTTACTGAAAACACAAATAATATGGAAATTTGGCTTTAATTTTCGCACAAATCAAACTTGGAAGTCATGTTTGTTTCATAATCGTGCGGTAAAATATAACGTATCGTTAGCACAAGATGAATCACCACAACTGACCACATGGAACAACAAACTTCGTAATTGCCGTTTTTGTTTCTGACCAGCCTTCGCAGTCACGCCGGAGAGTTGATTAGGCAATGCAGCTGTGGGCTGGTTATACTTATTGCAAGCATGAAAATAGATTTTTTTGCTTTTTCAGTTTGTTTAAAATCATTGTTTGTTTAGAAAAACTTTCAAAAAATATCGTTACAAAATTGAAACGAGAAGTTTACATTTTCAGCAAACTATATATCTCAATTCCTAAATTTGTCTTTAAAATTCATATTATTTATATAATTTATCCAGTAATGCGGTTTTCAATCACATTCTTGGGACAATTTTGACATGAATTTTACTAAATGACTAACAAATAGCACTCTTAAGGCACGACATTTTAAGTTCAGTAATTTTGCACGTTCCTTCGACAAACTTTCATTTTTTATTCAAGAAAACTGACGTTTGAGAGTGCACCATTCAGACGAGCGTTTTGAAGTTTGCAAGTAAATAGCATCGTTTAATTTGTCCACATATGGAAGGACGTACGGAATTTACATATTTTTGTACTCTCTTTATTTTCCCATTCGAACATTTCTTATAGTGTTACTTGAACTTCAACTTTGCATAAACTCACATGGAGGCTAGTGTCAGAATTTCATTTCTTGAATTCATTTCAACAATCCTTCAGTCATTATTT
The DNA here is from genome assembly GCA_030386875.1 of Morinoia aosen. NCBI lineage: Eukaryota > Metazoa > Arthropoda > Malacostraca > Amphipoda > Talitridae > Morinoia > Morinoia aosen. The sequence continues at coordinate 20,082,804 of CM059573.1, read as the reverse complement.
TCGTTATTTTATAAAATTTCATCAGCAAAGTTGTCATTAACCGACAGGTTTGAAATAAAATACAGATCGAGTTTCGGAGAAAGGCACAATTATTCAGACTAAATCTGATTAGAAGCAGACTTCCCGTCGACGCGAAAAAAATGACGTTAGGTATCGGCTAATTTGGCGAATGTTGCCACGCGTGAGGCCTTTTTTTCAATATAAAAAACGACGCGTCAAAGCCATTAGTTGCAAATGAATGCAGTCAGAAAAATCTGTCTCGATCAAGCAATTTTGCGTCGGTGAAGGTTTTTAATATTGTGGTGGTGAACGCGTTTAATATTGTGGTCGTGAAGATATTTAATACTGCGGTGGTGAACGCGTTTAATATTGTGGTCGTGAAGTTATTTAATATTGCGGTGGTGAGCGCGTTTAATATTGTGGTCGTGAAGATATTTAATACTGCGGTGGTGAACGCGTATAATATTGTGGTCGTGATGATATTTAATACTGCGGTGGTGAACGCGTTTAATATTGTGGTCGTGAAGTTATTTAATATTGCGGTGGTGAGCGCGTTTAATATTGTGGTCGTGAAGATATTTAATATTGCGGTGGTGAATGCGTTTAATATTGTGGTCGTGAAGATATTTAATATTGCGGTGGTAAAAGCGTTTATTATTGTGGTCGTGAAAATATTTAATATTGCGGTGGTGAATGCGTTTAATATTGTGGTCGTGAAGATATTTAATATTGCGGTGGTGAATGCGTTTAATATTGTGGTCATAAAGATATTTAATATTGCGGTGGCGAAGATATTTAATATTGCGATTGTGAATGCGTTTAATATTGCGGTGGTGAATGCGTTTAATATTGCGGTTGTGAATGCGTTTAATATTGCGGTCGTGAAGATATTTAGGGTTTCGGGCGAGAAGATATTTTATACTTCTGAGGTGATGATGTTTAAATTTGTGGTAATGAAGATATTCAACATTGTTATGGTGATGATATTAATGTTGCAGTGCTGAAGATATTTGATATTGCGGTGGAGCAATTATGTAATGTCGGTGAGATTAAATGATTTAATATTACGGTGGTGAAATAATAGACAAAATTTATTTTTATGGTAGCGGACACAGGTTTTTGAAAGAATTTTGACATCTCTCAAAACCTAGCGTTCATTATTTGTGTTTGGTTTCGTTCGGATGGAGAGTTCTTGACGGGCCGTGTTCACGCGACCTCATCAATTCTCGAGAGAGTGTATTTTTTTATTTCTTACGGCCTTTCTCTCATTTCGCCCTTTTTTTATTTCAAATGATGGGGTGGACTAGTGATAATAATACGTGCAGTGTCAACGACTGAAATCCAATCTATTTGCATTTGAAATTATAAAACTTCCATCTTTTACGGAGGAATAAAAGGCGTTTGGAGGACGAAAATTTTCCCAAGCAACTCGGAAAATAAAGGCGACACCAAACCAGACCTGGGAATAATTTAGAGAAATTATAGCTTTCGAATTGTTTTTTCGCGGATAATATAGTTTTATCATTAATGCCGCAGGCTATTGGACTGCAAAACAAATGTTAACGAATTCGTCATTACACGGCGAGTCGCGGATAATTTATCCGCTTTATTGTTACTCGTATCAAAAAGAAAGCTTTCGATTAAACGAATACTGAAGCGAACTTAAATGAATTTAATTAGTGAAAGCGCTTGAAGTACAACAGGTAATACAATTTTTGAGAACGCTAAAGGGCCATTTGTCTCCAGCAGCATGTTTCTCTTAGCGCAGAGAAAGCATACAAATGCAGCATCTACCGCCACACCCACCATGAACGCGTTTCATACGATAGACTGGCCTAAAAATAAACAAAGGTCACTTCCAGGACGTAAATTCTATTGATAGCGCACGGCCACTCCATGTGGAGAGCTCAGAGGAACGAGCTAAACAATGGGAGACCGCTCGGCGGGGGAGACAGAAGCTGCCGCTTACCACGGATTGAGGAAATGATGATTTAGGACAATTGTAAAATGATGGTTTAGCCCTGGGTGATGAAATGATGATCTAGGCCAGATGGCAAAATGATGGTTTAGCCCTGCATGATTGGAATGATGATCTAGGAAAAACGATAAAATGATGGTTTAGCCCTAAATGAGTGGAATGATGATCTAGGACAGATGGTAAAATGATTTAGCTTGGATAGTGAAATGATGAGCTAGCTTTGAATAGTAAAATGATTCAATTGTGAATGATGATATATCCCTGAATGATGAAATGATTGATGGCCTTGGATGGTGAAATGATGATCTAGCTCTGAATGGTAAAAATGTTTTAAGGCAGGTTGTAAAATGATGGTTTAGCTCTGGATGGTGGAATGATAGTCAAGCCTTGAATAGTAAAACATCGACATAGCTTTGAATGATAAAATGATGATCTAGCCTTGAATAGTAAGTTGATTTGTTCCAGAATGGAGAAATGAACTAGTACGTTCTAAGCCATAAAATCATTAAGTCCTGAATGGTTAAATTATCTAACTGTGAATGGTAAAACGTTGATTCAGCCCGGAATGCCAACATGCTGCGAAGGCTCACATTTTACACAAACTCGCAATTGGATGACTGAGTCAAACTGTGCCATTCTGAGCTCTTCTTCTTTGATGCACTCCGAGAAATTTGGATAAATCTCAAGGCGTTAAATCCTCATTTAGTGAAATCTTGATACATCTGAATGCATCACTTTTGACCACAAGTTCAAGTGGTCAGAGAAGTAAAATAACATATTCAGGATTCATATAGGGAATAATATTTTGTGAAAAAATTATCGGTCTTTGAATACTGTGAATGGAGTATAATTCTCAACCGAAATCCTGAAAATTCCTAAATTTTTTTTCTAATTCTTATATATTGACAGTCATTTCATGTATTCCCAGGCTAGTCAGAAACATTTATGTGAAATAGGACAGACTTATGCTAAATTTCTCATGGTTGATACGCTTAGGTGTGTCGTACCGGCTCATGCCCAATTGAAAATTATCGCCCTTTTCAGGTAGTAAATTAGTCGTAAAAGGTTGAAAACGGCCCAAAAGGGCCAAAAATCACGACTTCAAACCGACTCCTACCTATACTTGGCCTATTAGGGCTTGAAAACGGCTCTTCATTCAACTGGCCTTTTATAGGTCTAGTCAATGGCTGTTTGCGGGCTCATTCGGGTCGTTTAAAGTCGTTTTCAAGCCTTTTCGACGACCTCTATTTGGACGCGTAATAGATTGTAAAAAGACTCGTAATCGTAAATGTTGTACAAGTCGTATTACTTCAGTAAATGTAAAGAACTAAATGAATTCCAACTAACCTAACTTAGTTAAGTTAGATTAGGTAAGGGTGGCCAAAGTTAGTTTCGATTAGTTTCATCAATTAATTATTACTATAAATTTCGGTTTAGTAGTTAAAAAAATATTATGCTCATGTAGATATCCAGAGCTGGTCATAGATACTTCAAAATGTATCTAGATACTAGATACTTCTCCAAAAGTATCTAGATACTAGATAATTTTCTTTTAATTCTCTGTGTCTCACTACTTCATCGCTGAGCATTCAACTTGTAGTGCTTTACTCTAGTTACCCCTCAAACCTCGATTCTAGTCCTTCTATGTTCAGTAATCTTAATATATCCCAATGTAAATTTATTTAGGAAAAAGTTCCCATTTCTCCTCCGCGTATGATCAATACCTACATCCGGAAAAGTATGAAAGTAAGGCCGCTGGTGAAGTGAACTCACTAGGCGAAGCAGCCACAACACCTGGCCTTACAAACTCTTTATATCGTATAGAAAATCTGATGTTGGAGCGATCTGATCTGCTCCATTATGCCACTGTTGTAAATCAATGCCTAGTAATTTTCATATTTATTTCGTTAATAAACAAAAATTTTTATTGGTATAATGTTTCAATTTGGGACTTTTGATTCCATACGTCTTTTTGTTTTTAAGGCCGGGCGTAAGGAAGCCCAAAAGGGCCGGTATTAGCCTTGTTCAAGCAGTAAGGAAGCCCAAAAGGGCCGGTATTAGCCTTGATCAAGCAGTAAGGAAGCCCAAAAAGGCCAGGACGAGACTCGACCAAGCAATGGAAAAGCCAAAAATGGTCGTGAATAGCCTCGTTCAAGTAGTAGAGAAGCCCAAAATGGCCGTTGCATTAGCCGTTTCGATGCCCAGAAATAGCCGTTTAAATGGGCTAAAAATACTAGACATTTGCTCCGAAAAAGGCTAATTTACTGCTCGAAAACGACTAAACTCTTGGCTTATAACTGCCTGAAAACGATCTGTAAAAGGCTCAGAATTTCAATTGGGTGAAATTTAAAAGTAAGTCACAATTAATACCTTGATTAATGCTATGCAGTCAAGACATACTTTTTGTTTTGGGAAAGTGAACACACAAAAGTTTGTCAGTTTTATGACAAAATTATTCTCAGTGATGTACAGTGATAGGTGGGCTGTAATAAGGAAGCTATAATGGGGAAGCTATAAAATTAAAGCTCGCATTCGGGCACGATGTACGAATAAAGAAGAGTAACATTATGCTGCCCGTTTGCACTGTACAGAAAAGCGTGATTTATTTTACGTACAAAATGTCATGACAAAAGGAAGCTCACCGAGGTAAGTCTCACAAATTTTTCTGATTATACTGAGAGCTCAAATGCTGCTCTCTTAATTCGGTGTTTGGGATCACTTCTTGAAGTGTTATGATGTCGTAGAGCAACAAACTCAGGTATCTTTTGAAAAGGTTTGTTTTTGCCATTTCAGTAACAAAGAAAATAGAAGTTAGTTCAAGGCTCCGATTCCATTGCAAAGGTACTTTCACAGAGGAGAGAGAAGAGGCTATTTGGTATAAACTAAGGAAACGTGGAATCTATGCCCGAGGTGTGATCACCTCCAGGGTACCCTGACAGCAATACCACGCAATAGGAAAATGTTGTTGATGCTAAAATGCTAAAATGTTGATGCGCGACCGGTAGGCAGACATCTCCTGTATACTGCAGGTACAAGAACTAATTTATGTGGTTCGCTTCGTAGTCTCAGCAGCGACAAAGACAAAGCATTAGCTGTGTTCTCAAAGCTCTTACTTCATTTTTCCCTGCGAATAACAAATAGAAGTTTTTGTAATGATGTGTGTCGCTCTCAGTCGCGTGACGACCAGCCTCAATAAACTTGACTATCACTAAATAACAATGTTATCAAATAATACCAACAATTCTTCGAGAATTACCTACACGTTACGAATTTCATTCGAAGTAACAAAAAGCAGCGCGGAAAAAAAACCATCGTGTAATGGCGAGCAGCTATGCCGAAAAAGACGCACAGAAAAGCTCTAAAAAATGCGGTTGATGAATAAATTGTTCCGACAAGTGTTCATCGACCGCGGCGGTCAATTGATTAACTTTCCATTGTCGAAATTTTAGCTCTATGAACGAAGAGGGAACTGAACGGTTGTTGATTATTTCATGCGAAAGATAGCTATATTTCACTGTTGGTAAAATGCAAGAGCGACCACTTTCACTTTGTCAAAGCTTGCGATGGACAATAATGAAAGACGACGATTAATTAACACCACACTCTGGAGATTATTGGATTGGAATTGCTCAAAGTGCGTCGTAAAAATGAGTTACGGAAGCATTTCCCCAGCGTTCCATGGATGGTGGTTTCTTGGAATGAGAGTATTTATTATAGAAGCATAGCTTTTTTATCGATCTGGCTTCCGAGATTTTATTAATTTGTTAGTGCGAAAAACACAGGCTTCTACTTCGTGTAAGCAAAATTATGATGGATTGATGGATTTCAGGACGGCTGCACCTTCACTTGTTAGGAAATAATGAAAAAACATGTCGAAATGCTTTTTTTAAATGATGTTGCTCCATCATTTAGCTACAAAATTTTTCTTTAATAATTTTTAAGGGTAAATAACGATTTTATTCTAGACAAACTAGGAAAATGATCCACGGCACATAAACTTAGGATAATTTTCCTGAGTAAAGAACAAATTTGTATCGTCATCACTTGAAGCAGGACCTCAGGTTAAACAATTTTATAAAATTTTTCCTGAGTAAATGATGATTTTATTGTCATCACATGAAGCAAGGACCAGGATTTCACCATTTTAATATTACTCTATTAATCACACTTGAATATTGTCATCACTTAAAATGAGGCCCATCACTTAAAATTTTAATAATAATAAGAAAATAACTTTGTATTGTGAACACTTTAAACAAAGCCAGGGCTTCTGAAGAAGCAACAACGCTAGTCACCAGCGCATCGTACGCTAGAAATGTATGCGCGACCGGTAGGCAGACATCTCCTTTGTACTGCAGATATAAGAATTTATTTATTTGGTTTGCTAAAAATGTATGCGCGACCTGTAGGCAGACATATCCTTTGTACTGCAGATATAAGAACTAATTTATCTGGTTCTCTTCGTAGTCTGAGCAGCGACGACGACAAAGCATTGTCTATGTTCTCAAAGCTATTAAGTCAGTTTGCCCTGCGAATAACAAATAGAAGTTTTTGTAATGATGTGTGTCGCTCTCAGTCGCGTGACGACCAGCCTCACTAAACTTGAGACACCAAACTTTTGGGACACCAAACTTTAAAGTTTGACTAAATTTAAATCGATCACCCACTTTTTGCTCACCTTACTACAAAAAGAAAAAGAAAAATCTAAAGAACATTCATTTACAACATTTTTCTGGCTATAGTTTTCGTAGTAATGCAAAAGAAAAACAAAAGATAAACTAAGTTGGTTTTCTCCTGAAAAAAATCAGTCGAGAAGATTTTGCGTGTTGTGGAAGTAACGCAAAAGCTGCACATCTTTTGATTTTCATCGTAAGTTAAACCACGAACGCGAGCCAACTCGAATTATCCACTTGGTAATTTCTCGGCTCTATGTTCTGCTCAACCCAAAAACCTGCTTTACTTCCTAAGAAATCTGGTTCGATTTAGTTTAGGTCCCCCGTCATAATAAAATCATTCCAGTACTAAAACATGCGATTGCCTGACTCCACTTTCAATGTTCTTGAAAAAGTTGGGCGTATTTCCTATTTTAAAGTTACTCTTTAAGATATTTCTGTGATATTTTTAAGGGAATGACTCAACACAGCGAGCGCTCTGTCATCGTAATACGCACGCTGTGTGGTGCGTACAAGAGAGGGAGCGCACATTGTGACCAATGTTCATTTCATTACGGTTGTTCTTCTTGTCTGGTTCTGAATGCACGTTCTTGCAATAGAGGAACTTCAGAACAAAGAGCCTGCAATACTTAACGAGCATGCCTTTGATCGCATCTTGTTCGCATTTTTGTTTGCGATGAATGAGAGTTTTATTCGGCGGAAGCAAATAAGGGTTTCTTTGTTTCATAAATAAATACATTGGTCAATCTAAGGAAAACGTTTCAGCAGCGACAGCAGTCACTCGAGAGCGATAAATTAGCTCTGAGTGAAAGGTTTTTCCACTGATTATACACTGGGTAGTATACTGACTATACACTGGGTAGTATACTGACTATTCACTGGGTAGTATACTGACTATACACTGAATAGAATACTGACTATACGCTGGGTAGTATACTGATTATACACTGGGTAGTATACTGACTATACGCATCTTAGAACAAATATTTGCCGTGGTAAATGCAATCTCTGCCTTGAAATACGATCTCTGGTAAAAGAAACACGTAGTAAAAAGAATGTTCCATGGTACAAAGCATAGACTCTTCAACTTGCTAATTTTATCAATCAGTACGAATTGGCAACACGCTATTTTACTGCACAGCCTTTCTTTTGTACGCGACCGATGATGGCTATTTTATCTTCTTATGCTAATTTCCTTCTATTTGATAATTTTAGCAATTTTTTCTGTCTTAAGTTTTACTCTAACAAAGTGGATCAATTCGTGTTGATGTTCATAAAAAATTTAGCAACTTCTAAGAACCTCGCCTCGTGATGATTTTGAACTTCCCATCTTCTCGGAGAGTATCTAAAACGATCTCAAAATCTAATAACTTTGATAATTATATAATTGCCTCCTACAAACTGATGCAGGAATCTGGGAAAAGTGCGGTCAGTTTTAAATTCCCGAAGGCAGCCGACGCGAAACAGTGCCGGGATGACAATCGTGCAGTGATGTCGAATACAAGACAATGGTGCCCACAGCAAGCGAGCTCAAGTGTTTAGGAGAGATCAATTTAATGTAAAAGAGTAACGGGCCGAAACATGTTCGATTCTCCGAAAAATGTGATACAAGTCATGAAAATAATTTCTTCAAGAATGTGGTCGATCAGAACATAGTCTGTAGCAAGTGACAATACTGTGGCATATAAAAATTTCATCATTAGGTATGAATCTATAAATTACGAAAACAATGTTGAATTTTTTTTTACTTAATGAATTTGCGGGGCACATGTTGGTTTTATCTCAAAAAAATTTTCAACCTGGAATATATCTTGGCATTTTAAAATTATTTGATATTTCACCAGTTTCTACCGTTTCAATTAACCAAATCAAATGCGGTTAGTGAGCTTAATTCCTAGGAACTGAAAACATTTCCACAAGTCCACACTAATTTTTTTCAAATTTACAGTATTCCACTTTAAAAAATATAAGCCGAACAGAGTTCTTTTGATAAGGTTTTTCTTTTTTCAAATACAAAGAACTCTAAAACTAGAGTAAGGTTGTACAAATGGTGCAACACTTAGTGAAGATTTATCTGTAATTCATTCACACCTCAACGGCAGAACACGATACTGGCACGGTCAGCATTTTGATTAATTTTAGATAGCCTCGTTTCCGTTCACGTGTTTCACAAGTCGAGGTGCGCTGCTCATCTGCCATTTGAAAAATAGCTGAATTTTTATTCTGCAAAAATGAGCTCAGAACTTGGATTTCACATACAATTTAAAGTCATCCTGATTCTAATGTCAATTAAAATCTGTTGCTCTAATGGAATTGAAAAGTGATAATTTACGCTAGGGAATGAAGAAAGAAACCCAACGACACGGAAGAAATGCATTTCATGGTTCTTGTACGACCGTGCAAAATAATTCATTTTAATTCTGCATTGAAGATTCATGACTTGAGCCGAACTCATTTCAACTCCATCTCCGTCGTGGAAGTGAGCTCAGGCAAAATCTAATTTGTCCTCGACTTCTCTCGTCTTCATTCGATATATTCCCTGGACAAGCGAGAGTAATGAATTAATGCACAAGACCTGCAATGTTAACTTCAGTTCTTCCTTGGCGCTCTCACGGAACACTTTCAAGAGTTAAAAACAACAATGGACTTTTGTGACACGTCAAACTATTCTTAAACTTTCCCGTACATTTCTGTAGCTACTTAAGCAAAAACTTTTTTTCAGCTGAAACTCATGGCAGAGCTCGGTTGAGCATTTTAGCTCTAGGTCGGTTTACAAAGAAAATTTAATATCGAATGCAACTTCCACTCATGAGCGACAGCAAACAGCGAGCAGGGGCCAATAAAGATGAAACGCCTTTCTGCCTTTAATTAAATAGATTGATGCACTCGTACGGGAGTTCTACCCTGGTATAGTGATGGATCAGCGTCACCATTATTACACTGAACAATATCTATTCTGAATGACACTGAGCAGCCCGAAAACTTATTGGATTTCATGTCCAATAAGAGCCATGGAGTCCATATCTACAATACAATACAATAAAGAAATTATGAGCAGCGCTTTGAACCTCCTTTGTCACTACTCTCGTAAAAGTGATTTAGTTGAAGTAAAATTTAAGAATTTGAACAGGTGTATCCCATTTACAGGAATTAATTTTTCTTTCATTTTGATATAAGATACATGCATGCTTCAATGCACTGGCCTCCAAACTACGACCTGCAGGCCAAATCCAGCCCGCGACAGCTAATGGTGCACATGGCGTAACTACTCTAGATGTTATAGATAATGGCAGGTAAATTATAACGGTTTTGGCCCTTGGAACTTACTGGAGTGATCAGTGAGGCCCTATGGCTGAGACTGGAAACTCCCGCTTTAATGCAATGAACCTTAAGTTTGGAAATGAGAACACATTTGAACACATTGTCTGAAGTGACTAATATCGCAATTGCGAAGTATCAAACAACTTTGTATCTAACAATGCCGCTCCCACCAATAGTAGAGAAAGGCTGCTTGCTATCTTTCCTCTAGAGCAAGCGCTATCATTGCAGAGTTGATTGTGACCAACTCAGTCTAAATTTATTGTTGATTTATCCCAATATCTGCCAATTACCCTAGAATACGCAGAAATTGACAAAAATGTACAGCAATTTGCCTTCATTTGGCGTAAAATTCAGGCTGTTATTATTTCAGGGAGTGAAATTATGAATCTTTGCTTTGTAAATATTTTGTCTGGGAAACCTGAGAAAGGACTCAGAAGAAACGGCATAGCGCCGGCGTGTAGTAGAGAACAATGCACAATAAAAGGCCTTGTACTTTCATGCACAAAGAGATTAATAAATCGATGTTGAATTAAAAGGTTTCAACTAAAACACAATTTCGGCAACAACTGCTCTTTTGAGTATAAAACCTCTCGATATTTATGTATTAATCTCCAAATACTTTTTCCATATTATCTAAAAGAGTGCTGTAGAACAGTATCAATTTTCATTTTGGCTGGACTCCACACAAATAATTTCAAGAAGACAAAATAGAGTCTATCCTTACCTGCGAGCCGAACGCTTTCCAGGGTGCGTTGCCATTCTAATCTATTTTCAGGTAATTGCTACTGTTTGCTAACATACGAGTAAATAACGCAATATCTACTCATTTTCCCCTAAGTCTCTGTGAACCATTTTCAATATTTCCCGCAAAAACTGCACGCAAGCTCATTAAGATTCACCAGAAGCTTAAACATGCTAAAAAATCTCACCCCAGAGACATTCTGGCGCACATAGCAGACCGTAGGAACAAGAGCAGAACCAATGAGCAAGGCCGGTGCTGCAGACAATACTCACTTGACGAACATGGTAACTCCGGTGGGCTCGAGCGCCCGGCTGATGCCCTTCCAGGACTTGACGATGCTGAACTTCTGGCGAGCGGTGAGCGGCAGCCGGGGGTCCAGGGCCGGCGGAGGTGGAGGCTCCTCCAGCTTGCCATTCTTCTCAATGTCGCGGTCTTTCTTCTTCTTCTTCTTATTGTTCTTCGGGGAGTTGGGAGCGTTGAGGGAAGTTGGGGACTTCCCTTCTCCATTGGTGAGAGCTTTGGTCAGCTTGCATCCCATCCCAGTTGGGGGAGCATGGGCTGGGGTGTGGGTGAATGGGACGTGGGTTTAGGATGATAGGGGTGCTTCTGAGTGTGCTTGTCGCGGGTGTGTTAAGAAAAGATAGGTAGAGAGAAGAGGTTACTTTAACTGGTGTCAATGGATGATCAGGCTGGATAATTCGATCAGAAGGGATTATTTGGATATTTCATGTCATTTGAGGAAATGATGTGGCATTGAAAACACCAAGAGTTAAAGGATACCAAATGCAAGACGGTGGGTTACTGTCGTGATTAAATAAGCATAACGGGAAGGAAAATATTGAAGGTATTTTCATTTGATTTTCGAAAAGAAATAAAATGAATGTGATGAACAAAGAACCTGTTCACAGTAATTTTTTCGGATGTTGAACTCTGCTCACAAACACGCGCAGTTTCACTTGTGCAGTTGTGAGCGTCATCACCGGCTCCACACACACGATTTGTTTACACCTACGAAAGAGATGTAATCTACTAAAATAAACGAACACCTAGAAAAAAAGTGGAAAAATATTACTTGGTAACAAATACTGCAAATATCGCTTCAATTTTCTGTAAACATTGTTCATGGAGATTACAAAAATTCACTGCAAGAAGTACATGGAGTAGAATGATTAAAGACGAGTCCCCATATAAGATGTTCCTACCTATGTAATTTATGTGTAAATGAATTAGAGATGAGACATGAATACCTTTTCCCATACTGGAAAAAGAACTAAAGAAGAGTAAATAAATATATTTGTCTCTCAATGTACAAGTAGTAATGTTGTGAAATATCCTCTCTTGTAATATTTTAGTTAGCTACAGTCCAGTGCTCAGCTCATGGACATCAGTGACATTCAACACAAGAACCAGGCAGACTCATTTCATTTGGGGCGCCCTTCTCCAATTCGAGTATCCACCAACGCATTTTTCTCCACGTCGCGCCATTTCATTTTGACGAGGCGCAAGACCGTGAAATATGCAAATAAAAGACAAATTTCACAGCACCGGAGGAGCATAAATATCAGTTACATTTGAAACATGAAGCGATTCAAAGAGCCGAAAGCAGGTTCCGGCATGCATTCTGTGCACACTCGTACGAAATTTAAAATGCAATTACGTTCTCGTTTTGGTGTCGTAAACAAAAGACATTCTTCGAAAATAATCTGTTTAGACTAGAGAATCCATCAAAATATTTACAGAAATTAAGCGGTTTTACGGCACTGGTAAACTCCACTTTTATTTCAAAATTTGAGGCATGAAAGGCGATCACACTGTCATTATTACATCAAAATATAGCATCATTAAAGGCGACCATTCTGTTAGCATTGCATCAGACTAAACAACGCCTATAGCCTGTAATTAGAAGGCCTGCTCAATAGAACGGGATTTATGTATGGATCTAACTGAAAAATAGCGTCATGGTCCTGCTGTGACTATACTCTACGCTTTGTTTGAATGGGCGTTAAGAAGAGAAAGTCTGCCTAGCTAGCGACTGAAATTCCTTCGAAAAGACTGACTTCCATAAGAATATCTTCTCGTCAGTAAGGGCTGCATATTCTGGTCTCCACATCTTCGCCTAGACATCGTCAACCGTCCTCTTCAGCTCTACCAACCGTCGCATTCAACAGTGACATCATCCCCATCGCTTGAAAGTCGCACCAACACACCCTCTACGTGTGACACGTCACAAGGCGTCGATAGCTTGCCGTGCTGCCAAATGCTTCCATTGTATAACATATGTTCTTTTCCTTCCTTAGAGAGACTTAGGATCTTATTCACTCTGGGTAAATTAACTGTCATCCAATCGTATATCTATTCTCTTCTAATTATATGACGACACTTGCCATTTCCGATTAAAAGAACTAATGTAAAACATTGTCTATAAAGACATGTTTGTTCTCAATACGAACGGCGTCCCAGTCTCCTGCGCTTAGAAGGCGACGGCCTGGGCAGAAGCTGACTAGCGATCGAGAAACACAGTCGCGTCTACTTGTGCTCTCTTACCTCGCTGCCTTGGCAGACTCGCCAAGCAGTGAGGGTTGGGTTGTTCACTGTTATTCACTGATCGTTCGATTGTCATTCACTGGTTATTCAATGAGTCGTGTGTTGACTCGTAGGCGCCATTCAGGACTGAGCTAAGTATCCCAATGTGACATTGTTATCCGTACCCTCACGTTCCCTTTGCTTCGCGTGGTAGGTCTAGATTCTGTACCCTAAATGTATTGCGCTAGGTTCATTGATGAATTAAACGTCTGTATTTCACAAGATAAATGATTCCGCGGAGGCTTCACCTCATATAAAATGTGCTTATCGTAATTATCAATGTATTAATGTTCAAGTAATGAAGGCTTCACCTGCTTGTTGTGAGATCATGATGCGATCTCCTGTAACTGTATTTTCTGATAGATTAGAGTAATCTCTGAGATTTAATGGCATTACGATCATCTAGGTTCTTTAATACGATATGTACATCGCAAGTCAATTACTATCCGAATATGTGATCCATTGTTATTTGAAAGACGTCATCATTATTACATAAATTTACGTTGTAACAGTGTCGTCACTTACCTTGATGAGGCCCTATTCGATTTGCTATAATATCATGTTTAATTACAACTAATGACATTGAAAAGTCTCAGTCTATTTCGATCTTTAATACTAATAAAATAGAATAATTGAGGCCTTCAGTCTCGACCATTGACCGAAAGAAAATGAGAACGACGAGAAAATGACGAGAGATAATGCAGAGAAGGAATTGCCTCTGGAAATTGGCCAACGAAAAATATATCGATCGAAGATAAAATAAAATAGGATCGTAACATAGATCTTCATGCTTTCGGGTGTGCCTAATTGCCACTGAATTCGATCATGGGCTGAATTCATACATTGAATTTTTTAGAAAAGAGGCTCGTGCATCGACACTCCTATTTGCTTGTAATTTTGAATTCTACGATGAAGCGGTTCCATAAACAAAGGGCCCATTGTAGGCGAACAAGACGATGGAGAGGAAGCGTATTTTGCACATCAAGAGCTGCAAAAGCTGAAGACCAGTAGATTTGACGAGTCTGAAAGGGCTAGCCCACCCAGACCAGCGGTAAGACAAGGACCTCCACTGCAGTGTCTATTTTGGCTGCCCGGTCCCCAAAGGAGGACGGCATTCATCAGCTGCTTCGTTACCCCTGAAAGGCAAAGCTGTATTTTTGGCAAATATTCGTAGAAAAGTTTGGAAATCAGCACTCAGGGGGATAAAAAACTGTATACAACTTCAAAACACTAAAATTATGTTACTAAAGTATTGAAGGAAATATATTAGCGTAATTGTAATGATTATACAAGAAAACGAATTGACCTGATATCGATTAATATAAGTAAAAATGGCAACTCAACGATGTCTTCTACTTAATTAACGTTAATAATAAAACATGTTTCTTGGATCCAAAAATAATGTAAAAAGTCTTCTCACACCTATTTTATTTTTTAAGGTGTGTGCAGCATCATTCGAATCATTCATTGGTGACACGCATTTTCTCCCTTGGAGTACTTGTATCCTATGGCTCTTACAAATACTTAAACATGAAGATCAGGTCACGTGGGACGTCCATTCGTGATATGTACTCTACCTAACAATGAAAATTATCATGAGTAATTTAAATTTGAATTAGAAAGTTTGCCTATCACAGTGCAATACTAGAAACTCTCAGCGACTTCATTCGGTGTGTAACGTTGTGCCACAATTTATAAGATGTGACGTTGTGAGAGAAAACTGTACATTTGATATTAGGACTCTTAGATGGATAATTTCCTCCACATGCACAACAAGCAAAACACGGCCTATTTATTACAATTGTTCTAAGTGTCAACAGATAGATGGGGGCTGACCGATGCAAAATAAAAATGTCAACTTTACATCTATCGAGGTCCACTCGGCGATTAATCAATAGGACATGTATAGAAACGGTTCATAACATAATTGCGAATTACTTTTCTTCCAGATGAAAGGCTGGAGGCAAAGTTTCCATATTACAGGCATTAAATGATTCACTCTCTGAGATGTAAACCAATCTGGGGATTATTTTAGTGTTTTAGAATACGATAGGCATCTCAAATGCGTACCAATGAACGTTTCTTTTGGTATTATACAGTCTTGTGTTATAACAAGCCACCTTATATAATTACAGTAAGAGTATACCTAAGTCGTACGCTTCAGATAAAATTAATGTATAATTATAACCAAACGCTTTCCATCTACTCAGTGTCCCAGCTCCTCCTCCAACTCAGTCCCGCAGCGATAGAAGGCTTAAATTATATGAGAACTCCCTCTACTTCCATCATTTCGTAATTTTACTATCGCTCCTGTTTCTCTATCATTCTCGTTCACAGGACCCTTTCTTAGTGCGCAAATTGGTTCTTTGATGCACAAATGTGCTCCGAACTACCTCGCTGCATACCGCTGTCGCCCACAAATTCAGCCATTAACCTTAGCAATTTTTGGCTCAAATCAGCAACTTGTGCAGACTAAGTTCCATGGAGCAGACAGCTATGCCGATAAGTTCAGCGTATGTAAGATCTGGCAGAGCTATTTGTTAGAATAATAGTACCGCAATAATGCTGATGACGATGCACTTCCACTCGTCTTCAAGTCCGAGGATAAAATAAATAGAGAAGGGATTTCAATTTTCTCACTACACACGGCAATATTCGCATGGAAACTTCGAACGCCATTTAGCAATTTTTCTCCCTCACTCAATTAATACCTAATGACTTGCACACATCTCATTTTGAAATTTATTAAATGCTTTTCCGATATCTATGCCTCAGACATCGTTAGGTCACAAGTAGATCTTCCACCCCGCCCAAACCCACACTACTCCTTTCATGTCACGCTGTTATGATTTTAATCATCAGTCATTTCCCATTCACCTCGTTGGCACACAACAGACGTATAGTGCCACACATCACAGCAGTGTACCGTAATACAATATACAATAAACTCAGACTCAAGGACACGGTAAACATGCATAATGGTATACAGCACACAGCAGTACACTATACGAAACAATTTTTCTAAAATAGATGTCGATTTCATTCTCCTGATGGCCAGCAGACATTATCCACCGCGCGTAAAGTTCAGCAAATACTATTCCAACGGGCGATAGGTTCTAAAAATTCAGGAATTTCTAAAACTGCACAACATGGGATTTTGAATTTACGCTGCAAAAATTACAAATCAAGGATTGAAGGAGGAGTGAGAAGTTTTCCCTTCTGTGAGTGTGCGAGTGCATTTTTTATTACAGTGAGTCATAATAAATTTCAAAAAATAGTTAGCACTCGAATACTTATTCATTTAGGAGGACAGCAAGAATTTGAACCTGATCGTCGATTCTGTCCTGATTTTAATCGGCTGAATGAGACTCACGATTTACCTCGAGTGCGGTTACGCATTGTAGGATAAATATAATTAATTAGACGTGTCTCTGAGCAATGTTTAGTAGCAAACGTTCTAGAATTATTGAAATCCATCAGTGTCAGAGAAGCAAGACTGAAAAGTAGCGTATGGTTTTCACAGACTGATTCTTTGATATGCGACAAAATAAACATGTTCGAACTATCGAAGCCACACGAATTCTCTAATGAACGGAACAACACTCATTTCCTAATATCATCGAAACAATAAGCATTTCATAACTTTCAAACAATGCTCTGTGCTTAAATATCTATACGCTACGCGTTTCATAATTGTAAAAATAGTAGATATTTCAATGCCATCGTTTACGTAAAATGTTCAGTTTTTATATACCCCCTTCGTAATGAACTGATCCATTAAAGATTATAATCAAATTACACAAATATGTGCGCTGCTTTGTGAATACAAATTGTACGGAAACGCAATGACACTTTCCGGCAATTCTAACATCGGCTGGTAAATATGATAGATACACAAGGTCTTTTAGCACGTATTGTAGTCACTCTTGAATACTGTAATAAACAGCTTTTATACCCAAGCATTGTTTTTAATCTACGTGGTGCGCGAACAGCAGTTCAATTAATAATTTTCTCTTTTACTTCTTCCGACTAAGAGGTAATAAAATTTACAGATAAAACCGCTTTTTTCTTGTGATAAGTTTTGTTCATCAGAGCAAGAAAAAGCAACGCGCTTATACGTGATGAATATTATTTTAACATTCCGCCGAACGAGTTCGTAGCACACAATTCTGCATACTCTCCCTAACTGTTTCTAAAATAATTACCAGAAAGCGCAGGGTGCTCAGCTCCCGTATGAACTTCTGAAACAAATTGAACAAGAACTGTACATGCATCTGGACGCATTCCCTACCCTCTCCAGCTGCGGAAATGAATACGTTCCTACGCTTCAGGGTGTTGCCAGGAGGCGCGTCTTTACTTTGAAGATGGGATTCAGCAAGCATCATCAAGTGCTCGATGTGCACACCAGGCCATAAGAAGGAATGACGCTCATCTTAGCAGGTCAGGCAAGACGATGCATTAGGAGTTATGGTGCGTCTGGTACAGCGCGCAGCCCTACTCATGCTGGAAGAGCGATCGACAACATTATAAACACCTGAGAGTCCACCTCATTTCTTCTTTCTGCTAAAATTACCCCGATTGCGATCGGACTTCATAATTTGCATTTCTTTATAAAACGCGAAGATCCTACGTTAAGGGTTAGATATTATTCATTCAATTGTTAAACTCCAACACTCCATTGATATGTTATTTAAGAGTAAGGATGATTTTAAGTTTCAATGTGTGTTATTTGATCAGCGTGTCGATTAATTATATCAGCCATCATTCGCAATTTTTCTTTAATTTATACATTCACGCTTGCATTTTTCAGAGTTAAGGGCAGTTTAAAAGTTCACATTATTCAGTTACGAGCAATTTTAACGGGGCGCAATAAAATTGTACGTTGGTATTGGCAATAAATTTACAAAGATGCTTCTTTGCTCTACATGATATGATGGTGCGTGAACACAAATTGCAGAGTAGGATTAAAATTTTCCAGTCAAAAATGTTTTTGCGATATAAACAAGGAAAAATTTAAAATACGTGGAAAAGTGAGCGTACTGCTCTGCGATCGCCAAACAAATAAAAATTAAGTAATAATAACAATTAATTTAGCTCCTTGCGCCAAATTTATTGAAAGATAGAAGGTTTTCCCAAGAAACGCACCATAGTTGCGCTCTTGTTGAAGCGGTGAGGAGAAATTCAGGAGATACTTACAAGCCATTTATATAGCTGCGCTGGAAGGGACACAAATACCGAGCTCAGCGAAGTTAAATGGACTGCAATAGTCATAACATTCGCACACATCCGGTGAGTTTACATGCAGCTCAAAATTCAACTCTACAAAACAGGAATTAATATTACATATTGAAAGGGGCAAATTTCCAAGACAGATGGAGTTCACTCGAGCAAACTTGGCTCTATGCACTTTTCATGCAGTAACGCATAAGCAATAAGCATAAATGCTGGTGTTAGCTATTTGCAAGAAGTCATTTCAAGGTGTGAAAAAAGGAAATTATTTCATTTTCCTCATTACTAAACTACATTTTAAAATTTGGTTTGGCTGGCTGAACATTTTGAAAACTACTTTGATATTACTCTGCTGCAATGGCAGTGAATATGTATGTATATCAGTGTGTTGAGCAAACACAAGTTGAAACAATACACACAAACTCAAACCAACACGATGGGAAAGTGAAATGGAAGCGATTCTCTCTGCCGAAAATAATTTTTTGGCTACTGCGTTCGCTCAATTCATTGCAGTGGAATTCACAGAAAGGTTTCGCAATTTGTAACTATATAAAAATATGACAACAGAAACGAGCCGCATACTCGAGCAGCCACCAAGACAAGCACCGTCAAAAACTGCCTTCAAAAATCTTCCTACACTCTCAAGTCTTCCAACCAAACCTTCACCATTCACCCCCATAGCTCGCGCTACACACTTTCGTCCTTCTGCCAAGTGTAGTGTACACATTCTCCATTTTTCAAACGTCATAAACACATCTGCATAACGTAGCGCACCAACAAATCCATTCAGCGAGAAAAATGGCTTTGGAACGACGCATTCTCTCGCAAAGTTTAAGTCCACAAATAATTTTTACTGTCAACTCGGAGACTTTGTTCAGTTTGGCATAACGGAAATTTATTTTTGCTTTCGAATTAATGGTACTCGAACAAAAAGTGGATTGTGTTCGTTGATAAAGCGCTTAGTATTATCTCCGTCGATTCAAAGGCAACATTGGTCCGCATGTGCATCACCGGTGGCCCAGATTTTCTGCTTCTAGTTCACTATGAAGTTTGGAAATTGAGATCAGTGCAGATTTAAGAATCACATAAATACACCACTTTTAATGATCGATAAGAAAATGGATTCGGCTAAGACGAACCATTTGCATGGAACATGATCAAACGAGCGTCCTGAGCGTCCTGTGTTTGGTCGATACCCAGAGAATTTTCGATATGGATTCAAAATTATTAAATTAAATGCCCCGGTAGTAAATTAGATATTGAAATCACATAAATACTATCATGAATAATAACTATCACTTCAATTTAGGTATGCATGTTCAATTTTCCTAGAATTCAGAAACTGTTCAGTTATTCGGTCTGTATCTCTTATAAATTGGTTGTAATCAGGCAACAGCGAGAGCAATGCACACACACTCTCCACTTACTTTCGAGGATGTGAGGTCCAACCTACAATTTAGCAACAGTCACAAGCGCTGGTCTCTACTCTACACCAATGGTCTTCACAGCGATAAAGTGTCCAGTACAAAAAGTATTCCACTCCAAATTGGCTATGGATTATAATCAGAGTGAATATTATCTTCCCATAGGAAAATGCGCAGTTTGTTGCTTGCTCGCTATCCATCCTCCTCCAAAATTTCGCTATGAAATGGTTTATCGCTTTAGCTTTCTGATAAATTGAAACATTACGTTTTAGACACTTAACTATGATTAAAAGATTGGTTTTGTTTTGCACGAGTTCAAAAAAATCTGATTTACATTTATATATTCATGAATTACAAACAAGTGACATACTGCTTTACGAACCATCTTAACTTTACAAGTATGCGGTATTTTCTCTGCTTAAACCTTGAAAGCAGTAAAGCTGATAGAGCCGGATAACGAACGGCCTTAGAGGGAGTGAAGCTACGCCAATAAATTCAGGACAATATCTACCTGCTCCCGTCAGCTAGATGCGGGCAGTCCAAAACAGAAATGATAAGAATTGCAGATAATCTGAAGAGGCAAATTACGCTCTGATGCTGGAAATAATAACAGTAATAAAAGCGCAATCACCAAGTAAGTGAAGCAACGTTAAGGGCAATGAGTTGAAAAATTTCTTTGATGAGTTTTGTTAAATTCTTCGGCGGCTACGACCAAACCATGCAGGTAAATGGTTCACAGCGAGTCAAGATTCATCCTTTATTTAGCAAATTCCCACACAACAAGAACGAACAAGGTAAACATCAACTCAAAAGGTAAAGTCACAAAAAAGGGATTTTTCTTCCACGCAACCTCGCAGAAATACATATCGTTACAAAAGACATCACACTTTCCCTCTCGTAACAAAAAAACGAATGTACATTTATTTATACTCCAATCGTTCAGGTGGCTTACGTAGCACACGCTTAGGGTAACGCTGTTCAGGTGCAACGGTTTCTTCACCATTGCTATCAGACACGGGTAATAATTGGTTAGGTGAGTTGCAACCAGAAGTCTGGTGCGTATGATCATCTGGCTCAAAAGGACGGTTAGGTTCAACTGAACGCTGCCGCTGATCGTCATTAGAACCAGTGCCTGAAACCAGGGGCTTCGGTAACAAACACAGAGACTCGACCGAATCTTCAACAGGCATGGTATACGACATTAGTTGATCAACATGCTTCAAAACTTTCCGCTCACCCACCATCACTTCAAAATTTACATTACCAACGCGTTTTAGAACAGTTCCCAGCAACCACTTCTTTCCATCCAAACTCCGCACTCTTACTCTGTCCCCTTCCACGAAATTACGCATGTGACCGGCTTTTCGATCATGATAAATCTTTTCCCTAAATTTACTATTGAAAATCTTATTGCTCGGGTCGGGTTTCACAAGGGATAAGCGTGTACGTACATTTCTGTTCAAAAATAGTTGGCTAGGAGCCTTACCCGTAACAGAAGTAGGAGTATTCCTATAGGAAAACAGAAATCTTGCTACTTTCAACGGCACACTGCTAAGATTAGAATTACGCAATAAAAACTTCTTGAACGTTTGACCAAATCTTTCAGCTTGTCCATTACTCTGAGCTTTTGCGACAGCCGTTGTGACGTGCTTTATCCCGTTATTAGCTAGAAAATTACGGAAAGTTTCAGACACAAGCTGCGGTCCATTATCACTTACCAAGATCTTTGGCAGACCATAGGCAGCAAACAAGTAACGCAGCTTTTCAATAGTTCGCTCAGAAGTTGTTGACGACATGGGAAAAATTTCTGGCCATTTCGAGAAAGAATCAACCACAATAAGATAAGATTGCCCATCTTTTTCTGCAAAATCTAAATGTACTCTCTCCCACGGCGTATACGATAAAGGCCAAGGGCTGAGAGGTGCGGGTTGGGGCACGGCGCTAGCCATTTGGCATTCGTGGCAAGACCCAATTTTTCTTTCAATCATGCTATCAATATTTGGCCACCAAAAATAACTCCGCGCCACAGCTTTGCTGCGGACAATGCCAATATGATCACAATGCAATTGTTCGAGCATATGAGACTGCAACGCAGGTGGTATGACAACTCTATGCCCCCACAAAACGCAACCCTCTTCATTTGATAGTTCATTCTTTCGTGAAAAGTAAGGTTTGAAGTTTTCATTAGGTGATGATTTAGGCCATCCTACTGCAATGAAATAGCTAACTTTCGACAAAGTAGGATCCCTCTTAGTGTCAGCAGCTATTCGTTTTGCACTCACTGGTAACTCGTCCAGGAAGGCAACTAAATTGTCAGACTCCGGGAAAACCCGCGTTTTACAGGGCAGGCGAGAAAAAGCATCAGCGTTACAGTGATCAGCTGTTTTTCGAAATTTAATATCGTAATCATAAGCAGACAATAACACCGTCCAGCGTTGAATTCTCGCTGTTGCCACAGCAGGAAGAGGTTTCCCACCCCCAAAAAGAATTGTTAAAGCCTTATGATCGGTAAGCAAGACAAATTTCCTGCCTAAAAGATACTTATGAAATTTTGACACTCCGAATACAACTGACAATGCCTCCTTCTCAATTTGAGAATACTTTTTCTCAGCTTGAGACAGAGTCCTAGAAGCAAAAGCAATTGGTCTTTCCGACCCGTCAGGGTAAACGTGCGACAATACACAGCCTAAACCGTAAGCACTAGCATCAGTAGCTAACAGTAATTTCAACTTAGGGTCATAATGTGCTAAGCAATCAGCTGACGACAATTTTAGTTTCACAGCTCGGAAAGCTTCCTGACATTCTACTGACCATACAAAATGTGCCCCTTTACGCAACAAGTTATGTAAAGCATTGAGTTCTCCGGCAAGGTTATCAAGAAATGGCGCATAATAGTTCAACAACCCTAGAAATGAGCGCAGCTCATGAATATTACACGGAGCTGGTGCATCCAAGAGCGCTTTCACCTTAGTTTCCGACATATGCAAACCATCTGCACTAATAACGTGTCCCAGGTACTCTATGCGATCTTGAAGAAAACTGCACTTTGACCTCTTCAACTTAATGTTGTATGCTTGCAGACGCCGTAGAACTTCGTTAAGAGTCTTAAGGTGGTCCTCGTCATCTTTTCCCGTAATTACCAGGTCATCCAGTAAGCATCCGACGTTTTCCATGCCGCTAAGTACATTATCCATAATGCGCTGAAATATAGCCGGTGCCGAAGCTACGCCGTACAATAGCCGATTCACTTTATAAAGTCCCCGATGTGTGTTCAAAGACAGCAGCGCACGGTATTCTTCAGCCACAGCCACCTGTTCATAGGCACGCGATAAGTCAAGTTTCGTGAACTTTTGCCCGCCGTTCAGAATAGTAAATAAATCTTGTGCCGTCGGCAAGGGGTAAGAATCTATGTTGATGGCTTTGTTTACAGTCAGTCTATAATCTCCGCAGACACGAACAGTTTTGTCACGCTTCATCACACACACGATGGGAGTGGCCCACTCGCTATGTGGTATCCTTTCGATCACTCCTTGTGCTTCCATCTTGTCCAGCTGTTTTTCTAACGCCTCTTGCATAGCGTAAGGAACTGGCCGGGCCTTCATAAATCTAGGCTGCTCGTTGGGCTTCAACTGAAATTTAGCCTCGAACCCTTCAATTTTAGATACTTCGTCGGAAAATACTGCTTTGTACCGATGCAACATTTCATCCAGATCAGTACAGTAGAAAATATCTTTCCAATTTAGCCGTATCTTTGTTAACCAATCTCTACCCAACAAACATGGGCCCGATCCGTCTATAACTTTGACAACACATAGATGCTTTTGCCTTTCAAACTCAACTTGCACCTCGGCTTCTCCTACAAGTTGCAGTTTTTGTTTCGAATACGTTAACAGAGTGGTGCTGCACGGTTGCAGAAGCACCTTCGGACAAACTTGCCTGAAGATTTCCGATGGCATAATTGAAACTGCTGCGCCAGTGTCCACTTCAAATTGTACGGACACACCGTTTATACGCAATGACACTATGATAGGTGCACACCCTCTCAAGCCGGCATTATTTTCACAAAGGTTGAACAAATCCAAGGTTCCTTCCTCACAATTCACTTTGTGTACTTTGGCAGACCGGCATGCCCTCTGAATATGTCCTAACTTCAAACATTTTCGGCATTTAGCAGTTTTAAATTTACACGTAGATGCAAAATGACCGGATCCATTACATCTATAACACTTCTTCCCGTTGGCTGGTTTTGCTGGCTCCGAGAAGGGTTGACATCTGCTTGAAGGGTTGACATCTGCTTTTTCTATTTTCAGCACTTCTCCCGCTGCCTGCAGCTCCCGTGAAGTCTTGCTGGTTAGTTCAAATGCGATCGCTGCTTCCACTGCCAATTTAAAAGTCAGTTCGCCCTTGTTTAGGAGTTCTCTCTGAAGCTGCTGCTCTTTAATACCTTCAATAAATTTATCTCTCAATGCGTCATTTAAAAATTCACCGTACTCGCATGTCGACGCCAATTTCTTCAGAGCAGCAACGTATTCTGCTACGGACTCTTCAGAGCCTTGTCTCCTCCTCAAAAATTTAAATCTCTCTGATATCACTCGCTTAACAGGAGAATAATGTTCCTTTAAAACTGCCACAATTTCCGCGAAAGTTTTACTAGACGGCTCTGTTGGGTGGACAAGATCTCTTAGTACGCTGTAGGTTCTGGCCCCAACCAGCGTCAATAATACAGGAACCTTTTTCTCCTCCGCTATGTCGTTGGCCGTATAGAATATCTGGAGTCTTTCAATATAGACTTTAAAGTCTTCCTTAGCAGGATCAAACTCAGGCACGTTTCCTAAGTAAGGCATCCTCGTCGCCAATGTTAAATTCTTCGGCGGCTACGACCAAACCATGCAGGTAAATGGTTCACAGCGAGTCAAGATTCATCCTTTATTTAGCAAATTCCCACACAACAAGAACGAACAAGGTAAACATCAACTCAAAAGGTAAAGTCACAAAAAAGGGATTTTTCTTCCACGCAACCTCGCAGAAATACATATCGTTACAAAAGACATCACAAGTTTCACTTCAGAGAATATCTTTGGTAAGGGCGTACAATATAGAGCCAACGGCCGAACTTGGCGCCAGCGAGCGAGGCAGAATGCTCTGAACATCTTTTCTATGGGAGAAAACACACTTCCTCTATTTCGGCTAGCTAGCCAATGCAACAACATTATTTCAAACAAACTTTATGACGCCACCATTGCGACACGTCGCTAGGCCAATAGTGGTGCCAGATTTGGGGCTAGCAGTGTTGTCAGATGCAATGTGAGCGTTGCTAAATTTTTCGTTGCCATGACGTCAACATTGCCACACGGTTGATGAAAAAAAGACTGGTTTGACCCTACCTCGTTTCTTCTAATGTAGCTCTGATACACTTCTGGGTCCCAGCCCAGCTCTACTTCGCCAATTGGGTGGCACTAGCGAGAAATCCGGTCGAATTTTCAGTTCTATTTGTGGATATTCTGCTCGGTGCTCGATCATGTCTCATTTTTTCTCTGAATTAAAAAAATGCAACCTCTGTTGCACCCGCCTCGTAAAGTCTGGAAAACTGGGCTACAGCATTCTACACTTAGGAATATCTTCTCTGCTAAGCAGTTTCACTACGAAGCTTAGTGCAAAAAAGAACTTTAAAATAATTTTAATGAAATGTTTCAAGCCTCAACTCATCATCAGTCATATCTGCAAGTACAAAATGTACATGCATTGAACAAAAACTCGACAAAATCACAAAATTGCTCATCCTTCATGTATTCAAACCAGTGTCTAAATAAAACAAAGACATGACGTAAAATAATTTTAAAGTTCTTCTTTGCTAAAACCTTCATTCTACATTTGCAGTATGCTGCGACCTACTCGCGCTACTTCCCACAGGACATGTATGACTGAAACTTTTTTTCAATTATAGGCAAAGTTGAGACAAGCCTTAAGCCATTGTGGTAGGATGACATCCATTGGGAAAACTTAGGAAATTAAGAAGGGCTGAGAAACGTTTCACACTATGAAGGTAATTAGACTTCCTTTGGGACGAATTTAATTAATTTTCGAAATTGCGGTAATAAAAGTGATATAAAATATAGCCATTCAGTTTTATCCATTCTGATTGTAAAATCGTATGCAAGATATATTGGAGTTTTTGCGGAAGTATCGCGAGATTGAGCGCACCCAAAATTTACTCGTAAAAAAGCGCTTCTCGTGATTGCGTATAATGAGTAGCAAGAGATGATCTTAAATACTTGAAACTGAATTACGCTTTATGAAGCAATTAAATTAATAACTCCAAAACCATTTTTGACGTTGTTAACTCTTACACGAATTATAGCTTGGTAAATTTAACGATATGCGGTACATACATATCAGTGATAACGCAGAGGAGAAGATAACGCGCAGGGAGACGCCCGCAGAGCAAGATCTCAAGGTATCCTGAATACAATAGATATTTGATAAAGTCTTGAGATAGCCCTGAAATCGGCATCAATTCTACACTAAAACTTGTGCAAAAAGTCTACACTGATAGCTACACTGAATGCAACATTGTGAAGTGCAACGCAGAGTAAAAATGGCTTTGGAATATGTAGTTACAACTTAACTAACCCTTTCGGCTTTCGGCTTTCACAAAAATGATTTAGACTGGTAAAAATACATGTTTCAGCTCCATTAGCCATGTGGAAACTGATTATGGAAGAGAATAATTATTTTATTGATATTCCAATACAATATATAATACAATATATACCATATTAATATTATATACAATATACAATATATATATATATATATATTATGTAAATTATAGCTCGGGCACACTATAGATACTAGTCCATCCCCCTTAATTTGCAAAAAGAATGAAGGTGAAATTAAAAAAAGGCTGTAAAAAATATAAAAAATCAATCTCTCGAGAGTTGATGAGGCCGCGTGAACACGGCCCCTCAAAATATTAGGGCTGGAGCTTGTATCACAGATACGCTCATCACACACTGCAGGCTGGCTTCGGACAGACGGACGGACGCGGCTCTTATTATGGTATAGATAGATTATATGAATTATAGTATGGATGAACTAACATGTATGCTGGTGTCCCAGCATACATGTTAGTTTATTGTCAAATGAAATTCGTATTCAGCTGGAAATTTATTATTTTCGGTCGAGCTTTCGAAATTTTAAACAAATTTCGTTTTCAGGACAAGAGATTGAAGTTTTTGGAAGCAAAGTTATGGCCAAAACAGGTATCCTGGATACAAGGGAAAGATATTACATAAGATAAACGAAAGCGGACATCGGTGGAACATGCAGGAGTCACAGTAATTATTTCAGAAGTGGTTTATAAACATCTGGAATTTAGAGATATCTATTGTAGGAGTTTGAATTAGTTGTCGAATAGAATGCTTCTAAGTATCTTCTTTGTTTCTTGTTGGAATTTTGAGATATAATTTAATAATTTTGAAAATCTATTTAGTGACCCGTATCCCGAACATGTTAGTTTCTATATATTCGACGACTAATTCAAACTCCTACAATAGATATCTCTAAATTCCAGATGTTTATAAACCACTTCTGAAATAATTACTGTGACTCCTGCATGTTCCACCGATGTCCGCTTTCGTTTATCTTATGTAATATCTTTCCCTTGTATCCAGGATACCTGTTTTGGCCATAACTTTGCTTCCAAAAACTTCAATCTCTTGTCCTGAAAACGAAATTTGTTTAAAATTTCGAAAGCTCGACCGAAAATAATAAATTTCCAGCTGAATACGAATTTAATTTGACAACAATGGAACCTGGATGTCCGCTATTTCAACTAATAATGTTAGTTTATGTGTACTGGTATGATTATGTCCCAGTAGATAGTCACGAACAATAGGGTTCAAATGATGTCGGATGCATATTTCCTTTATATACATAATTACAACAGTAATTTTACTCTTTAAAATGAATCTGAAAAAATCTGTAAAAAAATCTAGAAAAAATGACTTCATCATCAGTAGCGGGTCAACTGATCTATTGCTCTCCGACATTGCGCAATAGATAAGAGGAAAGTGGCGCGAATAGTTTCTGAACCTATAACTTTCTGTTTTGACATAATAGGACACGTTTTTGGGACATGCATAGGGAGGATCACAAAAATGTCCCCTCTTTTTTATTCGCCATTATTCAGTAACTATTAAACATAAAGGTCTCTACTTAGTTTCATTTTAATAGAAAAATTATCTTCTATAATTTAGCGAAAAAGCGTTTCGATTTGAGAGTAAACACTATGCGAATCCATCACGAGACCTACTAGATTATGGTTTTTACCATTTCATGCGACAGCCAATGAACATTCTCAGCATGAGATGGTGAACAGTGTGCTGCAGCTAGCATGGCATAAACCAGTCTAATATCATGACGGGAGGAGATTCTTTCGAGTCCCTTAGTATCTCTCATCAACCAAGTTCTTCAACAGTTGTTCAAGTGCTCACCACTTGACTCAAGATATGACGTTATTTCGGTGACCTATGTCGGTACCCGACGCATATCTCGATACTGCGTGCTGGTGGAGTGTGGGTTGGATTTTTTCGCTGCTCGGATATTCCTTGGATTACTCAAGAAATATTAATTAAATAAAATTGATAATTTTATCCATAAATTTTTTATGCTATTAATTTTACCACGAAAACTTCAAAAATGTGTTTGAAACTATTCTCGCACGACGACAAAAAATGCACGGTAGCCTTTAATCTGAGTGGAACTGCGCCTAAATTGTTAATGATATCGAATAAATTTTTACACTAAATTTGAGAAGACAACTTTTCCTATAAATTAAACTAATTAGAAACCGCTATCTTTGACAGTTACTGAATAATAAAATAAAAGGTTGGACATTTTTGTAGGCAACCCTCTGGACTTTAAAAATCTCTGGTGGTCATATATGTCTCACCAGTCTCGAAAGCGTCAGACTAGAACCAAATGTACACCTGCAGTAAATTTGCGCCTTACCACTAAATGCAATACCCTATTTCAAAGCCTTCACATTAACGCGTATCAAAGGCTTTACTAAAGCGTATACAAATCACTGCATGACATCCTCGCATCAAACCAGCACCGAACTGTGCACCGAAATTCAGTCGAATTACTGAAAGTTCCATTAAAACCATTACCTGGCACCGGAAACTTTACCAGAGGCATTGGCCCGATAGCTGGAGTTGAGTCACAAAATTAATTCAGAACTTTCGGGACGACTTCAAAAGGCCAAAAATTGAACCAAAAATTTGCCCATTTTCTCACGAATAAAACCGGACATTTTATTCTTAGCCATCTAATAGTAACGTATGAATCGTACGTAATGAAGTACGTATGAAGACCGCATTTAATTTTTTGATGAGGTGTTAGCAATTCACTGATAAAGAATACGTGGGAGATTACAATTTTTTTCGTTCACTAAACATTTTGAAAAGAATTAAAGAAAAAAAACGCAATTCCACAAAAAGGTTCAGGTAACTTTAAAAAATAGCATTCAAAGAATTTAAACAACAATGAAACATTTTCCCACAAACGTGCCATTATTTACGCGCATTACATATGAACGGACACAATAGAGTTGACATTAGCGAGTGCCCAGGTATGGTTGGTCACGGTAGATGAAAGAAGCCTCAACACATACTCAACGCTCTTGTGCGGTATGCACTCGAATCTCATAAGTCGTCACGTAAAAACGCATCTCTAACCTGAACACGCACACCAACTGTTGATGCGATATTCATTCATTGACATACAGATTATACAAATTGTCATACAGATTATACATATTCATATACAGATTATGAATATTTTATTAGCAGTGAGTTACACAAAAGGCGATTCAAAACTACCCAAGCAATCCGGATGGAAACCGAAAAATTGCTGAAGTTCGTCCTTGAGGAACTATAATGAGACTGGTAACGAATGCTTGAGAACGTCAAAGTCGCTTAGCATCCGTATGTTGCACGCATGAAATAAAAAATGTTATTCGTAAAAAAAGCAAGTAGTGTTAATGTTTTCCGATGAGAATTATTGATAACCACTGTTCAAAGAATTACCAACACATATGTACAGCAAAATAACAAATTCAGCAAACTACAGTAAGGTTGCGCGAGAATTTCAAAAGTACGCGCGAAAAATCTGAAACATATACTACTGGAATTCCTGGAGTTACAAGAACCCTCGTGTTTATTTAAAAATATTTAAAGAAACGCTCTACAAAACGCGCAATATCAACGCACTTTGCCACTAGACAAAAATTTTTTCACTCACAAACCTAAAAATCTTTGAGACAGCGTTGCAAAATTCTACAACTTTCGAGTTACAAGAACTTACACGTTTCCTACCAAAATTTCAAGTGACGCTTTGCAAAATGCACAGTATATACTCACTCAGGCACTACACGGTACTTTTTCAAACAAAAATTAAAAATCTTTGAGACGAGTCATAGTTTTCGTTGAGAACTGTAAGGCGAAGTCAGGGAGCCAGTACACTCGCGCAAATGCGACCGGTTGCTGCGGGTGCTTCACTGCCTCTCACCCAACACACCCTCACCTCGTCTTGTATACCATCGCGCTGGTGTGTGGCGTGTGTGTGTTCGTGCATTGTGCCCTCCAACATGTCAACACACTGCATTTGCTATTACAAAATGCTATGCACAGTATGTTTGAACACACGCTTCCTCTGCGGCCTCTTCTTAAACTCAGATGTGGGAGTAGAATTTCATCTCACTCTTATTGCAATGCTGAATGATTAGTTGGTTGTACAAACGCAGAACTAAACTTTGAAGCATTACCTAACCCTGAGACTGATGTATTCATTACAGGGACTGATTTATTTTAGAGCGATGTATTCATTATTCACTTAAAAATTTTTCTCGTTTACTTATTCATGCTGCATCAAATTTATTTACTCATTCACGCTGCATCAAATTTATGAAAAAACCAATGCCCCTCTGGAAATTGGATGTTCAGTGTAATTATTCATTCTAATGTTTTTATGCATAAATTTCGAAACTATTTGCATCGAGTTCGGACGAAGGGCTTCATTGGCAGATGCCGTTAACTTAGCTTATAATTTGTTATCTTTTTTGTGATACATTTTTAGGAAATTGAAATAATTTTGTCTTTTGTGGAATTAAAAATGATACTTGACACCTTGTCAAAATCTTCACAACTTTGCTGTTCGGAAAAAGTTGAAAAATGCTTTCATTTTTTAAAAACAAACATATATCAAATTGGTGTTTTAAGCACCACAGTATATTCTGCAAAATTTTCTGTAGCGTAAGTTCTTTCATAGAGTTGAGCATACTTTTCCGTCTATGAAACATCGTTTAAAATTTTATCTTAATATTTCCAGCATACCAAAGCATATACAAGCTGAAGAAATACGGTATATCCTGCACACTGCATCAATGCTTCCTTATAACCGGCATTTCAGGGCTTAGCACATTTTAACAGTGACTAAAGTTTTATGTTGAGTAACAGCGCAGTACATACTGTAATTTGGCGAGTTACTTGCGTGCGTCGCGGCGTATGAAAACTACAATAAAAGCAGACATGACGTCTGGGCCATTGTACAGACTTTGTCTGGTCACGCTATCGCTGCTGCGCTGATTTAAAACTGGTAGTGCACCTCAGTGAGTGGCATGCTGTGAACCCTAGAAATTGCAAAACATTTCACGTGCGGTTCTCAGTTTTTGAAAGGTTGTCGGAAGTTCTACTGGCGAACACAAGTTGGAGTAGAGAAAGAAGGTGGTCAAAGAAAACACGTGTTCACTGTGCGTAGCACTTGTCAAATACGCATGCATCTGTTTCAATGGTTTCAAGTGATACAGCATCGACAGTTTCAATTACATAACTCCTTCAACTTCGGAGAAATTACATAAAGAGTTGAAAATTTCGTTTTATTTTTGCATTCTTCTTTCCATTGAGTCTGTGGAAACGAAACCGCTGCAATTGACTCTGAAAAGAGGGCTTTGAATGCAATATCCAAGATCGTTCTCCGTTCGGTCCAGGCAAAAGAGACCTTGATATTCAGGGCGCATCAGATGGTCTCTGATGCGCTGGTGGTCGACTACATCACAAGCAGCGCTGCTGCCACGGCCTCGCTGTCTCCGAGCCGGAATATTCGGCACTACAGCCTACGTCTGTAAGCTCGACCTAATGAAAAAATTGTGGATAAAGCGACGTATTTTCATCCGATGTTCAGCCTTATCCCAATGAACATCGAGACTCAAGTGCCCTTCAATTTGTCATAAGCTGGACCTCATGACTGAGTTGCCGAAGAAGCGATGTATTTTTTTCCGTCGTTCAGCATAATTCTGAAAAATATTGATTCACATATCTTTCAATTCATGATGAGAGACGGCTTCAACTACATCAGATGGAAAAATACGTAAAAGCTTTTGTTGTGTTCCATTACTGGTGTAATGCTAGGTTTTCTTATTTGAGGGACTTGAGTCAGGTTTAACTCATCATGCGCTTAATATCCAAGGGGTATATTGTCAAATTTATTCAGTCTATAGATATTAAATTTTATCTGGAATCCTATTGAATAACTGGGTTAGCTCAGAATTTGAAGACTCTTTTCTTGTTTACGTTCAGCACGTGTTTTTTTTGGAGAAAAATGGAATTTTGATAGTTATGCCTCATAACATGCTGTTACATTACCTATTCAAGTAACTGAGATGTAATAAAAACACGACCATACTTGATAGAAAAATAAAATCACATGACGATTTAGTAACGCAATTTTCTCTTTAAATTGTCGAATTTCGAACAGAACTGGATATCGTCGATAACCGATAA
Source organism: Morinoia aosen (assembly GCA_030386875.1). Taxonomy (NCBI): domain Eukaryota; kingdom Metazoa; phylum Arthropoda; class Malacostraca; order Amphipoda; family Talitridae; genus Morinoia; species Morinoia aosen. The sequence continues at coordinate 20,050,012 of CM059573.1, read as the reverse complement.
TGAGTAAATTGCATGATAATGCTGTAGGACAGCGTGCACTCTTAAATTAGAGCATTGAATTTGAAATATAGAGAAAAAGCATTTCCCCATATCTTGGACCATCAGAAACTGTTTATCGTAAAAAACTGCTCAACTCGAGAGATTTAAGATATCGTGCGCGGCTGAGAACAAGGAATTATTCTCTCAACTGCCACTTCAGTAAGGATACGGGAAATTATTTCACCTCAACATTCTTCATAAAGGTCTGGCCATCCAAATCGCAGTTATTAATATTGACGCCAGTGCTATTGTAATGATAGAGATAAAACCACAGATTCTACTAAGAAGACATCGCATATGATGAGAGCAAGAAAAAGAATTCAGGAATGAAGACCAGAAATAAGATGCGTAGAGATGAAAAATTAAACTATACGAATTCTTCTATTGCATTATTTCCTTCAGAGCGACACAACTTAATTACAAAACTGGTCTACATTGCAGGGAAACTTTCACAGTACAAAAGATGGTTCCCGAATCGGACTCTATTACACAGTCCGAGCTACGTAGAAATATTTTCATCGTTCACTTGGATTTCAGCTGAAAAACAGAATGGGACGTGCAATGAAAGTGCAAGGCAGACGAGTAAAACATAACGTTGGTGATTAAATACCTTCGTTAAACGTTGCTGAATAACTATCCACAGAACATTGCAATATTCCATTAAAAATCAATTGAAGGTTCTTCGTTTGGAAATCGAGGTGAGCTGGGGTTTTAAGATTCCAATTTTCGAGAGGCAGGCCGCAGGTCTTTGCCTTACGAGCCCCGTGGGGGACGATGAAACAAGCCCGTAACATGACGGCGAGGCAGTAAAATGTCACCTGGGTATACTGACGATACGCTTCGTCTAATAAATTCACCATTACTATTCCCTTTTGGCGCCAGGAAATCCGCAGAGTCTGGAAATTGAATCCCTGCACTGACGTCCGGAGAAAGAGAAAGCGTCTAACAAGCTTCTTGCTGGTCCCTCGAGACTCTAGCGATGATTTTGACTAATACAGAGAAGCGGGAATTTACAAACTCTCCTTGTGTATAAGTATATTGCACTTACTCTTATAGTATCCAGTGCGCTCATCCCAAAAGGAGCTTAGCACGAATTGCATAGGTGTATTTACTTTATAGTTTTGCTAGTCTTTGGAATAAAACATAAAATGGTTTTATGATGATTGTAAATTTTGTATGGAAATTATTTTGGTTGCAAATTTGATTTATATCACTCTTTAATTACCACAAATATCTCTGGGCATTCGTCATCTATAAAATACGGTTTGTCTCATTGACATCTGATACAACAGTAAACACAGTTATTTTTAGTAGTTAAAACGCTACAAGAATTTTTGGTCACTGGGCAACTGCAATCGAAATGTTCTCTGTTAATTTTGTAGACTGCGAGATCTTTCAAATGTTGACATCCAACACTTCTGCGTGAAAGTGTAATTTGTTTTCGAATGAAAGAGTACACGTGAAGTACAATGAATTGAGAAAAAACTTTGGAAAGTATTTTTTCAAATTACATTTTAGCAATCATTTGCACATTTTACACACTAATTTTGTTGGCCGTTCTGCACATCAATAAAATGTCTCTCGTGCGAGAGAGGAAACCACCTATTGGAAGTTGACATGTCTTATTTCTAACTGAAAATATGAAAATATTGGTCTGATCTGTCTCATTTTATCCCGTGCGGTCACCACTGCGACAGGACTGCGTGTCTTTCATCCTTCTGGCCTTCGTTTAGCAGGTCAAAGTCGATGGTTTGTCCGCACGTCACCCTGCGCTGGTCTGCTCCCATCACGGAGAACTGAGACGAGCGTCAACGCAGACTCAATCGAAGAGATTTCACAACTGGGATGCAATCAATACCGAGATCCGAGGGTGCATTAAAAAATTTCCATTTATTTTCTACATAAGAAGTCGGTGGGCTAGTAAATATGATTGTCATGGCTCAATAGTTCCTACGAATACTAGAAAGGTTCACTGATTATTGATTCTTATTCAAGAACAAAACACTCAAAAACTCACATCCCGATGCTGCTCAAGCGGCTCACCGCTCTTACAGGGCCCTCAGAGATCCCTGTGACATGAACATTCTGAATCTCTGTAGAAGAAGCAATCCAAAATTTATTGATGAGCTATGATGCATTACTTTTCTGAGAGGATAAATATGTACTTTGGAATCAGGATAAATTTTAATGACAAAGTTCTGCGATAATTATGAAAGAAATAGAAAAGTGAAGCTTTATGCTTCATTGGACTTTTGCCGAAGAAATATGAAATTTAATAGAAGTAGTGCTTTAACACACAACTGACAAATTAAATTCTATAGAATTAATTCGCCTCTTTCAACAGCCTCATTACGTATAAACAGGTTGGGTCGTAAAACCAAAAACCCTGATGTTATATAGCAGTGATGCATGGTAATACATCACTGGTAACCTCTGCCTTCAAATTATGGAAACAGAACGAAAATGATTAGAATAATAACCTACATAATTCATCTGATAGACCAATTTAATATCAAAATTTAAGTTTCAGTGGACATACAGTAAGCTGCGCTGTAGTCAGGATACAAACTCATAGAGGTTGGAAGCACTGTTCAAGTCTTCACATATGGCAAAAGCGTCATATGTACTCAGTTTATTGATCAATTATCTCCTTGGTGAACTCGTCACTCAGGCCTGCCATAAACTTCATAAGCAAACGTGTTCGCTGAACTTTGTCATGGTGTCCATTTTCAGAACGGATTATTTTCTTAGTAGGGATAGTGCATTAAACTCAATCTTGCGGGAGTCAAATTGAGCCTCCGAATGACATCGTGTTTGTTGACGCTGCACATCCACAAGCGGTTCACAACACGCCATGCTGACAGCAGCGAGATTATCCGACCCCGCACATTAATTATGCATTGCATCAGCTGCCCTGCAGCGTTCCCACGATGAATGATCACGTCTTCACTCGTTTCATATGCCCGTACGACTGCGTAACAACATTAAGACCGATGGACGTTGGTCACAGGCGTCGTAGAAAAAAATTCTGCGCAGATACAGGATGAATGCCAGACTTCTGTGAATCATCACAGGAGAAATTTGTACGCGAAGCATTGGTCCAAAACACTATCTATACGAAGATGAAAGAATCAAGACTAGATTTTAAGTTAGTTTAAACTAACTTAATGACAACAACGGTGTTAAATTTAATAAAAAAAAATTAAGGAATATACAGTTTTCAAGCGATAATGATCCGTTGCAAAAAAAGTGTATGTAAACGGTTCGCTGTGCGGTGGATGCTTTAACTTCTTCATACATCTAAGCCCATGGAATTAATAGGGATAAGGGCACTATTTACCATAAAAACCTCAATTCTACCGATAACGATTTGATTACCTGGAAAACATGCAGCGCCGCTAGACAAATATCAATTCGCTTCCAAAACGTGCTACAACTTATTCAAACTTTTTTGATACCTCTTATGCTGCCTCTGTCAGCAGCAAGCCTTAGGCGGTTCTATGCTACACACCGCGGCAACGAAATAAACCCGGCCATTTCAGCAGCGTTGGGAGCCGACCTGGGAAAAACTAAGCTCTAACTTCTAGTAAATATTGGACTGCACCCCACGGAGCGGCCACTGCATGGTCGTCTTGCGCTCAATACTGAGGCCATCGACCGTCGCATCACGACTGATCGGAACGGAGAATTTCGTCAGTACTCGAAAGTTGCGCGTGAAACCAAAATATCTGCATTGTTGTATAAAACTAAGCACAAAAAAGGTTCATTTTACCCCATCCGATTACAAGAAAAGAATAATTTTAGCTTTATAGGTAAAAATAAGTTTTAGAATGAGAAGAGAACAATCTAAAAAGTTAAATCGATAATGAGAGTAAACTGTAAACTCACGCGTTCTATATAGATTCTTTTAATTTTTCTTGAATTTTTAACATCGAAAAAGACCGCAAATTCATGAGCCGATGATGGAAACAGAAAGTTGACAACTTGGCCTCTGCAACTTTCCAATTTAAACGGGCAGAAGTTACGGCGGGTCAAATTACGCAGCGGCCGAGACAAATTTGAAAATCACGGATGCTTTTTTTAATTTTCTGATTTAATAACCGTCTCATGAATTAACGGTTTTCTTCGACGTTTTTAATTTTGGCAAGTATGAAGGCAGCTCGATGAAACGTTTGTTAGTCCGCACTTTTAATGCATCGTCATTTGAGTTTCGATAACTTTCATTTGAGTATCGATAACTTTCATTTGAGTTTCGATAACTTTCATTTGAGTTTCGATAACTTTCATTTGAGTTTCGATAACTTTCATTATCCTATTGCACAGCTTCATTCAATTCTAAAGAATTAATTTTTTAATTCTTATTTTAGTCAAGCACTGGAGCTAAATCGACTTATGTTTCGTACGCCTTCTCCCATTTTTGTAAATGTGACATGTCTCAGTATCAAATACAGGTTGAAACACTAACCACCATCGGTATGTACACACTGGTCCAAGTATTGGGGAGATCAATTTGTGCAAATTGAGGAAATTGAGAACAGGTATGAAGAATAATACAACCAAAAAGCGTAGAGCATCTAACAAAATATCATAAATATTTCAATATTTGTAGGAAATAAAATCCCTACTATAGCATTCTTTTTGAAGCTTTGTCTACATTTTGTCCCATCTTCATTCGACCCGTTCCAGACAGGCCCGAATGACAAGTTCAATTTTGCCTCGCAGGTTCTCCGCCGCATGGTCGCATTTTAATATCAATAAGAAATAAAATAACTACTACTCATAATATTAATTTCGAACCTTTATCTATATTTTATCCAATTTCCATTCAACCCGTCCCCTACCAGCCCGAATGAGAAGTTCGATTTTACTTCTCAGGTTCTCCTCCGTATGGTCGCAGCGTGTCTTGAGCTTTTTCTCGCTAGCTCTTGTGAGGGATGGCTGCAGAGCGTCAGCTGATCCGTGGGAGGCAACACAAGCTCCAGGCTCCAGATTGGATCAAACGGGGGAATTCATTGGGTTCGCTTCACACGGCGAGAGCAACAACATTTCTGTGCTCCAAAACCTTAGGAAATGGTAGCAACACAGCTATTTGTCTGGTTTGACATGTGAGAAAATTCGTTTTGATAGTGACTTGCTTTCGAAGTGCATTTTTGTTTCTTATGGTGTAGGAGAGGACATTTGTTTGATGCACGAAGTTGAGTCTACTTCTCCATATTTATGGAAAAGAATGAGAGATTTTAGTACGCAAAATAGGCAATGGCCGAATCTAGTTCTTGAAATCTCAAGGCTGACATTATTAGTCTGGGAGGTCTGCAATGGACTTAATTTCACAGCGCTCAGCCGTTTTGCCTGTTGAACATTCTCCAATCAGTGAGGAGTTACGTGTGGAAGAATAGACGACATCTGCGAGTGTATGACCCCGGAATGTATTCAGGCGAGTCATTACTCAAGTCAATTACTTTTTTTGAAGGCTAGTAAGTTACTGGCGTCTTAAATGAGTCGGTATTGTTCTCTCATATTTTTTGACTTATATCCATTTATCTATTTAACGTTGCATTGACATTTTTGAAGCGCTAAACGAAGGAATGACTCCCAATTATTGGTTTAAATTTTTAAACTGCCTAACTCCACCAGGCACCACTCCTCATACCCTAAAATTAGAAGTTTTTCCCGACGTTATGTTTTGCGATTATCACGTGCTGTCATTATGATCATTCCATAAACCTTCCATAAAAGAAGGCTTGGAAAACAATTGCTGCATGAATACATTATCCACATCAATATAATAACCAGCGTCATGAAAAAAATTGAGGTGTTCATGGTGCGATTGAATCTAAATCCATTCCCGGGATAACAATCTCGCGTTCAGCTGAAGTGATTCAGTGATTATCCCCGTTGGGAAAAGGGAGAACTCAGCCACAATTCCTCACTCTACTCAAGTGTCGGAAATGGGTACCGGCTTGACCGGGGGTAACCGTCATTGCGTCCTGGTGTTAGTTATAAGGCATTTGAAAAAACAACGTACAAGATGATATCGCTTATTCGGAAGAACAACATCACAAATCGAAATTCATAATTTTTTAGGAGAAGTGATTTGAACTTTGCAAATTGCTTTACAGAATTAGTTTTGATCGAAAAAGGAAGGTACAGTTACGAAGTTTTTCCCAAAATATGTGAAACGAAATGACAAATTTAACATTAATTATGAGTTAATTTTCAAAAATTTTGAGTTATGATGTTGTTCTTCCCAATGAGCGATATGTATCAGGCTTGGTTGGAATAAAAACGTTCATTCTCTGAGAAAGGCGTTGGCGTCGCCTCGCCTGCTCTGGAGTCAACCACCGACGCGTCACGAAGACTGTATGTAGTCTTCGTGAGTTAATCTCGGTGCAGTGGAAGTGATGGAAATAGAGGCAATCTTCCTGAACACGAAGTGTTCCCAGGAAACATTGTGTTAAAAGACGTTAAACATTGAGCATCCGTAATTTCAGTATGGAAATTGGTCGTTAAGAGTAGAATCCGTCATTATTAAAAAGATAAAAAACTACTTCAAAATTATTTTAAAGAGAGGATGGTACACATCAGCTCTTACTCGGGTTGTTGCTTGTCACTCCACTCCTCCTTGCAGTGAACTTCCTTCCTGAAATCGAAGTATATTCGAATCTCGGATAGCTACCAAAGAGGGTGCCAAATATTTAGCAAGTTGAATCAGTGTGACTCTCTCGTATCTTACAATTACCGAGGAGTTACCCTTTTCAAAAAGTATAAACAAGTCAAGAGTGAGATTTTGAGGTAAAATTTCTCCAAGAAAATTCTCACATGAGGTCAAAAAGGTTACAATATGTTTCAAGTTTTTTTACAATTTTTCCAGCTCCCAACAGTTGTTTCGCCAAATTATCAGAAGAAAATGTGTTCGTCTTGAATGCTTTTTTTAAGGCTAAATTTCCATTCTAATAACAGGAAAATAAATCGCGTTAGAGAGCCAAGGTTGCGAAAGATAAGGGAGCCAAGATTGAAAGAAGTACACCTGCACTTCCTGCCCTCTCATACTTCAGCTTCTGAGGAGCAAGGCTGATAGCACTCAACAGTCTCTGAGATACATGCTCAATTGAGATATATTACAAGCGTCTGAGAGCCGCACGTCGCCAAAACTTTGGATGGGGCCAACATATATTGTATTTTTTTTGCACTCCCTCCGGGAGCGAAGTCAACTGAACGACTCACAATTGGCGGTGAGCATTCCTTACATCGCTAACATTTCTAATGAGCATTAAAGTTCACGCACTTCTGCGGGATGTTTTACAGATTACAGGTTCTGGAAAACAGCTTCACAAAAACGGGTTCTTTTTTCAAATCAACGAGCTATGCTTCAAAGGAATAATTTTACGCCTTAATTGCACATCATTTTTTTTTTCTTGTGCCTTCAAACAAGTATTTTGATACAAATTGGGGTTGAAATGCGTTTTACGCCTTAATTGCACATCATTTTTTTTTTTATTCTTGTGCCTTCAAACAAGTATTTTGATACAAATTGGGGTTGAAATGCGTTTTTTTCTGATGTTGAATGCATTCAAGCGTGCGAATATTGGACTAGATCATTTAGCTCAGCAACGCCTCGGAGGAGCACAAAAGCCAACAGTTATCATGTGTACATTTGAACTGATTTACTTCTCATATTTACTTAATTTTAATACTTTTTATTCAAAATAATGTTTTAAAAATTGATAATTTTTCCTGGATTTCTTGCATACTGTTCATGGGAAAATCCTCAGGTAACAGCTGCTTAATTATTACATACGTACATTGAAATACATATTGAAACATAATTACAAATACACACATATACACAATCACGCACACACACATACACGCATGTATTCATACGTGAAAATGCATCTCCCTTTCAAGTTCACAAGTACATTGAAAAGTTCTATTTAAGCATATGTTTCTCCCTTGTTGTCTCGCACATTAATCGTTGAAGTAATTCATGATTCTAGGTTTATTATTTTTTTGGCACTTGGACATCAATAACTTATTGGTGATGTTGTTGATGGGAGCATTTGTGCAACGTGTGTTCGAGTGCACTCTGGCACATCCGAATTAGATCGTGCGACGGTCTCATGGACAAAATTCATAGAAAATTTTGCCATGGAACGAACTGATTTCGGCCGTGGTACAAAAAGTATACAAGAGGTAAGACTGCTTCCGAACAGAAGATTTAAGCGACAGACAAGGCAGGAATGGAATACAAGTTGCTTAGGCTCTGCCAATATTTTTGTAAACTCACGGCAAGTGCAAAATCAACGATACCTTTAAAGCTCAGATTTTAACCGTGAGCTTAGCTTGCCGTGTAGAAACGCTCGGAAATGGCATCCTTTAATCTTTAATTCGTTCAGGCTTTCTGACACTCCACCGTGAAATGCCACGCTAAATAATTCCACGTAGCATATGCTTGGAACAGCATCCGAACTCACCAAGAATACCGATTTTTTATGGCAAACTAACACAAAAAAATCAAATCAAAATGAGAGAGAACTGAGGTCTCCTCGGCTACCCAAGGAGCCTTCACCCTGCGTCAGAGGAAGGGCCATTTGTCTAAACAAAACGCGAAGTAAATCATAACATCATGGTCTCACTCAGCACATTAGCTCTGTATTTACGAGCGAGCTACACGAAGTCGACGACAGCGGCAACTGCAAAGGGGCTCGAATTCGCCACATGGGCATCCACGAGACTCTGTATTGGGACAACGCAATTCTCCACAAAAAATATTTTACCTACAAATTCAAATGAGTACGTCGAAAAACTCCCACTTTTTTAAAAGATTGAGGTATTTGTGAAAGATAATGGCAATAACTGTCACGGCTCTCACCGTGCATGAAGCTGATGCAGCGAAGTTGCAGCGCTTCTTCCGAGGCATGTTTTTGTCATTATTTTTTCCCTCGGTTATTATTTAAGTCGTAAAACGATGATTTTTTTGCTTTGGAACGTAGAATATAGTTTATTTTTTTTAACTCGTGACTTTTGAAGAGCGAAAGAATTGGCAACTCAGTGACAGTCGTTGATATTACTTACCATAGGCAAAAAAAAAAGAACGAAGTACAAGCTGCACAACAGTCCATCGCTGTTTCAAACGCCCGGAAACATGGCATTCCACTCCACCTAGTAAGCCTGTAATCTTTTCGAGCTTAAACGTGGAGTGAAATTTCGAAATATAATTTTTTATTGTTTAAAATAACGTACAAAAATAAAAACATCACTTCAATGGTAATGTAAACCTCCCGTGGAAGCTGAGCACTTAGTCTCAGCGCATTTGTTTTCTATCATAGAATCTTCGTTTAAAAACAGAACAATTCAGGAATAGAGCATTACAATCCAGAGTAATGCGCTGTATTGACGGTAATTATTATATTGAAGAAGCTCACACGACGTGAAGCGAGGCGCAATGAGCTGCGAGATGAGATGATCAGCCAGGGATCTTCTCCTGCTTCCCTCATTAGCGAGCTCGGGAAAAGACAAATGAGCATTGAATTCCCTTGCCATGTTCACGCTTAATAATTGCGAATTGGTGCATTAATTAAACCTAAGACTCCTACAAAATTTACTTTATACCAAGGTACATAAATTTATATATATATATCCATATATGTATAGGGTATGGAATTTTATTCACTGTTCACTGGAATCAGAACGGGATTGGTGACAATCATCCAACCAAGCAAACCAACCAGATTTTCAAAGTATACATGTAAGGAGACATAGTTTGTTTGAACGGACAAATTCTGCAAACCACAGGACAGTACTTCGATCTTAGCGCCTGCGGCGTTTCACTTAAAAGAAAAAGCAAAAGTTATTTAAAAATTAAATGATCAACAAAACCAAAGTCTGACTAGAATTACACAAAAAATTACGAGTCATCATTGTTGTGTGTCGTCTTGATAAGTGCAAATAAATATTAATTCACCATTACAGCGATGAAGAGTTAAGCCCTTAGGCTCTCGATCATGAAAATTATTTAATCAATAACACACTAAAGGTTTCCATGACATGCATATAAGCACTTGAAAATGTTGAAAAACAAACCTTAGCGAAAATGTGGGCCATCTTAAAACGATTGCACCAACAACACATCGTCCTACGTCACACCTGCCGCGCGCTCATGAAAAAAAACGTTTATTTTCAATTAAGTTTAAACATGAAATGTTTAGCATTGATTTTTAAAATATCTTAGCACTAACATTCTTAGTTGATGATTATACATCGGTATCGTAACAACCATGTAAAATGTTGAAACAAAATTATTTACAAAAAAGCATAAGAAAAATGAGTTCCCTTCGTTGCATAATCTGATTTTGACACTGCGTTTAAATATAAGTAACTAGAAACTGGAGAGTTCCGACCTGCGTTTGGTGGCAACTTGTTTACCAAGCATACATGGATGATGCTTAAATTAAAGACAGTGCTTCAATAATTATACCGTATGGACCTCAAAAAAGTAAACCCAACTTTCAATGTTAATAACGTTTCAGTGAATGAAGATAATTTAATTCTGTGATTTGTATTAGGTGGGGAAAAATGTTTTCCCTAAAAATGTTGTCACAGCAAAAATGGTTGAATCAATAATGAGATATATAATAATTGTAAAAATTTGCGTTGCACATGACATTTTAATGAGGTGATAAATTATACAAAAGTTAACAGGTCATCGTAATATTATTCTAAAAACGAGTAATCACGAGTCATAACGAGACCTTCTTTCAGAAAACCTATGTTCAAATTTATTTCGAACTTCCTTTAAACTTTTGTTCCCGCATGGACGTTGTTGATGAAAATGCATTGCTCCTCTCTTAGTTGCATAACGATGAGTTTAGTCTCTTAAAAATTTAAATTTCACGATAAATTTTCAGACGACTTGGACCTTATTTATACTCAGATCTAAGGCTTTATAAGTCGGAGAACATATCTCTGTGTGTAATGCAATAAATGAAACTGAAACAATTCAAACAATTTATTTACCACAGGTGATACAGAGATAGAATGTTTCTTTAGTCTAGTACAATGGTCAAATTTGAGTATAGCTACCTGTGGGCCCGAATAAGTTCAGTGACTTCTAGGGCATCCTACCATCAACGTTAGTCTAAGGAGTACAATAATGTTTAACCTAATTCACTAAAATTAGGGACGCATTAGACTGATCAATGAGATAATTAACTCGATATTAGATGCTTCATTTTACAATATAGTTCATATGGACTAGATTTAACAGTATATTCGACAAACGATTCAAGAACAGACTGAAGATCGGCGATATTAATCGTGGCAAATTACATTATTAGGACCAGTTATGTAGGGGACAAGATTTGACCTGGTGATTTTACACGACTAGTATTCTGATAGGAAGTGAGACTCAAGATTTCTTTTGAATACCTTATAAGAATTACTTTCATGGATCACCGCAGGTATTGAGTTCCAAGTTTTATTTCCAACGAAGAGAATACTGTGTTGCGACCGGGCCTTTGAATAATAAGAAAGCATGAATTTATTTCTATTTGGGGTTACATTGTCGTGATGACCAGCTTGTACGGTTAATAATTGTTTTAGGCTATTGTCGCCATCATTTGTTAATGTTTTGTAAATGAAATTGCAAATGGAGATTTTGTAGAGATCTGAAAGCTTAAGTATTCGTAAATGTTTGAATGAATCATTTGTGTGAGCATTATATTCTAGATTCTTTACCGCTCTGATGGCTCTTTTTTGCAGAGTAAAAATTACATTGGTTTTTATTTTTATCTGTTCCGTGCCATGCTTCTATTCCGTATTGCAAGTATAGTGAAATGAGCGTTTGGTAAAGCATTAGTAAGGCTGTTTCAGGCAGGAAATTTTTGACTTTATTTAGGATTCCGATAGATTTTGATAATTTAGAATTAATATGAGCGATATGCTCTTTGAAGGTTAGATGTTTGTCTTTTATGATGCCCAGAAACTTACTTGAGTTGGTTTCTTCGATTTCTCCTTCGCCAATTTTAATGCGTGGGAGAGATATATTTTTCTTGTATGAGAATGTAATATATTTTGTTTTATCGATATTAAGGCTAATTTTATTAGCTTTAAGCCACAATGAAACCTTGCGAAGTTCATTATGAATATCTTAATCCAAAGTAATTAACATTTAGAGTTTGGTTTAGTTTTTTCATGGCAAACATGGTAGGGCCAAGAAATTTTTTTTGTCGACCGTGTGGCAATGCTGACGTCATGGCAACGAACCAATAGCAACGCTTATATACCTTTCTGACAACACTGCTAGCCCTAAATCTGGTACCATTATTGGCCTAACGACATGTCGTAATAGTGATGTCATGGCAACGAACGAATAGCAGCGCTCATATAGCATCTGGCAACACTGCTAGCCCAAGTCTGGCTCCCCCATTGGCCTAGCGACAAAAGAAGGTTCATTTTCCTCCATAGAAATGACTCTACCCTGTTTCCTTCACCGTGGTGAGCTGGATGATGATTAAGGGCCACTGCACACAAAACTATCGTACCCAAAAGAACATAAAAATATCAGTATTAATAATGTCCAATTTATTCAGAGTTAGAGCCAAATTTTGCGACATCTCTTTCGTCGGACTCGGTCGCGGTCGGACGTGCGGGGAAATGGTGCGGTAATTGTTGAAATTGCAAGGGGGAAATAACCTAGCCATGCATAAAAATTATACTATCAGTGAATGTGTTTGCTACCTGTGGAACAACGAAAAGGAAAAAATAACTTTTGTCTTATTTCTGCTTAAATCAGTGCACTTTAAATGAAAAGCCAACGAAGCAGTGCTGGCAAGGGGTGTGAAATGGTGTGCTCAGCTTGGTCTCGAACGATAGGCCTGAGTGAAGTGTGAAGTATCCTTGTTCCCTCAGTCTCCCCTCACCGCGCCCGCACCCTCCCCCCCCCCTTTCCCGTACACCTGCTTCGCGTCCTCTCTGACCGTTCAGAGCATAGTAAAACCTGGACTTTTCCGCTTCAAGCAACCAAAGAAATTACGTTTGTTTTTGATCAATTTTTGGTAATGTCAAACCTCTCAGTTAAGTTTTTGTTCACTTCCTACGTGGCCGAGACGGCAAATGTGCACGAAAGAATTATTGTGTTTCGTACCTCCGTTTCACTACTGACACCGAATAGTTTGAATACACAGAGAGTTTGAAGTGAGCTACCAGTAAGAACAACGGGTGAACGAGAAGTTGAAAAACATTTACAATCACCAGGGAAAATACTATAAAAAGTGCACCTAACCTTGAATTTGTAATTCAAATATGTTCTCACTAAAAGCGTTAGTCATCCTACTGACGATGTGTTTCTTGATCCTGCAAAATTTCCTGCAAAATTACCGCAGCGAAAGGAAGCCCATCCGAACGAAGGAAAAGACTGAAGATGAGGCTGAATACTAAGATACGCTTTCTTCATAATCAATGAAACTAAAATTTAAAAATTGTGCTGTCCCTCAATATCATCATATCACATTTTGTACCAGATCTCATTCTGTTGAATAATTAAAACGTCCCTCAAATAGGAAGAAACTCTCGGCCAAAAAAAGAAAAAAAAAATCACGACTCGTGTAAGAGACTGTGACCTAGTCGTACAAAATGCAAAATGCAAAATTGCATGTCATTGTTTGCGGCCAACCCCAAGCCTCCCAGTTCCTCGCCTCTGTCCTCCAGCATTAAAGGGCAACCCCTCTTCTCTCAGCTGTGAGCTTCAATACCTCGATGAACGGCTTGGATTTACCTCACTTTTCATAAAATACTTGCTGAGCGAGGTAAAATTTAGCAAATCAGTATCAGCGATACATATACAAAAACTACATCGTTCTCATAATTCAGTCACAGCTTTGCAAATATAACGCACAATGCATCTCTACGAGACTCGCTACGCAGGCCGGAAAGTGCCGTTCTCTGCACAGATGTTGCCCTACACAACATCCCGGAAAAATGGTTCTTTCAGGGGCAAAAATACGACCTTACCAAGCAAAGTGCCTGCAAGTAGGAAACCTACATCCTCTCACTCACAAGATTCTAATGCTCAAAACGCAGGAGACTTGCTAACCGCTGCCAGTAACTCCGTCAGAGAATGTGTGTCACCTTCCGAAGCAACGTCAGTGAAGACTATGCAACCAATATCGCAGGACGAGGGAAAACATATCTGCCAAACCTCCAGTAATCATTTGAAGGTTCGAAGCAGTGAAGTCTCAGCCGCAGCACCACAACCAACTGCTGCTCCTCATCTGAACAAGCATAACAGCGTGCCAGCTCCCCAGCTCTGCGTCAACAACAACGCTCCAAACTGTCCGCCAGTGACGGGAACACAAACGCCATCCACATCAGTGGTACAAGACAGAATAGTTGTTATTAATAAGGACATTTCAAGCGTGGTAGACTCTCCTCATTCTCCAGATTATATGTTCGATAATATTCGCGCACAAACCGATACTGGCAGTAAATTACCCCAGAGCGCAAGCTGTGAGAACAAAATGAAATTTCCAGTACAGAGCAATAGAAAAAACACTGTTACTTCTTTAAATGGCTACTTGCACCCGCTTCAAATCACAAGCTCTCAAAAAATTCATGAAATTATTCACAATTTGTCTCTAACAGCAGCGTTTTTCAATAAATCCCTAAGACAACGTGAGCCTCCTAGCCCGTCATCGATTTTCTCTACAGTATCAAACATTCAGAACTTAACCGAGAAACTTTTTGCTTTAAATTCACATATAAGTTCTCATGACCTTGCAACTGCGGTACCTGCTAGTATCTCTTGTGAAGTCGACTCCAATTGTCGAGAACCTTACGATGTTGTGTCCCGAGTACGAACCGTTAAGTTTTCACCACAAAAAAGGAGTAAGGACGGTTGAACGTGAGTCCGACATCTGGACTGCTATAAAAAAGAGTCCTGCAATTCAGCATAAACCCGGCGTGAGAAAGGGCAACGCTTACCCAGCGAGGGCTCGACCGTTACAAAAAAGAAAGAGGCAACACCTGCGCTCCCAGGGGCAGCGTGGCAGCGTGGCAACAGCGTGGCACCAGCGTGGCACCAGCGTGGCACCAGTGTGGCAGCGGACGGCAACAGCAGATGGCAACGGCTGGCGCTACCCGAGGGCGCGGGCTGGGCCTAAGCGACAACAGGGGTGTTCAGCTGCGGCATTTGCTGCATGCCCCAGAAGTAACGGTCACGGCGCGAGAATACTTAAAGGGTACGACGAGGGCTAGGGCATCATCACTATAGAGCGAAACTCCGTCGCTTAAAGATCTCTCGGTGCCGCCTTCTTTAATTTGTAAAACTTGTATACGGTAGGCACACCGTATTAGTCCCTGACTCTGTGTTAATCTTCACGTAAAAGACTTTAACGTACAATTCGAGATCTTGTCATCATACCCCGACATCGCTGCATACCCAAAGTTGCGTAAGACCCTCGTAGCAATTGTTCTTAAATTTGCTAGTCTCATCTACCCCATTGTCATATTTTGTGTACATCTTTCATTATAACAAGTAAAACGACGTGGCCACGTTGAAAGAATCGTGTTTTCTTTCGGAAAATAACTCCTTTGATTTGAAGATTAGACTTGAAAAGAAAGAAAATTTGAAAAATCATAAACTCGGATTCTAAGTGAAAGAAGAATATAACAAAATGGTGGGCAGCGAGTGTGGGATCATAACCCATTAAAACTTAACGTCTCCGCAAGAGACCGCTGTTGCCACGCTACCTATTCAAAAAAAATTAGATGTTTAACGTAACATTAATGGCCACATGATTAGGAAGTTTATTTCACTCATCATTGTACCCATTCTATTCACATAATTTATGTCATTGTATTGATTTACTTGTGTATTTCCCATGTGATTTATTGTCATTATTTGCACCTTGTGTCAGTGTATTGATTTATTTCGTGTGAACTTGTACCATATTTACTATTTTGATGCTTTACCCATTTATTGTCTCATTTCCATTGCGTAATTTAACCCATTTACCTTTCTAATATGATTAGTATGCCTATTTCAAACCCCATTTTATCCCTATTGTGACCCTAATTTTCATTACTGTTGTTGATGTTATTGACGACTCATTTATTTCTGTGCATTTGGAAACTTATTGTGCGAAAAACTCAATTATGTCTGTGTATTTGGAAACATATTGTACGAAATATTGCATTTAAACTTCTAATTTGAAACTCTAAAATTGCTATCAGTGTTCATTGTGAATCTATTTTGCTTCGCCAATTTTGCCCTAATTATCAGTTGAAACCATGGCTGGGGACGATAATGAAAGTAATCAAAGTAACAATGGTGAGAACAATCAAAGTAGCTTTGTCACTTTAAATCACGCAATTGAACTGCCTAAATTTAATGGTGAAGGCTGTGTAACTTCATTTTTAAAACACTTTCAGACCAGAGTTGACATCTACACGAATGACATCGATTTGCAATGTCGTTATTTGAAAAATGCTCTTACTGGGAAGGCTTGGGATTCTTATGTCCTCAAGTCCGACCAATTGGTCACACTGGAAGATGTCAAGACTTGGCTTATTTCTGTGTACAAGGGGGCTGTAAATTATAGAAAAACCGTTCATAAAATCCTATTTAATCTGCGTCAAGAGAATGATGAGACAGTGAATGCCTTTGCAACTCGCGTTCTTGCTAGCTGGAAGGACGTGTTCGGTCCAGAATGGCACTACGAGGATAGCAAAGCACAAAAGATACTCATTCCTACTATCATTAAAAATATGAATCCCAAGATCAGTGAAAAATTATCTCATGATTTTGATCCTGAGAGTGTGACAAAACTCCTAGACAAAGCGAGGTCAATTGAGGAGTCTTTGATCGAAGAAAGAACTATGTTGAGCCGGAAGAGGCGAATTCACGAAAGTGATGTGGTGGTTGAGAAGTACCAATACAATTCACCACAAAAGCGAGCGTACCAGCCTAAAAATCCATTCAAATGGCAAAGTGCTTCACACAAAAATGCTCGCCCATTTAATAATTATCAACGCAAATTCAATGGCCATCCGAGTCAGAATGGTGACATCGCCGCAGTAAAGTCAAAAAACTTCCACAGCAACCGAAAAGCTTTTCCCCCGTGATTTTGCTAAATATTGAACAGAAAAAATGCTCCACTTTCGTTGATTCAGGCTCTTCCGTGACTCTTGTGAAATCTTGTGTAATTAGCAAATTATTCCAAACTCCACCCCGAATTAAACGATGCACTAAAGTTCTCTGTTCTGTAAATGGAGATAATCTCCACACTCGAGGCACGATTGACTTGAAATTTAAACTAGGTGATGTTGAGTATTGCCATTCCGCTATTATTGTGGAAGATTCTTACTTCCCTGGAGCTGTCTTGATAGGCCGAGATTTCCTTAAGAGATTCGGTATTGAAATAAAATACAGTCAGCATGAGAAAGGTCACGTGAGAATTAATGATAAAATTTACCCATTTCAATCAGTTGCTGCTTCTAATTCAGTAAATTTTGTGAAACAATCTGAGGATGCATCATTCAGTGTCGCGAGAATGTCACATGATCTGACTATTGAGGGAGGCACGTTGTGCCATTCCTTTTTGAGAGTTCCCAAGCACATGAATGGAAAAACAGTCGTTCTAAAACAGAGCGTTACGTGCAAGGGAATAGCAGTGCCTCGTACGTTAGCCACTGTCCGTGATGGTACCGTGCCTGTAGTTTTTGTAAATTATAATGATAAGAGTGTTCTTGTACCTAGAAATAAAATTTGTGCTACCCTAGATGTTGCTATTGAAGAGCCGGAGTCTGGTTCAGACGAAAGCGAAAGTGATGCTCGAGCGCAGACGCGGCGCAAGGCCTATGAGGCGGTGGCTGTAGTGCACAGCGACCATGGATGTAGGCAAGCTAGCGAGTCAGCTCAATGCCGCTCTGACCAGCAGGCAGAGATTGGGAACAGCAGACTCATACGCGTCGCAGAGAAACGCAATGAACCTGAATTCAACCAGATGATTGACGATGTTGACTTGTCACATTTGAACTTAGATCAGAGAACGACCCTTGTAAATTTGATTAACGAACACAGGAATGCGTTCGCGGTTGGAGACGAGATTGGTCATGCGCGAAATGCTGTGCATAGATTAGACGTTCAGGGACACTCCCCCATAAATACCCCGCAGTATCGAGTTCCCCACGCTACAAAACAATTGGTTGAAGAGCATGTCCAGGAGATGCTCAGGCAAAAAGTTATTGAACCAAGTTTTTCGCCTTGGTCTTCCCCAATCTTAGCTGTACGTAAAAGTGATGGTTCACATCGAATCGTAGTTGACTTCCGACTTATCAATAAGATTTGTAGGAAGGATTCTTTTCCAATCCCGCATATGACTGATACCCTCGAAAGTCTAAAGGACTCAAATTTATTCACGACCCTTGATATGAGAAGCTCCTACCATCAGATTGAACTGTCCCCAGAGAGCAGAGATATTACCGCTTTCAAAACACCGACAGGTAGTTATAGGTTTTGCCGTTCACCCCAAGGTCTTATCACATCTGCGGCTGCACTCCAAAGAGCAGTTAATATGGCTTTTTCTCCATTCATTTCAAAATTTCTGTTCTGTTACGTTGACGACATCATCATCTATTCAAAAAATTTCGAGACTCATGTCGAACATTTGGATAAGGCGTTGCTTCAAACAGCTGCTTCAGGCTTCAAACTAAGTCTCAAAAAATGCCAATTTGCTGCGAGTAGCGTGACCTTTCTTGGAGTCAAAGTCAGTTCGGAGGGACTCACACCCCGACCTGCTAAAGTCCAGGCCTTGGCAGATGCTTTGAGACCTAGGAATATTAAAGAGGTAAAAAGATTCTTAGGCTCAACCGGATTCTTTAGAAAGTTCATTAAAAATTATGCTCATATCGCGGCACCTCTTACTGAGCTAACAAAAAAGACGAACTCATTTAAATGGACGGACGTTCATCAGCGAGCTTTCGATGATTTGAAAGATAAACTTGTGTCTGCGCCTATACTTAAATTTCCTGACTTTCAGAGAGAATTTGTGTTGCACACTGATGCCTCGGGCATTGAAATTGGAGGAGCATTACTTCAGATGCACGACGGCATTGAGTTACCTGTAGCATACTATAGTCGAAAATTAAAAGGAAATGAACTTAAGTACTCTGCAACAGAACTCGAAGCTCTTGCCATCCATGATTCAATCAAACATTATGATGCGTACCTGTACTTAAATGAGTTCGTCGTGGTAACGGATCACCGCCCCTTAACGTTCATTTTTGCTAATAAAACAGGTAACCACCGTATTTCAAGATGGGCTCTGCTTCTTCAGGAATATAATTTCTCTGTTCGGTACAAGCCGGGAGCACAACACCATTTGCCCGACTATTTGTCTAGATCCGAAAGAATCGTCAATGCTGTCGTTAACACTGCTGAGTCAAACTGTAGTAATAAGAATGATCCTAAAATTAATGCTGATGTTCCTTCTAGAATTAAGCCTTGTTCTAATAATAATGCAACAGATGTTCCCGTCGACGACGTGTGCCCTCCACCCGTGTACAGTGAACGTGATAAGAGTGTTGCCGTCGAGGCAAAGCAATTGAGCCTGGATGATGTTGTTTCAGAGCAAGAAAAGGACTCACTTTGGTCTGGTGTAAGAAACTTGTTAACTGGCAATGACTTGGGTGATACTAAGATTTCAAACATTGACGAATATTTTATTGATGAGAACAATGTCCTGTGTAGATTGTCGAGAAAGAAACGCAGAAACGGTAGAAGTAATGTACAAATAGTCATTCCTAAGTCTTTAGTTAAGGTAGCTTTAAAGCTGAGCCATGACAACGATTTGTCCGCTCATATGGGTTTCCTGAGAACTCTTGAACGGGCCAGAGATAAATTCTTCTGGATTAATCAAATTCGTGACGTCAAAGACCACGTGAAGAAATGTTTGCAGTGCCAACGAAGGAAATGGCAGGGCCAATTTAAAGTCCCCTTAGGTAAATTCCCCGAAACCTCTTTTCCCCTTGAAAGAGTTGCTGTTGACCTTGTTGAACTTCCTGTTAGTTACGCAGGCAACAAATAATTTCTAACAATAGTTGATCATTTCACAAGATATGTTGATGCTTATCCCCTCGCAGATAAGTCTGCCGATACTGTCACCAGAGCTTTCGTCCAATACGTCGGAAAGTTCTCAGCCCCAAATACTATTGTCAGTGGTAGAGGCAGCGAATTTACCAATAAGCTATTTCAGGATGTCTGCAAAAATCTCAAGGCGAGGTCACAGACTACGACTGCTTATCACGCTATGGCGAATGGTTGCTGCGAGAGAATGAACGGTACCCTGAAAACAGCGATCTCCCACTTGGCTGCTGAAGATAGGTTCTCTTGGGATGAGAGCGTGGCATTCGTTACCCTAGCGGTAAATACTTCCTACGAGACTGCGATTAAAGACACGCCGTTCTTTTTGTTTTACGGCAGAGATGCTAACCTTCCTTACCACGACATTTTCAAGGAACAGCCCATCAACTACGCATGTGACCAAGAGTATTCAACTGAAGTTTCTCTCCGTCTGTCTAAAGCATTTGCTGCAGTACGGAAGAATTCGGAAGCTGCGAGGCAAGCTGCCGCAAACATCTACAATCGAACGGCCAAAGAATGTGATATTCAACCTGGAGCACTAGTGATGCTTAGGAATGAGACAGGTCGCACCGACGTAGATCGTGCTTGGCCCACGAGGTTCAGAGGCCCCTTCCGTGTGATATCTCGACGGGAAAATAACATCACCATCAAGGGTGTGTACTCGGATCGAAAAGAGCAGACCGTGCACCTGAACCGTGTGAAACGTGCTTATCTTGACGACGCCATGGCCTTCCCTTTCAATAACGGTGACGAAGAAGACGAACTGCAAGGGGCAGAGACGAACGACATTCCTGCAGTGCAAAGCACGAGCCAGAGGAATGAAGGAATGATTCCTAGGTACTCTCTGAGAAATCGGACGAGACGCCCAAACTATGTATGATTATTTGTGTCTCGCAAGGACGTCCCAAAACTTCGATGATGATTGCTCCATTTCATTCTAAAGATGTACTATGTTTAATATTAAGAATGTTTTCTAACCATTTCCCTTGTGTTTAACATTTCTTTCATATTTCAATTTTAGGATAAGTGCTTCGACTTAAATTTAAATGATTTCTCCAGCGAAATGCAGATAGGATGTATTACATGATTAATGTCGATTTATAAATCAATTTATGTATTTACCTTGATGATGCTCATTAATCAGATAAAAATTTTACTCGATGTCAAATTTGTAACCCGTTCGTATGTCTTTTCATAGCTCTTCCCCAGGAATGCGTGCTAATACGTAGGAACTTTCCTTTACAGCCCACTAATTATCCGAGATATTGAATGTCATATTATGTATTTCTCATTAACTTCATTTACCTTGCATTTATTTTATTTTGCGTTAGTTATAATATTCTCTAAATGGATTTCTTTGAACTTATTGCGTTAGATTACTTTGATTCTAGTTAAAATGCTATCGAAGGATGGTACACCGGGATGTGAATGGCATGGGGGAGATGTGATGAGTAGATGGACACAATTGATTACGATAAGTCAAAGAAATCCGAGAGAAAAAAGTTTATCAAAGCCTGAGATTAACGTGGAACGATTGATTGCAGCGATGCTATGCCAACTGGGGCCCGAGCAGCGGCAGCACGCACCCTCCTCTCTCGGCGCAGCTGGGGAGCCGTGTACAGGCGCACAGCACTCACGCACCGCTCGCCCGCGCAGCAGTGCAGCGACCCAGGGGCAGTGTGCAGGCGCACAGTACACTACCAACGCTATAGCAACACCGCTCTCCATACCAGCTGTTTCTGCTACGCGCCGTCAGCGACGACCTTGCTATTAAAGGGCCCGCCTCAGCTGTCCTGGCGTGCCGCGGCCCCAGCTGTACAGACGCAATCGGCGGATCCAGCTTACATCTGCAGCAACAGTACACTCACTCGTACAAAGGACTAGATTTCCTCCTGAACATCTATATTTTCGCCGGACACGGATTCAACAACGGCGAGAAAAAAAAACATGAAGAAGATACCGTTGGACAGCAATATGTCCGTAGTAACTACACGCAGGAGGTTGAGTTTAGACTGATCGAATGCATATTCGATATTTTAATAGGATGGTTTTTACCCCTTTGAACGTCTTCAGAAGGCCTCTGATAGAACGTCATTAGCCAAGAGAGAAGATCTTCGATAGTGAACTGGAATAGGACGTCCCGACGACTACAGTAAGCTATCGCTTGTTCAGGATCTTCGATTCAGAAGTGCGTCAGAAGCACAAATCTCAAGGCTTGTCTAATTTCGCCCCTGCAATGAAGTACGAATCTCAGATGCTTGACTTCAGTAGACGGAAACTTCCATTTTACATCCAGGAGGATGCTGATTAATATAGGTGGGGGGGATTCTGTTGTGTCCCGAGTACGAACCGTTAAGTTTTCACCACAAAAAAGGAGTAAGGACGGTTGAACGTGAGTCCGACATCTGGACTGCTATAAAAAAGAGTCCTGCAATTCAGCATAAACCCGGCGTGAGAAAGGGCAACGCTTACCCAGCGAGGGCTCGACCGTTACAAAAAAGAAAGAGGCAACACCTGCGCTCCCAGGGGCAGCGTGGCAGCGTGGCAACAGCGTGGCACCAGCGTGGCACCAGCGTGGCACCAGTGTGGCAGCGGACGGCAACAGCAGATGGCAACGGCTGGCGCTACCCGAGGGCGCGGCTGGGCCTAAGCGACAACAGGGGTGTTCAGCTGCGGCATTTGCTGCATGCCCCAGAAGTAACGGTCACGGCGCGAGAATACTTAAAGGGTACGACGAGGGCTAGGGCATCATCACTATAGAGCGAAACTCCGTCGCTTAAAGATCTCTCGGTGCCGCCTTCTTTAATTTGTAAAACTTGTATACGGTAGGCACACCGTATTAGTCCCTGACTCTGTGTTAATCTTCACGTAAAAGACTTTAACGTACAATTCGAGATCTTGTCATCATACCCCGACATCGCTGCATACCCAAAGTTGCGTAAGACCCTCGTAGCAATTGTTCTTAAATTTGCTAGTCTCATCTACCCCATTGTCATATTTTGTGTACATCTTTCATTATAACAAGTAAAACGACGTGGCCACGTTGAAAGAATCGTGTTTTCTTTCGGAAAATAACTCCTTTGATTTGAAGAATAGACTTGAAAAGAAAGAAAATTTGAAAAATCATAAACTCGGATTCTAAGTGAAAGAAGAATATAACACGATACTCTGCTGCTAGGTGACAATATCCTAAGCACGATCAGAAGGAAGAACATCGATCGCTCTTGCTGGATCAAAACTGTTCCATATGGGCGCTTCGACGACCTTCTCCATGCTATAAATTGCATGCCTAGATTTAAAAATTATATACTAAGTTTTGATGGTCTCTGCTACTCTCCCTCAGACCTTGCTCGAATCAAACAACAAATTGTAAGGAAGTACGCACTTTCTACTATTTATATCGCCAATGCTTGCAGTGCGAAAGAATTCAACAAAGCGATGAATTTCTGCAAAAACCTGGGTTTAAACTTGATTCAATTTCAAACTTACCCAGATAATGAAAATGGTGACGCACTCAATAACATTCAACGGCCTCGCACCCAGGCAGAAAACTTCTGTTTTCTTGGACAACTTGCAATGAAATCAACATTGCGAATCACCGTGCCATATTGTCCTCATTTTAACAAATGTCAAGCAATAATTGGAATTGTAGGTCATTCCAATGAATCGAAAACTTCACGGAAAGAGACAAATATTCTCACTTTAAACTTTGGAAAAGAATATAAGCCTATGCACATCGCTGCACATGGTACTCCAAATCCTTCAAAATTGATTGCGTCATCAAGCAGAGCTCTGAGTAACTCACCCACCCACAAAATGAGGAACATGAATAAGCCTGAGCCTTTCCCTGACTCGATCTCAGACAAATATAATGTCAGTACGAAAAATAAATTTGCGGTACTTGCAACAGACACAAATAGTGATTGCGACATGCCCTTCTTTTCAACCAATTCTCAACTTTCCAGTGAGTACGCAGGAACCGAGGAAAGTCAAGCTAATAACGATATTCAAAACTATTCCAAAAAAAATCAAATCATTCAAAAAAAATCTGTTGCCTCTGCCAGGCCTCCGTTGAACGATCAAACCGATACTGCTACCGCAAAACCAACAGTGAATCAAATTTGCACACGCGTTGCAAACACACTGGACGACTTGAAACGATCGCTCAAAATGGAGCCTGCTTACACTGTAGGTGACGGACACTGTCTCCTCCACGCCGTAACGACGCAGCTTGCTTCACAACAAAGATCGAAATGGGATTATACATCTCTGAAAATAGCCATCAAAACTGAGAGCTCCAGAAACAAGGACCAGTATGCAAAATTCGTTGACAAGAACAGTGGCAGTTTCGAACAACTCATCGATAAATACATCAATAGAAAAGTCTTCGATCACGCAGTTGGAGACCTCATACCCCAAATACTTTCTAATGTGACGAGAACACCAATTCACGTATTTGATGAAAGAGAAAATGGGATTTGGAAGACGACAATCTCCCCTACATCAAATGCTCTGATAAACTGTCCTCCGGTAAACATACACCGGAAACAGGACCACTATAGCGCCCTCTTGAAAATGCGTGATGAAAATCGTGTTGCTCCCTCCCCCATCTTGTGACTAAATAACAGTGATCAAATTGAATTTGAAGCTGAAATCACAAACAATGAACGCGGCAATAAAGACCTAGAGACGAATACCAAATGCCCTGCTAGACCTAAAAAATGCAATAACTCCACTAAAGATCTGCCTATTGAGATAAATAACATCAAAATATTACACATAAATGCTCGCAGTCTCAATGGTAAAATGAATGACGTACGAGTAATGTTGATCACTAACGATATCGATATTTTATGCGTATCTGAAACATGGTTCGATTCACGAGTCGAAAGCTCATATCTCAGCATTGCCGGGTACACATTGTACCGTTATGACGGAGTCAAGAGTAATAGAGGTAGCGGTTCATGCATTTTCATCAAAGATGTCTACTCTACATCCTTATTTCCGATAAAAGAAAAATGCGAAGACATAGAAATGGTTTGGCTC
The DNA here is from genome assembly GCA_030386875.1 of Morinoia aosen. Classification (NCBI taxonomy): domain Eukaryota; kingdom Metazoa; phylum Arthropoda; class Malacostraca; order Amphipoda; family Talitridae; genus Morinoia; species Morinoia aosen. The sequence goes on along the minus strand of CM059573.1, from coordinate 20,024,787 downwards.
AATGTTCAGGTAAACGAACACAAGTCTTTCATTATCGGCAGTCTTTACAGACATCCGTCAGCATCTCTACGTCCAACATTAGATTTCATTGAAAATACGTTTAAATTAATCTCTGCAGCCAAAAAATCTTTCTATGTTTTCGGAGATTTTAACGTAGATCTGACAAATAAAAACAATAAGCTAAGCAAGATGCTGCACAGACTTAATCTTTCTCAAATGGTCCAAGAACCAACGCGAATTACCAACGCTTCCAAAACTCTTCTTGACCTAGCAATTACAAACAATCCCCAAGCAGTACTCAGCACAGAAATCTTACCGTCCTTTTCTGATCACCATTCGGTAGAATGCCAAATAAATATTGCAAAAGAGAAACAGAAATCTAGTTACATTTCATATCGCATGAAAAACCACTACTCCCCTGAAATATTTCAAGAAAAGCTATTAGACAGATGGAGTGAATTTCAAGGCATGGAAAACACCGATGATGTCAATTTACAAGTTTCGCTTTTCAACGAAAATTTCGTATCGGCTCTTAACGAATGCGCACCTTTCACTACGAAGAAAGTTAAGCCAAGAATTTCTAAATGGATAACAGATGTGATAAAACAGTTGAGCAGAGCTAAAAGAAATTTGCAGCGTGAGTACAAACTGAATAAATCAGACAGTACGCGTCGAAAATTATATAAAGATCATGAGAAGATCCTACGAAGAAAAGTTAAGGAAGCAAAACGGGACTACTTCCACAAAGAACTCTTGGCGGCAAAACAAAACCCAAAAAGAACTTGGGAAATCATTAGAGAAGTTGCTCAGTATAAAAACTCGGAGTGCAAAAGCACTTTCGACAACCCCTCAAAAATGGCTAATGACTTTAATACTTTCTTCTCAAAAGTTGGCGAAGATGTTTTCAATGAAGTATCCAGGACAGTTTCAGACACATCTACAGTAGCAAATCCGAGCGATGTATCATCCCCAAATAGTAGAAACAAATGGAGACCAAAGCCGGTTAGCGTCATAGAGTTACGAAAAATCTTATACTCACTAAAGAATACCAAAGCGACTGGACATGATGGCATAAGCCTCCAACATATAAAAGACAGCTTCCCTGTCACAGCACCCCTCATTCGTTTGATAATAAATACATCTATAGCCACAAACAAGTTTCCCGACCAATGGAAATTATCCATTATTAAGCCATTACATAAACCTGGGGATATCGACATAGCGTCAAACTACAGACCAATCAGTCTCCTGCCTGTTATGTCCAAAATATTAGAAAAAGTAATAACAAACCAGCTCTCGTCTTACATAGACGAGTCACATCTACTGCATCGCAATCAATATGCTTACAGAAGGAATACCAGTACTCAGGACGCCCTGTTAAACATAACAGAAAAAATTTACAATGATATTGACCAAAAAAAACTAACTCTCTTACTATTGCTTGATCTCTCCAAAGCTTTCGACAGTGTTGAGCATAAGAAACTTCTACAAAAAATTTCAAACCTCAGAATTGACACTCAATGGTTTGAAAGCTACCTACTAAACCGCTCTCATGCAGAGTGCTTGAATAACAAAATGTCATCATTCATACCAAACAAATTTGGCGTTCCTCAAGGTTCAATCATCGGCCCGCTCTTATTTTCAATCTTCATCAATGATTTCCCCACCATGCCGGCAAACACAAAAATCTCAATGTATGCTGACGACGTACAAATTGCCATGACAAGCTCAACAGCAGATATAAAAGAAACAAAAGCCAACGCTGAAAACCTTCTGAGAAACCTTAAATTGTGGTATGACCATAATGGCCTCAAACTTAACGCAAGTAAAACGCAATGCATTATTTTTGGATCACAGAATGCGACTAAAAATTTACCACCATTCAAGCTAACATTTGGAGACGATACATTTGAACCAGTAGAGACGGTAAAAAATCTGGGTGTTTGGTTTGACAAAAATATGACTTTCAATTCACACGTCGAAACAATGTGCAACAAAATAAACGGAACCTTAATGTTCTTTCATCGCATTAAGAACACACTTGACGAAAAATCTAGATTGTTAGTGATTCAGTCTTTAGTTTTATCGCGCCTGGACTACTGCAGTCTTGTATGGGGAAATTTACCTTAATATCGTCAGGAAGAGTTGCAAAAATGTCTAAACTTCGCCGCCAAAGTGGTGTGCAAAGGAAATTTCAATAAATACGATCATGTCACCCCTCTTTTCAGAAAACTCGACTGGATCCCAATACCGAACAGATTCATGATCCAAAAAGCTCGACGAGTGTTCTCCTCTCTGTACCTCCCCCAAAGTAATGCAGAGGTGGTAAAATTTTTTCCATCTAATATCCCAAACAAAAAACCAAATCGGAGGAATGATGTTTTAGTCAGTTACCGTTCATCTAACGTGGGACAAAAAGCTCTCTCAGTTTCTGGAGCTTTTTTGTGGAACAAGCTTCCCCAGCATATCAAAAACTCTAAAACTGTAAAAGAATTTAGAGTAAATGTGTCACGTCATTTTGCATCTCTATAGACCTGCAGCATTTCGGTGTGAATTTCCCATTTACCAGAAATTTTAATTTTCCTGAAATTTCTGTTAGAAAATTAGAAACTATTTCATTTTACGTTTGCTAAGCCATTCGAGCATTCATCTTAACTATTTCTGTCGACAATAATGAGCACCCCAGCCGTGAGTTCAATACAGAAGAATGAACGTTTTTTCCATAATTAGGAGTATTTCCTCATCTTTATTTTGTTATTTTTTCTTCTCTGTGTTAATATTTAACATCCGTATGGAAAACATACTCTGAAATACATTTTGTGTGTACACCAATATACAGGTTTATAAATGTGAGGATTGTGCAAAGTTTATAATGAATTAAATTTTGGCTAACGTTGTCTCGCTATTTCAAAATCATTCTCGAAGATGTTTTCAATCGATTTCGGCTGAGCTGGGGGGAGGGGTTAATTTAAGCATTTTCATTTAGTCTTTTAATATTTTTCCGTGCGTTCAGTGCACACCAGCACTAAACTTTAAAATCGAAAAAAACTGTTAATTTGTGTTATCAAAATTATCACTTTGGACCATTGCTTAATCTACCTATATGTGCCAAATTTTGTAAATATTCTCCACTCAAATGTGATATCCGGCCACAAAGTTACTCCATTTTATCCCATGTACACATGTCTGTATAATGCTGAAGAGTTGTGTTGTTTCTTGACTGTAACCTGAGTTTTCTTAAAAATTTCTATGAAGAAACTAAAAACCAGTTCATTTTACGTTTTCCGAAGTCATCTTTTCCTTTTAGTTATTTTTTTTTCGAATAATTTCTTAGGATTACAATGAGCTCAACTGTCATTATCGGTGTAATAGATGGTAGGTTGTTTCTATCCTCTTATTTTATATTTGTATTTTTTTCTTATATTTCATTCTCAATAAGTACATATATTAATATGTGTGTGTACGTATATAGGTATATATATCTACATAAATAGATTTACATGTTTCTATTTCATTTTTTTACACAAAAACCATCCGGTTAATAAATTTTATTGCACTAGCGAAATGATTCAAAAATAGATCTCCCACTTACTCCAGAGGACGTCTCTGTGAATCGGATTAATGACAAATACAATTAATGAAATTAATCGTAATTTGAGCGTATGAATCGTGGTAAAATTATCTTTCTGTCCGTATGTTGTACAAGCAAATTTTGATGTTGAGTATATGTTTGTTTGCGCATTTCTGCCAAAATTTTGTAGATATTTGTCAATCATGAGTGGTAACTGGCCTACACTGTATCTCCATTTTATCCCATGTACCCATGTCCGCATGATGTTGCAGAGAATATCGAGAAGATATGATATATGATATGATATATATATTGAAGATACATGTTTTTTTTTTGTTTTTTTTTTTGTTCCTCAGCGGTAACTTGAGTTTTCTTAAAATTTCCTTTAGGAAATTAAAAAACCATTCCATTTATACGTTTTTCGAAGTCCTTTTCTATTCCTTATCTTTCCTCAGGTTATTTCTTACGATTCATCAGAGCTTGGGCTGTCATTTTAAATATTGAAAGAGTAAGATTATTTTTCATGTCTATTAGCATTTTTCTTATATTCGTTTTCAATACGTATATATATGAATATGTGTGTTGGTGTGTGCGTGAGTATGTACGTGTGCGCACGCAAACATAAATGTTTATGTATCAGTGTAAACATGCACACGTTTCGCACACATATATGCGCACATGTACATATATCGATTTCTATTTCTACTTTTTGCATAAAAAAGCAAAACCTCAAGACACATTACATTTTACCTAAAGCTCTGCGATCAGTTAACACGGCACCAAATTTCAGAAATAAACAAATTGATTGCGCTTGCTTTATGATTTATAAATCGATCTATCACGACCCCGAAGGGCATTTCTGTGAACAGAAGAAATTAAAAAGTATAAACAGACAAAGGAAATAAAGCACTCGTGCAAAAATTATCTCTATATTTGTATGCCGAACAAGCCATGCATTTCAATTTTGAGTGTAAGTATGTTTACGCATTCCTAGATGTGCGTGCTGTGTTGCGCGATGTTCTTTACAAATTATTTCGAGACTATCTTTTCTCAATACTTGATTGTCATTTACGGTGTTGTTTCAATCTAGTACGGTGTAGCGTTTTTTTTGTATTTTTCCTACTTCGATGATCTTATAAATAATTCGAAAAATACTAAAGAATTCTTCGAAACTGCCAAGCTCTTAGTTGAAATTATCGAAGTAGGAAAAAGGCAAGAAGCGCTGTACCGGAATCTCTTGGAATATAAAATATCCAAGAGATAATATTTCTCATTTCTCATTCAACTACCCTTGACAGAGTTAAACTATTAGCACGACCCGTATGGTTTGTCTATTAGTACGCCTCGTATATTTTTTCTATTAATATGCCTCGTATGGTCTATCTATCTGTACACCTATGATAGTATTGTCTAATATTACATCTCGTATAGTTTGTCTATTATTATGCCTCGTACGGCTTATCTATTTGTACATCTCGTATGGTATGAGAAATTTTTCCATGACGTGAATTTCTCATCGGCTCTAAATTAATTTGGTCTTTAATTATCTTCCAAAATATTTGAACCCTACTTTTCCTTAAGAAATAAATCATAACTTTCAGTAGTAGTGTGGTGCTTGGTGGCGTAAAGGTGGCAGATGCGCTCTCGTTGTGACGTCATTTTGCTCTGAGATTGGGCGGACGGCGGATGCGCTGGCTGGTGCACTCCGAGCCACGTCGACCCTGCTGGTTGCCGGCTATTCCTCGCGCTATGAGGGTTGAAGTATCCTGACCTTGGTGCCCGTTCTTGCTCTTCTTTCATATCAAATCCTATGTTTATTTTGTGTGAATGGCATATTTCGTTTCGTTATATTTTCGTTGGCTCTCTTGCCACAGTTGAAATTCTTGCTTGTCTTTATCATTGGCATTAAATTACTAAACGACACCCTTGTGTCTAACATTACCTGCGGCTTGCCGCGCTTGAAGCTTTTTCTAAGCATTGGTTGAATGGGTGCACCTCTAAAAATTGATCCTAAACTCCAACTAAAGTTTGGATTAGGTGTCCTATTCGAAGTGAATTGATCTTATTAAAAGTCCAATGACCTTAACCTATTTTCCCTTAAATTCTTTCGGGCCTTGAAGGAAACTTTTTCCACTGAAGCCACAATTAAGTTCAGGTGTGTGCTAGCTTTGTTCTTCTGTGTTTGCTCTGTCGTGATTCATTTACAATATCCTCTCGTCGGTCGTATGTTGAGATTGTTTAGTTTGTTTATTTTTTTCAGTAAGCGGTGACCGCTCCATCGTATCGTTCTCTTCCCAATGGTCTTCATTCGGCCTTGCGGCCGCTGGTGTTTTCTTTAGTTTGTCGGCCGCTCTGCCTTAGGTACGTAAGGCTTGGTGGTGCCCCGTTACAGTTCAAAATTTATACTTAACTTGATATTTTCTGAGCATAGTTAACAATCTGATTTTCATATTAGTGACCCAATTCGGTTTTATTAAGTTATCGCTAATTTTTCTTCTCTCGAATTCTTCCTGCAGCGGGAACACCCTCTGTCTTCTCTTGGTCGGGATACTTTCCCACAATCTTAAGCAGTGCTGAGTTCGCTTCGCCCACCCCGTCTTTAATCGTAAACTGCGTCTGTTTGAGGCGCTGTGGAGCGCCCCATGCGTCTTACTCTACTCAAAATTAACCTTCCTTGTCTGCCCCGCTTTGACTCGAGCTGAGGCATTTTTAATGTAAATTTTAAACTGAGTTTATGTCTTGAATAAAATTATTGAAAACCCTAAATAATTTGGGGCTTGTTGACGGCATAGCCGTTTTGATGCTTCCTTTTGCCCTGTTGGGAATACAATAAACTAAATGCGGAGTGAAAATCTGCGTGAATTAAAATTTCTGTTCTTTTCATCCCCTTCCTTCCGCGTGTCAGATATCCTTTAGCGCCCGTCTAAGTGCAAATTCTGACAATGGTTTGTCAATTAGTATTCCTCGTATGGAACTTTGTTAGACTATTAGCACACCACGTGTGGTTTGTCTATTATAGTACGCCTCGTATATTATGTCTATTAATATGCCTCGTATGGTCTATCTATTTGTACACCTCTGATAGTTTATCTATTAGCACACCTCATATAGTTTGTCGATTATTATGCCTCGTATGGCTTATCTATTTTTACACCTCGGATGGTTTGTCAATTAATACTCCTCGTATGGATCTTTTGTTTTAGGACGTCTTATATTAAGGAACTTTTAAAAGCCAATATGTTGGCATATGTATCTCATGTGACAACTTGGAAATAAACGGTTTTGTTTGTTTGTTTTTGTTTAATGTCCGGGTTTGAAAATGTTTCAATAGTGCAAGAAATAAGAAAACTTTTCTCGTAAAGTCATGGCACTGCCGCTTTTAAAATGTGAGAAAATATACTACTGAACGCTCTCGATTAAATACGAAAATTATGGTACAAAAGTTAATATTGAGTGCAAGATTCGTATGCGAGAACAAAAAAGCTTGTGTCAGATAAAATATTAACGAGTAATAAAGGAAAAGCTAAGAGTTATTGGACACATTCTTTTAAAATTTGGCTGCAGAATTTCTAACTAATAAGCAATTGTTCAAGTTGCAGATTCAGACTCCTTGATCAAAGAAAAATAATAGTAATTTAATTTCACGTTTCAGACACATAAACAAGTCTGATCTTCAATTATATGGAAAACAGGAATGCCCCAAACGCATACCACAGCTGCTTTCCGTAATGTTATTTAAAATTTTATTTTGTGAAATTTACGCTGTTTAAAATCCTCAAAGTACTATAATACTCGGAATAAGTTTTGTATGTATTAATATCCACATGGCTGTAACTTCAACTATAATAAAACGCGTGCAGCCACAATACAACAGCAGCAAGTTAGTGCGCCTGTTTTGGATGAGAGTTGGAATCTTCCGAGGAATACTTCTGTAAACATTTGGTCTCTAATCTCTGTTGTTTTGGGACCAAGAGGCAGGCTTGCTGAACACACGTAATTTCCGTCGCTTTTCTCTGTAAGTTGTGTTCTTTGTGCAATCGTTACACAAAAGAAACTTGCAACCACCATCATGTAAGAAAACCATCAAATCTTCTATTCACAGCGCACAATTCGAGAGCGCAAATTTTTTGACAATCCTATAAGGTTCCGAAACAATTTTCCTCACTATAGATGTGAAGTGATAATTAGTAAAAACTACAGATTTTTAATGATGATGATTAGTCACTAAAATTTCAGTAAATTGATATTAATATACCAGCCTGCAACTTGAAGTTTTTCTCATCCATGCGATACACGGCTGTTCTACAGGTGAAAGTTGTAAAATGTCGTCAAGTATTCATCGTTTGGAACGTGAGGGCAAACACTTTTCTAATTTAAGTGTGCGCTGATGTCACTATATCTAATAAAAAATATCATTATTTTTATGTGTTATTTTATGCAAAAAACAAACAAATTAATTCTTGGGATAATTCTATCTCTTAAATGAACTTTAATACGTTAAAATTATGTTTTTTTCCATCAGATTGCCGCCTCTCTAGTTAAAGCTCCTACTAGCTCTCTAAGAATATGTTCGATAAATTACGCATAATGCAGTCTGAAACGTTTCGGTGGTCGCTCGTGTCATGGCCATGCAGAGTGACGGTTCCAGCTGTTCGACACGTGAACGTTAATCGATAAGCAAATTCGCATTTCGATTTTTCCACAGTTTCGTTGTCGGAGTAGGTTACAAAGCTAACAGCGTAAGTTCTGTGTGTTCTTGGTTCTAGAGCATGTAGCGTGTACATGCTCTCAGAGGAGAGAACCTACACTGTCTGCTGTACTGCTAAGAAAATAAAAATTGGTTGGAAATCTGGCTCCAAAACTAATTATCAGAAACAGCAGTTTAGCGCTAGCCTCTCTCTCCCTGCGATTAATTTTTTTTGCCTCGAGCAAATGCTGGTCGTACGTATACTGGAATTGAACTCTATTTCTGGGCCACCTGAGCACTCTTTACGGATTCCCAATTAGCTTCAGCTGGGCGGTGGGCGACACTTACGGTTCGAGGATGATATGCCATGCAGGTTTTTTTCATGATGTGCGTTTTGGGTCGCAGTCTTTTTACAACACTACACTCTCATCATGATTTAAGCGGTGTTACATAAATATAATTTAAATACTCCGAAGCACTTCGGTCAAAACTTCAGTGTCACTTTTGCATTATCGAGTCTTCCTGAGGCAGTTTGAGATACACAGTTACCATTTTTTCACAGTGTTTTTATCGTTGGACATTCTTGCATCTTGGCAAGTTCTGAAGCTCACAGAACCAATTAAAATTCGTATCGAGCGTGACAGATTTCTTCCGGATTGCAGAATTTTTTCAAAACAATTTTCTTGTTTTCCACCAGTGAAGTAAACTTTTTCGAACGACATGGTGTATTTTTTCCAGAACTTCCCCCTTGCTTTGAAGTGAAGTTTATCTGCGTAGCATATTTCCTGTCAGTCAGGTGGCACTGACCCCAATTAGGAAAATTTATTTTACAAATTCTTACCTGCTTGTTTAAGTTCCCGTGCGCGAGTTTCCTCAGTTCAGTGCAAGTTTGAAGGCTCCTTTTTTTCAGAGGGCTCGCTTTGGTTCTCTCCTGACTGCATTTTGCGCTTTGACTTTTAAATTATTGCGGAGTGAATAGCTACTTGAAAATTACGGGATGTTGAACATCTTGTATACGAAACTCCTTGTATGAATGACTTCTTTCATACACCCAAAAAATTAAAAAAACTTTTGAGTGAGAAGAATTTTTTTTCTAGACTCTGTGAAGGGTTAGAACGATGCTCCGCGTGTGGTAGCTCACAATTGCATCGCCTTGTGACTTTACTAACTTGCACATGAATTATGTCAACGAAGTAAAAATACCAGAAATCAATGAGTTTACTGAGCATGCCAAGAATATATCAGTTACAATCCCTGCATTGGTGCGTTAAGCCTCTGCTTTAGCTTTTACAATTTCTAAATTTACAATGAACTTGCCAGGTAACACAACTTCGTCCTAATCAATTAGATAACCAGCGTCAACACAGTTAAAGAAGTGGAGCAAAATAAGGCAGAAAAAGACGTCAACTAGTTCGTTTGATTGCCGTGACTCACGAGAAACCTGTTTACATTCTTTGAAATTTACTCACTGTACTTGACCTCTAAACAACTACTTTTCTATACCAATTCATCCTATCGGGCGAGGCGGTTTTATTGGAATTAACAGGCCTACTAACTCTGCAAACAAACCAAATGAGGCGACAGCACAGTTTGAAGTATTATCTTGACGTCGTTTTAAATGCAGCTTATCGTGGCTGATGACTAAGATGCCGGCTTGAAATTGAACAGCTGACAGGATAGTTTGGAAGGAACGCTCGCTTTAGGACACCATAAAATTTGACCATAAGAACAATATGTATGCCGCAATCCCACTTGGTCCCCAAATGCTGAACGTCTTTTTGTTCAAACTTCATTAGAAAAAATGGTAAACTTTGAGTTATTTGACCGGAAAAAAGGCCGCTCTGACAGCCCTACAGAGGTGAGTGGACGCCTTTACACCACAGACGAGGAGGAAACGCTCGGTTAGAAATTCATTGAGAGGCAAATTGACTTTGGTGTTTGTTTAATCAACCCTGAAATATTTCGAACACGAAAACCGATGCTGAACAGCATGGAACTTATGAGTCCATTAGTGTAATCTTCTCTGGAATTACTTATGCAGTGTTAAATAAATTGACGAGAAGTAATGAACGAAATTTTCAGAACGCGGATTGGAGTCGCGCACAAGCATTTAGTTCTTCATGAACGTTAAAATTTAATAATTTCCTGTGCTGTGCCTAGCAGACACACTCACGCACACATCCAGTTTCCATGTAGTCACACAATAAACATTACTAAAAATGCTAACATTCTTTTAAAGAACTTACGGATTACCAAAAATTTGGTACTTCAGTAAGAAAACGTAAAAAAATTGCTTCTGGGTGTATAATGTGCACAAGGTGTGTTTTCACACCCTGTGCATGGAACACGGTAGAGGAAACAAGGTAGGTTCAAACCATTCTTTTTTTGTTAATGGTGTGGTTTTGCTGACGTCACGACAACGAATTTTGCTGACGTCACGGCAGTGCTCATATTGAATCTGGTAGCACTGCTACCTGCAAATGCGTCTCCAATGCATGGCCTAACGTCATTGCGTTTTGGTGACGTCATAAAGTTTGTTTGAAATAAAGCCTTTCTGGTTGCTAGCCGAAGATGAGAGGGTGTATTTTTTCCCATAGAAATGACCCTAACTTGTTTCCTCCACCGTGGCATGGAAGCAGTAAAATTTGAAGAAGGATGAATGGTAGGCCCTATCATAAATTCCAATTGATGTAAAAACCTGGCATACGCTCACTTTTGTTAACAAGTCAAAGAAACGAGGCAAATAAACTTTAATCTATTGTACAAGAAAACCCAATTTATGGAAAGGAAATATAAAGCAAATTTTGATAATAATTCTAATAATAAATAAATTTGTAAACTTCTAATACACCTAATAATGAATAAATTTGTAAAATTCTAATGCACCTAATAATAAATAAATGAACAACTGCTATAATATTAAGGAATAATACACAGTTATTGTTTGCTTGTTTGGTCTATCTCTCTGTCAAGCTCTTTAAGAGTGCCATATGACCGTATCTGTGATACGAGTTTTCCCAGTGCACAAGTATAAGAATATTTTAATCGCGAATACCATTGGGATGAATACATTTGTTTGTCGTACATATCTGGAAGATTTATGCAAGGAAAATGTCGAATCCCATCATTTTTGACGGGTCGTGCACCCTAGTTTACTTTTAGTTAATCAACCGTTGAAATCTCTAAAATGGACAGCGAAAAAAATATTAAAGGCCAAGGTGTTCGTTCTGCAAGGCTATATTCTTTAAAATTTCATTTAAGGATAATTTTTCACAGTTATAAAAAATTTATAAGAAAAAATGCATATACAAATATAAATGAGTAAAAGAATTCTAAATTGGAAAGGCAGACAGATCATGTTTTATGGACATACGTAAGTATGTCACATACAGGTACGTATCGCAAGTGACGAATGTTAAAGATGGCAGCATTAGTAGAAATTGTGTTCAATATTTTTACCTTATATTCAAATAGGTTGTATCATTAGAATTTTCATATTCACAGCAATTTTTCAGGTCATCAATGGCAAAACTTAAAAGCAACAGCAGCATATAACATGTTTGGGCGTTGTTTTCAGTTGAGAAAATTGCGTGAGAAAATTCGGGGAAATACATTGAATTATGCAGCTAGGCAAAAAATGTCCGCGTAATTTCGCCACTGCATTGTATCATGAATACCATTATGAGTGTGACGCTAACAACCTTGTACTTTGTCCCTCATGATCTGCTGCTGCACTGGCTCATAAGCGGACAAAACACCGGTGATAGTGGATGGATGATTACTCCTTTGTTCAAAATGAACAATGTTAAGCAATTGTTAATAGACGCGAACTTAAAGCATCAATCCAGTGTATTTTTCAGAATTAAATTAGGTGTACGTACACGATCTCAAAGTACGTCAAAGGAAGAATTGTGTTTTATGGTTGGTGTCAGCACCCTGTTATTCGTTCGGTAGATGGTTAAGAAAAGCAGTTAACTTCCTGCTAAGCGCAAAAATATCACACTGCTACTTTCTTTTAATAGTACCGGAAATTGAAATGTGAAATAATCTTAGTCGAGTTCGTTGCAGGAAGAGGGGCTGATGTAAACTATTGACCACACTCAGGCTACAATACGAGCATGTATTTGTATACAGTATATAAAAAAAATGCATTTGCACGTATATTTTGTGATTTACGCGCCAGAAATTCAAGTGAATTATAACAGAGCAACGTAAGCAAATGAAATAATTTCTTCCGAGATAATTATATAATTATATATAATCAACCGGAGCTGCAATTGAGAAGAGTCGGCAACTCACTTGAAATGGAGTTGTTCGCATTAAATTTGACCTTAGTTGGACGCGAGCTCCAGAACTGAACATAATGAAGAAAGAAATGCAAAATTCAAGCCAGGCTGTTGGAATAATTCCAAATTATGGAATAAATCCTGCGGTTGTATACAGGCTGCAAAGGAACTGGTTGAATTGGAATCCTCCTGAAACAGTTGCGGCCAAAAACACCGAAAGTTACGGCTACGTAAGTTTACGACACATGATTTATACTCGCGCTATTTGAGCCTACAGAAGTGGATGCAATAAATGTTGTGTTGGAGAAATTTATGGATTAAAGACATTCAACAGTCCAAGCTATAACATCTGCTGCTCCAAGCTATAACATCAAGGAAACAAAGAATATTCGGAACTACGCTGGGGATCATATATACCCCGCTAAAATGCTCAATTCAGTAATGAAGTACTTATCTAAGATCAATTATATCTGATCTCAGATTTGAAACAAAATAATTTATTATCTTGATAAATAGGTCAATCGACTAAAATTGGTCATTGCTATGATAGTTTAATTCATGCATTTCATTTATACACAGATAAATATTTTCTTGAAATATTTCTATTCATGGTCATTAAAACGGAACTGCAGTTCGTCTATTTTGGCATTTTTAAAGAAGTGCAAATTAAGATCTGACGCTTCATGCTGTTTACGGAACGACCCCCAGGCATTGCGTAGCAGCACAGTTAACATCCGCCCCACATAGGAAAACTGAAGCGTTGGCATCGCACACGTGTGAAGACGATTAAAAATGTTTAGTTGCGTTCCATGAACTTTAAAAACGAATCTATCGTCAGTCAAGCAGACTCATTTGATAAAATCAGTTGCAAGTTTTATCATTTACATTCCATAACCAACAAAAAATGAATACACTTCCATCACCCAGTAGGTAAGACCAGTTACATGCTTCTCGATGTAAGTTTCAGAAAAACTGGAGATGAACACATTCGGTAAGTTCATTTGCATATTCCGTGATGTAGGCACCAGAAACAAAAAATGAATACATCATCACTCATTAGGGAAGGCGAGCTGCAAGTTTCATGATTTAGACTTGAGAAACAAGCCTCAAAACTTGCGGTTAATTGAACTCGGAGTAAATCGCGTAATTGTTTCAATGATTGGGAGCCATTAGAGAGGTGTTTTTTCCATCCACTCATGCTCTTAATGAGGCCAAATAAGCCTGCGAATGGAAGTTCTCTCAATGTTTAGGTTCGATGGATTTGAAGGAAACAGGTTTTCGCTGTAATACATTCGAGGAGAAAAATCGACACTCCTGGCGTATTGAAGGGAAAACATAATGGAGGTCACTGCAAAAAAAGGAAGTCTACTACTGGCCAGTAAAGTATGTATAACTGATCACTATTTATCCGTGCAGGAAATGGAATAATCGCCCCCATGACATACTGTTGGGAAGTTTTAGGAATGCCTGAAAAATACTAATAATCTCACCTATCACATGCTGTTACGAAGTTTTAGGAATGCCTGAAAAATACTTCAAGACTATAAACTAAGTTTATCAGCGAAGAAAACCAAATTTAGCGACACAAAAATGTTTCCCCCATTTCAGCAACTGAAAAATTCAGTTAAAGTCTCAAGATTTTGCATCATTCTCCCCATCGCACCGACGTTCTCCATACCCCACATATTGGATTAGAGCTTCACCAGCTCCGTAAAAACTTTCCGACTGTTGAAAATTGGCCGAAACATTTTAAGAGTTTGTACGTGGCGAAGTGAAAAAATTTCTACTGATTTCCAACGACTGTCATGAAATGAAATAAAAATCTTCTCAGAGTAAAAGTTTTTCTTATTATTTCTGAAAGTTACTTTTAAATTAACCATCGTAAGCGTAAATGACAGCAGTACATGTAGGGTAAAATAAATGTATTAAATTTTACGGCTCTGGCCTAAAATTTCCCACTGCGCGCTGGCAGGAAAAAACAAATCGAAAACAAAAGATTTAGAAAACTTTAGCGTACATTTTCCATATCCACCCTGTTTATATTAGAATACAAGAAATTATATTCAGCACTTTAAAATCTCCTCATCTAGCTTTAAGCGTTTAGATTTCCTACAGACACATTGCGATCAATGTTGTCAATGTCCTTTTAGTTATTATTAGACGGAAATTGAAACTAATGAATACCTTGATATTATTTTGGTTTTATTCTTGATTTAACTATTTTGAATAAACCATTTTTGAGGGCTTCGTTACGTGAATAATTCAAAAAAATATTGCTATATTGTAATGCACGAAAAGCGAAGTACAAATTCCATTCGATAAAATCGAGAGTCAACAATTGCGAACATTTGAAAAATAGTAATTTTCAATGGATAAGCTTTACAAACTTATGAGGAAACGGTAAAAAACGGCTCCACGGTAAATAAAATGCGAAAACTGCAAAACAGAAAACATAAAATTAGCGTTGCAAATACTGCAAATCGATATCAGGCGTGTACCCTTGCGTACACAATGGGGTTGACTGCATTCAGTGCCCGCCCTACACTGCAGAGGTGCTCGAGTGTTGCTGGTACACACAATCAAAGCACGGGTCGTGTGCCAAAAGTGCGTTGACAAGCTGTATATGAACCGAAAACGCGCCGTCAAGTGAATGCTATTTCTAGGCTGAGGGCAGCTGAGGAGAAGGCTGCGAACTGCTTCGCCGAACACGAAGGAGCTCACTCAACTGTTCGAATTGCTCATTCAGAATACACGAGAACGAGCCTCGATTGCAGGCTGGTCGCCCCATCGAGCTGGTGAGTACATTTATCTATAATTTTAGGCAATTTATTTACCACAAGCCATACAGCAATAGATAATTTTGCACGTCTAGCCTTGAGTTTTTTTTTGAGTTTTGGGTATTTTTTGAGCTTTTCTTGCGGTTACGTACGATGCTGTTGAGCCCACAGAAACTGTAGGATCAACTTTTTGCAATGAATACCTGAAATTTTCTACCTTATTCTTTGAAATTTCCCTGGGACAAAATAAATTCAGGATATGTATAAGTTATGTGTCGTATAAACTTGAAGCATCAAATACCTCAACTGCGCGTCAGAGAAAAACCATGATTAACTTTCAATATGCCAAAGAAGTGGCTGGCTCAGACCTTGTTTATAAGATGTCCTCGCTTGCCCGCAGTTGAAGTAGAAAGCTCGTCTGTTTTAAGCTATCTTTTAACGCGGCTTCATCCCAGGCCTGAAATAATTAACAAAGCTATCAGACACCGCCGCCACTTCCTGAGATCAAGAGGGACGGGAGCGCGACGGCTAATAATGCTATCACGCAAAGTTAAAAAAGTCGCCGCAAACAAGAATGAAATGTTTTCTTCTAGAGACATTGTTTTCCGCATAATTTTGATCTCATTTCATCACACAAAATACAGGAAATTATTCATGGAAATGACACTTTTCTTAATAATCTTACGACCTCTCTCGACGGCGGTTTTAACGCCTTTCACTTAGAGAAAAATCAAGCTTTCGACCTGTATGCGCAACTTTTATGAACTCGCAGTGAAGCTTATACCGAGTTCGAGGGAATATGATAAATTGATTAAACACAGACTTGGATAGACATGACATTTGACACAGAGATATGCATCAAAACACGAAATAATAGCTTCATATTGTTCAGAATGAGTGTTGTCTACGCACGCAAAAACTTGGGAAACCTGCTTCGTTAACATTCGACTCACCCTCCAATAGATGAAACTAAAATAAATATTTACAGTCTTTGAGAATGGAACATATTTCCTGCAGGTTGTAAGCTGACAAACATGAAGGCAGTGCGTGTTCCTGAGAGCTAAATATTTGCACACGCATCCTGGGCGCGTGAACTACGAGTCACTGAGTCAGTTAAGCTAGATGCTCTTTTACAAAAACGCTGTAAGTTATAAGTCCTTGATTCAATTGGGTTAGATGCTCGTTTTACTAAAATGCTCTAAGTTATAAGTCCTTGATTCAATTGGGTTAGATGCTCGTTTTGCATAAATGCTCTCAGTTGAAGTCCTTGATTCCATTGGGCTAGATGCTCGGTTTACAAAACGCTGTAAGTTATTAGTCATTGATTCAATTGGGTTAGATGCTCATTTACAAAAACGCTGTAAGTTGAAGTTCTTGATTCAATTGGGTTATATGATGTTTTCACAAAGATGGGTTAAATAACAAGTCAATTATTTAGTTCGGTTAAATATCGTTTTAAAATAGCAGTGTGAACTGCAAGTATCTGAGTCAGATTGATTAAATACCGCGAAACGTTTATGCGATTTTGTAAATACGTTGCGAGTCACGAGTTACTGAATCTAATCGATTAGAAGCTCGTTTTACACAAATGCTGTGAATTACGAGTCACTGTGTCAGTGACTTCAGACGACTGAACGATAATATCGACTTCAGGACTAAATTTTGCTCCAACAACAAATCAGTAAAACTACTTCAATAACTCTTGGATTCTACCGATGCTAAAAACGAACAAAATAAGTTTAACCTATCAAATACCAACTACATACAGCGTAACAAATATTTGCCAATTTCACGATAAGGCAACACAATATGCATGTGGTTATCGTTTTGAAAAATTAGAATCGCTTCCGTGTCTCCAAGAAGATTTTTTCAGGAAAAAATCTGCCTTCTCCCTAATTAATCTTCCTGAAATGCCCAACTTCTGTCGGCTTGAGCAAACTTGACTCGATTCGTCCTAAGCAGATCAAGTGTCGAAGGAAGGCTGCGCGGGTTGGCTGCCGTCGTATAACGCTGTTGGGAGTCGAATTGGGCTTTGTAGTCATTAGCAGGCGTCTCTTACGATTACAGAGGCTGGGATTTGCAAATACTCGCGCTATACCGAATTCGAGGGCAAACGATAAATGGACTAAAAACAGACTAGGATAGACATGACATTTGGCATAGAGATTAGCGTCAAAACACGAATAGTAAACACAAAATAATACGTGTATATTGTACGAAATGAGTGTTGTCCTAGTCATTTCTTTCATGAGACTTGGGCCAATAAAGTCAGTCACTATAATCTGTCCAGCAACCGGACCTCTAACATTTAGAGTTCTTTAAACCTTACTGATATAATAAGCTAACGCTGAAGAGATCAGCGTTAATAAGCTAACATGATAAAGATTGACCAACCTATTCTAAATTGACATTGATATTTCAATTGCATTTGTCTTTCAATATTTAGCTCTTCGAAGAGCTAGTATGTAAGACCCGTAAGAGACCGGAGTTAATGCCATCAACTTTCTGCTCATTAAATCAAAGGACGAAACAGAAGTCGCCTAATTTAGTGGCGTTAAAAATTATAGCTTCTGTTTAAGCAGAGAATGCTCTTGGTTGTAGGTCACGTAAGTTGATTACGGTAAAGTTGCTTAGACATTTAAGGCGACTTAAAAATCACGATCGCAGACCATTCAGAAAATACTGTATCTTCTGCAGTACAATGAAAATCAAATGCTCCAATTTTCAATAGGCTGTTTTTTATATATAATGAAGCCATAAGTTTCCTAATGAAAAAACTGAGAAGAATAAAAGATTTTCAATTTTAAAACGGGTGTTGAAACTCGTTTAAGCAAAACTTCATTTGAATTAAGCAAGTAATATTCATGAGAGAGAGCATGCACGGTCATGAAAAGCTTCTATAGTGACTATAACAACCTGTTTAGAACTCGAGGGCAAAATTTTGAGTTTACAGCTGCAGAGCTCAGACTTATCAGCAGATTTATGAATGACGTGCTGCATGAATCTCTGCGTGCACATTCCATCGTAGTGGCTCGTCCGAACGCTTTGTCGTGACTTTTTTTTTGTAGTTCACATTATTGGTAGCAAGTACCTTTGAGAAGATAATTGCAAATAGTCATTCTCAAAATATTCTAAAGGACTTTAGCTTTTACAAAGTTCTCATTGATTTGATTCAAATTATTGTTATTCATACATATTTTTTGCACCGCAAGAAAAGATCTGTACCTGATAAAATATTCGAAATGAGTCATTGGGTGCCATATTTTTCTATTTATTGAGAATTGAAGGAATTAAACCGTGTTTCCTCGAAAATTTTTTTGTGGTGAGTTCAAATAATTAAATTTTTTAGCAAAACCTTAAGCTCTTTTTTTATTAATGAAGAACTGAAGGGATGAGACTCTTTGACATCGAATATTTTTTACTAGCATAAATTATTGAAATTTTAAGCAAAAACTCAAGCTCTTTATAGAAGTAACGGAAATGACCTCATGACACCACGCCTTTAGCCGCTCATCATATGATTTAAAGAACAACATGCGCATCAAGAAAATCCAAGAAACCTTGTAATCAGAACTGAATTTTATAAAGTCGATTTTTCTGAATTCTTTCTCGATCTACATATGCATTAATGCTTGTTCTTCCAGCTTCCATAATGTCGTCGTCACGATTACATCTTCAACATTTTGAAATTAGACACAGTCTTCAAGTCGATCATAATTCTTCTCCCATTTCTTGTCTTATGATAATTATCAATTTGATAATAATAATTCCTGGGCTGCAAAAACAATTCACAATTTCAAGTATAATGTCTACAAGATCATATCATTTAAGCTATTGAATTTATGCAAAATACAGTTTCTAGAATTGGTTGTTACGTAGCGGGGACGCTCTTATGTTTGGCCACTACTCAGATCTCTCTCAAATGTTTGGCCACTAAATGTTTGGCCACTACTCAGATCTCTCTCAAATCGCTGCTCGAGCCTTCTACGTGATGTCAGAACCTGATACCCATGTCAATCTTGACCAACATTTTATTTATCTCAGAGCATAAATTAACAAGAAATTATTGGCAAATTTATCGCTGAAGTTTCTAGGAAGAATATTTAAAAACACAGCAACGTCTTTGTAAACGTAAAGGTGAATTTGCATCTATTTTCGGCTTCAATGAAATCGGTGTCGTTAGTCACTCTCGAGACACGTAAGGTCTTTGTTTGAGGGAACCAAGCGCTTGATTTTAGAGAGAGGGATTCTTGCTCTAGCCACGAGAACGAAGAGGAGTTGGACTGTTCCATCCTCAATTCTACCCGCCTTTGAGGCTCGGTTTGTGAAAATTTCCAGGGAGCAAAATTGGATTAATTGCTCTGTTGTTGATCTCAGCCCAAAAGGGATTCTCGTGGTACAAATACCAAAATTAAATAAGGTTGATGAAGTCAGGTCAATCTTGTGATACTCCCTGCCAATCCGAGCCGAAACCGTATCACGTTTTACATCAACGACCGCTCATCTCCAGGACAGTATTTTAAATACATCTGGCCAACTTGTCAGTCTCTTTTAGTTATTCTCAGGTTTATAATCATGTCATTGAGAAAATTTTACCAAGTGTGAATCCATTTTGCTTTATTTTGCTTTATTTCCAGCTTAAAAAGATGGAAAAGCTTGACTTCGTCTCATTGCATTGTTTCTGAATGCTACCTGGAAATATTAATACCTGAAGCTAAGCTGCGTGCCGTTATGTTTGAACATTTTTCACGTATCAAACGATGAACAAAATTCTGTTAGTTTGTAAATGATGGTATTGAAACAATTATTATATACATATAAGTGATGGTATTGAAACAGTTTGGTTGCTATTTAGTTTTGAAACTGCATTATCTAAAAATTATATGACATCGTGTCCATGAGACCCTTGATTTATGTACGGTATTTGAATCGTTATTGATCCACTTATATAACATATTATTGTCTTGCATCTGTGGTCTGTGAGCGGGGCAGCTTAATGAAAATGATTTTCAAGACGACAAAAGTTGAGATCCAGCAAAAGGTTTATGCACAAAGAACAAAAACACACAAATAAAAAAGGGATCACGAAAATAACAAAGGATGTTGGCATGAATACGAAATGAAATTGGTATCAGAGGGACGATTGTTTTTAAAAAGGTTTTACTTTGATGGAGACCTTAGCGCTGGAACCGGCTTATGTGATAGAATGTTAAACGTGTGGGAAATATTTGAGAAGCAGAGTCGGTATTTAAGGGGATAAAAATAAGCACCAGCAATTAAGGGCATTGTGTTGGGTTTGTGGGGATAACTTGGGAGCAGACTTTTGAGGTTACATAATTGGCCACAAAATATATTGTACTTGAGTGGCTTAGGTTGTAGAGAATTAAAAACAGATTGTACCGGTTGAAGCTACATAAAATGAATAATAGATAATACAGGTTGTATAAGAATAAATAATACCGGTTGAGGTTGCATAAAAAATAATAAATTGTACCGGTTGACGTTGTGCATGAATAAATAATAGATTGTACCGGTTAAGGTTGCATTAGAATAAATAATAGATTGTGGCGGTTGAAGTTGTATGCAAATAAATAATAGACTGTATAGGCTGGTGAAGCATAAGCGGGAACAATAAACGAGTTGCGATGGAGAAAATGGTATACATAAATGCAACTATTCCTGCGCTAACGGATTTCGCATTCTAAAATAACTTTCAACTTTCAATAGTTTTTCACACATTGAGTATTGGAAGTGACTGAGCACGCGAATGATGGAGTTTTGTGAAATTTCAAAGGAGAAAGTCCAAATTTAAAAAAAACAAGTAAAAGGATATTTTTCTGCATTCAAGTGTGATACATATTCAGTTGTATGAAACATTGATTTTCAAATGCCTGATAACTTACAGCGTGACGCAATAACGGTTGCATTCGATTTAGCTGGTTTTCGCTTCCGACATCTGGTTTGGGTGGAATATAATTATAGCTATAAAATTTTAGTTATGAAGAAACTACATAAATACAGCTTAATGTTCCTAACGCGGAGAATCCTAACGTGGCGAACGTGAGCTGATGTTGCTGGGTATCGTGACCTTACCTCATCTTTTTGTGTATTGTTTTGGTTCCGCTTCAATCATCCCATTTAGACGGTCATCATTTCCATGTTATGAATCTTCAAGAATATTTTCGTGGATGCAATGTTTTAATTATTTTTTAATGATCTCTACGTCTTCAAATCATTTCAAAATATTTATTCTCCTAAAGAAATGGAGTCAATAGTTAGCAAGAAGTTTCGTCTCCTCGAATATCACCAATTAATGGAACAAGCGTTTGAATACAAATTATAGTAACTAGTGCACACCCTTTTATTTGAAATGAAAAAGAGGGCGAAATGATAGAAAGGTCGTAAGAAATTAAAAAAATACAATCTCTCGAGAGTTGATGAGGCCGCGTGAACACGGCCCGTCAAAATATATAGGACTGGAGCTTGTATCGCAGATACGCTCATCACACACTCCAGGCTGGCTTCGGACAGACCGATGGACGGACGCGGCTCTTATTATATACCATTTACAAGTTGATTTGCTCCAAATAATTTTTGATTTGCTCCTCGTGAAAATAGAATTGCTCCAAGTGAATTTTGATTTGCTCCTCGTGAAAATAGAATTGCTCCAAGTGAATTTTGATTTGCTCCTCGTGAAAATAGAATTACTCCAAGTGAATTTGTGAATTTTGATTTGCTCTTCGTGAAAATAGAATTGCTCCAAGTGAATTTTGATTTGCTCCTCGTGAAAATAGAATTGCTCTAAGTGAAATTTGATTTGATCCTAATGAAAGTAAAATTGCTCCAAGTGGAATTTGATTTGCTCTTTGTCAATTTGATATCGATATAAATAATTTTTAGTTTGTTAGAATTACAATATAAAAATTACGTGATATTTTTTTCCACTTGTGCATTTAAAATATATAAAATACTATATATTACCCTAACCACAGGGTTGAACCTTGGTCTGGACCTTGTTTGATTGCCATATCTGTGCTCTCATGGTTAATTAATATTAATTAGTAGATATTTAAATTTTATTTAATGTTAAATAATAATTAATTACCTTTCAATCAATTTTGCAAAAATCCTAGTTCATTGATTTCTTCTTTAATTATTTACCCTATCTGTAAAAGGCCTATAAGGAAAGGAACCCTATAAGCAATTACCCAAGGGTTGTTTCCTACCGACGATCATCCGGTAGATGACACCTTATCAAATAAACCATTATTATTATCTTCATTAAACATGTTTAGGTCGCAAACCCTGGCAAAATAGGACAATAAATTGATAGAAAGCGTTTGAAAATAAAAAAAAACAAATATATATTTTTCTTATAACTTGTGCACAAATGCATTTTGATGGAGAAGTACAGTAATGTTATCGAAAGAATAATACTGCCGAAACGTCATAACTAAACATCACAAAATGAAATGTAAAGCATATATTACAAAGTTTGCACAAGTTTTGATAATTATTTCCTCATTAACATATTTCCATTATTTTTATTAATATTATTATACAATAATAATAATGAGTGATAGCTGGAAGATAAGTGACGGGTCTCTTGCCTCTCCTCCGTCCCAGTCAACTGATCCTGTTGAAAAAATATATAGTTGGATATTAAGAATAGGATTGCTATCCAACCAATGAATATTCTGAGTACGAAATACCTTTAATAGTTATTATTATATAAGAAAGTTTTAGCCTCCATTAACCACGACAAAGATGTTCTAAGAGAGGAAAGAGGAAGGCACCATTTAGTGTGGAGTTAAGGGAACGCGGAATCTATGCACAAGGTGCACGGAAACAGTAAGCTAGGAAAGAAGTTCATGAAACAAGAAAAAAGTTGAAGGAGAAAGTAGTAGTAGGTGCTGAAAAACAGGACAGCAGTGAACCGAAAAATGATGGTCCGTATCAAAACAAAAAATTATTTTATTACAACAAAAAGGAAGCCTACCTAACCTTCAGCTCGGGCCCTCACATGGTTCCCCTGGGAGCGCTAATTCCCACAGATACAATAGCTGTATCCCCCTGAGGAAACATTTCTATAAGATCTCTTTGATCAACGTCATGATCTTGTTGTACTTTTCTGCGAAGTTTTGAGAGAGTAATCGAAGCATTTTCTTCTATGGCTGTTGTCAGTGTCCTCAATATTTTGGGACATTTCTTATATTATTTGTTCCTTTCTTCTTAGACATGACTTCCTTATTTTACATCCACCTGTATGCAGTCTTAACATTTATTCCAAGTGCGTTTGCAACTTTCTTTTAGTCCTCTTCATTTTTGAAAGTTTTTATTATTCTCTGTCTGTCTCACGCACTTGTTTTATTATACTTCATCTATATATATAGAAGGATTTGGTTTCTGACAGATGAAGATGTTTGGAGTTTAGGTGGACACTTATTGCTGATGAAGACAGCATGTATACACAAGGTGCGACGTGATGTGCAGCAGTGTGCAACGTGGCAGTATCTCTGTGATGCTTCTTTGATCAAAGTGTCTGAGGTACGAATCCTCTGTCTAATGGTTTGACAATGAGTAATGTTCATACACCGAAAATTACATTCTGAATTTTTTTGTAAATTATACCCAGCAAAAACTCTATCTTTGAGCGCATTATTGGAATAAAATTACTTTACAAAGAAAAATAAATTTTGCTAAGATTCTTTCAAATAACTTTATAAAGCCTGTAAAATACTTATGTAATAATTTAAAATTGAAAAAGAGCAAATCAAATTTCACTTGGAGCAATTCTACTTTCATTAGGATCAAATCAAATTTCACTTAGAGCAATTCTATTTTCACGAGGAGCAAATCAAAATTCACTTGGAGCAATTCTATTTTCACGAGGAGCAAATCAAAATTCACTTGGAGCAATTCTATTTTCACGAGGAGCAAATCAAAATTCACTTGGAGCAATTCTATTTTCACGAGGAGCAAATCAAAATTCACTTGGAGCAATTCTATTTTCACGAGGAGCAAATCAAAATTCACTTGGAGCAATTCTACTTTCACGAGGAGCAAATCAAAATTCATTTGGAGCAAATCAACTTGTAAATGGTATAGTATAGATTCTAATTAATTATAATTAATACTGCGTTCCTACTTGAAAGTTATCTTATATTAGTAATATTTTAATATAACATTGAGCGTTTTATCGGCAAATTTGAAGATTGGATATACCTATGTAGAACGATGGCCAACCGTTTAGTGATAAGATATTAAAGAAGCGTTTGGACGAACTGAGACACAAGTGTTACTTCCAAGGTATTCAACTTCTGTACAGAGATAAGGTGCTGTGATGCTGATAAATAAAGCGAGGTCCCTATTTGTGCTAATTAGGTCCATAATTAGCAGCTTATGGGACAAATTTTCACAGGGACAGAAACACTGCATCTATCAAAAGGAATATAAGGCAGGTTGCTGAATCCGAAAATATTTTACTTCAAAATACTGGCATCTTGAAAATCAAGCAGAGCTCCCGGAGAGACGAAGCCACCTCTTAGAATGAAACCCTTTCCCTTAGCAACGCCTTCAAATGTGTCTGAGATGAAATTTTGTTGAAGGCCGATACTTTAAGAAAACGTGCTAATGCAAAACAAAGGCTCCTACCTATTTTTACTGTTCTTTTGAACCATCTTCATCACGATAAATTTTCTGCAGCACCATTATCTACACACTACATGAGCCTAAAAAATACTTTAAGGTCATCCCGCATCATTTTTTCACATCAATTTGCCCAGTCATTGGCGTTATAATCGCTCTGCAAATTCTGCAACATTGTTTATTTCGGATATAAAGCCATAATCTTTGTCGAGCCGTATTCCTTGTGGTTGCTTTAGACCTTGCTCCATTTTTCAGCGTAGGCAGGCATTGCGTGCTCGAGATTCCTGGATCGAGGACTGATAAATAAAGGTAGAGCGAAAATGCCTCAGTTTCGCGCGTCAGTTTTCGTTCCATTAACATGCGTTAACTAGGTCGCGCCGAGCGGTATTTGACGAAATTCTTTTCCTCGCTCTGTGACTCATCACCTCATGGGACCATTTTATGAGTTTTGTGTACCAGCCGCATGTACCGTGTACCAGTCACATGTACCGTGTACCAGTCACATGTACCGTGTACCAGTCACATGTACCGTGTACCAGTCACATGTACCGTGTACCAGTCACATGTACCGTGTACCAGTCACATGTACCGTGTACCAGTCACATGTACCGTGTACCAGTCACATGTACCGTGTACCAGTCACATGTACCAGTCACATGTACCAGTCACAAGTACCGTGTACCAGTCACATGTACCGTGTACCAGCCGCATGTACCGTATACCAGTCACATGTACCGTGTACCAGTCACATGTACCGTGTACCAGTCACATGTACCGTGTACCAGTCACATGTACCGTGTACCAGTCACATGTACCGTGTACCAGTCACATGTACCAGTCACATGTACCAGTCACAAGTACCGTGTACCAGTCACATGTACCGTGTACCAGCCGCATGTACCGTATACCAGTCACATGTACCGTGTACCAGTCACATGTACCGTGTATCAGTCACATGTACCGTGTACCAGTCACATATACCAGTCACATGTACCAGTCACAAGTACCGTGTACCAGTCACATGTACCGTGTACCAGTCACATGTACCGTTTACCAGTCACATGTACCATGTACCAGTCACATGTACCGTTTAGCAGTCACATGTACCGTGTACCAGTCACATGTACCGTGTACCGGTCACATGTACCGTGTACCGGTCACTTGTACCGTGTACCAGTCACATGTACCAGTCCCATGTACCGTGTACCAGTCATATGTACCGTGTACTAGTCACATGTACCAGTCCCATGTACCGTGTACCGGTCACATGTACCGTGTACCAGTCATATGTACCAGTCCCATGTACCGTGTACCAGTCATATGTACCGTGTACTAGTCACATGTACCGTGTACCAGTCACATGTACCGTGTACCAGTCACATGTACCGTGTACCAGTCACATGTACCGTGTACCGGTCACTTGTACCGTGTACCAGTCACATGTACCAGTCCCATGTACCGTGTACCAGTCATATGTACCGTGTACTAGTCACATGTACCGTGTACCGGTCACATGTACCGTGTACCGGTCACATGTACCGTGTACCAGTCACATGTACCAGCCCCATGTACCGTGTACCAGTCATATGTACCGTTTACCAGTCACATCTATCGTGTACCAGCCACATGTACCGTGTACCAGTCACATGTACCGTGTACCAGTCACATGTGCCGTGTACCAGTCACATGTACCGTGTACCAGTTGCAGGTACCGTGCACCAGCCACATGTACCTTGTACCAGTCACATGTACCGTGTACCAGCCACATGTACCGTGTACCAGTCACATGTACCGTGTACCAGTTACATGTACTGTGTACCAGTCACATGTACCGTGTACCAGCAACATGTACCGTGTACGAGCCACATGTACCGTGTACCAGTCACATGTACCGTGTACCAGTCACATGTACCAGCCCCATGTACCGTGTACCAGTCATATGTACCGTGTACTAGTCACATGTACCGTGTACCAGTCACATGTACCGTGTACCAGTCGCATGTACGGTGTACCAGTCACATGTATCGTGTACCAGCCACATGTACCGTGTACAAGTCACATGTACCGTGTACCAGTCACATGTGCCGTGTACCAGTCACATGTACCGTGTACCAGTTGCATGTACCGTGTACCAGCCACATGTACCTTGTGCCAGTCACATGTACCGTGTACCAGCCACATGTACCGTGTACCAGTCACATGTACCGTGTACCAGTCACATGTACCGTGTACCAGTCACATGCACCGTGTACCAGTCACATGTACCGTGTACCAGTCACATGTACCGTGTACCAGTCACATGTACCGTGTACCAGTCACATGTACCGTGTACCAGTCACATGTACCGTGTACCAGTCACATGTACCGTGTACCAGCCACACGGGAATCTAACTCACAATCCCTCACGCGAAGGCGCGTGCTGGTAACCACTAAGCGCCGGTGACCACAAAACAACAACCATTTCCAGGCCCTCGACAATTTGATTATTTTTTCATCGCGGTTTGTTTGAGTAAAATTGAAAGCAAATAAAATTAATTCCATTGGCGCACCAGTTGAACACTCCTTACTTCTGGTATTAGGATTATGAAAAAATGTGTGCGACTTGCATATATTCCCATTACCGTATATAATATTATCAGCATAGATCATTCTAAAAAAAACGTTTATTTTCCAAGTTGCCACATGAGATACATGCCAACATATTGGCTTTTAAAACAGTGTTCCGTGAGTGTTCCGTGACTCACAATCTACATAGTATCATTTGAAACTTGAATAAGAAATTCAGTTGTAAACTCAGCAACTTTTGCAGAACGTATTTTCTCACAAGAAGTCTAAGCCTTTCATAAGTGTTTGCTCTAAAAAGCTCCCACGAAATGAAAAAATTGTGCAGAGTTCTCGACAAAAAGACTGCTCAATGAGTTCTACTTTGATATTCTAGTCAGTATGTTTTGTCATTATGTTTAGGAGCTTTTGAAATGCGTCCACTAAGCAATATTCCATTCTCGGGAAATAATACGCTTTAAAGTAAATTCCTCTAAGGAGGGCTTGCTGCCTCGCTCGAGTTGCATTCTTGCTAGACGAGTGCGAGTCGAGTGCTCATCTTCTCACGGCGCTGCTGACGCAACAGAGAAATTTGGACTTTGAAGCGGTACTTTTTTCATACGCGCTTCCGGTCAGGACGCTAGCGAAGAACGCGTGAAGTCATGCGTGAAGCGGTAGCAAGCGACACTTTGTGTTCTAACAGTATTTCCTCCTAAAAAGTATTCAATGGAAGGATATGTTTTTATTAGATTAGAATAAATAAGATAACAAGTCATTTTAATGCTCTCTAACCAGAACAAAAGTGGTCCGAACGTGGGAATAATGAAGGCATTATTAATCATTTTAATGCTCTCTAACCAGAACAAAAGTGTTCCAAAGATAGCAATAATGAAGGCATTATTAGGTATGGAATTACGGAACGCAGAATTTATGTTCAAGGCGTGTTCCCACAAAAAAATCTCCTGCCAACCAAAACAATAAGTTAGGAATGAAGTTTATGAAACTAGATGAAAGTTTCAGAAGCTGAAAAACAGGTGAGCAATGAACTGAAAAAAGATGGTCCATATCAAAATGAATAACTTATTCTATTTCAACAAAGAGAAGGCCCACTCAACACTCATCTCGAGACCTTCCATTTCCTCCTAAGAGCGTTAATTCCCACAGTTTCAACAGCTGTATTTCCGTAAGGGGGAAATATAATTATTTTAAAGAAAAAACAGCAAGTTAAGAACATAAACATCTTGGCAGGCGAGACCTCGACTAGCCTTCATTAGATGAAACAAGAGTTGTTGTGTTGCTTAGTGGGTGCTGGTTTTAACAGACAAAGAATTCTCCCTCGACTGCTCTGCAGACCAGGGCTTTAGATGTTCTGTGAGGCGTAGGCATCACCCAGGATAGGCTCTAACCCTTCGCGGAGGTTGCAAGGAACCATCTCACCTACTTCATTACTGATGAACTCTGAGGCGATGGACGGGCAGAAAGTTTGTGTTTTGTGACGACAAGAGAATTTTTTTCTGTTGGTTAGCTTTTAATGTTATTCATTTTGTTCTTTCTGCGACAGTACAAATTGAAACGGGTAATTTAAGGGAATAGTAGAAATCTCTTCTTCAAATGTATGTCATAGCGCCTTAAGAAACTTTGAAAATAGCAATAGTTTGTCTGTTGTGATACTAAATGTTTCATTGAAATATGTTATGTCATATGTTTCATGTTTATGTTACATGTCATATAGTTCATTGAAATATCTCATGTATCACATGATAGAATGGTATTCAAACATGACTTGGAGCTGACACCTTGGTCACACACGTCATCATGTCTTTTCTTTGTTAAACAGTCGAGAAAGAACACAGACTAATATGCAGAGAGCTTGCCGCACATTTCGTGCCGCCCACACCCTGCACACACAGACAAATTCTTGTGATGCAAATGTGGACAAGATAAAAATGTGTGAGGGTCTGAGCCCTCACAACTCGAGAACGCAGTAACAGAATTAATTTGTTAGAAAAACTCAGAGAGAACACACCTATAGTCTTCCATTTAAATGGTCGTTCTTCATGGCCGAAAGCATGGTTATACGTATCATGAAATACCCCAACGTGCATGGAAAAAACTGTTCCTGCTTTTATTCAACTCTTATTTCTTACGAAGTATGCCATGTGAAAATTGAAAGACTTTTAAAGAAACTACTTTATCAGAAAGAATCAGTCGAGTTGAGGGGAACGTTAAAGAAAAATTATCAATCCACAAAGGATGAAATACGGCTTGACTTGCACATAGTCAGTTTGTTCTCAGTAATCGTCCGAAAATTTTACAGACGCAGTTAAATTCTGATATAAATTTCGTTGCGAAAGTGAAGGAAATAACTTCTAGTCGCATGAGGCAGTTCACGAACGAGGTAACGGCAGACAAGTTTATTAAGGCGTCGCTGTTAGCATCACACTCGGCTTAAGCTAACAAGTACTTCACTTCAACGTTAATATTTTGTGTAAACTGTAAATGCAATATTGCTCATGGACAATTCTGAAGTAAATTCACTAAATTTAATTAAAATCACTACTGAATTTTTTCAGTTGCTTCATCACTAATTTGTTGGAGCGAATGATGATCAAAATACAAGTTTGTATTTTGCGTTGATTGAAATCATAGCTTCACGTAAGTGTTGCTCTACTGACTTATGATCGCAACCTCGTTCTCGGTAGACTTGTTACAACTGAGAAACTACAATCCCATTTGCCTGATTTTACTTCGCCCGCAGATGATTTTGTACTAACAGTGAAGAAAATTTCAGTGTCAGGGCTTGAGAGTCACTGGGCTGCTAAAGTTCCAGTAGTTCCTGTAATTGCTCAAGGAATCAATAGCCAATACATACCTGAGCAAAAATTTCGAATTTGAGAAAAGAAATATTACAAAATTGTGTTCATTTAAAAAAACAATGAGCTGTCTTGTGACCCTACACCACGGTAGAGGAAACAAGGTAGGGTTATTTCTATTGGAGAAAATACACATCATCTTGTTCGGCTAGCCATTAGAAAGGCTTTATTTCAAACAAACTTTATGATGTCACCAAAACGCAATGTCGTTAAACCAATAGTGGAGCCAGATTTGGGGGTAGCAGTGCTACCAGAAGCAATATGAGCGCTGCTATTGGTTCGTTGCCGTGATGTCAGTCAGCAAGCCCACACAGTCAATGAAAAAAAGACTGGTTTGACCATACCTTGTTTCTTCTACCGTGGTATTAATCCATCAGATTCGAGTAGGAATGAATATCACGTGAATTCTTAGGAAATAGGAACGTGCGTAGCGTGAATCACTATTATAATAGGAGCCGCATCCGTCCGTCCGTCCGTGGGTCACATACACCAGCAGAAAGTGTGAGATGAGCGTATCTGTGATACAAGCTTCATCAACTCCACAATTTTCGGTGCCTTAACCCAGCAGATTGGGAGTCGGAATGAATATCACGTGTATTGGTTGGTTAGATTAGATTGAATAGAATATCAGCAGTTGAGACTTGGGAAAGTATTGGAAAGCCATAGAATAGCATGGGAAATCATGGGAAAGCCATGTTGAAGCGCAGTTCGTCCTATATCTAATCCTGTCATATTTTTTTGCCGGGCCGTGTGCACTCGTAATTATATATCTTGACGGGCCGTGTGCACTCGGCCTCATCAACTCTCGAGAAATTAAATTTTTTATTTATTACGGCCTTTCTTTCATTTCGCCGTCTTTTTTATTTCAGGTAAAGGGGTTTGACTAGTAAAACATAATGAAAGCTGGCAGGTCAGATCAGTGAGAAAGGAAGGGATTGCGATGAAAAGCCAATCAAAATGAGTGGTAATCAGTTGCCTCACAATATACAACCATCTTTACTGCTTGAGATGACCGCGTGAAATCAAGAACATGGAGACAA
Organism: Morinoia aosen; assembly: GCA_030386875.1. Lineage (NCBI taxonomy): Eukaryota > Metazoa > Arthropoda > Malacostraca > Amphipoda > Talitridae > Morinoia > Morinoia aosen. The sequence goes on along the minus strand of CM059573.1, from coordinate 19,993,364 downwards.
GCGTTGCTTTAAATTATGTGTGATAATTAAAACAATTCAGCCACGAACATTTTTCGATGTTTTTGTGATAAAAAGAAAATTTTCTAAATTTTCAATGCATGTTCATTAAGTTCCCAAATTTTGAAAAAATAATGCTTATATGAGGTTTCAGAAATTTTGTGCGTAATCTTTATTTTTATTTAATTATTATTGTACTCCACAATAGGCCCAGTATAATGAGCAGGACCAGGATCAAGTGAGTTCAAAGCCATTAGCTCAAAAAGGAGTCTTGTGACGCTAAAAAAGGAAGGAAATTCTCGTCTGATTCTTCTTTTTCAGCCCACCAGAAACCTTAGAGCCACTGAAGTCGGAAATACAGTAGTTTTTTGGTTATAAATGACGACTCAAAAGATCAACAAAACTTTAATTTCTATTCGGCAGTTGTAGAGACAGATTTCCTTCAATCTTTTGGGACTAAACTCGCCAAAAAAATCTGTTCACTGCTGAACAGCAGCAAGAGATAAGACCGTCCGAAAAACGTCCCATGTACAAGTTTTGAGGGAAAAAGTTTCGGATTCCCCATGGCCTTCTTCCGCTCGCATCGTCGCTGTTGATGTCTTGGTTCAGAACTCCAGCGGGGGGAACGCACAAGAAATAAGTTACGATTTTGTAAAGACGATCATTTGGGCATTGTCGCGGTAAAATTTAACGAAACGCCAGCGCATTTTCTATTCAGTTGAGGATTGCATGCGGTTTTTTACGAGTGGCGGGGCTAACATTGGATGTAAAATTGGATGCGAAGATTCCGATGCAACTAGACTGACTACTAGGAAAAATAGTTTTCACTAGCCGTTTTTCATGGTTCAATTCACAAAGATGTGGAGAGTCATAGAAATTAAATGATGATTATTATACACAAACCAAGGAGCAATGATTTAAGAAAACCTTAAAATGTGCTCTGTATACACTTTCATACCAACGCCCGGTATTCCTATGTGCTTTTCGTACGAAGGTTTTGTTGAAGCACTGAATGTAGCCAATTTGAGAAGTACACATTAATTTTCAAACCTTACGTTTTTTTAGCTCCGTCGTATAAAATATTAATGAATACTTCCAATAGGATGATTCATAGAGAATCTCACTCATAGAATAAAAAGATTAAAAGCAAACATTACATTCATTGCACATGTTTTGGAGTTACTAAAATTCTATCATCAGAATAAAAAGAAAATTTCTAAATACCTTCATAAAAACATATACTATATATACTCCATAAAATTCTCTGACTGTCTAAGAACCCTAATATGTGTTCATCCATACACTAACTCGTGCATTCTCTTGTATCTGGGGTGTATCGGGTGTATCTGGATTGGCATGTACATGTGTGCTTGTGTGAATTAGCAGTATGCAGCTGTTTGTGTACGGATGAATACATATTAGGGTTCTTAGACATGCAGAGAATTTTGTGGAGTATATATATGTTTTTATTGAGATATTCAGAAAATTTTCTTTTTCTCCTACTTTAGCACTGATGATGAAATTTTAATAATTCTGAAACGTGAGCAATAAATGTGACGTTCGCTTTGACTCTGGTTCTTCTTTTAATGAACATTTCATGCGAGAGCCACACTGCACATGGAAGATTGTTTTTGCGACAAGCTGATGTAATTGTGGAAGTAGATGATTTCAGGGAGAATTTACTTAAGAGTTTCTCTTTTTCCGGATCTAGGAAAATAATATTAATTTTTCGCAAGTTGTCGGCTGGAATTGCTACACCTATCATAAAGGGACGAATACAAATATATCTAACATTCATTGCTCATTGAACTCACATGATTTAAATTCTAGATTTAAACTAAGTTCCTTGAGCAGTGAAAAACATTCTTTGTAGAGACTCGTTGACACTTAATTAGTTTTCAAGAATAAGAATATACATTTGATCCTCACTGACTATTAGAGGCAAACCAACTAAAAGCTTGAAATTGCAACCTTTGTTTTACTTCATATTAAAAAAAATGGAAACATCTTGATATACGCTTGTTCAGAACAAAACGAGACCTTGATAATAGATACGTACAGCATTTCATTTATAATTAGGTTCAACTGATCAGATTCATTATACATGAGAAAATGCACGTTCAGCAGAGGCATGTGTTATCCCTTATTTTAAGCCAACTATGTAGTATTTGAAGATTAGGGGTGCAATTTAAAACGTACCCATGTACTTACGACACGTCTTTATTAACGACTGATTACAACAGTGAATTTCTTCATGCGCAAATGAGTAGTTCATGGAACAGCCTGTGCATTATTATTCGCAAAGAGCGCAGGGAATTTTAGCCGCCAGCGTTTCTTCATTTAAATAAGCGCCGGATGTTATAGCAGGCAACAGTATTCATGATACAATACACGTGGTAAAATTTCGCATGTAATTTGATTCTCGAAAGCTTAGGTGTCCCTGAACTAGGTTTGAGGAATAAATTATACGGTAAATTTAACGAGAAAAGCACTGGAAACATTGCAGTTTCTAAACCTGGACTAAACCTGGACTGGAATGTCACAAGCTACTGCTTGTGACATTCATACTGCTTAAAATCAACTTTTCTGTTTATTTCAGTAATGCTCTCGATAAATCATGAATAAATTTTCTCGGTCAAGCTCCTTAAATTTAAAGAATAAGTAGATTTTCTGATTTCAGGCACATGTTTGCTATCACTGAGATTCTAAATTTGTATTTCTGGGAATGAAATTCATATTAGATGACGCGGAAGAATTTTCTTTATTTATGATACCACAACAAAAACTCTGGAAATATAATTAATTTTTCTTAAAGAATTCGAAGGTTTTTCACCGCAGATGGTCATCCGGGTTTTTGAATGTAGATTGTTTGGACACGTTCGAAGTCGGTATTTAAGGTAGTTGGCCCCTTTGAGACACGTTCAAAGCTGATCGTCGTAGGTCCTTCTTAACACATTTTTCGATATGTATTTTTCAGCTGCAGAATTTCAAACAGTACCTTATGAGAGATTTAAATCATTAAATGCTTAAGGTGGGCAAAGACTGTAAAATGAATTTTCAAATTAACTTTCTGAAACAATTCCGTGCACCTCGTTTTATCCTGAGCGAAATGAGTTACACATTCGGACTCATCGTCAAGTCAAAGCTTCGTGTTGAGATTCAGGCTGGTGAGTTAGCATTAATTTGTACGCTTAATTAAAAGAGGTAAAAAACCTCCCCTAAAAATTCGTACACTCTTTCCCCAGTGAGAAATTTTTTGCTTAGGCCATTTGCGTAGTTTTCCAAAAACAATTTATGTTTTGAGGTCCATTGGCTGCTTTCTCCTAAGGTTTAACTTCCTACAATTACAAAGTTAACTTCGGTTCGTTTAACAACAGTTTCATTCACTCAAAAATGATTCGGTGCTACTTCACATAGAGAAATAATGCATAATCTAACATGAACTGAAGTGAAAGGAATGATGCACGCAACGAGAAAGACTTGTGTTAATATTCAAAATAATATTTTATAATATTTTATAAGTAAAAAAATATTTCACTTTACCTATGGCTCGCAATTCGCCTCCAGCCTACGTGTCGGAGAAAATGAGTATTTAGTGCTCGTTGAGCACAATTTTTCCACGTTGACATTTCTGACTTCAACGTTGCGTATGCTCATGATGCACGAGCGCGGAGAAATTTTCTATTATTACTATTATGCCAATAATTAGCGCATAAGCACCTTCTCTCAAAGGTTTACTATCCGCCGGAATGTACTTCAGAAAATCACGTTCAGGAACTGTAAAGAACACACGCAAGTCTTCATTCTTGTTTACATGGCACCAGCCCAACCTTCGTGAGCGATCGATCCTCATTGAAGAAGACTGTGCAAGCGATAATAAATAAGACAATATTAAATCAATTTGAATAGCAGCTCATAAGAGTCGGTATATTATTTGCGCCAGTCTGAAACTTCTCTCAGCTCCACATATAGCAATGCTCTTCAACACAGCGTCCTGGGAATTATAGTTATCAGCAGAGACATGCAGCGATGGGGGCTCCGTCATTGCTATCGGCGTACGAAATAAATTTAAATTAAATAAAAAAATAAACAAATTTGTTCAAATAAATTGTTTAAATTGCTTAATTGTTTAAATTGTGATGAAATACAATGCGGGAAATTATTCTGAAAATACAATGGAGCAACGAACGTTTGCCAAACACTTGTAGCAGTAGGCTTCGAGTCAAGTACTACTTCTAAGTTGCATCACTGAACTCACTTACCGTCTAATTTATTTAACTATGAAAATTTAGACTGCGCAAAAAATTCAACAAAATATGGTTCGGAGCTAACATATATTTAGCTCAATCAATCAAAGAAAAAATGAGAACGGAATAATTTTTTTATCACCGAGTCTCATTTAATCTCATGAAGTATTCCTCTGGTAGACGCGTGAGCATAAAATGTTTCGCTTGAGACCTCCCATTACTTACAAATGCTCCAACTTCCCTGGAACAATTTATAACTAAAATCCTGTCCCTACTACGTCAGCGGGCTAAAGCAAAGATGACGGACGAGCGGTACAGTCGTTGCTGGACATGTGATGGAGATCCGTATCTCACATAAATGCTTGTTCCGACACCTAGTTCTAAAAGTAAGAAAAACACCAGTACATTTTCCGACTAATTTAACATATTCATATATTACATTTATTATTAAATGATATTTTTAATAGTCGGAATATGTGGCTTTCGAGTTATCCTCAAAAGTCTTCGCTCTTTCTAAACGTGCTTTTGAAAGATAGTTTGTAACAGCAGTCAGCGTTGATCATCATTACGCGTCTATTCTAAATTTCTAAGCATAACGACGTTCACCGGAAATAATCGTAGTTTTTGTAATTTTCCGATCTTCTTCGAGTTTGAAAGTATAAGGAACTCAACGTTTTAAAATACTCTGTGGTCAATTCACCCTCAATTTACGAGAATAATAAATGAGTCCTGAAGCTCTAAATAAAGGCAAACTTTTACGTGGAGCCTAATTGAATGCAATAATGAAGCTACATATCTTCATTGCTCAAAACGCTCGGAGATGAAAGACGAGGCAGCCGCGGATTTTTAGCAAATGGAGACGAGGTAAATCATCTCCACCTAAGGAATCGGTCATTAATTTTTATAATGAGTTTCCTTCGAATTCATGCTTAACAATTAATTTCACCATCAGAATTTAGAATTTTAATTTTTTATGTGGTTTCACAGTCAGTCAAACAATGATTTCACTGCTAAAATAAAATTAAAAAAATACATTCAAGCTTTCTCATTTTGTAAGTTACGTCAATTAAAATTCAGGCTTCAAAGAAGCTATTTGAGTAAATAATTAAAATGTGCATGAAAAGTGTTTGTGCATGAACATAACAAGAACATTTTAAGCAAGAAAAGGCCAGTAAACAATCCTGTGCTTACAGCAGAACTGCATGCAATGACCTTTAACTGCCTTGATTTTTAGTGTGTAGTTGAGGGTTGTGACAAAAGTCAATTAAATCTGATAGTTTCGACTTTTATTACGGGAAAAATGTTTCAAGTTCAGAAATTATTTCAAAGATAACACAAAGTTATTATTTGAGCTTAACACGGAGTGGATGTCACTGGAACTTTTGAAATATACATCGAGAAACGTAGAGAGTATGAAGGAGTGACGTTGACTTGTACATTAAATGCTGATACACACGACACTCCGTGTGAGGAAGGCAGGTGTTGTGATGTAACTCATTTTATCCATTGTGTAACGCAATAGTTGTATCAAACACTGTATCGCAGAAGGGATGGGTAAATATCAAGGAGGTTTAATAAACATGTATCCAACTTCCTTGGTAAATATTGATCACTGAGTGTGAGTAAATACGAATTCGTTGATGAAAAGGAAGAAAAGGTGAAGGGAAGAATGGAAAAAGTACATTTCCAATGAAGTGGACACCCGAAAAGTGATACAACTTTTTTTCAAAATGTTGAACATTAATTTTGTGCAAATAACAGGCAACTTACTTAAATAAAATTAAAAATATTGCTGATACTTGTTTTTACTTTTCAATGTACTGCGTTAAATAAGAAGTAAATCAAATTTATTTGCCATTTACTTATCATTCGACGAGCGTCAGACGCATTATTTAGCGAATATTTACATGCAGAGTAAGGCAGGGTCTCAACACAGGCATGGGTCATGTAGTTCACATTTGGATCAATATTGCGGCCGCGTAGCGGTGAGCTAGGAAAACCTAAAAAATATTCTGGCTGTAGACGGTCTCTAATGAGAGATAAAATTGAAGTCCACTCTACCGTGATGACTCAATTCAGAATTTCAGAGAGAAGCTTCGTTCTTGCAAGAGGGAAGGCAGCATGGCTCAGAACCTCAATTTTTTCATTTTAGTACAGGAAAATATTTACTTCATTTGGGGAAGCGTATAAATACTAAATCATGATAGTGGGCGGGCAACTTTCTCAGGGTGGATTTTAAATTTGGATCGAAAGGTGAGGAGTGAAATTATTGACAAAATTCAAATCCGTGTATTTAAGCTCTGGCTCACTAAAATAAGTCGTCTTATTTTCGTGCAACTGAAAGGAAAAATAGAGGTATTTAAGTAGGGCAGTTGGAGGCTATTTATCCGACAAGAAAATTAGTATAGCAAAAACGAGGGCAATGGCTTATAACTCAACAAAAATTTCATAATTAATTTGAGCAAGCGGTGCAAATAATGATGCTTGGCATGGTACATGAATGATACTGGCATTGATATGAAAGGAAAAAGCAGGATACAGCTAAGGGTACTGAATGTATGACTGCACCTCAAGTGGCACGAGTAAGAGAGTTCAAACAAACCTGCGTGTGCTTCGGTTTGACAGTTGGAAGAAGAGAAACATGAATGTTTAGGAAAACGGAAATGTAAATTTGTCTACCTAAAGTAACACCGAATGTGACCACACTGAGAATATTTCATGCGACAAAACTGCAAAAATTTCATATTATCCACACGTGAGACATTGCGGCTAAAGAAGCTCAGTTGGTGCCCGCATCACTAGCCTTTCTTTTCGACGTACTATTATAAGGCAAGAACAAACCAAAGAGAATTCTGAAGCCCTGTGAAAGATTATCTGCACTGTTGACTTGGAAACAACGGAAGTGATTGAGAAAAAGCTCCACCCTACAATAAAGCTGTAAGACCCTGGATTATTAAAAAATAGGAAATTTTTTACAAAATTGTGCATTTACAAAAATTACAAAATTCCAAAATTACAAAATATTTACAAAAAATTACAAAATTCTTCCCGTGTAGACTAAGTAAAACAGAAAAATCCTTTTTTCGGCCTAGCTCTCTGTAGGCTTTGTACGAACCGTTATAAATGCATGAACGTTATTGAATTAAGGAATATCTCGTAAAGAATTTAAACGATACTACCAGAGTCCAACATTCATTTGAAATAAATGTTTTTCGCTAAATTTTCTTCTTCAGCTAAAAAATTTTTCCATTTATTTATGCGGCCTCAGAGAGCGGAGAAAAAAATTTAGACTGTGGAAAAATTTTAACCTATATTTTCGGTTTTTAACGTTTCCATTTAGACGGGAATTACTAGTGCAAACCAAGCATGGATATATGAAAAGTAGATCCGTCGATTTTTTTATCCAGAAGATGGGAAAGAAGTTTTTTGTTCGTTGATTTGCTTTAGTTAGATACTGTGATGAACACTTTAAATGTTTATTTCTTTGTAATTTTATTGCTTATTAGGATTTGATAAAGTTAAAGCATTCATTTGACTATTTAATGACTATTTTCTTTAATTAATTTCTATCATGGATGTTCAGAATATTAACAGCAGTGGCGTTAAAACTAACAACTCAAATACTTGTATTTTAACCCTAGGTCACAACGAAGAGATATAGCCTTATGTTAAAGTTCCATTGTTATAAGCTTGATTACTAGGCCGTACATAAACGAAAGATTAATTGAAAAATTATCCATCCCATCAACAAATATACTGTAAATTTGAAAGTTTTGACAAAACTGATGTTGAAAGTTCTCTTCATAGTTCTATTTGGCTTTTCAGTTTTTTTTTTAATTTTAATTTTTTTTAATCCGAGTCTGAGTGGTAATAACGGCGCAATAGTGAGCGCAACACCGACGGCCGTAACGCGGTTCAGATTTACGAGCCTTGCAGAATCTAATCCTACTTCGGGCCAGACAGTAGCGGAAATTTAGATTTCCATCCCGTGCATATTTTCGCGCGAAATAAATTTTCTAGCAGTTGCGTCACTATGTATGCAAAACTGTTCTGCGCTTACAGTACATGCTGTGTGTATGTACAGAATTGCATTCATTTTACAGTTAATTTAATAGGTGGGAGAATAATAGAAATGGATGGATTTTCAATTCCTGCTCCCCAAAAACTTAGGGAAACTACGACTTAGAATGAACGCTACGGTCGAAATTTCAACGCTTGAAAATGTTATACAATTTTTTTATCAGTCTATAGCATCAAGGAAAAATAATGCATGAAATAGTACACGTAGGGTGGTAGTCAAAAATTCACTAAATAAATGCTGCGACTGTAATAATGAACCAATGACCTAAAATTGACTCAGACGCGTTCATTCGCAGCAAATTGCTTTTGGTGATGCGGCAAGAAAACAAGAAAACTTCCTTAAGTAAATGGAAACGTTCTACGTTCTGTGAACCGCTACTGGGCACTGCAATCTCTGTGAGCCGCTACTGGGCACTGCAGTCTCTGTGAGCCGCTACTGGGGACTGCAGTCTCTGTGAGCAGCTACTGGGCACTGCAATTCTGTGAGCCGCTACTGGGCACTAAAATTTCTCTGAGCCGCTACTGGGCACTGCGATCTCTGTGAGCCGCTACTGGGCAATGCAATCTCTGTGAGCCGCTACTGGGCACTGCAATCTCTGTGAGCCGCTACTAGGTACTGCAATCTCTGTGAGCCGCTACTGGGCACTGCAATCTCTGTGAACCGCTACTGGGCACTAAAATTTCTGTGAGCCGCTACTGGGCACTGCAATCTCTGTGAGCCGCTACTGGGCACTAAAATTTCTGTGAGCCGCTACTGGGCACTGCAATCTCTGTGAGCCGCTACTGGGCACTGCAATCTCTGTGAGCCGCTACTGGGCACTCAAATTTCTGTGAGCCGCTACTTGGCACTGCAATCTCTGTGAGACCGCTACTGGGCACTGCAGTTTCTGTGAGCCGCTACTGGGCACTGCAATCTCTGTGAGCCGCTACTGGGTACTGCAATCTCTGTGAGCCGCTACTGGGTACTGCAATCTCTGTGAGCCGCTACTGGGTACTGCAATCTCTGTGAGCCGCTACTGGAACTGCAATCTCTGTGAGCCGCTACTGGGCACTGCAATCTCTGTGAGCCGCTACTGGGTACTGCAATCTCTAAAAACACACTCACTGCTCAGCATTCTCAGCCCAGGACTAATATAATAATTCATTTATTTAGTTAGCTCAAGACTTCCGTGCCCCAGCGAAGGCAATCTCAAGAAAGCGAAGAGAAGGGACTATTAGTACAGACTGTAGAAAAGGAAAAACTACATGCTACGTGTGTTGCAGCTCAGGACACCGTCCCTGCGCATGGAAACAGCAAGTTAGCAAGAAAGTGGAAGAAATTACGAAAGAGAGATGGGGAAAGGCACGACAGTGGAAGAAACGAAAGGAGCACAAATAAGTCTTGAAGATCCATCTATGGCTGAGGTAACCCAGCAGTGTTCTCATCATCATTACTCAAAGTAAATGATGGACAAACCTACTAACCTAAAACTGTTGCCTGTTTCATGCCCACGGAAAGATTTTGATCACCATCCGGTACTCGGTGCTCAGTATTTACGTTCGCCGCTCAGGAGTACAACGATAAGGTAAAAGCAGAGCTGAATTTTTGTCTAGGAGCCTTAAAATAATGATAATTGGAAACTGAGACTGTTTTGTAGCACTGTCAGTGAAAGAAAGAATGCAGCTTACATCAAATCCATGCAGATAACTTATGCACTTAAACATGTCTTAGTAAAGTCAATTCAAGATTGCAAAAAGCCAAATTATTTCATAGTTTTATTAGAGCTTGTCTTTTTCTTCAGCTTAGTACAGCTTCAAGGTTCTTAACGCTATCCCTCTGCTGGGCTGTGTGAGTCCTTGTTCTACCTGGTCAAATAAGTTCTTGTTCTGCCTGGTTACCAAAGTTCATGTTCAGCCTGGTCATTTTTTGTTCAACCTGGTCATTTAAGTGCTTGTTCTGCCTGGCCAATTTTTTTTCTGCCAGGTCATTTAAGTTCTTATTCTGCCTGATTAATTTTTGTTCTGCCATGCAGGTCATTTAAGTCCTTGTTCTGCCTGGTCATATAAGTTCTTGCTCCACCTGGATAGAAAAGTGCTTGATTTGCCTGGCCATATAAGCATTCCATTCATCATCACTGATTCGTGGGGCTTAATTTCACGCTACAACGTTATTAATGTCGTTATAAGTCTAAAACTTATTATTTTTAGCACCAAATTGGAAAATCCTTACTGAAAACACTAATTGCACTTTAAAATCCTGAAAAAATCATCTTGTTTCACTAGCGAAATGAATCCTCAATTTCACCATTTCATATTACTTTCAGATTCAGTAACAGTTTCACGGATTTTTGTTTAAATTTCTATGTCCAGCTCCAACGAACCTTCAGAGTCTACTCACCCCTAACCATCCTTCAGTGCAATAGTACTGATCCCAATGCAGCCGTGAATATGTGTAAATAATAAACACAATGTTGATGCATAGAACTACCATGCCTCAACTTCACACTCGTTGTGAGCCAGCCACGCACCAAAGTCAATACCAGCGTAATAACGCTAAATCAATTACTGTAATTTTGACGTCACTTGTTGGAACACTGAAATAATGGACGGCTGCGATCTGCTTCAGTGCATTTGTTTAAATGTGTTTGCTAGCAATACTGAAACAAAAATATATGTATTTCTCACGCATAATTTTCATAAAAACTGAAGCCCGGGATGTAGGATGAAATGATTTCCAATGCTTCCTTTCTTTGGTCCGAATATCTATTCGCTGCTGCTATAGATAAAGATGTCACCACGAAGTTGAAGATGCTTCCAACAACACCTTCGATTTCACAACGAGTTTCGGTAGGAAGTTACGGAAAAATTATGTTATTGTGATGCTCAAATATCAGAACGTAGGCTGCCGGAAGAAATTCCCGTTAATATTTTGCACAACATCGGGAACAAATAACGCGTTTCGTAAGTGTGCTTTGCACCACACTGGCAGTTAATCAACACTCTTCAGTTAATCAACACGGACGGTAGCGCGGCTTGCAAATATTCTCGTTAGTACCATCGTGCGTTTTGATTCAAATGGTTAGAATATCAACCAGACATCTGGTGTGTACAGCAGGGCAGGAGTTTTATTCTGATTACCGCGTTAACTGCGGCGGGTTACACTGAAGTTCAATGCTCATCTCGAAATTGGGTTAATTTTATAAATCAAATTAAAATAATAACAAAATACAAAATGATAGAAATTAAGTAGATCGTGTCTTCATTTTGTTTTCACTATTTCTGAAAATTGAGTTAGAAACTATTGGTCGATCTGCAGCATTATGAAAATCTCCTCAGTGACCCCTAGTGGGTCACTGTAATGTGTTGAGAACTTTCAGTTTTGAACGTCAATATAATCAACCTCTAAGGCAGTGCCCACTGAACAAAATTTCTGTTCTTTTCCATTGATCAGAGTGAATTAATCAATGATAACTATATAAACAGTTAAAGCCTTGACGTACATGTGCTAAGATGCGCAAAGTAGCTCGTTTTTGGGAGTAAAATATTTTGCTAACTCAATTGAAAACGATGATGTTTTAAAAACACAAACTATTTTAGATCTACTGTTCATCTCAGTTTATTTCGTCATTTTTCTAACAATTTCAACCGTATTTACGTTAGTTGAGGAATTTATTACAAAAGTTTTAATGGATCTATGATCATATTTTGAATCGGTGATAAATATTAAGATACTAGTCGTTGCTTCTCAAAGAATTTATGTTAGCGAAAACACAATTAAGCGAATTAGCATGCAGTGCCTCTAACTCCTGCTCTAAATTGATGCTAGGCGCCCATAACCTGTGGGACATGTGAAAAAAAGAATATTCCGTATAACTGCTACATTATCTGAGGGAACAAGAAGTAAATAAAAAATTATGCAAGCTCATGTGAATTTGGATTATTAGAGGATATCTTCAGCAAAAAAATTATGTATTTACTAAAATTATAAAACTCATTTAGTTTGTACCCATCAGAATTGTTTCAATTATTTGTCCGATCACCGGACACGTTGAAATTAAAATTAGAAAACATTTCTTCTTAGCAAACCGAGCATCCACTTGATTGATTTAATGGATGCATTATGTAATTTTTAGATTTAACGTGCATATCATTCCGATATTAAACTGACATCAGTAAAGAATAAAGAGCTCTAAGTGTCTCTACCGTTCTCTGTGTCTCTTCTCTTCATTAAAAATTTGTCAAGTTCCTAACCTGCTGCAAGATTTGAAACTTTAAGTCGAGGAAATTCTTCCGCTGCACGGAGAATGTTTGAATCCCTCTTCATTAGGAGATTAAAACCATATCTCCACGTCATGCAGTCGTCAATTCCTTCGGGAATAGCTTCGGCGTAGCATCAAATTATTTATCTTTCTGCTTTTTTTATTCTCGTCACTTTATTTACTAATGTCTCGTTCTGATGATCATTTGCAATACTGAAATGAAAGCAAATAAAAAACGCTCCCCAACGCATAACAGAGGCACTACCTTAAATAAACACCTGCTAATAAACATAAATCACTTCAAAATAAATCGTATAAATACACACAACCTCAAAAATAAAAGGATGATATTGGTGATATTGATTCGTAGGGACATTGATAACTTGTGTATCTAAAACATTGTCCGACTCACGTGTACGAAACTCATATTCTACAATTCAAAATTGCACCCTACGTGGGTATGACAAACTCTAGAAAAAAGTAGCAGTTCGTGCATTTTCATTATAAACGTCCGCTCAACATCCCTATTTCTAGTAAGCGAAGTGTGAAAATACAAAAATGGCTCGACCCAATGTACGAGTGAAGAAACATGAATTCTTCATTTTTGGCAGTCTTTATAGACATTCCTCAGCCTCAGCTCTGCATTCAATCCTAGTGTTCATTGAATGTAAGTTTAAAATAATCTCTGAGGTCATAAAGTGTTTTACATTATTGGGAATTTCTGTGTAGATATGAGAAACAGAATCAATTTGCTGAGCAAATTATTGAATAGAATTAATTTATCGTAAATGGTTCAAGAACCAACGTGCATTTTGAAAAATTCCAAAACTCCTTCAGATCAGCAATATCAAACAAACAATCCACAAGCACTAGCCAGCGCAGAGATTTTAAACTTTTTTCAAATCATCATTTGGATAAATGTCTAATCAATGTTGCAGAAGAGAAACAAAAACCGTGTTGTATAATATATCGTATGAAAAACTATTATTCACCCGAAATATTCCAATAAATTTGACAGGTGGAACAAATTTCCTAACGTGAAAAACATCAATACTGTCATTATACAGGTTTCCCTTTTTACAAATAACACGCTGGACCCCGAGAGAACAAACCCAAGAAATGCTAAATGGATAGCAGACGCGATAAAAAAGCTGACAAAGCTACGTAAATTTACCGGTGCGAGTACGAACGGGATAGATCAAAAAGTACTATCCGAAACCTAAATAAACATTAAGGAATCACCCTACAGAAAAAAACCGGTAAATCAGAACAAGACCACGTCCACAGAGAACTGTTAACAGCAAATCGAAATCCAAAACGAACGTGGGAAATCATTACAGAAGCTGTTCAGTACAACGATTCAAATCACAGCAATAATTTTTCTTATCCATCAAAAAACATGAATGGTTTCAACAATTTATTCGCCTAGGGGTAAAGAAAGATTTAATAACATGTCGAAGCTGATTTTACATGTTAGCTGATTACACCAACAAATGTAAATCTGATTTTACATGTGAGCTGATTACACCAACAAATGTAAATCTGATTTTACATGTTAGCTGATTACACCAACAAATGTAAATCTGATTTTACATGTTGGCTGATTACACCAACAAATGTAAATCTGATTTTACATGTTAGCTGATTACACCAACAAATGTAAATCTGATTTTACATGTTAGCTGATTACACCAACAAATGTAAATCTGATTTTACATGTTAGCTGATTACACCAACAAATGTAAATCTGATTTTACGTGTTAGCTGATTACACCAACAAATGTAAATCTGATTTTACATGTTAGCTGATTACACCAACAAATTTAAATCTGATTTTACATGTTAGCTGATTACACCAACAAATGTAAATCTGATTTTACATGTTAGCTGAGAACACCAACAAATGTAAATCTGATTTTACGTGTTAGCTGATTACACCAACAAATGTAAATCTGATTTTACATGTTAGCTGATTACACCAACAAATGTAAATCTGATTTTACGTGTTAGCTGATTACACCAACAAATGTAAATCTGATTTTACATGTTAGCTGATTACACCAACAAATGTAAATCTGATTTTACATGTTAGCTGATTACACCAACAAATGTAAATCTGATTTTACGTGTTAGCTGATTACACCAACAAATGTAAATCTGATTTTACATGTTAGCTGATTACACCAACAAATTTAAATCTGATTTTACATGTTAGCTGATTACACCAACAAATGTAAATCTGATTTTACATGTTAGCTGATTACACCAACAAATGTAAATCTGATTTTACATGTTAGCTGATTACACCAACAAATGTAAATCTGATTTTACATGTTAGCTGATTACACCAACAAATGTAAATCTGATTTTACGTGTTAGCTGATTGCACCAACAAATTTAAATCTGATTTTACATGTTAGCTGATTACACCAACAAATGTAAATCTGATTTTACATGTTAGCTGATTACACCAACAAATGTAAATCTGATTTTACATGTTAGCTGATTACACCAACAAATGTAAATCTGATTTTACATGTTAGCTGATTACACCAACAAATGTAAATCTGATTTTACATGTTAGCTGATTACACCAACAAATGTAAATCTGATTTTACATGTTAGCTGATTACACCAACAAATGTAAATCTGATTTTACATGTTAGCTGATTACACCAACAAATGTAAATCTGATTTTACATGTTAGCTGATTACACCAACAAATGTAAATCTGATTTTACATGTTAGCTGATTACACCAACAAATGTAAATCTGATTTTACATGTTGGCTGATTACACCAACAAATGTAAATCTGATTTTACATGTTAGCTGATTACACCAACAAATGTAAATCTGATTTTACATGTTAGCTGATTACACCAACAAATGTAAATCTGATTTTACATGTTAGCTGATTACACCAACAAATGTAAATCTGATTTTACGTGTTAGCTGATTACACCAACAAATGTAAATCTGATTTTACATGTTAGCTGATTACACCAACAAATTTAAATCTGATTTTACATGTTAGCTGATTACACCAACAAATGTAAATCTGATTTTACATGTTAGCTGAGAACACCAACAAATGTAAATCTGATTTTACGTGTTAGCTGATTACACCAACAAATGTAAATCTGATTTTACATGTTAGCTGATTACACCAACAAATGTAAATCTGATTTTACATGTTAGCTGATTACACCAACAAATGTAAATCTGATTTTACATGTTAGCTGATTACACCAACAAATGTAAATCTGATTTTACATGTTAGCTGATTACACCAACAAATGTAAATCTGATTTTACATGTTAGCTGATTACACCAACAAATGTAAATCTGATTTTACATGTTAGCTGATTACACCAACAAATTTAAATCTGATTTTACATGTTAGCTGATTACACCAACAAATATAAATCTGATTTTACATGTTAGCTGATTACACCAACAAATGTAAATCTGATTTTACATGTTAGCTGATTACACCAACAAATGTAAATCTGATTTTACATGTTAGCTGATTACACCAACAAATGTAAATCTGATTTTACGTGTTAGCTGATTACACCAACAAATTTAAATCTGATTTTACATGTTAGCTGATTACACCAACAAATGTAAATCTGATTTTACATGTTAGCTGATTACACCAACAAATGTAAATCTGATTTTACATGTTAGCTGATTACACCAACAAATGTAAATCTGATTTTACATGTTAGCTGATTATACCAACAAATGTAAATCTGATTTTACATGTTAGCTGATTACACCAACAAATGTAAATCTGATTTTACATGTTAGCTGATTACACCAACAAATGTAAATCTGATTTTACATGTTAGCTGATTACACCAACAAATGTAAATCTGATTTTACATGTTAGCTGATTACACCAACAAATGTAAATCCAGCAGTGCTTTATCCCTTGGGTGTAGAAATTAATGGAGACCAGACCAGTAAATATTTTGGCGGTTTGTGAAATGTAATATTCACTAAAATAAAGAATAAGTTGAGCATGGTGATGTTGCCTTCAATATATTGAAGAGAGCTTCTCTGTTACAACCCTAATTTGTAACAAAATAAATACAGCCACAGCTTAGAAAAGTTTCCTGATCAATGGAAACTACCCATAAGTGAACCATAACACAAGTCTTGTGACATCAACTTAGGTTCAAGTCACACACCAATCAGACTCCAACATGTTATGTTCAAATGTTAGAAAAGTTCATAACAAATCGACTTTCGATTCCCGTGGATGAATTACACGGACTTCATTCAGCAGGTGTGATTCAGTTTGCTCACTTAAGTTCAGTACACTCACAGGAGGAACACCAGTTCTCTAGATGCTTTACTTCGCGTCACAAAAAATATATTCACTAATTTAGACCAAAAATACAATTACTGTTGGTGCCTGATCCCTCAAAAGTGTTTGACAGCTTTGAGCGTAAGCGATGCTTACAGAAAATATCAAAGTTTATAATAGACACACTGTAGTTTGAGAGCTACGCACTGAACAGTTTCCTTGTAATATGCTTAGACACTAAAATGTCATCAGACACACCAAATAACTTGAGCGTTCCTAAAGAGTCAATTCTTGGCTGCTCTCATCATTTTATCAATTATTTCCTCTACATATCACCAATCATAAAAATCAAAATTTGCGCTGTTCGTTTCTAGAGACTAACTCCAGACCTGTACAAACTACCATGACAAGTTCGACAGCTGGTGTAGCAGTTACACAAGTCAACGTTGAAAGCCTTCAAAACAACCTTAAATAGCGGTTTGGCCAAAGAGGCTTAAAGCTTAACGCACGTAAAATGCGAAACATTTTTAAAGATAGAGAAATGCAATCAGGAAAATTATCAAAACCTACTCTGACGTTTGGAAACGATATAATTGAGTCAGTTGACAAATTATGAAACCTTTGTGTTTGGTTTATAAAAAGTATTTTGAGCCACACATGCCTACAATATGCAACAAAATGAGAGTTACCTTCATATCATCTCACCGGATTATAAACACAATTATCTAAAATTTTACATTTTTGGTTATTCACTCTTCAGGATTATTGCGTTTTCAATAGTGCAGTCTAATATGAGAAGATATACATCGCAATCTTCAGAAAGAATTGTTTGATTATATAAACTTTGGAACCGAAGTTCTGTGCCGAGACAAATTAAAAAAAGCGATTATGCAACCCCTCTTGTAAAAAAAACTAGTTTGGACTCACGTCTTTCGTGTTTCTACCTCCCTCAAGGTAACGCTGATGTAAAATTTCTTCCATTCAATATCGCATAACGAAAAATGGATCGGAGAACGGATGTCTTAGTTCGCTACCATTCAGCTGACGTGGGACAAAAAGCTCTCTCAGTTTTAGTATCAGATGCTCTGCTGTGGAATAACCCATCCCTCTCCCTGCTCTATCGTTTTAAAATCCTCACAGAGTGAAAGAACTTTAGGCAAGCGTGTCACGTTATTTTGCAGCTCTGCCAGAGTGAATGACATACTCATATCTCGTCTTTCTTCATTGCTTCACTGTCAAACTAAGCGATTGGCCGCATGCCTTAAAAACTACTCACACCCACTTCAAAGTCAGCATCTTAAACTTTATGAAGCTAATCGTTCTATGCTTTAGTTAATTTTAGTCATCTTAAGCCATGTGAAGATAAACGTTCTACGCTTTAGAACGTTATAAACGTTCTACGCTTTAGAACGTTCTACGCTTTAGAACGTTTATGCCACAAATGCAGCATAAAACGATTTATTTAAACGCGTTTCCTTCGGTGGCATCGTAGGTTCTGTATTTCTACGTCGCATTTTTAACTAAACTAACTTCGAAAACCGCTCTTCAAGCCCGTGTAGTACTGTTGACATGGAAACTCCGCAAGTCCCAGATTTTTGCTGCAATCTTCCTTCTTTCAATTCATATTTCTTTAGCTAAATTTTTCACATTCATGGCAATACCCAAGATGACTACATTGAACACGGAAAACGAATTGCCCAAAGAACGTCTGTAGCGCTGTGCGGGAACGCAGTCATTTAAAATAACCAGCAAACCGTTCTCTCTTTTTCAAGGGCAAGTACCTATAATACTCATTTGTTTTTATATAAAAATAAAACTGAAAACAGTAGCAATTTCATTCATTTTCTAAAACTCATCTCCTCTCTTCTGACCTAAAACATGTTATGTTACGACGTAGGTGATATTTGTTGTAGGAATATTCCGAATCAAATGCGACAGTCAAATTTCTAAACTCAAATTTCTAATATCAATTCATTTTTAGTTACCTGTATCTCTTTATACCCTATGGAGCACGTAAATAGAAAAAGAATTATGGCTAAATCGCTATACTAATTATGTTCATTTAGGATCTAAAAGAAGACACTATGAGTAGCTATTTGTCGCTGTTAAAGGTATTAATATTTGGCAGTATTTTTCATTTGATTTCATGTAACTATGTCTACATATCATTATTAGAAAATAACAAGAGAATGAGAAACCTAAAATACTTCACGCGGTTTGATTGCAAGTTGATTTTCCCATCGCTTGAGCAGATGTAACTGGAACAGATGCGAAAATGTAAATGACCAAATCGGTGAGATTGCTAGAACAATTCCATCCGGAAAGTAGAAAACTAGTCCGTTTTTGAGATTTCAATATAAGACTTTGTTTCAAGCGCCCTGAACAATAAAGTCGTCAAAGTTTTATTGGAAAATAACTGAAAACTGAAATTAAAGATAATTACACACATTTTACGCTCTGCAACCAGCAAGTACAAAATCATCAATCAGATATAACTCAGGTATGTCAGAAGATAAAATTTGTACATTGGCTCCCTATACTTCAAAAAGATTTATTGCAACCCCTCTCGGCGTCATTGATTATTGTATCGCAAAATACAATTAAACAAAAAAAATATAAGTAATCTAGGACTTGAGATTTATGAATTTTGACCTTACCTATTCTCATACATTACATTATGGGCAAGCTCCGCAAATTATTCCAGGGTGTACGTTTGTTTATTTCTTTTAACTTGTTTGTTGTGGTTTGGGAGTTGGGTTGGCCAACCTTTTTTCATCACTTTTTCATAAAATCATTCCTGAATGTTTTATTTCATATGATACTTTAACCTTTTTTCATTATTCGAATATCATTCCTGAAGGTTTTATTTCATATGATACTTTAACATTTTTTTATTACTTGAAAATCGTTCCTGAAGGTTTTATTTCATATGATACTATAATCTTTTTTCATAACTTGAAAATCGTTCCTGAAGGTTTTATTTCATATGATACTTTACGATGAGTGTTGCGGTTAGTATGATCATTCCGACTGGTGCGCGCCTAACATAATTAATAAACAATAGACTTTTACAAGCACAACCAGTTATTTTCCCTCACACTGGCCATTACTGTGCATCATTATCATCCTCATCGGCCATTACTGTGCATCGGCCATTACTGTGCATCGGCCATTACTGTGCATCGGCCATTACTGTGCATTACTCATCGGCCATTACCGTGCAATCGTCGAAGCTAGTGTGTTAATGTGAAGATCCACAAAGTGTATAATAATTAAAAAAATGATAAATTATACTAAGAATTTTATAGGCTTTTCGATTAATCATTTATCTATAAAGAAAATTCTAAAAACATTATTTTTAGCCTTGTTTACGTTTCTCAGTGACGTGTTAATATCTTTCTCCGTTTTTCTAACATATAACAAATAAAGAGAGAATACTTTCACTGTTTGGCTCTGAGTTAATTTCACCACTGCCGTTGCTATTATCTTACTTATTTAGAGTATTACTTTTTTCCTGCAGTAAGAGCTGAGGTTGTTCAAATCGAGAAGCTGAAAACCGAATGCGTTAGTACTTTTGTTTCAACTTTTCCGAAATAAGATGTGTTTCTCCCTTTTTTCTTTTTTTTTTACCACGCTTAAATTGTAACGCCTGATTTCACACAAACGCTGATAATGCTCATGTTTTTCTAAACGTCTGATGTTAATAGAAGTGTCTGTGGAGTCAATTTTTCGTTATGGCCTTCATTTCAAAACACGGAAAGTTACTTCTGTCAATCGTGCAACAATAAGAAATAATTTCCTTATCAGCACTCATGCTGAAAAATGACGTAAAAAATTGTGTTACGCTTACGTCCTCATTTATCAATTTCACAAGACCGTGGTAATTCCCTTCCTATCACCAGAGCTTCCTCAGCGTTTCGTAGCAGTGTACATGTGTGGCCAAAATATTCTCTCTGCCTGAGACTTTCTGCCCGTCTTGTGTCAGGAGCCGAGTGAGTGGCTAGAAACGTGACATTTTTTGGCAGGCGGACGAGTGGCAAGCTGCTGTGGGAGGTTAGTTCCTCTAAAGATCCTGTAACTCCAAGCAGCTGCATGAGCCAAAACCACCATCGTTTTTGTGAGAAACATCAGTGTTCCTTGAGAGAAATATCAGAGCTACTAAGTAATTGAAAGTGATGTTTGATGATCACTTAATGTCAATGATTAATATTACCGTATAATTTTTAAATCAGGACTAAATTCAAATGCGCAAGTCACAGCACTAATTCAAGGAAGATTTTAAGCACCTGCAACTCATCTTCTGTTTGTTGTTTTTCTGTATCAATCAAGCCCTTGGATACTTAACGTTGTCGTAAAATTATTTCAACTTAAATAGAATCAAATTGCGCAACCACGGATTTGTGAATCTTTGTTACAAACTTTGAAAAAACATACAAAGTTATAAGGAAATGCATCTAACATGACGGTGGACGCAGATCAAATGTACACTTGGAAGTATAGTTTCTTTTCAACTGCGACGGCTAAACAACATCCCTCTATTACAATGTAGGGAACATGATTGAAACTTTACATTGAACGACGATATATACCTAAGAAATCGAATAGAAAGAGCAAGCTACATTCAAGTAAAAAGACAGCATTATTCAAGGCCAATAAAAATGGTGGCGAAGCTCTGAGATCTCATTTGGTCACATCTCATTAAACATAAATCATATTCCTGCGGCGATAACGGGAGAACTGAATTCCTATGGATCCCATTTAAGTGCACCAGTAAGTCTTCCTTATCACTGTTGGTGCGGCAGAGCCTACCTCATTTGGCAGGGGGTTGTGTGAGGAGACCTGAACTGCTGAAGCCGCTAAAATGAAACTCCTAAAAGATGATCGAAGACTGATAAGCTTATACGGTTTCCAACTCGATCAGTGTTCGATGGAAGGTTTGTCGAACGAATTATTTACCTTTAGTTTATGTTGAAGTGTCTTGTAAAAGTTAACACTACCTCAATCTCTCTCCTGAATAAGATTTACATGTAATGAGTAAAAATCGCCTACACTTATGAATTGATGTCTCTTCGTTGGAATTTACTATTCAATAAGAAGTTTTTACGACGTCAATTTTGCTCATTAGTTCATTTGTTATTAATGAACTTCTCAACTTTACAGAACCCCGCGGAATTAATTGACGAGTCGCCAAATTTAGGCCGCCCTCTAAAATGATCTCATTTTAACGGACCGCATTTGTTTCGTCATATGTGATCACGAAATGCTTTCTGCTATCTGGTCACAACAGTAAGCTTTACTGCCTGTGAGGAATCGAAATTCAACTTCTTTCGGTTAAAAATATCTCTTCAACTTACAATATTCTTCTACGGCATGGTCTTGCGATGCTCGCCGTTTCATTTAAGAAATTTTTCCTCTTGAGATTCTTTTATGGATATCTCAAGACCAATGAGGACAATTTAAATTACATGTGAAAAGGTAATGAGGTCAATTTTCGCTTTGTTGAATGATAGTTTGAAGTGTTCCAATAGTTTTCTCGGACACATGTGAGAACAGATTCGAACAGGTTATCTCTTTGTTCATAGCGCTAATTCTTTATATTTATTTAAAAAAACAGTCATGTGTACGTTGTTCAATTTTACAAGACATGAACTGAGACAGCGGAGGCAGAAACCCATGGATGGGAACAAACTCAACTTCTTTGTTCATTTAAAAACTCTTCTTATAAAAAGAAGCAGCGACGGTTAAACTGACTGCAATCGGCGAGCTTGAGTTTTATATTTACCATTTGCTACTCGATGTGGGCACACATATTCATATCTAAGCTTGAATTTGCCCTGCCATTTGCCTGGATTTTCAAGAAGGGAACGGAACAGCTGCAGGCTAATTCGAGTAATCAACACAACCGATTTGACTCCTGATATTTGTTAAGCATCAGCCATACTTACGGCAGAGAGCAGCCAATAAAGCGTTCAGTTGCAGAACTCAGCAGCTTAAGCTGGCTTACTCCTTCACTGTCATGTAGTACGTTGAAATTCATTTCTCATGCAAACACCCTCCAAAAGCGAAGGAAAGATTCAGAGCGGGACCACAACCGTGACTGAGTTAATTACTGATAGACTGAAATATTTTCTTATGATTTAGAGCATACTTTGCCGACCGGCTCAAGCGTTTGGAATCTATAAAGCATTGGTCTCTATCTCTTTTTCATCCCATTGTTGAAGAATAATCTGTTCGGAGGATTTCTTTTGATAATCATGACAAATAGTACTTGTATCAACACCTGTAAGGTTGTCACTGTGAATTCTAAAATAACCCTGAATTTCTGACTCTACTCTTAAAATCTATGAAGAAATAACTTCCTGATTCTAAACAAAGAACGCGTTAGGTTAAAAAATGTGAAACCAAAATTTCTCGGGATGGGAAGAACTCTTCCGTTCTCTCCCAGTTAATTATGCTAAAACAGTCTCAGGGAAGAGGTGACCCTCAACGAATCGCTTTTTCCCCACTTTTCTCAGGAAAACCTTTCTTTAGAACTGACACACTAATGAGTCCGGGATCGATGGCGGTCAGTAATGATGGGAGGCTGATTTCGTGCGGGTCTTACAGTTTGTATCAGCACCCAGTCTCTGGGCCTCATGGGGCCTGACAATTAATATCAGCACCCAGTCTCTGGGCCTCATGGGGCCTGACAATTAATATCAGCACCCAGTCTCTGGGCCTCAGGAAACTCTGACAATTAATATATCAGCACCCAGTCTCTGGGCCTCATGGGGCCTGAAAATTAATATCAGCACCCAGTCTCTGGGCCTCAGGGGACTGACAATTAATATCAGCACCCAGTCTCTGGGCCTCAGGAGGCCCTCACAGTCTGAGCACTCAGTTTACGAGGCCTAATGGTCTATTTAACAGCTTCAGTCGGAGACGACTTCGAGAGTATAGATTACTCCAGGTTTTTTCCTCTTTTTTGTCTACTCCAGCGCCGAAATTACGGAGATTTAGCAGAAATTAAAAACGGATGACTTTCCTGAGAAGTAAAAGTTTACGGCTTCTCGACCAGTTCACAGGCAAGCAAGAGAGTGAAATATTTAAAAGCATCTATCTGAAATTGCGAATAAATGCTATACCACGCTCACGAGACATGGTCAATATTGACTCGTATGGAATCCTTTCAATAATAAATAAGAATACTTCACTCAAAAATTAACGAATGCCCTAAACGCAAAAAAGATTAACGCGAGGAGTATCTATGTAAAAATGAAAATCTGGATCTCACAGTTTCATCCAAAGCAAACCATGAAAACTCAGTTAATGTCAGTGTTTTAAATTAAATTTAACAATATCAACAACCTCAAGCGCTTGTAGCGTATTATTCACCCTTGGTTACTATTACAAAAATTTTAGCATTTGGTTCCTTTTTTGCAAAAAAACACAATATGGAAGATCCCTCATAATGCTGGACACGTACGAATAAGTTGTACCCATTTGACACCCACGAGCGCAGGGTGTGCATGCGTGAAGGTCGACGGTCCACTTAATCGACAGGGTGCACGACATGGCAAAGGAAACAAGGTAGGTTCAAAGCATCATTTTTTTCATGACGGTGTAGTTTCGCTGTCTTCACGGCAACGAACCAATAGCAGCGCTCATATTGCATCTGGTAGCACTGTTACCAACCAAATCTTGCGCTACTATTGGCCTATTGACATGGCGTTTTGGTGACGTCATAAAGTTTGTTTACCTTTCTATTATAATGGCTTTCTATTGGCTAGCCGAACAAGAGGAAGTGCATTTTCTCCCATAGAACTCACCCTACCTTGTTTCTTCTATCGTGGTGCACAATCGAAGCAAGTAGGCAAACTTTACCATAGAAGCCACTGAGACAGAATTTATCGTATCCAACTTACGGTGAAAGATTCACTCGTAATTTTTTGCAAATGCAGGCCCTTGAACGGAACATATTTAGTCCTCATAGAAATCTAATCTTCGAGCATTGAGACGTGAACCACATCAGGTGTAGGTACATGGCCACACGCAAAAAAAAACAGACTGGAAGTGTATTTGAGGGCATTAATTTGTGAGAGAACATAACTACAAAATGATGGTAAAATCGTGAATGAAGAGTTGGGTGAAAGTGTTGGTTTCGAAATCAATGTGTGAAGTTTTTCTTTCAACCTCAAAACATTACAGAGTATGAAAAATTTTGTTGTGGTCTGTAGCCGCTAATTTGCAGGCCACCATCATTAATAACTCATGTTTGGTGGCGCTCCGGATTTGCATATTCAGCGAGCTTCATAATTCACGTATTTTTTGACTCAGAACTGTTTGTCTTCCTGGAATTTCTTATTATTTGAATTTAGACCAGCACTGTTGAATATTTCTGCTATTGCATTATACAGCAGTTCAGCCTCAGAGCAGAGAAACTCATCACTGCTGATATAATTAATAATTTTGCAATGTTATTCGGACTTACTCGAGAATTTTTACTAAGAATGAGACACATTTGTCAAATTGTTCTTGATACTATTGATTTTTATTCGTAGGGATTGCAGCTAAATAAAGAAACATTTTTAATCCGCAAGAGTCAATAGAGAAGAGTTTCTTCATTTTGATCTTCAGTCTCCGTTATGAACTCAATACTGACTTGATTTGCATTGAAGTAGCCAAAAAACGATTTAACATGATATTGGTGAGAAAAAAATTATAACTGACATATCTGCTATAAAATAAACGTTGAAAAGCTCAAGAAAATTAAAAATCCATTTTTGTTCATCGTAGAATGTAAAAATACGAATACTGTCAAAGGTTGGACGCTACAGCAGGCCTTCCAAATATAAACTACCTGCTTCCATTCTCTTCTCTACTCATTGCTTGCAAGTATTGAGTAATGCACGAGTGCACTTGAGGAGCAGAGCTTTTGAGCTCATCGGTAGGAGCTTTAAAAAAGGGCAATTCCTCATCACTTAGCGACGTGCGTCACTATTGGTCACTGAGGGAGTTTCATAATGCTGCTCACCGACCAGTCCACACAAACTCAATTCTCATGAATACTTAATCACAGCTAGATGAAGAAACGATCCAGGTAATGTTTGCCGTTTTGAATATTGCTTACTACAATTGACTTTAAATTTGAGTTGAGTATTGAACGAATGTTCTACCAGCCGCAATCAAAGTGTTAAGAGAACCTCCCTTTCGGCCATGCGCTCTCATTTAGAACATTGTAAAATTCTTGTCAAACAACAGGATTTTTTAATCTTTGCCTTTGTAAGTTGTACCGTTCAATTAAAAATACTTGAATCCCAATTCATTTGCAAATTAAAATCCATTCGCAACGAGATGTATTCATCATTTCTACTGTGAATAGCTTCGTCGCAGCATCAAATTTTTTATTCTTTTCTGTTTTCGTTCTTCTGAGTTTTACGTATCAATATACTGTTTTGAAGATCATTCGAGTTTCATTAAGCGTATGTTTTCGTGTTCCATTTCAGACAACCACTGATGACATAATTTGTAAACACGTCTTATTTTGATGAAGCCATTTTCATATCGATTGTTATAGCCTTCGCACTAAAGTTGTGTCGTGAGTTACTTTCCAAATTCGAGAAGTCAGAGTAAGAAAATTGGAAAACAGGGTGGGACCTTTGCACCATAACCTTCTCGTATTAGGGTTACTCGAGTGTGAAATTTGCTGGAACGAAATTCTGGATGGGCTAAAATATCGGCATAACCAAAGATAGATACGAGGAAATGGAGATGACGATCAATAATTTGGCTTAATTGATGGGAAAATCCTGAGTAACCCCAAAAAAAAATTAAAAAAATTTGTAAAAGAATTTGGGCAGTTTCAGCAGTGCCAACAGAAAGGGTGGTCGTCGAAGCGCGGTGCGATTTTACGATTTTGAGTGCAAAGTTTGTACTAAATCTAGCGAGCAGAAATAAAGTTTGCATCGTACGGAATTTATTTTTGACTGAAATGACTGCTAGACCAAAGCAGAGATATTTAATTACGGGCACCAAAGGTCGTGGTTGAAAAAACTATTTGCAGGTGAACATTTTATGCAGTATTTTCTAAGAAGTTAATAAATTATCCCAGTCTAAGAATGTGATTTTATTATTAGGTGTGAATAAATCCCATAACCCATCAAAATACTGGAATAAGTATTGATCGTAACCTTTACAAAAATTACCTTCAGATTAATAATGTATGCCAATGTTCGACAGATTACTCAGAACA
Source organism: Morinoia aosen (assembly GCA_030386875.1). Taxonomy (NCBI): domain Eukaryota; kingdom Metazoa; phylum Arthropoda; class Malacostraca; order Amphipoda; family Talitridae; genus Morinoia; species Morinoia aosen. The sequence continues at coordinate 19,966,255 of CM059573.1, read as the reverse complement.
GGAAGTTCACTAATCACGATTCTGCACTATTTTGAGAGAGTCGACGCCTTAGATCGGGCTTGGATGAGTCTGAAAGTACACTGTTTTACGAATACCAACTTACTTATGTCCAAATACTCGGATGTTTCTTTGAAATAATTAAAAATATCAAAATGTATACAAACAAGGGTAACGAAAATGATATATATACATAAGAGTATTTACATATATATCTCTAAATACTCTTATGTATATATATATAAATACACCCAAACCAAAATGAAAATCTGATGCGCATGTATTCTAACTTACAAGTGGAGGGTCTTTCGAAGATGCCCTCTCATTCAGGGTTGAAGAAGAAGATGAGCTGTTATCTGGAAGAGTCTACAGCGACTCCAACAATCCTTCAGAGTAACAAAGATTCGCCGCGCCATAATATAAGCGCCAAAAGTGTTTGCCCCGCCATAATATAAGCGCTAAAAGTAATCGCCCCGCCATAATATAAGCGCTAAAAGTAATCGCCACGCCATAATATAAGCGCCAAAAATATTCGCCGCGCCATAATATAAGCGCCAAAAGTGTTTGCCCCGCCATAATGTAAGCGCTAAAAGTAATCGCCCCGCCATGATATAAGCGCTAAAAGTAATCGCCACGCCATAATATAAGCGCCAAAAGTATTCGCCACGCCATAATATAAGCGCTAAAAGTAATCGCCCCGCCACAATATAAGCGCTAAAAGTAATCGCCCCGCCACAATATAAGCGCTAAATGTAATCGCCTGAAACTGAATTTGAAAAAGATGAATATCTACAACATGCTAGGTGAAATTAAATGCGTAATGAATGAAGCATTCTGTACCGTACCGCCTTAATTGTGTTGTATTTTTCTTCCATTTGCAAATGAGGTATTGCATGGCGTTTCAGTTGCGAGTGTTTGTGTATCTTTTATATAAATATAATTTTTAACTGTAAATAAATTGCATGTTTGGTCTTATATATTTCGGATAGTTACGAAGTAATTACCAATAATGGTAGGTTCCAATTGATTGATAATTGGTTCGTATTGATTGATAATTGGCTTGCCGATTGATAAGATATGAACCGTGCTATTAATTAGTTGACTGAAACAAAATTGTATGAGCGTATTTTTGTTCATGGCGTTGGGGTTCAGGGTAAAATTTGAGTACATTTTTGAGATTTCTTTGAGCGTATTTCATCACATAATCCTGCTCTAGAAAAGTGACAGGTGCTGTCTTCGAATAAATTCCAAAAGAAAGCCGCTGGAAGTATGGTGTTGGATTGCATGTTCTGGTAGCAAAACTTGGTGAACACCATTAAACCCTTTTTGTTAAAGGTTGTTTTACAAAGTATATATGGTGTCGCCATTAATGCTGACTCATACTCTTGTAATACCGTTTATATTTCTTGTGGAGGTCTGTAATTTCTCAGTACGATCAAGCGCTATAACGCTGAACAAAGGAGCCATCGTGACAGCTGTTACTTATATGGACGTGCTTACTTAACTGGGTTAGGCTGCATCAAAAACACTGTCGTAAAAGCACTTGTTTTTTACGACAGTAAAATCTCCGACTTAACAAAGTTCATTTAAATCTGCCCTCTCTCGTGCTACCTAGATTGTCTAACGTACGTATCCGGACATGTTGCACTAAATCCAACTTATCGCAAAATGACCAGCTGATGATGTGTAATTTGGTACGGAAAGTGATGGAATGTTTCGGAGTTTTGCCTGCACGTTGAGAAATGAATGTACGCTGAAATTATTTTAACGTAGTAAAATTTACTCACGGTGAACATTCACTTGAACGGCTTTGTGGGCAAGAAACATTAGTTGAACACCTGCAGCGAATGCGCTGTTTCAATTGGCTATTTCAAAGCCTCTCAAACCGTCCTCAGGCCCCGCTGCAATAATCCGCCAATTAGTCCTTGCCGGCACAAGATCCCCCTCGATCTCCATCGACTCGAGGTGGATGAATTTGTTGCTTCATCGTAACGGAATTATTCGCTGACTCGTTTGGACTTTCGCGGATTAAACTGCTGGAACGGAAATTACTGAGTGCAATATTAAATCGCTGACTTACATATAAGGAGCTTGAGTGGCAACGGTATCTTGGATGTCTGGAACAAATGACAGGTTTGATTCCGATGTGGCGCTCTGTTTGATTCCTGTTAAATTGGAGCTCAAATTTAATTATTAATTTGTTTTGGACGTGAAAATTTAAACTGTGATGAGTTACCTATGCAATGTGCATCAAATGTACGTAAAACTTCAGCGTGCAGGTGAAATCACGGATCAGTCAACATCATCAAATTAGAGTGAAAAATCAACCACGCTCCTGGAATGCTGAGGTATTTACTCGAAAAACGAAACGTTTATATCGCTCTGTACAACTGCAGCTGAATTTATTTTCATTTGTGATACTCACTACGGCAAATGACAGGCAATCACTCTTGCGTAAGTACAATTTTAACGATAACACTAATTTTGATTCGTTTAAACCCCTTTTTCCAATGATTTTATTGCCCCTAGGAGCTGCAATTAATTGATACGACCTCACTTAGCTCTTTTGGTTCATCAATTCGCTCGCTACACATGCATAGGAAACGAGAAATACGTTCTGTCACTATCAATGATCACATGTTGCATTTATAGTTTAAACGTATTTTATTTAATTAGTACAACATGAACATATCATGCTTTCAGACAGCAATTAACAATGAATACATATCATAATTTTAATTGTGCTAAACAGGTAATTAATATACTCAGGATAAAATCCAAAATGTTTATTACTTAGAGAAATTGTGACTGGCTAGCGTAGAAGATTGCAGGAAAGAATACATTGCTTTCTATTAATGCATTCAGAAGTCCCGACTTAGTGGATAGATCGGAGAATTTATTTCACAGGAAAAAAAAAATTAAAAAAAGGGATGTGGGATATCCCTGTGGTAATCTCCGCAATTGTCTCCACTGCAGAAAAATCACAAAGCGCGAATTCATTTGTGAGTGCGATGGTACTTGGAGGAAGTTTTGGCTCACGAAAGTAAAAGCGCAAAACCGCAACATCTTTCGTAGGGACGGAAAATGAAAGTTATTATTGACGTGAGCGAGCCCTCAAAATTGATGCATTCTTGAGGCAGCAAATACTCGAGCAAGTGAGGCACCAGACACTGATGTTGATGCCCTCTCGGCTCGATCTGCTGCCTAAGGGTACGGCCAGACTAAACGCGTTGGTGCTGACGCGTGAGTACGCTTCACGCGTTCTGACGCTGTCATTTGAATGGGAGCGGCCATACTACACGCTGACGCGCGCGTTCATCGAGAAGCATCGAGCTTCGGGGATAACTAATTGTCATGTTGACTTCTAGTGAGAAGGTGTTCTTGTTGGAGTCCTCATATGTTGAGTACCTAATTCTTGATGGAAATCAGTGAGTTGCCGTTCATCAAATTTTATAAAAACAAAATCCGAGCATGGAGAATACCATCATTAATTATCTGATCTACGGAAATGTCCAAAAAAGTTTAAAGAATATACAAGGATGAGCATGGCTATATTTGATGAGCTGCTCAGCTTAGTGACTGAGGATATATACAAACAAACCACTAACTTTCGGCAGGGTACCTCCCCAGAGGAACGGCTGATGGTAACAATAAGGTAAGTAAAATTATGATAGTTCAATCAACAAAATGTACTTAATATCGCATCACAATGAAATTAAATATGAGTTTATTGATCATAAAGTAATTCTTTACGCACTTTTATTGGCGAAGCAATTCAATTTCAGGTTATATAATTAGCTGTTAGTTATATGTCTGTTATCCAAAAGGTTATGGATTACTCTCGATTTATGCATCAATATAATATTTGATTATTTATTAAACGTAAAATTAATTGGTAAACCTTTAAGACTAATACAAAAATATCCCCTGGAAAGTGCTGAAAAAGTTGGGGAAACATACATATAAACATTCGAAGGCCGAAATCCACATTTAAAATTATGCATCATTTTTTTCGTTTAAGGAACTTGTAAACTAGTTCTTGAACCTTAATCTTAAACAGGCATTGATTTCTTTTGCTCATGCTCTGCATTGAGAGTACAACACTCTGAAGGAAGAGACTGCATTCACCAGGTTCACTCTTTCCTTTGGGGTATGCAAGTTTCTCTTTTTCTGATTGCAAGAAATGCTCCCTGATGCCACTCTGAACTCTTCCTCTTTTTCTATAAGGTTCTTTGGGGCACTCATCCATATTTCCTCCCGTTTCATCACTACTTGTTTCCACAAGTCCTTCGAATGCTTCATCATTGTCCTGAGCAGAAGTCGAAGTGATGCTTGCACTCATCGACTCTGATTGCTGTCCATCAGCGCAGTTTTGCTTCGAAGCCATCTCTGACAAATTTCCAATTGTCTGTTTTCCGTACATTTGAGGTCTAATAAAAAAATACATTTCAAAAAAAGGCCACTTGCTTTCATATGATTCAGGAGGAAGTCTGCGTTTCCCGACTTTCCTTGCAGAAGTTTCTTCAATTCCACTCGAAATTTACCACGCAGAATTTTATACTTCTTCTTTGATGCTTCTTCTGAAAAAAAGAAAAGATCTATCATTTAAACTGACTAATGTGACATTTCAAACATGATTATTATGCTTTTCAGATACGTGGCAACTGGATCGTCCTTTTGATTGCTAGCTTTTCAATTCAGGATGAGGAATTCAACAGCTGTAACTATTGTGACGGAGACGTGCAAAGCTATTTGGAGAAACCTTCAACTCATATATATGCCTTACCCTGATCAAAAGTTGTGTAGTGAAATTGCAGAGCAGTTTTATATAAAATGGAACTTCCCCAACTGCTTTGGCACGATAGACAGCAAACGTATTCGAATAACATGCCTAAACCAAACTGGATCCCTGTATTTAACTACAATCATTTTTTAAATATCTCAAATGTGTTGCAGATCATGAATGCAAATTTGTGTGAGTTGACGTTTGAGCATTTGGTAAGCAGAGCGATGGTAGAGTGTTCCCTAATAGTGACTTGTATGAATGCATGCTGGAAAATAAATTCAATTTCCTGAATCAATTAAGCTACCCGGGAGTGATGAGGAAGCACAATTTCTTTTTGTGGGAGATGATGCTTACACAATGCTTCTTTATTTGATGCGCCCTTGCCCACGTTTAAACTTGAATGAAATAAAAAAAAATTCATTATCGCCTATTTAAAGCTCGGCGTTGTGTAGAAAGTGCTTTCGGAGTAATGACATGACAATTTAGAATTTTGACAAAATCCATTGAAACCAGTGTAGAGAATGCAGTGGAAATCACAAAAGCAGTAACAGTTTTACACAATTTGATTGTTGTCAAGGAGAGAGTGGACATAGGGCTGGAATTTACATCACACAAATTCTTTGAAATTAATGAACAACATGAAACATCTCATTCTGACAGAAACAGCTCACCAGTTACAGCAAATATGAGAAATAAATTAAATTAAAAGATTATGGTATTTCTGGTGTTGGAAAAGTCGCATGGTAGATACATATATGGTAAAGAAACATCGTACATTTTTAAATTTGAATGTTATTTACATGAGTTTAGTGTAAGTGACAGATCAGATTTTCTGCAATAAAGGAACTGAATTTAACTAAATTTCATAATTTACCTATCTTTGTGTCAAGGAAAACTTGGAAGCGTCATGAGTATGCTAGAGGTCTTGAACACAGCTACAACTATTACCTGAAACTTGCAGTGCATCCGCTGCCATCGACCACTGGTCGCTTATGAACACCCTGTCGCTGTGCTGAGGGTGAAAAGCATTCCAATTTGCAGGCACAGCCTGAATGGAGGGGAGTAGCAGCTCTATATCCATCACTCACGGCTGCTCGAGATACACTGAACGCGCCGCGCAGCGTCAAATATTTCTCCCAAGTAATCCTGAATTTTGACAGAGCGACGCGGCGTCTGTGCGCTTTAGTCTGCTCGCGTCCGCGCGCGTCTAGTGTGGCCACTCTCATAGCAACACATGTATTTAATATTGCAGCTACTGCCTGCGTACGCGCACGTCAGCGCCAACGCGTTCAGTCTGGCCGTATCCTTAGGGGAGCTTGCGCTTAGCGTCATGTGTGACCGCGGAACAGGAGCGTTCTGAGAAATTAAATTTTGTTTTAAATCCCTTAATACTTAAGCAGATTCATGATATTTCTAAATTGCCTTGGAACTGTCCTCAATAAAGCATTTTATCAAATCCAATGAAGTAGCGCAGAAATATTTAGAAAGAAATAAAGAAAAGTAATTGTTTGAGTTGCCTTGGCGTTCTCACGATGAAGGAATGTGAGGAGGTAGGAGCCGCGCTGGCCACTGGGTTCGAATAAGGTTGATAAAAGCATCTTAAAATTTTTGTGAACATTATATTAACGATGTTATAGACTTTGCGAATAAATTAATTTCTTCCAGCAAGAATCCCAGTTCTTTTCGCACAGAGAAGTAGCGCTGGTATAATTACACTCCTCATTATTTCCGTAGCGAAATGTACTTTAGCAGACCAATGACTACCTCAACCTTGACTATCATGACATAACACAGAAATATTGAAATTCCAATGAACTGTACTTGAATTACAATGAAGAAGACCGACAAAAACAACGTATAAATTGAGAAACTCAATGAACACAAAGCCAATATTCACAACTCACAATCAAGCTTTCGGTCTGCATCTATTGCAGCACAACTCCCGTACAAAAACCCTCTGAATCCAACTGTCATGACTTGAAAAACCAAGCCCTTTAACCAATTTCAAAGGCTTGAATAAGAAATTTCAAAGGCTTGAATAAGAAATTTCAGAGGCTTGAATAAGAAATTTCAAATGTTTGAATAAATAAAAGCGATGAACATCTGTGGGAGTCGCTCGACCTGAGCGCGGGTGACGCGCGCACCTGCGTGAGGGGCGGTGGCCGCTGCTCGGGGTGACGACGACGCAAGTTTGGCACGCGGTCGGCTGCGTCAGACTCACGCGTTAGTGTTGTCACCGCAACTTGGCCCTGTACTGCGTTTGGCAACAGGAAATACGGTGTTGTCACCGCAACATGGCCCTGTACTGCGTTTGGCAACAGGAAATACGGTGTTGTCACCGAAACTTGGCCCTGTGCTGCGTTTGGCAACAGGAAATACGGTGTTGTCACCGAAACTTGGCCCTGTACTGCGTTTGGCAACAGGAAATACGGTGTTGTCACCGCAACTTGGCCCTGTGCTGCGTTTGGCAACAGGAAATACGGTGTTGTCACCGCAACTTGGCCCTGTACTGCGTTTGGCAACAGGAAATACGGTGTTGTCACCGCAACATGGCCCTGTGCTGCGTTTGGCAACAGGAAATACGGTGTTGTCACCGCAACTTGGCCCTGTACTGCGTTTGGCAACAGGAAATACGGTGTTGTCACCGCAACATGGCCCTGTACTGCGTTTGGCAACAGGAAATACGGTGTTGTCACCGAAACTTGGCCCTGTGCTGCGTTTGGCAACAGGAAATACGGTGTTGTCACCGCAACATGGCCCTGAGCTGCGTTTGGCAACAGGAAATACGGTGTTGTCACCGCAACTTGGCCCTGCACTGCGTTTGGCAACAGGAAATACGGTGTTGTCACCGCAACTTGGCCCTGCACTGCGTTTGGCAACAGGAAATACGGTGTTGTCACCGCAACATGGCCCTGTGCTGCGTTTGGCAACAGGAAATACGGTGTTGTCACCGCAACATGGCCCTGAGCTGCGTTTGGCAACAGGAAATACGGTGTTGTCACCACAACATGGCCGTGTGCTGCGTGTGGCAACAAGAAATATGACGTTGTCACCGCAACATGGCCCTGTACTGCGTTTGGCAACAGGAAATACGGAGTTGTCACCGCAACATGGCCCTGTACTGCGTTTGGCAACAGGAAATACGGTGTTGTCACCGCAACATGGCCGTGTACTGCGTTTGGCAACAGGAAATACGGTGTTGTCACCGCAACATGGCCCTGTACTGCGTTTGGCAACAGGAAATACGGAGTTGTCCCCGCAACATGGCCCTGTACTGCGTTTGGCAACAGGAAATACGGTGTTGTCCCCGCAACATGGCACTGTGCTGCGTTTGGCAACAGGAAATACGGTGTTGTCACAGCAACATGGCCGTGTACTGCGTGTGGCAACAAGAAATATGACGTTGTCACCGCAACATGGCCCTGTACTGCGTTTGGCAACAGGAAATACGGAGTTGTCACCGCAACATGGCCCTGTACTGCGTTTGGCAACAGGAAATACGGTGTTGTCCCCGCAACATGGCCCTGTACTGCGTTTGGCAACAGGAAATACGGTGTTGTCCCCGCAACATGGCACTGTGCTGCGTTTGGCAACAGGAAATACGGTGTTGTCACCGCAACATGGCCGTGTACTGCGTTTGGCAACAGGAAATACGGTGTTGTCCCCGCAACATGGCACTGTGCTGCGTTTGGCAACAGGAAATACGGTGTTGTCACAGCAACATGGCCGTGTACTGCGTTTGGCAACAGGAAATACGGTGTTGTCACCGCAACATGGCCCTGTGCTGCGTTTAGCAACAGGACATACGGTGTTGTCCCCGCCACATGGCCCTGTGGTGCGTTTGGCAACAGGAAATACGGTGTTGTCCCCGCAACATGGCACTGTGCTGCGTTTGGCAACAGGAAATACGGTGTTGTCACCGCCACATGGCCGTGTGCTGCGTTTGGCAACCATACAGAAATTACGGTTGAACTATCAGCTTGTTCACTTCGCAGTGAAGTCCGCACCTGACCATGATCAAGTTGAAAGTGATAATAGTAATCGAACAAAGAATTTCCTGAGGTTTTTGGTGATCCGAATTAACTCGAAGCGTTTTAAACTCTCATTCTAATAAATTATGTTTCGCTATAGCCTCAACTGGTGTTACTCGCGCTACTAATTCATAAAGTTCGCCTGATCAAGAAGAGAATCACGGAGTACGCTTGAAAAAATGCCGTTAACAAAATGGTGAATACCATCTCCTCAAGAGTGTACGTTTTATTCGGTTATTACAAAATAACGACAGATCTAAGTGTTGTGTTTGATAGTGCGATTTTAGTATTATTTTCTCTGTTTATTTTCTCTGAATTTAGGAAGGCGTGATAGGAAATATGTGCTTTTGTGATGCATCAGCTTGTCAGACTGCAAACATTTTTGAAGCATATAAGCCCTCAGTTATGAACACGAGATGAAAACCTTCTTTTTCTTCTCGTGCTTTAGCTCAGTCTTGGCACAAAGCTTCCCATTCAGCTGCCAATATCAATAGCGCGTGGGGAAAAAGCACAACAAATGACAGGACAGTGAGAAGGTGTTTCTCGGAAATTTGTGGTTTTCAAGAGAGCCTTGAAGATGAAAAGGAAAGATGGACATGCGGTCTTGACAGTGAACTTACTGAATGCAATTGTTGAGCAAAATGTGCGTCTAGTTGTCAGAAAAAATTCTCAGGCACTTGGGGTCAGTCTCACGTCATTTTCAGGAGATTGGTAAAGTGAAGCAAACCGATAAATCACGTGGCAATATGAGCTCAAAAGCGATAAAAGGCTCGGCTTTTTAATACGTTCTCCTTGCGCAGTGCTGATAATTATCTGATAAGCAACCATTCAGTCGAAGAAAAGATTATAATCTTTTCTTCGACTGAATGGTTGATTTTGACGAAATTTTGATCTCTTATGACAGTTGTAAACGATCTGGCAAAGCCAAAGCTGCATCAGCAAATGATTGTAGTGAGTGAGTGGCATTTTGAAAATTGGTGTTGGCCACTATGGCTTTAAAAGCTAATCCGAGCTTTGCAATCACAATTTACGGCAATCAACTCGCTGTAATGCGCACTCGCATACTAAAAAAATAAAAAATATCACGTGTGGTCACCTTCTGCAAGAAAGACATTGCAGAGGTTCATGGGATACGAGACTTTATCACATCCTTCATATTCTCCTGGTCTTTCATCCACTAACTACCATTTTTTGAAGCGCCTAAGCGCATTTTCAAATGGTACGAACTTTCAGGCACAAATTAGAAACAGAATTAGTATAAAAAAAGTTGTATAACAACAGCCAATTATTTTCCATTAACGAGAAATTAATAATCTCGTTGAATTAATAATAGCAGAGGTGCATAGAGTCTCTAGGTTCATGTTATGATAAATTTTAGCCTATTTTATTGTTTATTTTGTCATAATAAAATTTTGTTTCGAAAATCAGCCTTTTTTTGTATCAACCCTACATTTATGTGGGAGATAAAGGTAAATCTACGGACAGAATAATTGCACGAGTGGCGTAAAAGCTAGAACAGAAGAAGCATAGCATAACAATAGCAGTAAACAAATGAATAGGTTGATAATAACTAGAAAAACACAGACAGCTCACTTTAATACTTAGTTCATGCACAATGAAGGTCCAATTCATCGTCTGTAATTATATTTTAGCATTCATATTGCTGGAAATAATTGTTATCAACTTTTAGCGCAATGTCTCAATTCCATCGTGACTACGTTTCTCAGTGAAAATTTTTGCGCTGTGGACTGGAAAGCGTGATCGATTATTTAGACTCTCGAAAAAGAACTTCGTAAACCTGACTTGAAGATATACTTCAACAAGAATCATTTAAAATCTCTTCGACGTTAATACTTCGGATGCTCGTTAATGTTCCTCAGGAAACATTAGCTCCGACAATATCATCTGGATACAACATTTGCGGTGAGATGCTTGTTTCTTCTCCCCTGCGTGTCAGGCCCTACCAAGTAAGTATATATGAAAGAAATGAAACAATTCAGGATTTATGTGATGGTGCAGCTTCCCTTACAATTAATATGAAGTTTAACATGATTAAATGATACATTCAGAAGAAAGTGAATTTATCATCATCGAACAAGTGCTCCGTAATTGATTTGGCCATGAAAACAGAAAATAAAACTTACAATCGACCAAACAACACGACAAAATGACGCCGAAACTATGTATATTAGATAAATAACTAATAACAACGAGTAACATTACAAGTTACCACGGCCCTTTTTTCCCTCTTTAAGTGAGTATCGAGACATGCATCAATAACTAACAGCATTGTGTAGAGCAGCAATCGGTACTCAGAGAGTTCTCAGTTTTCAAGTCCTAAAAAATATTAAAAGCTTAGATGGCATATGGCTGGACACATGCATGTTCCGTGCATACAGGCACTAAGGTCCAGCGTGTTTACGTAATAAAAGCGTTCACAGATGAAAGTGGAAATGAAATATATAAGACACAATACAGTTGTTCTTTATACAGTATATTGTCATACAGTTGTTCTTTAGGGGAAAATTACTTACTTTTCAAAATATGAATACTGTGACGAGACTCAATAAATATAATGAAAAATGAAGCAGCAATATTTTTATAATTACTATTATTGTTTGGGGTCGGTTTTCCACCGGGGTCGCCAGCTAATACCAAATGTGGACCACTTCGCTTCCGCGAAGCATTTAAATGGAAATATCGTGGATTTAAAATGGGAGTGCAGCTGATCTCCCAGGGGTTTCAGCTGCCCACCCTTTAATAGCCGAGCGCTTTACTCATGCCGATACCCTTACCGGGCTAACCACGCAGTGTACTCGGCCGAATTATTTCTACTTTAGAAGCGGCAGAAGCCTTAAGCTTAGATGTGGGTATGGTTGATTTATTCAAATTCGATGAAGATGCGGCTCCCCATGATACTGTTAATTATTTTGTGCATTTTAGATATACTTATAAGTGATGTGGAGAAGTTCTCAGTCAGCAGTTCTGCACTCAAAGGCACGGTTAGAAGCGGCACTAGCAAATTCAGCTCAGAAATGAATACAGACTGCTGTATATCCTAATTACTAACTGCTCATTAATTTCGAACTCCATTGTAAATCGATTAGCGTATTAGAATGGAAATAATCAGCCCGTGTTCGACTTTATTGGCAAAAACTGTTCGAAGTCTGTATTTGCATATATATGGCCATCCTCATTAATTCTACAGAAATGTAGATGACTCGAACTAGCAAAATGTTGGCTAAAATTCTCTGATTGAACAAAACCTCTGCCAAAAAATTGCATGGTTATTAATCTTTAGACTGTAAAAAATATAAAATCTGCTCGAATAATATTCTGTTCAAGTGCTATTCGTGGTCGACAAAATGAATGTTTTATATTCAGTGTTGTGAACAAAAATGGTATAATTTCATTCTAAATAATTACTTGAGAAACGTTTATTAAAAAATTGGAGAATTTTTTATATAAACCAGAACTATTCATTTAAAATTTGATAAAAATACATCGACCGCATCTGAACGAAAAAATATGACTATATTGCGTTGAAATTACACTCAGCAAAGTAATTTAAAACTATTAAATGGCTAATAATAAACACCATTATATCAAATCTGCGCAATTAAAACATTTGTGCTATTCTTGTCAGGTTTGGCGACAAAGAGAGCGTCGCTGGTGACAAGTGTAGTTCGTACAGGCATTTGACACCGTCTAACTTAGGTGACGCTACTCCTGACTAACTCTTGGTAGCGTTGTCTCAGCTTCTCAAATAATCACTCGCTAGAAATCGTGAGCTAACAGCATGAGAAGTTTCTCGCTGTTCGATTCCTTTTGTATCTCCTACAGGCAAAAGGAAACGCAGCCCTGAATGGTCGTCATAAATTAACACGTATATAGCTACTGAACGTATGGCATCGTTGGCATTGGAGAAGATATGAGCAACGACATGTTTTCTCTTTTTTTCTGGAGGGTAACTCGTGATGCTAAAAAGATCTCTAGAGCGTGTGTGACACGTGATTCTTCAAAGCTTAAGAAATGTGGTCATCTGAAACTAGTATTCCCTATTCCGGTCTCAGACCACTGTTACAGTTTCAAACATTCTAAAAGCAAATATTTTTTGCCCCCTCAAAAACAGAAAAAATGGGAATTCAGACTTGGAATTGAAAAACATATAAAAAACTTTGATGTTGATCATGAGCTCAAAGGTAAATGAAAACACCTAGGCGATTCAAATAAAATAATGCACTTTAAAAATAAAATTAAACGTGAATTTTGGCGCTTGACTTTCCTCATTAAATGCAATACCTGGCAATTATTAAGAGGTAAGAGTGCTAGTTTTTGCAAAGAAATGAAGTGTCCTTCAACTCATATCGAGATCCAAGATACACCTTTCGGTGAATGCAGGAGTCTTGCGCTTAATTCGCAGGGGAATGTTGGGAGTGTCTGTCTTCGTCCGCATTCTTCGACTAAACAGCTCCCCAAGGGTAACCCTAGCTACATATCAGCACCACTAATATAAATCTATTCATTGTGAGTCTAAAATTGCTGTTGGGTAGGCGTTCTGTTGAAACGGAGGTTGTGAACAAATGAATTTTAAGACAATGAATTGTCATTAAGTGGCGCTATTGAGTAATGCAAACTGTTGAAATAGGACTCAGTACCTAGTGAACCACTGGTCCCAAATTTACTACTCTGAATGCATGAACACTATACATCAAAAAAGAAATGTTTTAGATCTTACAAATCTTTTAAAACAACGCAATTTTACGGAAGCGTTCATGATTTCTGTTTGGGAAGACATTTGTAGCTCGCCATTCATGACTCATGCAGTAAACCATTTAATTTTGATTATCTCACAAGCTGAATAATTGTTTTTTGAACAAAATTTTGCACAAAGATGCAGAGAATATAACTCAGAAAAAAATTATCTGTGTTCATAGTACGTTGAATTAGGAAAATGAGATTGAAATGATTGGATCACAAACAACAGGGGAATGAAATAGGCTGTTTACTAGGAAATCTCACTTTTAGGATAAAAGGAAAACCAACGTAGCTAAGAATATCATTAAAATAACACGTTTTGGACTATAAAAATCTATCTTCATAGCTTTGAAAAACAATAACTGAAAGTACTGAAAACTTTTTTCCACTCTAAGTCTTTTGAATAAAACGAAAATATAACGTTGCCATTAAAAAGACAATAATAAAACAAAAACCAAAGAAAATTTAAACAACCAGTGGAAAGTTTCGCTGCCGTGTCAAATTTATTTCTTAACGGACGATTTCTCAAAATGTACATTGATTCTTAAATGCGGAGACCAAACGAATTTAGGGCTGAATCCAAAATTGTGCAATTGGTGTTTTTAAAGAAATGGTCATTATTCAAACAATGTTCTCCTATGTTCTCAACGTTCTGCTAAAAAAGTTCTGAACACATGGACTCATTGTTTACAGAGCACTGCAAATGGATTTTTTGTAGTCCGACACGTTTGTTTTTATCATGATATTCTTAGCTAGGTTGGTTTCACATTTTATCTTAAAAAAAATGGTTCCTACTTACAATTGCTGAAAGTTATTCCTGCAACCCACGACTCTGGCGTGAATTTTTACATTCTTTGTGAAGAAATGCACGCAATATAAGTGAGTAAATAACTAGGCGGAGTGAGCGGATGATGACCCCAATGCTCTGAAGCCATGGCTGGTCCCCTCTATTTACTTTCTCGTCTGATGTGATAATTTAATGACGCCAGTTCTTCTAGCTGCGGTTGAGGTTTTTTATAGTTAATCATTGAAGTTTTTGAATAGAAATTATAGAATGAAATAAGTTTGATACATGATTTGGTGTCTGTTTAAATTCAGGAAGCGAGCGGGTCATGAGAATCCTTGCGTGATCAGATCAAGCAGCGTATTCATCGAACTAGTAAACCCTGATGACTGATCTGTGATCATTCTGACTAATCAGTAATTCGTCTGACTGATCAGAAATCAGACTTACAAGTACACACACAAGGGTCAACAGCAGTTTTCTTCACGGTTTTTTTTAGCACGGACTACTCTATAATGTACACCATTGCAGATGAGAAGAAAGACTCAGATGTCGATTAAAAAAGCAAAAATATGTCCATGCTGCCGATTTGGGCATCCTAGTCGGTGGAACCAAAGTTTTGCCAGTGATCGATCATTGACTTACGCCCGTATAATTTAGCAGCCTCGGCAGCAAGGCACACTCACGTTGAAGTCGGCAGCATAAAGTCAGAAATGTTCAACGTACAATCACCAACCTGACATATCATGACCCGCGTCGTTAGGGGCAATGAGCCGCACGAATACGGCGAACGACCTCCTCCCCGGGATTATAATGAGTTTCAGTTTAACACGTGTTAAAATACGAAGATAATCACTTATCATCTTCGTATTTCAACTCGTGCTGAACTGGAACAGTTTCGCAAGGTCAAAAAATTGGATTATAATGAGTATAATACAGAGCAAACACGGAGAACACACAGCTCTCTACTACTCGTAAAAGTAGACGTAAAGAAACCGACCAAGGGATTGAATTTAGTTCCTTCAAAATAATTGGACATTGAAGGGAAGAGAATGTTCGTATATTTCAGGAGTGTAATCAAAATCAGCATTACGTGCGGCGTTTCTCGAGCATAAGAGAGAGCGAGAACATTATGATATTCAAACACAGAAATTCGATTTTAGGTTTGCTGAGAAAATCCAAGAAGGCGAGGAAGAGTGAAGACTAACAAGTGGGACGAATTAAGTGGAGGGAAATGGAACATAAGTGCGCTTGCAAATGGACGATTTCTGGCTAAATAGAGGGGAAGGCGCACCACAAATTGATGAAAGTAAAAACGAAGTTGGAACATGAAATGAGGGCATTCGAGTGCACGTGTTGCGGGTCTCTAATCAGAAGTGACTGAAGGAGGCAGGATTTGTCCAATGAGTTTGGTCACTATGCTCAGAGTTGTGTTGAATTTAAGCGCAGAATATATTAAAGGCAAAAGAGGGCGATTTAATAGCTGAAATATCACTGGATGCGAAATAAGTTGCGAATAATACAAAAGATAAAATCATATGAATACGAATGGGAAATGGGAATTGTTAGAAATGGTTCAATCAGAAGGAACTAAGTATCAAGATCAAAAGTCTTGAAAGGTGATAAGCTTTCCACTGAAAAGTAGGAAACGCGAGAAAACCCTTTTTAAAATGCTCACTATTCTCTTTTGGAAAGACGCAGAGAACCACAATACCTACTGCGCAACACAAATGAACGTTTCGAGCACCTCTGCTTTCATTACAGCATCAAGGCCGTTCAGCATCTGTAGCAATCTGAAGCACGAGTGAACGATAGCTATCATCGACTCAGAACAGAAGCTAAATGAAGCGCGATTAAATAATTCAACAAGTCAATTAATACAACAGATCAAAACTTAAGTGATGGATTCGTTCGAAAGTGAACAGGTTTTAGACTAATTCTAAAATTTTAAACTACTTTGTCGACATAATGCATCTTAAAATCGACCATGCATTCAAAATATTGCTTTCGGCGATGAGGATGACATAATTTCAGACTCGTCAGACCCTGGTCCTGGAAACGTGTAGGAACCCAACAATAAAAATGCAGAAATCGGAAAAATGAAGTACGAGATGTAAAAGAACGTAACACAACTTGGAAGCATACAAGATTCGAAAGAAAAGATAAATATCTGGAAGAAGGGGATATAGAAAAGAAGTACAGGATCTTGACGGATTTTGAAGAAGGGTACAGGATATGGAAAAAAAGGTGATGTTTCGAAACTTTCAGCTCCAGTATAACTGCCTTAAAATATAGAAACAAGGTTGCTTTCAGGTCCTGCATTGGAGGACATTCAAGAACAAAAGCTGAACATGAAGTCGATCCTGTGCACAGGATGCTGTGAAAGAAGCGTGAAAGACCTAGTAAAAATGAAATTTGCATCAAAATGTGATCGCTTGAACTCAAGTGAAGGTTGAGGAGATTTATAGAAACTTAGTTGCACGAATGATAACACTTAATGTTTTTGTACCTACAACTAAAAAAATGGAGAGCACCACAGTGATATGGTTGGTGGGTAACAAATAACGGGAGAGAATAATAATTATTGTAAATGTATATGAAAAAAAGTGAAGATAAAACTCAGACGCACTTGCAGGTTTTGGGAGTTGAGCTAAACAGAAACTAGAATAAGGTCACGACCTGAAACAAGCTGTAGCAAGGCAGCCGGCAGACCTTATATGCAAGAACGTGCGTTAGCGATTAAATTGAATTGTGGACCAGTAGATCATTGGCGCAGCCACATAATGGACGGTGATCACATCTGGCCTGCTAAACGGTCAATTTTTCCGCAAAAAATACCTACACTTGACAATTTTTCTAGAAAATTTAAATAATGGGCTGGTAGTTAACACAGAGTTGGAGGGCAGAACCATGCTTGTTACGGTAAACGTTACAGCGTCTGCTGTGGTGCCCGGACCCGATATTACGAGATGTTGGCTCTTGGCAAGTTTTTGAGTTACCATACGACCCATGTCACGTTGGGTAGGGCTGTTTATAGAAATAATATTCTAAACAAGCAATACATTGATAATCATGTTTCTCACAAAGGTTGAATAATACAATGCTAAAAATGTTCTTATCAAGAACACTTGCAGAAGAGTTAAGAGGAAATGTCTTTTGTAAAATAAATAGTTCACCGACACTATCAACTGTACATTGAGTGGGAATGATATATATTGGGCTATGAAATAGCGGGAAATTCTTCCTTCGAATAAGTGAAAGTAGAATTATCAAAGGAATAATTATTAATTAAAAATTAATTATCAGAAAGGGATTAGAATTTTTCGATGGGCTGTTGCTAAAAATAAGTTATTTTTCAGTTCTTTCTATCTTATGACTGAAAGCAGGGTGCTAATTTTTACCCTATGTTATTACAGAGAGCGGATGTGGATGTTGACCACTATATAGGTATAGGTATGTAGAAAATTCCTTTATTTAATAAATGTTGGTAATAAAAATCATAGGGAAATTAAATTTTATTTTTATTCGTCACTGCATTCTATCGGCTTCATAAATTGTGATGTTTATTGCGCTCTATCATTGTGTTCCATTCATTACAAATTCTTGAGCTACAGAATGGAACGCAAGCTGTGAACGGCGGCGATGGAAGAGGAAGGAGGGGCTATTATTATCTGGTTCCCGAGGAAAGTGGTGCTGAACATGCTCGTGCTTCACTAAGACTGTGATGAAGTCTCTACACTGCTGTAGGTTCGAAGCAATTCTTTGCCAGGGGATCGGCAATCGTTCATCAGTAATTTCATCGTGGTGCTCTTTCTCGTAGCTGATCAGTGGTTTCACCGTGGTGATCATCGTAATTTCTTACTTCATTCTTCTTAATGAAATTTGATTGATGCAAGTCAAAGATTCATTAATTATGACTGCAAAAACCGAGTAGACTACAGTGGCCGACGCCCGTAAGACTGGGACATCATTGACAACAGCAGACGCCTCACCCTGGGAGTTTCATTGGACCCAAGACGAAGGCCCTTCTCCGATACTAACGCCGTAAGTCACACATTTATGTCGTCGTGTGAATGTCAGTGACGAGGTTAGCTACACAGCCGGCAGAAAAATAAATTTGAGAAGCCTGGACAGATACAGCTTAAGTAATTGATAATTAATAGTAATTGATAATTGATAGTAATTGATAATTGAAAGTAGTTGGCAATTGATAGAAAGGGATTTGATAGAAAGGAATAATTGATGAATTGATTCCGGATAGTTCGTTCCAAATAGGTTAAAGATAGGTATCTCCTAACCTTTTGCCTATCGCAACATTCTTCTTAAGTTCGTAGTTAACGAGTACGGTTTTGTGTTCAACAGATGGTTACTTGCTTCTCATTGAACGAGTCCTTGGCGGGTAGACGGAAGGTAACGCGACGCTGTCCCCCTCACTCTCTACGGGTCGACAGTCCTTCCGTATCATCAACTTTTATTATTTATTTACATGGTCGAAATTTTCGGTGTTTATTGATCTTTAGTAATTGTTTTCAATCAATTGCTGCATCAAAATTTACGATGCAAGAAAATAAACTAATTCCATTTCCTGTTTTGTCATTACCCGTCACACGCGTTTTTCGTTAAGGTAGGTATAAAACGAACAAGATTATCAAAATCTTATGACCATATAGATTTGACCATTTTTTACCGTAGAAATTATGTTTATGTTTTTAAAATCATCATAATCTGGATGTTTACAGCAGTAAGAAAACAAAATTCTCATTTACCGTACTGAAGCAACCACTCAGTAGTAGTTATAAACACTAGAAGTATAATCCCCATGAGAAAAATCGTCGACGGTTCATATGTAATAATTTCGATATGATCAAGGTTTATTGAAATTCTGAAAGCATGTGCAGACTGTAATGTTAGTCGTTACCGAACGCAATGAAGGAACATTCTGTGAAATGACGCATCAATGGTACACTAAGTAGAAAATGAATTTAATTGTACTTATAATATTAATTCAGATCTAAAGCAACGCAAAATATAACACTCAGTTATATTTATTTGCTTAGGGCACAGAACTTTGAGCATAAGCGTATCGAAGTATTTTCTGTGAGATGTTCTCGACAGAGTACTAGTGTTTAGTGGGAGTTGCCTGATACTACTTCAAAAACAAATTGAAAGCTGTTTTATTAAGCGCTCAGCTGATGTAAAGAATTGTTTGTTTATTGTTTACTGAAAAGATGAAAAAATGCCACGGTTAATCCATTCGCGGAGAAAATAACTGATATTAGCAACAGAAATTTTGTTTAGAATTTTATTCTTTAAAACGACCCTAAAAAATCAACCAAAGAATAAATCTTGGGAGTTTATGCGGAGCCAACCTTTACGAGTGCGGCTGTATAGATACGAAGACGATAGAGTCGACTTCAGGCGATATGCTATCATAACGCGAAGCGTTTGCAGCTGGGTTGCGAGGATGTTTTTTCTCCGAAAAGTGTCCTAGTATGGGATTTTTTCAGACAATATTTTACCATTTAAAAGCATTAAGCTTCTGACTACCTTGGAGGGTTTTGAGATGCTGGGGAGGTTTTATGCCAAACTTATTGGTATATACCCAAATTTGAGTATTCGGGCGAGCAATAAAGTCAATCTAGTAACCCTATCTCGCATCGCCTTAGCGATAGACAGGCATTCGTCTTGTTAGACTTGACACCGCTAAATGGCTAAACGAACCTCCTTGTGACACAAAGCCTCGCACGTGCTCTGTCAAGTTTGCAATGGATGGTAACTGAAGTCTGCAGCTGTGATCGTTCATCTACCTCGTACTGATGCCACCTGCAGCGTGGCTTATTTGCTCAGTGAGCAGAACTTTGGGCATGAGAGTTTAGAAGTTTTCTTGTGAGATGCTATAGACAGAGCGCTAGTTTTTTAATTAGGTGTTCCCCGCTAACGCTTCAAAAAGAAAAGGAAAGTCGTTCTGCTTAATGCACTGTGGAAGCAAAGAAATGCTAGCCTGTTGTTTCCCATCAACAATTCCACAATTTTTAAAAATGAGCGAAAAGAACCTCAGATACTTGCTTAGATTTTCGTGTAAAAAGCAGCAGAACAAAAATTCGTCAATGGTGTGTCATGCCAGCGGTAGATTTTCAATCTATTTATCTTTACTAGTAGATTTACTTGAGCTTTGAGGGCTCTGCTACTTACGACAGCTCATATTTATATTACTTAATCTAATACTCCTTTGCCTCAGCTCAATTTCGCGTCAAGTCCTGCAAAGGATGTCCCTAGGTGAGATAGAAATTATTGTTTCAAGGCAGTCCACGCTGATGACAGTAGTTAATTTAATGGGACAATGATTTCAGCCCGTGACACGCACGGATTTAGTCGGATACTAATAATTGCTTATTTTAATAAAATTGCGTTTGTCTTAGAGTGAACTACTCAATTTAGGTTGCATTTGAGCGTAAAAATGAATCACCCTGACTATAACTGAGTACCGAGAAAGTTGAACTGCTTCCTATTGTAGAGTTCATGACAAATTAAACGTGCAGTAATGAGTCGATTTTGTGTTTCTCGTATGGGTACTACTACTATACAGTATCGGGCACTCACAGCTTAAAAAATTTCAGATTATGTGAACAAAGTTGCATTGCAACAGCACGTCAATGGCTTGTGATGCTCTTTGTAAATTTCAAATGTATGTGTTTTCATCCTTAGGTAAATCTGCTTGAGCTCATGAAAGCTTACCAGACCAGGCTCTGGCTTTGCCATGGTTCGCGTATGAGAGAGACATGCTGTTTATATCTAAAGGAGAAGCACCAAAACATTCTTAATGTATCTAAATTTAACGATGAACTCGGACGTATATTTTGGTCAGGTTATGGAACTAGAGAAAGGGAATCAGTTGTGAGGTAGTACACCAACACACAGCTGCGTGAACACTTGCTGGGTGAATTTATTCGAATAGCTTTCTTTCAACACCGCTGTAGAATATTCACGTGCGGAAGACTCGATCGAAGCGCAGACAGACAACAAACCGCAGTGACGGTCCAACAATGTACGCGACGGATAAAATTTGCCAACACCGAACATATTCAACCGAATGTGATAAACTGAAATTATCACTTTTTTACCGCTAGTTGAAGCTTACAGCATACATAACTCATTCTCTTTTTGGGTATAAATGACCTCCAAAAATCGTGACAAAAACTGCCTAAAGGTACGAAGGTAAGTTGAAAGTAAGACGTTAACATTTGCCACTATGAGTAACCTGAAAGGGAACCCAAATCGAATGATTTATTGCACATTGTTGTGGGTAAAAGCGAAGCGGAAATTTAATTTAGAGTGGAATAAAAATATTTCATTGAATAAAAAATAGTTTAAAAAACACACTTCAAAACTTTAGGCTAGCTGCGACGACAGTGCTATGAGAGTACACGGGACTGCAGTTTACTTGATGTAGATTCAGGCATCTCGCTAATCGCACAAAGCAAATTATGCATCGACGTTTGTGTCGGTCGTTACCGCTTCCGTGACTTTAAGATTAGCAGGCAGATTTTTTTGTCGTAAATGCTTGCGTCCGGTCATGAATGCTGACTAAAACCGCCGCTGGCTGATCTAGCTGTTACTTGAGGTCGTGTGCTGGAAACAAAGCAGAAAGACAGTAAACGAACAAGTAAACAGCAAAACAGCAAACGAACTAGCTAAAAGATAAGTGTTTTCCCTAAATCAGCAAGAAATGACGACTTTAAAACTACTTAATATTAACTTCTGTCTTATTCCTTAAAAACGTGTGATGCGAATTATTAACATTTATGGGAAATAGAAAAATCACTTTGAGTTAGCTAACTCTGTCAGAAGTGTTGGATAGAGTAACACATGTTCTGAATTGAATGCTTCAAAGCTGAAAGTACTGGCAAACGCATTGCTCTGTTTAATAAAATTGACCTTCCTTTCCGTGCTGCACGTGTATTGAATGAAAGTCATTCTCATACAAGAACTGGTGTACACACTAAATGCAGCGCAAACCTACGTTCAAACTCTAGCCTTTAAATGACAAAATTCAGAGCTGACGCTTAAAGTTATCGAGTATAAATCAGAAATTTACAACGTAGGGAAATAAATAAGCTTCTTTTATTATTATTCAGGATTGTGTAATTCACTGCACTTCACAATGTGCGTCAAAACTTCGCCCAAAACTAGAAAGACAATAACGCGATTGCAAAAACACTCAAACTGACAACTTATTACTAGTTATGATTTTAGTATGTCCGTCACTAAGCTTAACTAATTTTTTCCTTGACTTGGTTTCGAAATAGGTCACTAGAACCTGCATGAGGTCATCACACACGATATCAGATTTTTATTCATCAGTGATGAACTCGGTTACACGTGTGCTTCAGCTTTATCTTCACTCATTTTCATTCCGGAAAAATAACTATTTAAAATTGATGCCCTTGCTGTACGACCAAATGGACAACTGAGCATTGTAACGCACGTTTGCACCGCACGAAAAGCAGAACCACCATACATCCGAGCTCTACGAACCGTCGAACGGATTTCTATCAACAGTTCTGTAGGCACCAGCGCTGTTCAGAGAAATGGTTCAAGAAGTTCAACTCAGGAATTCAACTCAGTTCTACTAAGCTACACATTTTAGGTATAAATAAACCATTGTTGATAAATCACACACAAGGACCACGTGCAGCTCGAACAGAATATATCCCTCAATTAAAATTCAATCTTTGGCTCACAGACCAATGAGTGCACAAGTGTTTTAGATTTTTATTTGATACTGTTAACAAAAATTTAAAAGATTTAAAATTGAGCCGAAAGGGAGAACCAAATTGGTAAATTTTTGAGATGAATTGATTGCAATGGTTAAATGATATCTGAGAACAATGGCTCAAAAACCGGACCAAAGATCCAGACACATCGCGCAACGGTTTCTAGTCACTGAAAAAACGGGAAGGCCAAAAAAAAGACGAATGAGTTTTTCCATATCAACTTGTTGAGATTCAAAAAAGCAGGCGTCGCACAGTGGGCTCCATGTCGTTTTTTGGGCAAGAAAAGAATAATTTTCCATCGACTCATTGACTGTGATAAGAGGAAATGGACGCTCTCCGATGACAGCATGAGGACAAAACAGTGTTTAAGTGCAGGGAATTCGTCGAAACACGAACTATCACACAAAACCTAAGAGTCAACGATCACTCAATGATGGTCTGCATTGAAAGTTTTTCCTCAGTAACTTTGCGATAAAGAAAAAGTATAGCAGCAGCTTCAGATTATCAAAAAGTTTACTGTGTGTACAAACAACTGGAAAAACGCCACCCAGACTAATAAGTATACATAGCTTTCAAATATTCATTCGCCATTTAAAAACAAGTTATTTTCTCTTTCATCAAATGCGACATTCTATGCAAGACAATTCGTTAGTTTGAGCAATCAACTCCAAGGGGTCTCGATAACTAGTTTTATAAATGACCTATGACACTTTCTTTCATCCTAAAAAGCCAGTGAAATGAACACCTGCATGGGTGTCAAAATTCCAGCTGTACGCCTGCCTCGCTGGTCACGGCTCGTTCAAGGAAACTTATTGACAGACTGAGTCCGTATTTTCTCATGGAGAGCGTATTTATAAACGTTCATTGTAAATATTTAATGCAAAAAATAAGGTTTTTTTCTTCATGGTGAGACATACTTCTGACTGAATAAGTGTCCCTCCACAGACAGGCACAGCCTGTCTAGAGGATCGACGGCGAGGAGACTGAAAGACTTCTCTCAAATTTATTTTCCCATCCTTAAAAGTTACACATTTCAGGCACAAATAAATGCACCAGTGTTAATCATTCACACACAAAGAACACTTGCAGCTGGAACAGAATATTTTCCTCAATTAAAATCAACTCTTTGGCTCACAGACAGATGAATGCACAAGTGTTTTAGATTTTGATTTGATAATGTTAACAATGGACACGAATTTGGTGTCACGAGACAGCTGGGCTGGAAACGACTGCTATTTAAATCTACTTTGTCTAACGCCTCCCGCCTTCTGAAACCTGC
The DNA here is from genome assembly GCA_030386875.1 of Morinoia aosen. Lineage (NCBI taxonomy): Eukaryota > Metazoa > Arthropoda > Malacostraca > Amphipoda > Talitridae > Morinoia > Morinoia aosen. Next base: position 19,941,846 of record CM059573.1, on the reverse strand, counting down.
GAACACAATTCCATTATCCCTCAACTCAGGGATGCACTACGCTACGTTTCATTACAGTTATGAATCCAAGAATATTGCAAAGCTTTTATGCTGGAAATCACATTTGACCTTTTCTAAGAGCATGCATTAAATATTTAGATAGCAAAATGAAAGAAAAATCTAGAGACTGGATCTATAGCTGGAGAAAATTCTTCATAGCACAAGTGTTCAATAACGCAATAAGTACCTCATCTTACCACACATGTGAATGCGGATGACAAAAGTAATAAAGAGTACTTGAATAAACCGGCTTTACCTTTTATTAAAAAAACAGCTCCGCTTTTCCAATAACTAAACAAGGATGTCTTTGAATTATGAATCTTAATTTTGTTCAAATGAAATAGAACGGAGTCAACGACTTCACACATCGAACTCAAAACCATTTGAATATCACCGTACCTTACGATGTAGTTCATCATACAGACATTTCAATAGAATGATATCAAAGAAGGGCTTTATTTTATCAGCTGCTTCGTACAGCGTTGGAACGTTCGGTGTGCAGTGGCAGGCGAGCTGCGCCCTGTACGTTGATGGCACCAACATGCGACTTGAAGCCATAACGAATTGCACACTCAGCAGTCGAATCGACATCTTCAAAAAAAGTGCTAATCAGTTTAGAAATATTAAACGAGCATATTAGTCAATAACGAAAGGGATTAAAAATGCTTTTCATTACCAGCTTAAATAAGTCTGCACTGTGTTTCAACATCTTATCATTTATCTCTACACTTAAAGATAAACAGACGTAAATCAATCACTCAAGCTGACATCTAAGGAAGTTAAACCGGTGAAAAATTATATTAGTCAGCTGGCAATAATAAAGACAAGTTAAAAACTGCTCCAAAGAAAAGTGATGCCTACCTACGGGTTGCGGTATCACTCTGGTCCACACGAGTCACTTCACATTGAATTGAGTTTTTCTAATTGAAAAAAGCACCCCAATTGGACGGGTTTTTACAATTAAAGAGGCCATTCTCATTGAAAAGGACTTTCTAAATTGATGGAGCTTTCTAATTACAGGGGACCTTCCTAATTGAAGGAGGCCTTCCCATTGAGAAAACCAATCTCTATTGAAGGGTGGCTTCCCACTCGAAAGGTGCGTTCTCAGTTGAAAGGTGCCTTCCCAATCGAAGAGCCTTCCCAATTAAAGAGGGCCTTCCCAAATAAAGATAGACTTTTCAACTGATGGAGGCCTTCCCATCGACTATCAAAATTAAAGGGCGCCTTCCCTATTGAAAGAGGTTTCCCAATTGAAAGATGCCTTTTTAATTGAGGATGCCTTGATAATGAAAGGGTATTTTCCAACCTGAAGGATACCTTCCCAGTTAAAGGGCACCTTTCGAATTGGAGGGTACCATCTAAATTGTAGGATGCCTTCCCAATTGATGGGCACCTTCTCAATTGAAGGGTGCCTTCTCAATTGAAGGAAGTCTTCCCAATTGGAGGGTGTCTTCCAGATTGAAGGCCACCTCCCCAATTGAAGGGTGCCTCCCCAATTGAAGGGTGCCTCCCCAATTGAAGGGTGCCTCCCCAATTGAAGGGTGCCTCCCCAATTGAAGGCGCCAGGTTGAAGTGCGCCAGGCCTGACGTAAGGGCACCTGTCCTGCAGTCCAATATTATTGAAGGGGGCCTCCCAATGCCAGGCTGCCCCGACCCGCTCCTCTTCACTACAAAACAATAATTGTCCTGCCGAGCTTTACAAATCGACCTCAAATCTTCAATAGATACCGCAGTCCTAGCGCTGACCTGTGAATTTAAACCCGTATGGAACGCACTTTCTTTAGCAATTTTCATCTGTAAAAGTATCAATTTCCATTATTTCTCCACTGCTGCTGCTCATAAAATCTGGAAAGTTTTCAAGCAATTAAACGCGCGCACAATTCACATTTGAGAGGCAGGCTTCGCCATTATGAAAGTACACCTCGTATTCACCGTGGTTGAATCTGCACAATAAATCTGAGCTCACGGCACTAGTCTTGACGCAGACACCCTCACTCCAACACAGCTTATCGCGCACTGAACGTTGAACGAGTGCCATCGGGACGACTCACTCGAGCCAGGCACCGAGTCTGGCCGCTGAGGTGACATAAGGTTGCCGGTGTGAAGCAGTGCCATACAGTAATTATCGGATCTCAAAAATTCGCAATTCGAAGCTTTTAACAAACTTGTTAGACGTTCGTGAGCTAAGAAACCGACTTTAGTCAACAGACCTATGATAGATGAAAGGAACCTCTTCACCCGCCGTATATCAGAGCTCGATAAAGTATTCTCTTCTTCTCCAGTTCTGCGACTGATCAGTATCGAGAGCTTCTGTGTATCTGGGATACAAACTCATTTAGTAAAATGCAAATGTTGGCTAGAGTTTTGGGTGATTGATTGAGCTCTTTTGAAAGTGATCGATTGAGCTCAATTGAAATACAGAGGTGCAAAGCAGATGCCGCTCCTTTTTGCTGATACAGGATAAATAGACGGAGTAGTGTCGTCATTTCGAAAATGTTTTGTTGAAGGAAATTTAGTCATGGTTTCGGTAAGATAGGAGAAATGTAGGGTTAAACGAATGAGGGAGAACGTAACCTGAAGTAAATGCTTTTCACGGAAAAAATATTGTGCACATCACAATATTTCTTATGCAAATATAGTGGTGCACTTGAGCGTGAATACAAAATAGTTGAACACCTTGATGGTTTTGCGCAGTTTTGTGGGATGAGATGAAAGACTGGAGCGAAATAAAAAGTTAGTTAATCAAGCAAGTAAAAGATACTTCAAGAAAATTTTAAAAAATTTTGTTGAATCGATGCTGAGTGCGAGAAAAATAAAGAAAAATGTGTCGAGAATCTGTTCAGAATGACCAAATTCTTGCGAATTTAAAATGAAAATTCTTGTAATCACATTTTTGCGAATTTAAAATGAAAATTCTTGTAATTGCGTAAAAAGTTGTGTCTTGAAATATCTCAGAAAAACCCAGCAGCCGGAGGGGTCGCTTCAACATGAATGTTTTATGTCTCTTCAACATGTATGTTTTTACGCCTGTATGTTTTCTTTCAACTCAGCAATGTTAGAAGGCTGCGATAAGGTGCGAGAGCCAAACGATGTATGTTTACAGTGTGTCTTGTTTCTGGAGGGGCCTATGTTGTGGTTATGCGAGCGAGCCTTGGGAAACTCGATACGGTCGAAAAATGCCTACCCAAGCGCGAACAAAGTCGCCTTGTAGTCAAAGATAAATCGAGACACTCAGACCGAGAGAGTCGGCAAACCAACGGTCGGTTCGAAGGAGCTGAGCGTGAGAAGAAAAATGATGCTAAGAAAGAAATAAAGGCAAGCGGCGGCACTACCAATTAGAAAAGAGGTAGGCGGGCACTCCGAGGCTCCTAAGATTCTCATAGGCCGAAGGTGAGAGTTCTCAACCCTCGAAGAGAATGCGCCAGGGCTCAAGGCGTCGGAGGAACAATGGACAGTTCGACCGGCGTAACCGTAACGTGAGGTGCAACCAAGAAACGCGGGTGTGTTCACAATAACAAGCGTGCTTAATGCAATAATAAGAAAAGTGGCTATATTGAAAATTATACTAAGTTTCACGCTATAATGTAATCCAGAAAGTAACACATTCTCGTTTCACTTGCAGAAATTTTACGTGTTCCCATCACCACGTTCAAAAAAGGGGAAATTTATCAAAACATAACACACCGTGGGAGTTATTGATGGAACATGGAGATGCTGCACTAGAAGGGAGGGTAAGAGATGCATTTTTAAAAAAAAAGAAAGAGTAAAGATAGTGTTGAGATAAATATTGCGATAATTCATTGTCATTCACACATTGATGCGCTTAAAAAGTAACAAGTTAAATTTTATCTTTGACAGGCGGGACGGTAACTCAGTCACACATCTGAAAATTGATCAGCTCGAATGAAGGGAATCAACGTGTAAACATGCTGAAACGAAATGAGCAAGATAACGTCCTCACTAGACATTTTCTGAACAGTGAATAAAATAGGCCTTTGAACTGAAGCGAGTCGCTGACGAATTTTGTGGTTGAAGTGACCTTCGCCTACTGGGCTGCTGGGGGCGCTGAGATATTGTAGGCATCATTTGTGTTATGTTTGGGTGCATAAGCAATCTGCGGTTAAAGGTTAAAGGCTGGCCAGCCAATGTTTCTGTGTAATTATGGGATGTAAGTCATTTGACGTATGCTATTTGATTTCATTACTTAATTAGCATTATTCCTAACACCATTCATTGTGTGTGCGCTCATTAATGTTTGTATGACGTATAACTGGAAATTATAAATGTTAAGCATAGTTCATCCTGTGTATCATGCCCCACCATATTAGAAACGATCAATCGTAACACCAAGGAGGGCGCCCAGAAAATGCGCTGCGTAAGTGGGTCAGCGATCCCCGGTGAGTACCTTTATTTTTAGTATATGTGCTGTAATTGCCGATTATAATTCATTTAATTTGTGTTGTGTATATAGCCTGGAGGTGTGCCATTCCTCTATTCCGAGAACCTGATCTTCTTGTTAATGAATTGTTAACAAGGAGGGGAAGGGTAACACTTCTCGTGACAAATGTGTAATGGAGACCGCGTCATTTGCTGCTAGTTGGTTGTGAAAAAGTGTGCTGAATAATGGGCAGAGAATAAATGCACTGAGTCTGTTAGTGATTGGAAAAATAATGAAGTTATGTAGATGTGAGAAGATGTTTTGAGGTTGTGTAACGCGAATGAAAAATAATGTAATAGCGAATTCAAACACGATGTGAAGGTGACGCAAAGAATGGTAACCTTTGAATAAATTTTACTCCAAAAAAGCTGAGCTTATCGGACAGATAAGATATTTATGAGTACGAGTTAAAAGCTTATATAAACTGTAAAAAAAGTTATTGCTTGTTTATTTGCACTAAAATGAGACAGCCATTCTTCTGATTTTAATTATGCTTCAATCATGTATGTCGAGCTAAATATCATAAGAAAAAATTGTTATAAGTTTTTTATTCCCTTAATATTGGAATAAAATTAACGATTATCTTGACGTAACGTCAGATTTTCGTGCTTTGCTCTTTGGGCGTTATTGTTATGCTAGAATTATTTCAGAGTTGATAATGTAAAATGGTTATTTTGTACATAAGATACACAATGGTTCTATCTGCGTTTTTTTTTGTTTAACCAATTCAGATGGTGTACTTGGGTAAATTAATTCAATGATTTAAGATAAAATAAAATAAAAAAGGTAGATTTTGCTCAAAAAATAATTTTAATCAAAATAATTATCAGAGGTATGAAATATAAAAGCGATGAAAGCATACATTTTTGGACGTTCTGGTAGCAAAAATAAATGGCCCATTAATATGCAAACCTATGTGTACCGCAAAAATAATTTTTCTGGTTTGGGATCAAGTTTTTAATTTTTGTTTCTTTCAGTCGGAAGTTAATGGTATTAGAAAGGTTTTTTCAAGCATACCATTTTTGCTCTTATTTTAAGTCACTGCACTCCAAATTTGACTCTTTTATTTCCAACTCATGTTGATAAATGCTAAGATTGGTATTGTTTTGAATGAATAATATGTTTTCACGCTGCCTACCCTAACAGCTGAGAAACTTGAAATGTCCATTCGAATTCTGTGCTTTGTTGAGCAGTCAGAGCAATTATTGCTGCATGAATTGTTGTCATTGATATCATCCTCTTTTCCGCACGTGTCTTTTCAAGTCGTACTTGCCAAGACATTCACTATAAGTTCATTCTTTCGGTATACGGACAAAATTCCGTCGAGTCTCCGTTCCTGCCATGTCTACAAATATAGTTGTGCACAGTGTGCATCGAAATAAGTCGGCTCAACAACCCGTACATTGCGTGTTAGACAAGCCGAACACGTCGAAGTTAATTCTCACTCACCACACTCTGCTATAAGATCTCTCGCGGTGGTCCAGTGCATGCGATGTGAGAATTTCCGATTCTGATTTTTTCATTTTAGGATCTGATCGCAATGTAACGAAACTTAGAGTTCTCGAATCTCTTTATATAAATAAGATCAAACCCAATCTTCATGGTATACAGAGTGCCCATCCCTTGCTTTAGGTTGGGTTGTACTGTACTGTAGTTTTAACCTGCATTCTATTTTAAGAGTATGACAGCCTTGCGCAATTACTATAGTACAAACATCTCTAGTCATGTATAACAACATGCGCAATTTCCTAGTCTATATTTTTAAATTCTTTGTACAGTTTTGCTGATCTCACAACTGATGATAGCCGGCTAAGCTTCTCTTAGTCGGCTAAAATAATTCTAACTTTTGGTCGTTGCATCTGTAATTTTGGCCGCCCTATGCAGAAGCAACGCTTAGACGGTTATGATAGATAGATGCTCATGCGAAAAAGTTAGACTGGGACGAGTCCCTTGCAGTCGTGATCGAGGGATATTTGTGAGCCCCTAGGGCTTGAGTTTCCGTGATTACTGATGCAGAATATTTTTTTAATTGTCTGTTACGAATAGAATGAAGTTATGTTACTTGTTTTCGAATTCTGAAACAAACTTGTAACAGCAATAGGTTTTGGAAAAACAATGATTCGTACAATTTATTGGAGACTTGAGAGAAAGCAAGGTGGACGGTATGATTCAATGTTAATTTAACTCATTGAAATGAAACTCACGGAAAAATGACTACGACGGGTGTCGACTCGCGACCTATGAATACTCAAACAATAAAACGATTGAAATGAACGCAGTCTCTCGTCGTCGCTGAACGCCACATATTGAAATTTACCCGCCTCTGTCTCCAATGAAACAAAGGCTAAAGCGCAATGTGGTCTTTAAACTCCGAGAGGAGATAGGCTCCGGCCATATCTGAAAGGGCCGAGTGTTCAGCAATTCGGAGCAGCCTGTTTTTGAAGCCAAGCGGCAGAGAGTTCGCTCTGCAGGATACAAAGGATTTATTCAAGGGTGGCGACATTTTTTCCAGAGTTAACGGTCAGCATATGATGATAACGCCACACATTCAAGACAAAAAAAGCGTAGTATTTTAGCGATACTTAGTACGGTCACGAGAGACTAATACCACGAAATTTGAACATTTCAGTGATACTTATTACGGTCACGAGAGAAAAATTCCATGAAACTATACGTGTCGTGCAATGAAGTGTTTTTCCATTGTATAATTCAGTGAATGGTTTGGCCAACGTGTGTGGGAAAACAGATCTGTCTTATAATTTCAAATATGTCCTTGAAATCGGTATATTGCAAACTGAACACTCGTACAGAAGTCAAGCCCACAATGCTTTTGATCACTTAATGAACCCATCGTGTTTCAATACCTGATCGTGTATTAAAGGACGAACATTGAGGAATCATCGTTGAAATCCGTTTGATTCAAACGTTGCTTGAACACACTCGCTCTCAAGTCTTCACTGCGTATGAGTTGTGGTAAAACTTGCTTTCAAGAATACGAGCTAATGTTTATACGGATCAAAACTCTATTTTTATTCACGTAATTTATGTCGGAGACGATTACACGAAGTAGCCCAGATCTACTTGTTTTTGCCTTCATAGCTTTTATAATAATTTTTGCGTGCCTAATCGCAAGCCTTTCCATTGACTAATTTTCGGATTAGTCCATTATGAGTAGATATATCACGCGAACACACTTGCCTTGGAAAACATTTCAAATCTGGTATCAAGATATATATGATTCTTTTAGGATGCAATACATGCGTAGGCTAGGGCATTTAATATGTATATCAGTTCCATGATGTAGAATTGTAGATGATCGAAATTATTAAACTGTGATTCTCTAGAGGACTTTTTCTAGATTATTATAGCTAATTCACTAAAGGCCAACAATCTCCAGTACTTGCAAGACGCAATTCAAAAGATTTACTGAGGTCCTTTACCCAAAAAATCCAAGCTAAGAGGGTTAACGTGTTCAGTGGCCAGATTTATCGGAGCGAAGAGGGAAGGGAAGGTCTTCTCCGTAGATTAATGAATGCATTACAGCCAAGAAAAAATTTTTGGTTTTAATCAATTTTAGCCCAAGGGGGGCATTTTTTTTAGGTTTAATTAGCGTAAGTCCAACGTTAAGAAGGTGACTAGTCACTGACAAAAGACTGTTCTTATTTATGCGAGCTCTGAGTATGTTCCATCCTTAACGTACTAGGTAAACATATTACGATTGGGCATTTTACGCATCCGCTGTAACAACCTTCCATTCCGTGGTGACTTGAAGCATTATCGGCTGATATTTTGTTCACTGAATTGGAAACGGTTTTAGGCTAATGCTGATAAGAGATTGTCGCCATCAGATTGTCACCGACAACAGAATGAGAAAGAAACTACCGTTGTGAATTTAAAAAAATAAGTTGGGACAAAATTTTGGAAATAAAATGTGTTTGAAACATGAAAAATTACAAATATCGACTTTGAATACCACCTGAACCGTAAAGTGTTAACTTGGCGATGGCATGAGGTGAACTACACAGTTTAACCCTTCACTGCATAGTGTGTCGAATATGACACAGACTGAAGTTTGCTCTGTGGAGGAATAATTGATTAAAACAAGTGCATTTCTGCGGTTTGTACCGCTAATGAGACATACTCTACAAACAATAAAAGCTAATGAAACATGCTCGACACACCCCTCCAGCGACAGAGTTAGTTTGAACTCCATTACAGACGAGTTCTAACTTTGCTATTTTTCTATTTCCGAAAATAATTCTTGCAGTGAAGGGTTAAAACTTCAACAACCCGGATTAATATTGATTTTTTGAGGCTGAACTGCCAGTAACGCTTTAAACTGGAACACTAAGGCTAAAATAAATAATTCTCTACCGTCTTTTACTTCGATTTCAACATCATCAAAGTTTTTGAGATCGTTTAAGCAGGTAAGTAGAGTTCGCTGAGATCGCGGTGCAATTTTTATCATCTTTCAGAGATTGAAAATCGTGCGGATTACAGGATTTTTTTTGCTATCTTTTTCTTCTGTGCTGCCAGCTGAAAGACAGGACGTGAAGGACATTTGAACTGAATTAAAGCGTCTTAGAGTTCCGTGTAGTTGAATTGAGGCTTAAACATTTCTTACAAATAAGCCAGTATGAAAAACCAGGTCGTGAGAAGCAATACACCAATTTATTCAATTTAAGCAATCATATCTATATATGATTAGAGTGATACATAATATCCAATATAAAGATATGTCATGAACAATAGATACCATGAAAATCGGGCATATTCAGCATGAGAAGAAAGACCTCTGTTTTACCTGGTTTAACTGTTATGTTAAAGCATTTAGGGAATAATATATGTTATGAGACTATTTGTAAAAAAAATAAAGTTATCTCTTCAATGTGTCTTTACTTCTACAACACTTTCATTTTGAAAGCCTTACACTTTCATTCAACTATCAGTTGATTTGAAATTAAAATGATTTATCAAAAGATTTGGTGTATTCATCGTATACTTTAAAAAATTTCTACAAGTGCTAAAACACGCAGCCCTGTTCTTGAAGAACTTACTTCGATAAGTTTTAATTGAAAATACTACATTCTCAGGGCGTATCCCTGTGATACCTTTGTCAGCCCAGTTAACTCCGTACAAAGTAGCAACATTTCGCCACCAAAGGGAAAGCGTCGTTCCAGAAGCAGGCAAGAATTGCTGCCGTTCATTACCAATGCTAGCTCCCCCCAGCGACCGGGCCGAGCAGAAAAAGCAACTTCTCTCACAACTTGTCAAAACTGGGAAAACGATGACGCTTCATGGTGCGGTCACAATACATCAGGAGTTTTTTGTCACTCTTGTTTTTGGCAGCGCATCAGTACGAGAGACAAAGAAAGGCTCGCAGCGTTACGATGGTTTTCTGTTTATTTTTTTTAAACTTGGTAGTCCGTGTTTCATTCCAAAAATACTCTTTTTAATTGACGGGTATTATACATTCCTACACGAATTTCTTATGTTTTAAAATTTTTCCGGTACTATTATTGATTCACGCTCTAAGAGACACAAGGACAAGTAAAAGACGAATAAGTTATGAGCTAACGCTCGATATTATAAAATTTCACTATAGCTCCCGCCTCACCGCCGTCAGGGGATTCATTTCGCTTCACGAAATTTTCACGGTAATTGTTTATAATTTTATCAAACACCTCAAGCTAAATAAATACAAATGGTACAATTAATCCGGTTCGAAATGTATGCGCAACAAATTTGTTTAGAGGCTATTCACGTTTGGGAGAATATTTCGGTAAAGGAAAAGCTAACTTTTCTGATAACTTAATTTAACTTTTTCGAAGTACGGTGCGCTCCCATTAAATCTGAAACCAATCTTCGCTTCACAACATATCTGCACTGATAAAGAAGACGTACGCAGAACACGAAGCAATGATTAAACCAATTTTTATAGGGAGTCATGGCAACACCCAGCTTCATCCTTACTGAATTCCAATCGAGTCAGACTTATTAGCAGTGCTCAAAGATTCTTTTTTAAATCCTATGAATGGAAAACGTCCTTTTCACTGTCTCTGGTGCCATGCTCAACGCTAAGGTAACTGAAGCCAATGAGTCGCAGAATATTGGGGGAATTCCATCCTGCACCTACGAAGAGTTGAGTCCGACGTGGCGCAGAGTGTATCCAATTGAGGTACATTGGATCCACAGATGTGTCGGGTAAATGTAAGAAGCGGCTCAAAATGAGGTGAAAAATAATGGTGTGATGGTCGGGAATGATTGAAGAAGGGGCAAGCACGCGTGATCTTTGCAGAGAACTTGGAGATCTTTTTCTAAATTGTCATGTTTCATTCAGAGATCTGTGGAAGCGTACGATACACAGAGTAAAATTTGCTGAGGTTTGGAGAACTATATTTTATAATCCAAAAAACTTTTGCATCATACTCGTGATAGCCCACCTCACACTCGTGACAGCCTACCTAACACTCGTGACAGCCTACCTCACACTCGTGACAACCTATCTCACACTCGTGACAGCTCACCTCATACTCGTGACAGCCCACCTCACACTCGTGACAGCCTACCTCACACTCGTGACAGCCACCTCACACTCGTGACAGCCACCTCACACTCGTGACAGCCACCTCACACTCGTGACAGCCACCTCACACTCATGACAGCCACCTCACACTCGTGACAGCCACCTCACACTCGTGACAGCCACCTCACACTCGTGACAGCCACCTCACACTTGTGACAGCCCACCTCACACTCGTGACAGCCACCTCACACTCGTGACAGCCACCTCACACTCGTGACAGCCACCTCACACTCGTGACAGCCTACCTCACACTCGTGACAGCCACCTCACACTCGTGACAGCCACCTCACACTCGTGACAGCCACCTCACACTCGTGACAGCCTACCTCACACTCGTGACAGCCTACCTCACACTCGTGACAGCCCACCTCACACTCGTGACAGCCTACCTCACACTCGTGACAGCCACCTCACACTCGTGACAGCCCACCTCACACTCGTGACAACCTATCTCACACTCGTGACAGCCCACCTCATACTCGTGACAGCCCACCTCACACTCGTGACAGCCACCTCACACTCGTGATAGCCACCTCACACTCGTGACAGCCTACCTCACACTTGTGACAGCCACCTCACACTCGTGACAGCCACCTCACACTCGTGACAGCCACCTCACACTCGTGACAGCCTACCTCACACTCGTGACAACCTATCTCACACTCGTGACAGCCCACCTCATACTCGTGACAACCTACCTCACACTCGTGACAGCCACCTCACACTCGTGACAGCCACCTCACACTCGTGACAGCCACCTCACACTTGTGACAGCCCACCTCACACTCGTGACAGCCTAACTCACACTCGTGACAGCCACCTCACACTCGTAACAGCCACCTCACACTCGTGACAGCCTAACTCACACTCGTGACAGCCACTTCACACTCGTGACAGCCCACCTCACACTCGTGACAGCCTACCTCACACTCGTGACAGCCACCTCACACTCGTGACAGCCTAACTCACACTCGTGACAGCCACCTCACACTCGTGACAGCCCACCTCACACTCGTGACAGCCTACCTCACACTCGTGACAGCCACCTCACACTCGTGACAGCCACCTCACACTCGTGACAGCCTAACTCACACTCGTGACAGCCACCTCACACTCGTGACAGCCACCTCACACTTGTGACAGCCCACCTCACACTCGTGACAGCCTAACTCACACTCGTGACAGCCACCTCACACTCGTAACAGCCACCTCACACTCGTGACAGCCTAACTCACACTCGTGACAGCCACTTCACACTCGTGACAGCCCACCTCACACTCGTGACAGCCTACCTCACACTCGTGACAGCCACCTCACACTCGTGACAGCCTACCTCACACTCGTGACAGCCACCTCACACTCGTGACAGCCACCTCACACTCGTGACAGCCACCTCACACTCGTGAAAGCCCACCTCACACTCGTGACAGCCTACCTCACACTCGTGACAGCCCATCTCACACTCGTGACAGCCCATCTCACACTCGTGACAGCCCACCTCACACTCGTGACAGCCACCTCACACTCGTGACAGCCACCTCACACTCGTGACAGCCCACCTCACACTCGTGACAGCCACCTCACACTCGTGACAGCCACCTCACACTCGTGACAGCCACCTCACACTCGTGACAGCCCACCTCACACTCGTGACAGCAACCTCACACTCGTGACAGCCACCTCAAACTCGTGACAGCCACCTCACACTCGTGACAGCCACCTCACACTCGTGAGAGCCACCTCACACTCGTGACAGCCCACCTCACACTCGTGACAGCCTACCTCACACTCGTGACAGCCACCTCACACTCGTGACAGCCACCTCACACTCGTGACAGCCACCTCACACTCGTGACAGCCACCTCACACTCGTGACAGCCACCTCACACTCGTGACAGCCACCTCACACTCGTGACAGCCACCTCACACTCGTGACAGCCACCTCACACTCGTGACAGCCACCTCACACTCGTGACAGCCACCTCACACTCGTGACAGCCACCTCACACTCGTGACAGCCACCTCAAACTCGTGACAGCCACCTCACACTCGTGACAGCCATCTCACACTTGTGACAGCCCACCTCACACTCGTGACAGCCACCTCACACTCGTGACAGCCACCTCACACTCGTGACAGCCATCTCACACTTGTGACAGCCACCTCACACTCGTGACAGCCACCTCACACTCGTGACAGCCACCTCACACTCGTGACAGCCACCTCACACTCGTGACAGCCACCTCACACTCGTGACAGCCACCTCACACTCGTGACAGCCACCTCACACTCGTGACAGCCACCTCACACTCGTGACAGCCACCTCACACTCGTGACAGCCACCTCACACTCGTGACAGCCACCTCACACTCGTGACAGCCATCTCACACTTGTGACAGCCCACCTCACACTCGTGACAGCCACCTCACACTTGTGACAGCCACCTCACACTCGTGACAGCCACCTCACACTCGTGACAGCCACCTCACACTCGTGACAGCCACCTCACACTCGTGACAGCCACCTCACACTCGTGACAGCCACCTCACACTCGTGACAGCCACCTCAAACTCGTGACAGCCACCTCACACTCGTGACAGCCACCTCACACTCGTGAGAGCCACCTCACACTCGTGACAGCCATCTCACACTCATGACAGCCACCTCACACTCGTGACAGCCACCTCACACTAGTGACAGCCACCTCACACTCGTGACAGCCATCTCACACTTGTGACAGCCCACCTCACACTCGTGACAGCCACCTCACACTCGTGACAGCCACCTCACACTCGTGACAGCCACCTCACACTCGTGACAGCCACCTCAAACTCGTGACAGCCACCTCACACTCGTGACAGCCACCTCACACTCGTGAGAGCCACCTCACACTCGTGACAGCCCACCTCACACTCGTGACAGCCTACCTCACACTCGTGACAGCCCACCTCACACTCGTGACAGCCCACCTCACACTCGTGACAGCCCACCTCACACTCGTGACAGCCCACCTCACACTCGTGACAGCCCACCTCACACTCGTGACAGCCACCTCACACTCGTGACAGCCCACCTCACACTCGTGACAGCCACCTCACACTCGTGACAGCCCACCTCACACTCGTGACAGCCCACCTCACACTCGTGACAGCCCACCTCACACTCGTGACAGCCCACCTCACACTCGTGACAGCCACCTCACACTCGTGACAGCCCACCTCACACTCGTGACAGCCCACCTCACACTCGTGACAGCCACCTCACACTCGTGACAGCCCACCTCACACTCGTGACAGCCCACCTCACACTCGTGACAGCCACCTCACACTCGTGACAGCCTACCTCACACTCGTGACAGCCCATCTCACACTCGTGACAGCCCATCTCACACTCGTGACAGCCACCTCACACTCGTAACAGCCACCTCACACCCGTGACAGCCACCTCACACTCTTGACAGCCCACCTCACACTCGTGACAGCCACCTCACACTCGTGACAGCCACCTCACACTCGTGACAGCCACCCCACACTCGTGACAGCCACCTCACACTCGTGACAGCCACCTCAAACTCGTGACAGCCACCTCACACTCGTGACAGCCACCTCACACTCGTGACAGCCACCTCACACTCGTGACAGCCACCTCACACTGGTGACAGCCTACCTCACACTCGTGACAGCCACCTCACACTCGTGACAGCCCACCTCACACTCGTGACAGCCCACTTCACACTCGTGACAGCCACCTCACACTCGTGACAGCCACCTCACACTCGTGACAGCCCACCTCACACTCGTGACAGCCCACCTCACACTCGTGACAGCCACCTCACACTCGTGACAGCCCACCTCACACTCGTGACAGCCACCTCACACTCGTGACAGCCACCTCACACTCGTGACAGCCACCTCACACTCGTGACAGCCCACCTCACACTCGTGACAGCCCACCTAACACTTGTGACACCTCACCTCACACTCGTGACAGCCCACCTCACACTCGTAACAGCCACCTCACACTCGTGACAGCCCACTTCACACTCGTGACAGCCTACCTCACACTCGTGACAGCCACCTCACACTCGTGACAGCCACCTCACACTCGTGACAGCCACCTCACACTCGTGACAGCCCACCTCACACTCGTGACAGCCCACCTCACACTCGTGAAAGCCTTCTCACACTCGTGACAGTCCACCTCACACTCGTGACAGCCCACCTAACACTTGTGACAGCCCACCTCACACTCGTGACACCTCACCTCACACTCGTGACAGCCCACCTCACACTCGTGACAGCCACCTCACACTCGTGACAGCCCACCTCACACTCGTGACAGCCGCCTCTCACTCGTGAGAGCCCACCTCACACTCGTGACAGCCATCTCACACTCGTGACAGCCACCTCACACTCGTGACAGCCACCTCACACTCGTGACAGCCACCTCACACTCGTGACAGCCCACCTCAGACTCGAGACAGCCCACCTCAGACTCGAGACAGCCCACCTCAGACTCGAGACAGCCCACCTCAGACTCGAGACAGCCCACCTCATACTCGTGACGGCCCACCTCACACTCGTGACAGCCACCTCACACTCGTGACAGCCCACCTTACACTCGTGACAGCCACCTCACACTCGTGACAGCCCACCTCAGACTCGTGACAGCCATCTCACACTCGTGACAGCCACCTCACACTCGTGACAGCCCACCTCACACTCGTGACAGCCCACCTCACACTCGTGACAGCCACCTCACACTCGTGACAGCCCACCTCACACTCGTGACAGCCACCTCACACTCGTGACAGCCCACCTCACACTCGTGACAGCCCACCTCACACTCGTGACAGCCACCTCACACTCGTGACAGCCCACCTCACACTCGTGACAGCCCACCTCACACTCGTGACAGCCACCTCACACTCGTGACAGCCACCTCACACTCGTGACAGCCACCTCACACTCGTGACAGCCACCTCACACTCGTGACAGCCCACCTCACACTCGTGACAGCCCACCTCACACTCGTGACAGCCCACCTCACACTCGTGACAGCCCACCTCACACTCGTGACAGCCCACCTCACACTCGTGACAGCCCACCTCACAATTAATTCCAATTCATTGATACGCTCAATTTTCCTAACTCATTTTATCAGGTTCTCCGAGTAACAAAACTGTACTAATGAGTACTTGAAGTGTATTCGTTGTTGCTTGAAATCTAATTCATTTAAGACTTTTTTCACAATATTTTAACTGTTCTCAAAGCTTAAAATAGTTTCTCTATTTCTGAACTCTCGAAGATATTTCTTGCTACCATTTTTCGTTAAGCTCGCAATTTGTTTTCCTCGATTTTATTGCAATCTAATTTGTCACTGAATTCTCTTTTTCCTGCAATTGTGTTTGGCAATTGTATCATAGAAGTTTTTCTATTTTTTTGCGTTTGCTTTACTGAAGTATTTGCAGCTGCATGCCGTCATAATCTAATCTTGGAAAATCAACTCCTGTATTTTTTGATTTCAAAACAAACTCCAGCAACAAGTTTCATGAGATTAAAAAATTAGTATTCCATCTTATGACCATTCCAGAAGGCAAGAAGACTTTGCACTTCATAAGTTAAAGTCCTTGCTAATTGAAGGCCTTCTATCGAGCCCTTAAATCCAGTACACTAGCACCTGTGGAAGCTATCAGATACTAGTAAATTACTCCGGTTTGAATTTACTCTAATTTTGATACTTAAAAGAACATTTTAAACATTTGCCTCTCTCTGACATCGTTGGTTTCACTCTTCAGAACTTCACCTAGTTTTTCACCGCAGAAGATTAAAATGAATAGATTTGCTTATGAAATGCTTCGGCAGCAGAGAAATGTTTATCCTTTCTTCTGCTCGCATAACACATTCCATTCTCGTAGGAAGAATTTAGAAGGCGTATGCTTAGCTGCTTTTCGAATGCTATAGAGGAATCCTTATTCGTGTTTTTCACCTGAATATAACATACTTTTGTACATAGGATTTATGTTACTTGTTTTACTGTACGATCTATGAATGCAATGGTGTTGTAACGAACACTTGAGCAAAACATTTTTAGGCATTTATTATTTGTATTCCGCGCTCAAGAGGACAAAGTTTATAGAGTTTGAAACTTTCTGGTTTTCTTGGCGCTATAATCAGCATGAGGACGGTGGTTGTATGGTGTAAAAGAGAGTGAGGGTTCAAATGATGTGAAATTACTCTTAATGGTGAACCTTCTTCATTATTTGTGATAAGGCTTTAAATCGAACTTTTGCACGAAAATGAAAAAAAAGAGAATTTTGACCAAACTTTTTGCCAAAAAAAGATCATGTCCGTCTTAGGAAGTGACAATTTTTTGTAAAGAAGAGTTATCTTCATATTAGCAAGTTATTTTTTTAATGAAAGAAGAGCGATATCGATTTTAGGAAGTAATTTTTATTGACAGGAAGAGCTATTTCCGTCTCAAATAGGTAATTTTTTAGAAAAAAAGAGCTATTTCTGCCATAGAAAGTTATTTTTTTAGATAAAAAAGGGCTTTTTCCGTCAGAGAAAGTTATTTTTACAAAAAAATGAACTATTTACGCAATAGAAAGTTATTTTTTTTAGAAAAGAAGAGCTATTTCCGTCATTAAAATTTATTATTTATAGAAAGGAAGAGCTATTTACGCCATAGAAAGTTATTTTTTAGAAAAAAAAGAGCTATTGCCGCCATAGAAAATAACTTTTATAGAAAAGAAGGGCTATTTCCGCCCTAGAAAGTTATTTTTTGTTAGAAAATAAGAGCTATTTCCGCCATAGAAAGGTATTTTTCAGAGAAGAAGAGCTATTTCCGTCATAGAAAGTTATTTTTTATTCAGAAAAGAAGAGCTATTTCAGCCATTGAAAGTGTTTTTTCCGAGAAGAAGAACTATTTCCGTCGCAGAAAGGATTTTTTTCAGAAAAGAAGAGCTACTTCCGAAATAGAAAGCGTTTTTTCTAGGAGAGAAGGGATATCTCTGCCGCAGAAAGGATTTTTTACGAACAGAAGAGCTATTTTCGCCATAGAAAGGATTTTGTTTAAAAAAGAAGAGCTATTTCCGCCACAAAAAGGATTTTTTAGAAAAGGAGAGCTATTTCCGCCACAGAAAGAATTTTTTTAGAAATGAAGAGCTATTTCCGTCATAGAAAGAATTTTTTGAAAAGAAGAACTATCTCCGCTCAAGGAAGAAAGTGCTGATGCGACGTTCACGAAATAGATGGCGCAGGTCTGTTGATTGCTTCACAACTAGAATGCGATGAGTATGTAGCACGCATACGACAACTCCAACACTTTTTAATTTTAAATAAGCTCCCGAAACCAGTTTCATGATAATAAAAAATTAGTATTCTATCTTATGACTATTTTGAAACGCAAGAAGTATTCGCGTTTCAAAAGTTAAAGTCCTTGCTAATTGAAGTCCTTCTATCGAGCCTCAAGTCCGGTACACCAGCACCTGTGGAAACTGTCTACATTGAAATTTAAGTCTCATGATAAAGCTTGCTTATCGCTTATACACAATGTTAAAACAAAAGCGCATGTGATTTTAATGATCTAGTAGTATTGTAAAAATGTTAAGTATTTAACAACACAGGATAAGTAACTTAAATGCTGGCTGCTTTTACCGTAGACTTAAAGACACTTCGTTACAAGCCAATAGCTCCTAACTTTGAATTCTGCGGTATAATCTCTATCCCCTCAAACAAATTGATAATATTTTCGAATCTCTTTTAAAATAACTTTTACCGTTAGACACCAACGATACTTGCACCAGATTCCAAGTATGATGATAGATCTGCACATGCGTAAAATAAAACAGAATTATATTGTTACATTTTTATAAGTCAGACAAAATCTACTCTACAATACGAGTTGCGTCTGCCAGTCTATCCATCACACTTTGAGAGCATTATAAGATTAGTTCCGTAGCATGAATACACGATTCATCCTTTTGTGTCCGTTCACGGGCTTGCTAGGATGCATGACTGGAGATTCGTTTCCTGTTTTCGTTTAAAAAAAGCAAAGGTTTTACACATTTTATCTGACATCACCTATTCGAAAGATACTTCTTTTGATGGGGGAGCATTCACTCGCATGATGTGCATCTTTCCTTTACTTGCAGTCGTACGGAATCTCTCTGAAGTGTAAGGTTGGTCCTTACCCAAGATTGAAGAGTCAGCAGCGATACTTAGGACAGACATTTAATTAGATTCCTCTTTTATTTCCTTTGTGCGAGTGCAGCTCACGAGTACGGTATTAGATTTAAGAATGAATAATAAGCTGGACGAAGGCTTGCGGGTTTTATCGAGCATTACATTAAAAGGAACTGGCTCACTGCAGCGCAAACTTTGGGGCGCTTGAATAACAGAGGACAAAAGTTCTTCTTAAGGTATTCAGTCGCTAATGGAAAAAAACGAATGCCGTCGCCGAACATTTGCGCGGATGACGGATGCCGTCAAACACGACGTTTGACGTACAATTACAAAACAGAGATTCGAATTCATTATAGCGTTCAGGTATCCAATTTACCAGGCCTAACCAAGCAAAAAAAAAGAAACAGCAGGTTCCAGTCTTTTTTTTTTGCTTGGTTAGGGCTGGTAATTTGGATACCTGAACGCTATAATGAGTTCGAATCTCTGTTTAGTAATTGTACGTCAAACGTCGTGTTTGATGGCATGATGCATGCACGAGGGCAGTACCTATGTAGTTTTATTGGTTACTGTCTGATTTCGTGTCTAACTGCAACTTTACCACCTCTTATACTTTCCTTAGAGTAATCTTTCACACTTGTACACGAAACAAATACTTCGGCTTTTTTATGACAAAATAAAGCGAACTTATTTTTTCTCAAACTTTCAATTAGATTCTCTAATAAGTCACTAGCGGAAGAACATAGAATTTGAAACGTTCTTATGGTGGTGACGTGTATCTAATATACGAATTGAACAATTCATTTCAAACTAAGATTTTAAAAATCTCTACTTTACATGAGCAGAATTCAACATGCTATTGAAGAAATCAGAGCTTGACATCTGCATTCTGCAAATCCCAGTGCAATGCACAAATGCCGAAATTGCGATTTTTATATTAAATTCCATGGGAAATATTCAAGTCGAATGATAGATACACCTAGCTATCAGAGAAATTTTAAAAGACCCGCTCATTGCATTTACAATTGTACGAATGTATTACGTACATTGCACAACCCTTTCCCCTTGAGAAGCACACACAGAGCAAATCCAACGGAAATTTAAATATCAACTAGTCACTTTTTTTTCAAAACTAGTGTAGGCGACCCATAAAAAATTCGATAGTTCGCTTAGTAAGTCTAAAAATAAGGACGCCGAACAAATATATCCATTCTAATAACACTCGTCATTTAAATACTCATATACTAGTGCGCTGCTAAAGCTCGTATCACAGATACGGTCAGTAAGCATCCTCTAATTAAGAGCTTGAAAGAGAGACGGACCAGCTAATTTGGTGCGTTCAATGAGCTTCCCGATGTAATTAAATGTGAAAATTATGCACAAAAAATATTTATTAGTAAATTTATACAGACACATGTCGTTTTATTTCATAAATAGTATTGATATCACTACATTTTCGTCTAAAATACTGATAAATATACTACTAGTTAGATGTACGTTTTTTATGCCTTTGTTCCCTCAATTTACGTTTAAGAATTGGCTCGAATTTCATTTGATAGAATTGACATACAATTACTAAACAGATGTTCAAACTCATTATAGCGTTCAGGTATCCCATTTGCAGGGCCTAACCTAACAAAAGCCAGGGAGCAACAACTGTTCATTGTATAGAGGGATAATTCAGGTTTATCTGCAATAGCGTTATTTTTGTTGGATATCTTCCCTAAAGAACATAATTTGTTCTTCCCAAAACTTATTTTCTTTTAATCCCAGGTGAAAAATATTGTATAGTAAATTTACAGTACTAACTACTATGTTCATTGTGAGCATTCAAATTACAAACGTATTAATAATCAAATAATACAACACTATTATAGTATATTAAAGCGTTTTAGTTTGAACTCAAATAGGAACATCAAGTTAGTGTAATTTCTAATATTGAATTGCTGTATTTATTGTTCGTACGGGATGAGAGACTGCATGCTATGCTCATTTAGAAACAGTGTCCACGTATGAATGATAGCTCATACTTGAATAAAACGACGTCATTTATAATGGTGCGAGAACACAAAAAAACTAATATATCTTAGTCACCATATTGGCATTGTGTCTCAAATATCGGCATCCTTGTAAAACAACAGCGTTATTTTTAACGGCTCGAGTACGCAGAGAAAAACATGTATCTCAGTCACCAAAATTGGCACTGAGAGTCTTATAAGTCATGAGACCTCCATGACACCCCGGGATTAGCGCAACAAGCTCCGAGAGTAACGAATTAAAGATAATGTAACGGACTTGGGTTTTTCCCTAAGAATAAGTTAAAAATTTAGGTTAAAACAGATACGTCATTACAAATTGATGCAAAGTGCAGTTGAAGCAGTCTAGTTTATGAGTACATCTTTATCGGTCATTTTTTTAACTCTTTCGAGTCGGCTTTCACGAAACTGATTTAAGCTGGTAAAAATACATGCTTCAGCTGCATTACTCATGTGGAAACAGATTGGGTAAATATAATTTATTATATATATGCACATATATTGTAAGAATTATAACATTAGCACACTGGTGTCCCAGCATACATGCTAGTTTAGGTGTACTGGGATGATTATGTCCCAGTAGACAGTCAAGGTCAATATCGTTCAGATAATCTTTAATGTATATTTCCTTTATCATATTACAAAAATAAATTAAATCCTAAAAAGTTCAGAAAAAATCGGTAAAAAACAGCAAAATTTGTAAAACAAACTAGAAAAATCCGTGAACAATAACTTCATCGTCAGTAGCGGGTCAACTGAGCGCTACTGCACTCTGACATTGTGCAATAGATAGCAGGAAAGTGGCGCGAATAGTTGCTGAACCTATAACTGTCTGTTTTAGAGTGATAGAACACGTTTCTGGGACACATGTAGCCCTCTGAACTTTAAAATATCTGATGTGACACATGTTCCGGTAGACTCGTATGGATTATGTATCGGCTGCTTTTTATTTAGAGTGTATATTGACAAACGAGGGTCGCTACCCTTTTGAAGACAAGCGTGCAGACACGCGTCACCCCCTCATGCAGACACGCATCACCCCCTCATCCAGACACGCGTCACCCCCTCATGCAGACACATATCACCTCCTCATGCAGACACACATCACCCCCTCATGCAGACACACATAACCCCCTCATGCAGACTCGCATCACCTTCTCATGCAGACACACATCACCCCCTCATGCAGACACGCATCACCTTCTCATGCAGACACACATCACCCCCTCATGCAGACACACATCACCCCCTCATGCAGACACGCATCACCCCCTCATGCAGACACGCGTCACCCCCTCATGCAGACACACATAACCCCCTCATGCAGACACGCGTCACCCCCTCATGCAGACACACATAACCCCCTCATGCAGACACGCGTCACCCCCTCATGCAGACACACATCACCCCCTCATGCAGACACACATAACCCCCTCATGCAGACACGCGTCACCCCCTCATGCAGACACACATAACCCCCTCATGCAGACACGCGTCACCCCCTCATGCAGACACACATAACCCCCTCATGCAGACACGCGTCACCCCCTCATGCAGACACGCGTCACCCCCTCATGCAGACACGCGTCACCATCTCATGCAGACACGCGTCACCCCCTCATGCAGACACGCGTCACCCCCTCATGCAGACACGCGTCACCCCCTCATGCAGACACGCGTCACCCCCTCATGCAGACACACATAACCCCCTCATGCAGACACGCGTCACCCCCTCATGCAGACACGCGTCACCCCCTCATGCAGACACGCGTCACCCCCTCATGCAGACACGCGTCACCCCCTCATGCAGACACGCGTCACCCCCTCATGCAGACACGCGTCACCCCCTCATGCAGACACGCGTCACCCCCTCATGCAGACACGCGTCATAACCTTCAGATAAGACCGTTCTAAAATCTGCTCACTTTAGTTTCCCTATCATTTTCATTTTCTTTGAAAGAGTTTGGCTATCTAAGAAAACGAAGAATCAGTACAAACTGCGTGCTGATGAAAAAATTAAGTTAAATTCAACACATTTTTGATGAAATTTCTCGCTTCATGAAAATCGCTTCATTTTTTTGCGTTAAAGAAGAACATGTATATTCTCAGCAGGGGATTTCAGTGAAAACCAAGAATCGGTTCAGGTTATTTACAAATGAAAAACTACACAGAATGTCCGAAAAGTTTGCCATACTCAGGAGAAATAAAGACTGAGTTAACATTTTCATCAAGGGTTTTCACACATGGTTACGCTTTAATTTTCCCCCAACATAAGTAAATTTTGAAAAGTTTTGCGAACATACTAACGAAATACTGTCAGACAATAAGAGAGAAATCGCTGTTCAAGAATTTAGAACGAAAATTGAAATGCAGTGCTTGTTGATGTTGGTTTTGTCCTACACATTTAGAATGAAATGGAGCTTGAGAACGAAAGAAGGACACTTCGTAACTTCCACTTGAAACACGCGATTTTTGCTGGCTAGGAATGAACAGGAAGCAAGGAGAAGAATAAAGATTTCTCGGGGATACACGGTTACACCAGGCCACCGCTAATGTTCAGAGGTATATAAGACATTACACCGTTCCTGTACAGGACTTCAGACCTCAATCTCAACCATATAAGGAACTTCTGAATGAACGAACAAACTCTAGAAGCTTAGCCTGTAAATGTAACTCTTAAAAAACTGTCTTGTAGAGCTACGTACGATTCTCGTTATTTCTAATTCGACCTGCGCTCAGGAACAAAAATATTTCAGTTGACTTACGTCATGCTTTCTCAAAGGTCTACTCTAAAGTCTTCGCAGTCCTTTGGAAATTGTGTCCTTTTTCATTTTGTTTGGCTGCGGTAACATTTTTTGTACTCCACTTAGGCACATTTCAATGTCCCAATGCTTTGGTCGAAAAAAATTCTTTCTAAATTCACACCAGGGTCTGGCAGTGAATACCAGAGTACTTTCAAAAACGACTCATTTAAACTGTATAACTCGCGCTCGTCCAGCCCGTGTGACTTTCATGGCTAAAATTACTTACTCTGTTGAGTGAAAACAATCGTTGTTGGTAAAATTTCATTAAGAAACTTTACACGTAAAGGTTTTACGTTCTTTGCACACTTTTCAGGATGAGGGGATCATATACTGAGGCAGGGCTTCTTGCGTTGCTTTTTCAGTACAGCGTTATGCTCGTCTTTGAAACTAGTGACTCAGAAATTAAACTCGAGCAAAAATGAAACCCATTGCATTTTATTCATTCTCAATACAAGATTTTTCCACTGAGTCAGGAAGCATTGAACGTATTTGAACAGATGATGATTCAAATATCAAAAGATGATGATCCTCACCTTTCGAAAATTAAAGATCTCATGACCATGCATAGGTAAACCATGGTTTCTCCCGATTTTTCGGACATACTTCAAAAAAGGCATAGAAAAAAGTTTCAACGATGTAGTGAAATGTTAAAATAACCAAATGATGCAGTCGATATCGCTGAAGCTGAAATTAACGAACATTATTGAGGCACCTCACAAATCGTGCAAACGTTTGGCTTTTAAATAACAAAATACTTTTGTAATATTTTATGAAAATAGCCGAACAGCGCTGAGCTGTGAGCCGCCTGATGTTTTCAAAATATTTAATCAGAAGCTACAATAATCTGGAGAGTTTTAAAATATTAGAAGGCAGTGATAAAACCATGTGTGTTTTTATTGGGCAGTGAAAGACATCTGAGTAGCGGCCTCCTGCTTTTTGCCGTGGCAACGAACAAACTCGAGTTACATTAGAGTGGAAATCTTTATTTTGAAGCACATGCGAATTTTAGATGTGAGTAGACTGTTTTTATATGCAATCAGGCAAGTGAAACTCAATCAAAATTTAAGAAATATTGGCGAATTTTTGATAGAATAATGTCACATAAACGGAAAGGTCAACTGAAATTCAACAATCATCATCGATCGGGCAAAAAAGCAGATTGGTCAGCATCTGTGAATCAAGAAACAAATACTGAAAAATTTACACATCTTCATCATTTATAAATTTTATCGGGAAAGTCAATTTTTCCAACTACAGGTTTTAAACGTAACAAGAAAACACTTATCAATAGTGTTGAATATTACGGGCTAATAGCTACCTCTGTAAAACAATGTAAGCATTAAAACACCATTTTTCATTCCTGCATCCCAATGTCGCGAAATGAGAAAAGGGTGTGGTTTAGGACCCCCCCTTCCCAGACGCTGAGGGAATTTCAACCCCCGCACAATTTGAATATTATACTTTCATGCTTGCGTACACCTGCATACCAGACATGGAGAATAAAAGAATTTGAAAGATTAACATGAATTTATTTTAGA
Source organism: Morinoia aosen (assembly GCA_030386875.1). Taxonomy (NCBI): domain Eukaryota; kingdom Metazoa; phylum Arthropoda; class Malacostraca; order Amphipoda; family Talitridae; genus Morinoia; species Morinoia aosen. The sequence continues at coordinate 19,916,222 of CM059573.1, read as the reverse complement.
AACACGTGGATTTAAATATGACACATGAAATGAGAGATTCAGGCTAGAAAATCAATGAATGCCAGTGAACGATCACATGATTTAACGCGACTTAGCATTTCCTGGCAATCGTCAAAAGGGGAGTTAACGCACACAAAAAAAAACGAAATTAGAAACATAAAAATGAACATCCTGGCTAGCGCACACAGGAAATAATGGTTATGTCAATAAGAATAGAACCTTGAATAGAACCAAGGTGTCAAATACAATACACTTCGCATCTTACCCAACACAGAATTCGAACATGAGCGAATCGCCCGCATGACACAAATCACATTTGATTGCGCGCCGCTCGGAACACACTATTCTAAGTGCTGGCTGTGCTAGAACTTTCACACCTAAAAATCACCTTTCTGAGTTTTTCAAACAGTAACTAGGGATCAAACTTTCTTGCTATTGTAGATCGCGATGACTCAATACACTTCCAATGCTGCTTGAAGAATTTACGTAGTGCAGCTCAGACGATGAATCAACACACTCCCTATGCTGCTTGAGAATTCACGTAGTGCAGATCAGACGATGAATTAATACACTCCCAATGCTGCTTGAGAATTCACGTAGTGCAGATCAGACGATGAATTAATATACTCAGCCCGGGATCTCAACCTCTGAATTCCGAGTCTGCTTGACCACTGCATGACTCGTAGTGCGTAGCATCGTTGCAGACTCCGGCGTCCGTGCCGCTTCAATATTTTGTGCTGAAGTTACTTGTGAGCCCAGGATTGGTGTAGAAGCGTTTCGAATGCTTTCATGATGCACGGGTACTGGGCGGCTTCCTCCGTGAGGCTGAGGCGCTAGTGTAGCCGTTGCCGTAATATTGACGCTTCGCGAGGCTGAGGTGCTTTGTGTAGCCGTTGCTGCACAATTGAAGCATCGACGATTTACGATGGTCGAGGTTTCCTTTCTTGAAAATTTCGATGTGCTCACTATGCTCAAATATTTGATTTGCAGATTACGTTGAAGGCACACCAGCAGTGCGCCGGCGCGCCCGCTTGCTCGCCCCTTAGATACGTGCACCTCTTCCGCACTCGCTTCCACGTAAAAGAACCCTCGCTTATCCTCTTCCCGTATCCTTATATGTGCGTGGCTCGGACCCTTCTCGAATGTTCACGAATGTTCGCAGTTACCATGACAGCATTTTACAGCTGATTGGAGGAATTCTTCCTTGTCCTGACGTCTCGAAATTTCATTGGCTAGGTGCCCGCTTTCTTGTGCCACACCTTCGATGCGCGGCCTGTTCATTGGCCCAGATGTTGCGGCTTTTGCTAAGGCCAACCCTCGTATCCCGCCTTCGTGCGAGGCCTGTTCCCATGCCCAAGCGACGGCCGGCTTAACGGTTTGGACATTCCAACGTCTATCGCAGCTTTTCGCGCTTTTACCTCAAACTGGCCTCGCAACACATCGTATTATATAAGATATAAGATATTTCACTACTAGTTTATAAGTTATTTCACTACACCAAGTTCGAAACCCAACTTGGACGCAAGAACCGAACATTGCATGTGCTCGAACCATGTTTTCTGCTGTTGCTCAAATGACACTCGTTTATTCGATAATAATATACCAGGGAGAGTACGGCGGAGGAATACAAGCAAAGCGGCATATGGCTCGTGCGAGTAGTGGCAAGGCTTCTTTTGCTTTGGAATAAAAGCCGTGCGTCTATCAGCTGGGAAAAAGTAGACGTTTTGAAAACATTATCACGTTCTCGGAATTCTTTCACTTTTGTTTTGCCCGGAGCTTTCTTCTCTGCGTAACGCACCCTGAGATTATGAAGTTATTTTCGTGCCTCTGAGTTAAAGTATCGCAAGCTTAGCGTATAACAGCTTGAATATCATTCCCTGGAATCAGCCACTTTCTTTTCTTGGCTCCGGAAAAGAAAATGAATCACTAGAGAATACGCAGAGTAAATTTACTCAGTGAACAAGCGGTTCACTTCAGTAGACCATTAATTCATTTTATTTTTCGCCAATTCTAGAACGCATTTTGTTTTCATAATGAATTTGAATAGAGGAAAAATATTTTCTATAATATCATATTAAATGTCTTCTCTCACATGAAAAACTTCAACCTTTCGGAAATGAACTCATTTTTTGCAGTTTAATTTAGCATACAGGCTGCTCTAAGGAAATGGATGCATGTTTTGAGCTAATAGGAAACATCCATTGTCCAGCCAAAAGAGTTAGGTCTTTGAGAAAAGTTGTGTTAAAAATCAATTTGACAAAATGATTTTCTTTTTAGTCAAGCTAAATGTACCAATGAATACATTTATTGTTCAAACTGAAGGCCTTCAATAGAAAAAAAATGTGAGTGTGAGTGTAAGTGCCTCAACACTGCAATATATAGTGTCCTGTTAACTTTTTTGTGAATTTTAAAAATAAACTTACACTTTGAACTGACAGGAAATGTCCATTCCCATCTGGACGGTTGAGTTTTTCGATGAACTCAAGAGGTGACAGCATAATAAATCGAGCAGCACGAAATGGTGGACGTACGCTTGAACCATGAAGAGCAGGAAAAGGTGATCAAGTGCTTCTGGAAATTTGAGGATGTTGCTACAGTTGAGAGCCTTAGGGAACGTAAGTTAGGGCCGAGCGGTCTGCGCAGAAATCCCAGCGGACATTTTGGCGCCAGGTATGGAATCAATTGTGACGCGCTCGCAGAAATGCAGCGATGCGGAAGGCCACCACTTCCAACATTTCATCTAGCTTTTGAAACATTCAGTTTGGTAAAAAACGTAAGCTACTTTGTTAAATTGGGCTTTAACTTTGTTGCTCTCCATAATTCAACTTTGTAGGCTGGGAAATAAGTTTTATGACAGTTCGAAGTGTGTGTACATTTTTTTCACAGCACACTATGTATTTAATTGCTGTTACTCGTCAGTGAAATCGTTTCTGAGTAATTCTTTTCGAAAATAATCGAAAATTTTAAACGACAAAAACGAATTGAACAAAATTACCAAAGTGCCAATTGCGTCTCAATGAGCGCTTTCCCACGGTGGTTCACCAAAACCGATTAAAATTGTTGATCAAATCCTGCTAAAATATTTATACTTATTTCAAATTTTTCATTATATTGTTGATGGAGTTATACATTCAATGTTATCAAAAGAACGCGCCGTGATGTACATTGAATGGCATCCCCTAATTTCCCAATTCACTGGAAGCTTTTCAACTTCTCAAAATTTTTACCAGAGTTAGCTTTTGTTGTGTAACATAATGCAGGTTTTTTTAGAAATTTGCTAAAAGACCTCAAAAGGCATTGCTGGCGTGGAGCAGGAAGTTAAGAGTATTAAGTCTCTCGTTTGTTAGCGAATAGTTTTCGTTTGATGGTTTTTAGTGGACGGTCTTCAAGGGACGGTCTTTTGTGGATTGTTTTCTCTGGATTGCTTTTTAGCGGATGAACGTTAGTCTTCAGTGAATGGTCTTCAGTGAATGGTCTTTAGTGAATGATCATTTGTGGATTGTCTTAAAGGATGAGCTTCAGTAGATGATCTTCAGTCGATATATAAACGTTGTCGTAAAAACTGAGATTTTGTGAGAAAATTTAGGACGCGCTATGAAGACCTCTCGTTATCAAAGTTTCTCACTTCGACCGCGGTCTTCTTAAACAAAGCAGTCAGGCTGTGAGAGAGATCTCGGCAGCAAGTGCCGTTGTGCTCCTCTATTATTTTGTTCCTTTTCTTTCTTTCGCTTACATTTTTGTTTAAACGGTGCCGTTATTAATTCATTTTGGTTATTTACGTATTGCATGTTCGTGCTCCTGACCAGTTCAGTGATTAGTTCTAGTAAAGCCCGTTGGTGGGCTTTCAGGGTTTTGCCTTGATGGCGTATTAACCTTAACCTTAAACTTTAACGTGCCCAAGGGCCACTTAACCTTAAACTTTAACGTGCCCAAGGGCCACTTAACCTTAAACTTTAACGTGCCCAAGGGCCACTTAACCTTAAAACTTCAACGTGCCCAAGGGCCACTTAACCTTAAACTTTAACGTGCCCAAGGGCCACTTAACCTTAACCTTAAACTTCAACGTGCCCAAGGGCCACTTAACCTTAAACTTTAACGTGCCCAAGGGCCACTTAACCTTAACCTTAAACTTTAACGTGCCCAAGGGCCACTTAACCTTAACCTTAAACTTCAACGTGCCCACGGGACAATCAACCTTAGAAAGCGCCTTAAGGCTATTTAACTGCTTGAGTAGACTAGGGTAATTCGTAACCTTAATCGCATGCCTGCGCTGGACTGGCACCTTATACTGATTTCCTTTTAAAACCTCTAAAAGCCGTAGGGCTCTTCTTCGGCATAAAATAAAGTGAGTACTGGACGAAATTTGCATCTTCAACGAAATTGAAAATTGACGAATAGTTCTCTATACGATTATTTCCTCGAATTGAATTTCTTTACTATTCTTTAGGAAAAATCAACCCTCCATGTAATCTCCTGCCGCCTCTGCTGCATCGGCGTATGTTGCTGGTTTCAATGTCTTCACCTTGTTGGAAAGAGCAAGGCCAAAATAAAGTTTAAGCCTTCGGTTTGTTTCTCGGTAAGAGTTAACTTTGAAATAGAGTGTAATCTGTTGTCATACGTTTCTTATTACATGAACCTAGTTCTTTAGTAGATCTTCAATCTATTGATAAATTTTTCACAGTTGTGTTGGTGCGTTCGCGCTCGCAAGTTCCTTGTTCTCGTTTCTCGTTTCTGTTGACTACGAGAACAGCGACGCGCCGAATAGCCGAAGAATTCTTAATAATAGGATAAAGATTCTGTAAGAGTCGTTCTCATCTTGTTCCAACAATTTTCATTTCATAAATTCAGGTCATGTATCATACTTGTTTTACAGTAATATTTTTCAAGCTTAGGACAAAATCAAATTGGGCATACTGCAACCGTAATGCAAAGGAAGCAGTCATAAAGATGCGTAAAGACACAAAACTCAGTTTATATGTGTATCAAAGATACAATTTACATTGTAACCTAATGTAACCTAATTTTAGATTTTGAATAGTTTAGCAAACCATTCAAAACCTAAAACGTTCTGCTACTGCTAAGTAAAATAACAATGGTGATAAAAATATTAGTACTATTGGTTTCACTGTAAACCCTGCTAATGGTGTTCAGAAACTAAGTAGCTGAATCCATATTGATGGCTCACGGAAGCGGTGCGCAGGAAATGATCTCCTATTTACTCTTGGTTAGCTTTTAAGCTCGGCAATTATTGAATTCATCAATCAGAATACTGTAATTTACCAAGGTCATACCTGAAGAGGAGGTACAATTACTTATGCCCACTAACGAGACAATAAGACTCCCAGCACCACCTGCCCAACATGGTGACATTGTAAATCTTTTAATGTAATTCTACGGTGCATTGAGCATTGTGTATTGGAGTGTCAATATGAATTTTCAAGTTTCATTATTAATCCTGTGATCAATTTTTATGATGTTTTACTCTATTAGCATTTGATGAAAATTGAATGAACCTCAGAATTGCAGCGACATCGGCTTGATTGAAGTCCGTTGCGCATTATTCCAAAGCGCGTTGCTGCAGGGACGGCATCACCCATTCTCATCAGTTCCTCCTAAGTTTGTTGAGCCATTGCAAGAGGTGTTATCCAAATTAGCAATACTGTAAATTGACGACGTTGAATCATGCAATGGATGAGTGATGAGAAACATCGTGCACAACGAGCAAGTCTTGACAGTTAATGTTAAGTTGAGCTAAAGTTTACAGAGTTTCGCTATTGAGCACGCACTGGCTCAGCTGCTATACGTTAATACAGCAGCTGCACCTATTATATAATTAATTTCGATCTTATAATTAAGAGCTAAAGTCAGAATCGTTATCGTACCCTCAGCAGAGGCGAATTCAGGCCTTAAAGCAGCGTTTGATGATGCAGTGAACACTACAGTAATGAAACGAACTCATTTCTGACGATTAAATGCTAAATGAACCAGATTTCACAGAAGTTTTTGATTGACTGCTTTCAATTGAGATAATGCGCATAGATATACAATTCTGAGTAATAGTTATTTCTTAATCGGAAACTTTCAAGTTCCATCAATACTGGCGCTAGCAGTTACAATTCTTTTTGAGAGGGCAATAGTATTTCAGAGAAGCGGATTTTGTGACGCAAAAATTTAATTTGAAAACGCTGACGTAATCACTCGAACGCAGCCAATTATTTCATTAGAGACATTTTCAATGGTGGCGCGAAAATTGTCGTTTCATGCTTTGTGCAATTCAAGTTTCTCACAGAATTAGTTATAGCAAAACCTGCTTAGTTGTCACTCTAATTGCAGCACTCTTAAATAAAGAAAAAGTCAGTATATTCGTATACTGACTCATAAGTAATAGTTATTCAGTTTGAAACTCTGGCTACACTTTCAAATACTTCCATGACTTTTAAGAAAAAAAGGTGAGTTCTTCAAGTCCAAGAAACAACTCTGATGAACGTCTTACTCTATCCATGAAACAGTCTAACTGAGCAAAGGCTGTGAATGTATCGTTTCAGAATGCGGAGAGCAAATATGACTACTAATTTGCAGCGATATTGTACAACATTGCCCTGGGAACAAACATGAATACTCTAATTGTATTCTTTTTGGGTTGAGGCTGCATGAAAGCGTAGAGGACGTTATTATCACGGGTTATAACCACGGATATTTGTCTCTCATTGTCTATAAGCCAGAGCCCTTTGAGGAGTTGGAGGAACCTGCTATTCAAACAATAAAAATTTACTCCATTTTTCTTGGAGTACAGAACCTGGTTGCATCACACTGGTTGATTGCGATATCACCTCCCGACACAACTTGAGTTCGAACTAGTGATTTTTCTTTCTAGATGAACGGGCTATGGATATGAAGATTTCTTATAATCAGCAAGATTTTGACCAATGAGAATTTCTAGAAGCAGTTACAGTGAAGGCAGTTTCAAATACTTGATATATAATTTTTTTAGCTATTCATGGGCCCATTGATCCATACAGCAGGAAAGATATAACAAATGAGATTTGGAAATAAACTCATATTTCAGTGTACCTCAATGACAAACCTTGACCCCTACACCTATATTCATGCGTATCCTCACAATGCAGTCCTATAGCAAAGCAAACTTCTCGTATTTTCCTATTTATCAACGATAAATAAACCTATTGGTATCCATATAAGAAAACACCCGAAAAAATAGCCGTATCTACCATAACTTCTGAAAAGCTTGCCCGATGAAGAACATCATGAGCCACATTTGCATAATGGACGCGTTGGTTCCTGTGTTCGAGACCGATTGCGCCGCCAGCTAACGCGCTAACGGAGCGTCAGCATCAGATTTACATCCAACCAAAATGAACGCATCGCCGCCAGCAACGCTCATGGGCTTTCCTAAACGAGTTTTGTCTGTTCTTTATTAATAAAAGTGAACTTGACGGAAGGAACATTAAAAAACGAAACTGATGCAGGCCCTTAGACTATCCCAAACTTTGTCGGGTTGAGTTTGCATTTTGACCTACAGCAGAGTATTTTTTCACAGTACAGAAAAACCTGAGAAATTGAGAATAATACCAACAAGCGCTTGGGGAGTCTATAAATAGAAGCGTTGCTGATTAATTAAATTATATCTTTCACGAATAATTAAACTTTGAAGAGGGTTTAACTTATTGTACCAGCGTCAAAAATAAGTAAGCAGTGCATTTGGTTCTTTGTGCTGATTCAGAGGAGTTAATATCGTTGCTATTTGAGGATTTGTATCAATCCAATTCTGAATACAAAATGATCTGAAACCGGAATGAGTAATATAGAAAAAGGCAGAAAAATATAAAGCGAAGGTCGGGACCACCACCACCACTATAGATACAAAAGCATGAACTTATTTCCCAGGTGCCGCAATATACAATGTTAACTGGCGGTGACATGGAGAAGCCATAACAAATAAATGACGTTAACCCAAGAGGCTTTCATTGATAGACTCAAGTTCTCGACTACTGAAACAACACACAGCAACTCACGGTAAAATCTCTCAAAAACTACAACTCAGAAATCTTTGTCATTAATACCAACAAAACAAATCATTCTTCGACGCGGAGTTGTATTTGCACGTCAGCACATTGAGAACGTTCCAAGCTTCTCTAGAATAAGGCCAAAAAGGACACTTTAAAACTTTTTATTGTAAAAATGACTCACTTTACTGGGCCCCCTATTTCAAAACACGCGTGTGTGAATGTCCCAAACAACTTTTGAGTTATGAACGATTTTATTATAAAGTTTGGTGTGCTATCTCCTCTACAGAATGCGTAGAATGTAAAGGGGTGACGAAAATTCCCTCACTCCTCGCGTGTAGAGTTCACTTCTTGTCTGATCCCATTGTGTTACATCGAAACGTCCACCAGAGGAATGTACTTTGTATAGAATTTGGAAACCGATGAGTTACACTGACGCACAATGCTTTATTGTCTTGAGTTTCCCATGTTGTTTTGTCTCGTGTATTTTTGTATTATTCCCCTGGTGGTGACTGTTGGACTTGAAATTGTTGAAATTTGATATTTTTCAAAGGAAGAGTAGCATTTTTCGTGAGCAGAAAATGAAAAGCAAGCCTCAACCTAAGATGTTGAATACCAGCGCAAACAGCGAAAAGGACAACCAACACAAGTTCAATTTGTAGTAGCTCCGGATCACGTCGACAATGTTGTGAGGGCCTAAAAGGACCTCTAATGGCTGAAGTTTTGCATGTACAGAATAGAAAAACTGCTCTTCTAAAATCGGTTGTCCGGTGCTAACAAGAGATCCAGGAATTTATAGCCTGCTTAAGTTTCTTGTCGCCTTAGGCTGTAGAAAATTATTGACACACGTTAAACATGACTTTGTAACGCTCTAAGTTTCATATTTGAATACGGAGGTCAGAGGGGTGCACGCTACAGCTATTCGAAAAACAAGGAGAAAATTTTAAGCTTTCACTTCAAGGTTAAATAAAAATTTAATTAAAATCGCTTCTCTTATTTCGCAACTCCTGGTCCATGTGATGAAGGCGGGGTTGAGACTGCAGTAAAGGATGAAATAATCTTTCGAGAACAGATTCCCCTAATTGCTGGAAAAACGTTCCTTTTTGCGCTTCCGCTTTTTCTTTCGCTCGGAAAGTCTCAGCATTCTCCTTGAAAATTGTTCATATTAAGTTTTAGCACTTGTTTAACATATTAACACTTGTTGCCACGTAAGCATATTCGAGGTAAATTTTTAACAAATTCGTTACATACAAGAAAATCTCTTTCCACTGAAGCGTACGAGCAAGTTTAGTTTCAATGAAATAGATGCAGTAACGCAAGTTTCTTCAACATGAATTCTTAAATCACTTTATTACATTGAGGGAAATTTTGTTCCCACTGAGACGATGAGACGGTCGAATAAGTTCTATTATAATTAAGATGATGGATGTCATGTACTATAAGTGGCCAAAAAATGCCGCGCACTGCAATTTCACCTGATATATATATCATGCATTACTGGTTTTCACAGTTGATTTGTTTCTTAAAAGTGTGTACGGCATCATTCTGAAGGTACCTATCAAGTATACTCAAGACCTGTATTGAGTGCATATAGAGAGTTCTAAATTTCAATTTAGATGGAAGAATTGAAGACCCGTGGAACAGACATAGCAGCGTTAGATATAGGATGCATTACAGGGTTTCATCAGAGATGAAAATGAACTCAGGACATCTGTCGAGTAACTGGCAAGTATCGGAATGATAATGAGAACAATTACAGGGGTTGGACAAAATAATGGAAACACCATGGAAATTTTACAAATTATATTTTAATGTAGTGTAGGTCTACTTTTTGAGGCAATTACAGCCTCAATTCTCCGAGGGATTGATTCATACAAACTGTGACTTGTTTCCAAAGGAATTTTAGCCATTCTTCAGTTAAAACACCCTCCAGTTCTTTGCGAGACGATGGCGGCAGAAATCGACTTCTTACTTAAATCTCTGAAGCGGACAATAATTGCTCAATAATGTAGAGGTCTGGAGAATCTGGTGGCCAGATGAGACACTCAACTTCATTAGAATGTTCCTCGTGCCATTCTTCAACAATTCTAGCTGTATGGATTGGAGCATTATCATTTTGAAAGATAGCGATCAACTCTGGAAACAGTGCTTGAACCATAGGATGAACTTGGTCATCCAAAATTTCTAAATGGTCTCGGCTGTTAATTTTTCCATGAAGGGAAAGCATTGCCCCGGCGGATTTCCAAGAAATAGCACCCCAGATCATCACAGAACCCCGCCATGTTTTACGGTTGGGAGAAAGAAGTGCGGACTAGAGGTTTTCTTTCGTCTGTCTCCAAACGTACACGCGGCCGGAGGTCGGAAATAAGGTAAACGATTATTTGGCAAAGAAAATCACATTTTTCCACTGCTCGACAGACCAATTATGATGGTTTCTGCACCACTATAAACAGTTCGAAACACTTGCCTTTGGGCGCAGAGGTTTTCTAATATAATTGCAGCTCTTCCATAGAATACAGATTTATGCAGCTCGCGACGAGCAATTTTTGTTTAAACTGGGTTCTGTAGTTGTTGAAGTCTGCCTTGATTTTAAGAGCCGTTGTCTTGCGACGCTCTCTAACAATTCGATTTTGAGCCCGACGGTGTCTCTCAGACAACTTCGACTTTCCGCCAGACCTGTACTCTACTGAGCACGTTTTTCCTTCTTTTTCAAACGAAGTCATTACTTTTGATTATGTACCTGATGAAACGTCAAATATTCGGCCAGTTTCTGTTACACTAGCACCTGCCATACAAGCACCAACAATTAATCTGGTCTCATTGAAAGTCCTACAGGTCTGCTATTTTTGTAAGGTTATGCCCAAATTTTTCTCTTAGATACGTATAAAAAACACTTAATTTTAAATAATATATCAAATACCTACAATAATAAACAACAAAACATTGAAATATGCATAGTTTTGATTGTGTATAACACGTTCAAAGCATATGATTCCAAAATGTTAGGTGTTTCCGTTATATTGTCCAATCCCTGTAGCACGCTGGTGACACCATAGCAAACCCGGTTTATCTCGTGGAAATCGGGGATTGCCTAAAATTCTGGAAGACTGAGATAGACACTCTCTGAAGAGTTTGTGAAGAAGAATCAGCGATCATTAAAGCAAATGGTAACTGACTAGGTTTGTGAAGGTCCCCAAAACAATTTCTCAAAGGAATGTGTGTCGAGAGTTAAATAAGATACATATATAATGATGGATATCTAACAGGAAGTCATTAGTGTCAGCAGCAAATAATAAAAATCTTCTTTAATTGCTCGAGAACTCAGAGATTAGACAGCTGAGGATTGGAAGCATGTGATGTGGTCCAATTACTCCAGATTCGGCTTCTTTCAGAATGGTATGGCGACAACTACATGAAGCCACTAATCCATCTTGTATCGTTCCAACAGTTCAGGTATTTGAAGGCAGAGTAATTCTTTTGGACAATTTTTCTGGGAAAGATATAAATCTTTCACTTTTTGCAATAAGGAAATGAAGTCCAAGTGCACAAATACTAACGTACCAGGCTCATCCTTACTTGAATTTTTTTCCTTATAGCAACAGGATCTTTCAGGACGACAAGGCTAGCATCTACAGGGCTAGTAATGTTCAAGATTGCTGCAGGTTAAATGAATGCTGCAATCAGCCTTAAAGGCGGTTCAATCACTTTATGATGAATTTCTGAACCACGCTACTTTTTGAGGCTTAGCGAACATGCTACATTTGGTTTAGATACCATATTATTAATTTCAAAACTCGTTGACAGCTACTCCTGCCCTAGCAGTCAGAATGAAAATCGTAAGACGTTCTTGTTTTTCCCTAGATCAAGGAGCACTGGGCTTTTAACATCTGTCTCTGTACCATTTTACGTGAAAAGCTAGCGCTGTTAACAACTAGATCGCATTGACGGGGGTGATGAGAGTACGAGGCCTGTCGAAAAAGTATCCGACCTTTGGCCAGAAAAAATACTTCAACAACCTGACGGGGTTGGGACCCTAATCCCCTTCAAAGTAGGCTCCTTGTGCTTCCACACACTTAGCCCACCGATCCTTCCACTGCCGGAAACACCTCTGGAAGTCTTCTTTTGGAATGGTGTTCAGCTCTGTCGTCGCGTTCCGCATTATCTCTTCTCTACTCTCAAAACGGGATCCTTTCAGTGGTGTCTTCAATTTTGGAAACAACCAGAAGTCGCAAGGAGCCAGGTCTGGAGAGTAGGGAGGTTGGCGAACGGTCGTAATTCCATGTTTGGCCAAGAAATTGCGGATCAAATGGGATGAATGTGCGGGCGCGTTGTCGTGATGCAAGTGCCAGTTGTTCGCAGTCCACATGTCTGGTCTTTTGCGCCGAACTGCATCACGAAGTCGCCGGAGAACATCCTGATAGTACTCCTTTGTCACTGTTTGTCCTTCCGGTGCGTATTCGTGATGCACAATTCCACGGACATCAAAGAAAACAGTCAGCATCACCTTGATTTTGCTTCGCACCTGCCGCGCTTTCTTCGGCCTTGGAGACTCGGGATGCTTCCATTGGGATGACTGTCTTTTTGTTTCTGGGTCGTACCCGTACACCCATGACTCATCTCCAGTTATCACGGTGTTCAGAAACCCAGGATCAGTGTTGGCGGTGTCCAGAAGGTCCTGTGCAACGTCACGACGGAGGTCTTTTTGTTCCGGCGACAACAACTTGGGCACGAATTTCGACAAACACTTAGAACAGCACCTTACTTGGCGACCACCAGCCAGTGACTGGCCCAAGTGAATGCGGTGAAAAAAGTCAAGCATGCGCATTAAGATTCCTCCTTCCACCGTGCACAGTGGCGCCGCCTTAGAATCACTACTTTGCGCGGGAAAAATTAAGGTCGGATACTTTTTCGACAGGCCTCGTACATACGAAGATGTGAGGGATAGCTAGCCTTTCTTGAACATAGCAACGGGCATTCCCGCTTTGATCAATAAATTAGTCATGTAAACAATGTCCTAGCGTGTTTACCAAAACGTATTATTTTCAAGCTGAATGACTACATTTGCGAGCGAAGCAGAAGTGTCGTCCTAACGTCAAGCGAGCCTCTGAATGGAAAATTTTGTCATAAACTTTATTAAATATTTTACGTCATTCAAATACGACATAAGAAAATTGAGTAAATATTTGGAAATCTTAAAGATGGCGATACAACATCCTTACCAAATATTTTAGATAATTTAGATCCATCTTGAAAAAAACTGAATATTTTTTTTAAATCCTAACAATTGGGACACTCATTAAAAATTAAAAAACAATTTGCAAGTATTTTGTGACAAGTTGCCGGTAAAACTGTCATCCCTTATTCTGTCAACTCTTATGTTGTCGGCTTTTAAGCTCTCAATTCACACTGTCAACGAGTAGACTTCATAGGAAGGTGCTGACATTACGAGGGGTACACAGAAACATTATTTATCTCGAGGATGCAATGCACGACGTCCGACCTGCGGTGTGTTGAGGCGCTGTAAGGTTTGGAGGGCTTTCCGGGAGATAAAAAGTTACGCTTGAGCAAGTTTACATGACCAAGTACGTTGGCGGTACATTCATAGTAGGCGGTTCAATTTGAATGATTTATAATATTCCAAGATCTTGCAATTGAGTAATTCAGTGCAGCAGCAGAATAATCTACATACTAATAGCTGAGCAAATCTAAATCTTATGACTGGCGCTAAAGCGTACTTAAAACAGTGACCAACCGTGTTGTGGGCGGTCCTTCTTAGGATAGAATCAGAGTCGAAATAGAATAGAAGGAGTTGCAGAAGAAAAATTGAGAGGGATGGATGTACGGAAATCGCTCTTATCGGCGCGGATAATTGTATACGGTGCAGTGATGGGACGCCGCATTGTACACTTACAGTACGATCAAATAACGTTCAAAATAAATTAGATATCGCAAGTAGAGTATTGCCAGTGTTAGTATCACTACAGCTGAAGTTGGGAAAGCCAGTTTAAGAAAATTTAATTAAATCTTATAATCAATTGGTCACACGTTGAACAGCAGCTAAATTTTTGTTTTTTATAATAGAAAGTTAGATGTGAAATATGTGGAAATGTAGAGGGACATTTTGAGATTGCATGTAATTATTTTTATGGCCCTTTTCAGGTACTAGTTGGAGCATTTAATGTTTTGACAGAACAATCATCAGGAGAATAATAAGGAGGGCGATGCTAAATATTGAGAGGTCAAATACGGGCAGCGGCCGAAGGGCTGTTTTAGTAAATGATAAAAAATGTAATGAAGAAATCATAATACAAGCACAATGGACGCAACGAGCATTAGGAGTGGGCAAAGACAAAGTAGGAATTGACGGTTGTTCTGCATGCATTTAGCTTGCACAACTGAATACATTGCAAACGAACTGAGGGTTATTGTTGAACTGAAGCAAATGAGAATTTAGGAATGCGCACCACGGAATGTGTGCAGTGAAACTGCAATTTTGATAATTCTTTCCAGTGTTCGTTTTAGAGTTACACGTCAACTTACTTCAGGTGAATTGAATTCGTCAGACTTGCTCGAATGCGGAATTTGATGAATGTTCGTTGTAAGTTTCAATTTGCATAATTTATGTACATTAAAAAATTAGCAGTGATTTCTTGTATTTTATTTAGCAGTGGGGCTCTTTGAACGATCAAACTGAGCGCTAGTTGGATTATTATGTCAGTAGATCCGTCTTTTGCGCGCGATTGTAATTTTTTGCAATTTTCTTTTATTAGATGTAGTTGATGGGTATAGAACGTGATTATTGATGATTGTGAAGGTAATCGAAACACGAAAGAAGAGTTGATAAAATAAAATACCTGCGGAGTGTGAGTACAGTGTGTTTACATTAACTCAGGTAGTGCAGATATTCATTTTACTTTCAAATTTCTTATATCATGTTCGTAGGTGTTTCCATGTTTTTATAGTCCATTTTTTTGTGTATTTTATTGTGGTAGGGGAACTAATTCCACCATACGAGGCAATAGGGAGCGCAAACGCAACCTAAGTCCCGTGACAGTTTCAAAAACAATACTTTCAAAAAATAATGTTATTTTTGCATCCTTGGTTATTTTACTACAATGTATGTTATTTTACTTCAATGTATTTTGTTTGAAACAGAGTACCGTTTCTGACAACAATGTAATATTTTTTGTCAATAATGAGAGCGGAGTTTCGTACTGCAAGCAGATGTGATTGACAGAGCAGTTCATTATACAAGGATTTTTGCGCTACTTCTCGCTTTTCATAATTCCATAGAGGCATCGATTAGCCTGCCCGGCATGGTGTATTGTGAACAAATAGACACAGTGATCTCATTAGCGCGCTGAATGCGATCGGGTGTCGCACTTCGCGTTTTGGTTCAGTTCAAATTAGCTCTGACTCATATCGCTGTTTACTTTTAACTCTGCACTACACTGTCCATAACGCAGTCACACGAAATGAACTTTCTTGGAATTTTATCATTCACTGTGAAAATTTGCGAATTACAATCGGAACAGAATGGGTCGGACTACATTGAACCGGCGTGTTGGGAATTAGGAGAAAACAAAACGCATTACGCTCTACTTTTAAGATCAAATTTTAACACGTAACGAAAGTATTATAAATGTGCAAGTGTTAACCCCTTCAGGGGAATGTTATTACTAATTGAGAAAAATCCAGAGTGAAATGACTCAAAGGAATGCAAATGCGCACGATTGTTGACGCAGTATTGTTATTTAGAAAGCAGGGACAACAGTTGATTTCGTGAATTTTTGAACGCATCGCTAACTTTGATTTGCTATGAATCAAACATTGATGCGGGATGTTTTTCTAACATGAAAGGATTCGATGTGATTAAGTTTCGAAAATTAAAAGATTAATTTGATGCCCAGTCTCCATTCCTACATGAACGAGAAAATTCACTCTCAGAAGTTGTGTTGATGCGAACTAAATTTTTTATCCATCTGAGCCTTGATAATTTGTTTATAAGTAACCCGTAAAATATGCCCTTCATTTAACTGAAACTGAAACAAATAAGAAAAATGGTAAAACTGAAGTGATACTCTCACAAAACAAGAAACAAAAAGCCTCACACGTTCATTTGACCAAAAAAAAAAGAGAATCATCATACCTATCCATTACGAGTACTCCACATCCTGTCAAAAATATGAGAAGTCCTCATTCTGCAACGCTATTGTTTATTTCAAGTAAGTTCAAATATGGTTCAAATATGTCACTCTTATTTTCTTCTTCTTGCTTTATCGAGAGCTATTCCTCCTTCACCGGGAGACATGCGAGACTTCTGTTACCCAGTCTATTGAAATTGAAGTTGGAGCATCCGTTGTAGAGTGTTCTTCAACTTGGTGGGGAGAACTAGGTAAGGTTACAAATGAACAATGCATAAAATTGAATATATTGTTGTTGACAAACTATACATAAATACGCAGAAAATCTTATTACTAACAGACCAAGTAAAAAATATAAATTGAGTAGTATTCTCAACTGAAAATATAAACTGAACCAGTGTTAATAATCACGTGACAGCCCTGAACTGTACTAATACGGAGAGTGTCTCAGATGGCTGGTAGCAACTGAGGCAATAATAGCCCATTACTGGTGAGATGCAGCAGTAGAGGCAATGACAGGTGAGATGCTACTGTAAAGAAAATCACAGGCGAAGTACGACGTCAGAGGCACTCACAGGCGAGTCATAACAGTGGTGGTAAATATTAATCCACCCCGGAATGGGGTGGATTAAAATTATTCACCGCCATCAACGTTTAACTCATTTAATTATTCACCGCCATCACCCATCGTAGAGCGTAGGAGACAGTTACACGCGGTGAAGAGAGAAGAGAAAAGGTGAATACAAAAACCCGTATGGGTATTCTCACACCCAGCAGAGTCTCCTTGCTCACGTGTACTCTATTCTGCCTTGTGGCGTAAAGGGCTCGCATCTGAGCAGCTGAATGTTTGCAATTTCCTCGGTTGGCACGTGCGGTATATCTAATCAGGTAAACTCACTATAAGATCATTTTCGCACCGTCTTTTCATGATTTGAACATTCAAGAAACTCTGGAATTTTATTGTAAACAAATTACTTATTCCAATGCGTTAGTTTTGAAAGTCCTGGGTTGGATGTGGATAAATTTGAATAATGGGATGGATTTGAAATGAAGTTCCGTTGGTAAGAAAAACAGACTTTCAACCATCTTAACTGCAGTAGAACCTCGAATTACTGAAAATAATCGCTGTCTTACAGTAGATTTTTAGAGTTTTTGATTATTGCACTCACAAACGGGTAATTAACCACTGTAATATTACATGAGCTATATAGATGTCAGCAGCAGAGGAATGGCGATGCTAGTCAGTGGTCAAGAAAGTATGGCAGACCGCATATGACACTCATACGAGTTACGTTATTTAAAAAATAGACCTTGCAGCTGCACAAATTGGTGAACTAATACGTTGCATGACCGACACGCACCACTGTCTTTTAGCCACTTGATTCCTAACTATAGTATAGAGTTTATATGAAAGTTCATTGCGGTTTCATGATAGCGAGGGTATTTTCCAAAATCAGTAATTAATCTAGAAAGCTCAGTCGTCATCACAACGACGGGCTAACCGTAAAGTGAAGACGTACGAAAAGCCACCGCCTAGGACATGTCAATTACTGTAATTCTTCCACGTTTTTGGATACGAACATGGAGAAGAAGTGGAGTTGAGGATACTTTTATCAGTCGCTTTTTACTTCTCTCGTTGCGTGATTTTGAGTATTGGCTCAACCATACGGCATGTTTTCTACGTGTGTGCTTAAAGAGCATATTAGTTAAATAATCCAGTGTAGGTGCAATATTTTACGCATGTTTAAATTTTTTACGATTTTACTCTGAGCTAGACGAGTCTACGAGCCTTGAAAATTCTGTACCAAAAATAAAAAACGTCTCTTAGATTGTCTTTCCTCTACGAAACAGATCGCGATTGCACCATCAGCAACCACGACGAAGTACACCAAAAGGCTCGCTGCATCATTTTTCCTTGGCTTGAGATAACTTATCTGAAGTGGCGCTCTGGCTTAACTCCGTGACCTCAGAGCTAACGTTCATCCCGAGCTTGGTTGGTCGCTGCCAAGAAAAACTTCTAAATGAGATGAATCGATCAGAGCAGAGACAGAAAAGTTTTCCAGACAACTGCATAGTCCGTTATTATAAAAAAATATTCATTTGGTAAGTCAATGCAAATATTTTTGAGGAATTGCTCGCTCCCATTGACTGTGACATAATTTTGTCTGATGTTTCAATTGAGAACCGTAATTTTTTTGAGACCAAAGCTGGCAGCGATTTGGTGAGGTAAACTGTCTGTGGAACAAGTAACTGCGCGAAGTGCTCACAATTTGATCTCGGAGGCGCGCTGAGAACCCATTGATCAATTTCAAAGTTCTTGAATAAATTAACGATTTTATGAGAGGAGTTTCACGGTGTAGATAAACAGGAAATTATCATCTCAAAATGAAGAAATATTAAACGCAGCAACGAAACAATTTGAATTTTCTTCCTTACGAGAGAAAGGTTTTCAATTTATTCATGCAAACTAGAATTTTATAAATAATCACAGGACTATCCAGCAGCTTATTTTGAGCATGACAATAAATAGCATGTCTTAGCTCATGTGAAGTCTAGTAGCGATCAGGAAATTAACTAAGTTTAGATAGGTACGCGTCTTAGATTATTAACTAAGGTTTAAGGTGAACATTCATTTTTTTCTTCTTGCAAGAGTATATCAACCACAAGTTGACTGTTCATTAAAACTACTCTTCAATTTTTTACCTAATCATAAATCCAAGTTAAAAAATATACCGAACTATAGTTCCACACAAACCTAAAGCGATGAACTCAAACGAGTGAAAGAAACACTGGCAATGGTATATCGTACTGAATATGCACACCGTACTTAATATTCACTGACAATAATGACCTCACTTCTACTGCTCTATATTGTTGAAAAGATTGAAGCGAATATCTATCTATAAGTTGTGAGCTCCACTTTACTGTTAGAACTGATACTATCTTTTAATGAGATTTTACACATTTATTGATTGGCGTTCAGTACTGTAAATCATAATCGTTCTATGCCTTGCGTTAGCAATAGATTACTGTATTTGCTACGGTACCATGATATGGTAATTACTTATATACTTGAATTAATTGACATTTAACCTGCAATGTATAGCATATATTCTTCGTCACCCCAGGTTTGCAGCATCCTCTGCAGCGTTAACACATCACAGGACACCTGAATTGCACCGTCGTGCGGTCCACCTACCCGAGGTCAAATTTTCAACTTCGGTGTAGTGCCACGCTTATAAACTGTTGAAACTCTTTAGCTCATGCTAATTAGTACTCCATCCAATTTTGTCATATGTGTTATCTTGTGTTACTATAGGCCGTACGTTTTTCTTCTATCTGACGCTCCCTAATGTACAGCATGCGGTCTAGATCAATGTAATCGTAGCTTGCTCAGTTTGAACAGTTAGAGGCGAAGATATTATCGCAAGTGCAGAATCTTTATTTATTTCGCTAGAGTAAATTTTACTCAACAATGGAATTTAATTTCTGAAAAATATACACTGTTTAATCATTAAAATATATTTTCTGCCGCATAAAAGTTGAAGTAATATTAAGCACACCCTTAACATCATAGATTTATTGCTCCGACGGCACGCTCAGTACAGCAATAAAATGCTGCAATAGAGGTCGTAACTGCATCCTCGTTTATCACGTTTTTCCAAATTTCTACAATAAAATGAACACGAAACATAGCGATAGAATCAAATAAATATCTTGTTCTGCGTCTTCCATAAAACAGTTGTGCATGGACCACATGTGTGGAAGTAACAGAATTATTTCATTCTCTCATAAGCAGTATCTTATTGTACTTTTGCGTGCATCAGAAAATAAGAGCTATTGTCATTTTTAACATCCAATCTTTGGCTAGTGGCATTGATTTTTTGAAGCAACAGCTCCGGGTTAAAAAACGAGGAAAATTTAAAACCGCAGAAAAAGTTTATCTACGCCTGGGACAAGCACCATTGTAAGTTACGATTAAATTCACATTTATAAACTCATTTCGAACAAAACACCATGAATTATAATGATTTCTTCATGAGAAATCAAAAGTATGCATCAAATTCAATCCCAATATGAGGGTGATAGCCCCATCAAAGTCGAATCCAAGACTGTTGAAAACGCCATGAGGTAGGCTGTTCATCACGTTTGATCGCCCAGTTGCCACCTATCCCTGAAGTTAAAAAGTTTTATATTTTGATTGACATGCAAAAACTTACGTTTTCGCTACTGCCTGAAGCAAGTTTAAACATTTATTCTGTGTTTGATGTGTGATGAGCGAAATCGTTCAACTAGCTTTAAAAATCTTTCCACTTGGTTCAAAACTTTGTGCAAAACTATAGTAAACTTTCAACACAAAAAAATGAGGTTGTGTTTCGATACTCAGTTATTTACTACATTCATCAATCGCTGTTAAAGCTGTGACCAACGCTTGGGTAGTATGCAATTACTGAACAAATGTGAGTTTTCATTCAGAGCTAACTATGTATTGACTTGTTTCTGAGTTTCCCCATAACAACGTGACGATAGCAAGATGTCTCAGAACGGCAAAAAGGGAAATTGCATTTAGTTTCGCAAATGGACATCCGATGAAGTTAGCGGAATTCGTTGGTGTTTCATGCTGCACTGTTATGCAGGTCTGACAAATATGAAAACAATTTAGTACATACGAGAATTCGAGGCAAAATCGTGGTGGGAAGAAAATTTTATTCGATTTAGACCGCCGCCGCGTGTCCCGACTTGTTCATCGATATTGCTTTGCATCATGGCTAGAACTACTGCAAGACGTCAATGATGACTCTTCTCCTGCTGTTTCTGAACGAAACTTTTCTATGGAACTCCATGCCTTGAATATTTAGGGCAGCGTGTCTCATAAACGGCCTATGTTAACTCCTGTCCAAAAGACTATTCACATGAACTGGGCCAAAGCATACACATACACTGGAAAAAAGAAAAGAGAGTTCATATAGTCAGCTGAATCTCGAATAGGTTTCTAGAAAAATGATTTCCGATTACGTTGCGTTCATCAAAGACCTCATGACACCTTCATCGAAGCCTGTGAGCAAAGTGAGGAGGATCTGTCATGTTCTGAAGTCGTTTCAACCCCACAGAAGTGTGTCCTTTGATTGACGTATTTGTTAAATTGAACCAGCATTGCAACATGGAACTTCTAGGTAACCGACTTTTGTCATTTGCACAACAGCTGAATGAAGAAAAAGACGTTGCTATGCGTATCTTTCAGGATAAGAACTGCTGGGTGTATCGGGCTTGACAGCCATATTAATTAGCTCAACAGTCATTCAGTAGATGTTTGGGCTTTAGGCATGCCAGCCAAGTCCCAGAAAAATAAAAAATTGTGAGATCAAATAGAACGACAAGATAGATGTCGAAATGATTATCTACGTTCAGTGGCCGCATACTAGATCAGTTCATGCAAGAGTGGCGGAAGTCGACTACACGTGTTCTTAAACTCGTATTTTTTAGCGGTCAAAGCACATCCCAACTTTAGTTTATTTTATGAGTATGATTTTATTTTTACGGCTGAGGACTCCAATCGAACTTAACATTGAGCATGATTTTCACCCCCAGGTACCATTACACAATTTCGGATCATTCAGATGTAACTGCATGGAACCAAACACAGCGACGCTAATTTCTCTGGTTTCAAATAAATTTTTCTATTCTCCATGACGGGAAATGGCGGATTCCCGTCCGTTGTTGTGTTCAAAACTCTAATTAAAGAATATCCTCCAAACCTTCTTTGGAGCCCGAACAGTATTAATCGATTTTATACATAGAAGCACTCATTGCTTTACTTACCTTGTTGCCACCTACACTCACAAATCACTTCTTCAAAAACTTGAACAGCAACTCACTACAAAACGTCGAATTCAAATCCCCGGTTTTGCTATGAATGACTAAAAACCTTTACAGTTCCACAGCCTCAATTTTCGTTTATAGGATAAACTCAATTTGTTTCACCTCACAGTCATTCTGCATAGGTTTTTTATCCTATAAAAATTCAATTTTACGTTCTTTTTGACAAAAGGATCATCATATTTCTCCTCTGATTGTCAAAAGAATGAAAAATCATAGGCAAATTCATATTTTTTAGCATAATATTTGTTCACAACGAAATTTGAACTTGACTGCAATTCCTTTTGGATGATTCATCAGCAACGAGTGTGTAATTTTTACAGACATGAATGGCTGATTTATTGCGAACCTTTTACAACAGATGAAGAAAAACAACGCATTAGGAAATATCTTCTCTGGTGAACGTGTTGGAATATTAAGATTGGTTTATGAGTGCAGCATACCGTAATAAAGGCAACTATGAAAACTCACTTCCCTCTGTTCACCTCTTTGGCTCATTTCGTATATATTCATATTTTGTCTAATGTTTCTCATTACTGGCACCTTTTGGTTAATTTATTCGAAAATAAAGGAACAGAAAGAAATGTCACCTAATGCTGCTGCATTTGATTCCCTTCAATATATGTGCTGTCTCTCATGGTCATCTAACGTTAATGGCGATTTAAGTGAAATTTACCGCCATTTCAAAGCAATTCGTAGCAACTTCACCAACAGTTCTGATTACAGCACTTCGATAGCTGTTCTGCAAATGGAATTCTGATAGCAGTAAATCAGTCACAATCACTATCATTTCAATGCAGTAAACCCTGCACAAGCACTATAGCAGCACACAGTGCCTGGTGCGAATAATGGGAGATACTAGCCACTAGCTGCCCAGTGTGTTTCGGCGCCGTTCATTAAAGTTCAATGACGGATTTACTGCAACGGTGCGCTAGGCTGCGATGCAAAAAATGATATAGAAGCGGACATGTTGTCATTCTACTGATGCTGCACTCGTACTACAGAAGCATTGTTCCGAATTTTTTGAAGTTGGAAAACTGCTTTGGGAGTCTCTTCCAAGAAATGAAAAACTCAATTCTTGACTAACGTGAATTTTATTCTCGGAGTAAATTATAACAAAACGAATAAAAACTTGAGACTTCTTTTCCAGTTGAGCCGCAAGCTCACGAAACAAAATCGGTGCTATACAGCGTGAAGTCAACCGCCATATATCGTGCGGTTTGAGACGTACATATTAAGTGGTTGTCGCGTATGGAAATAAGTAATATCCATTAGTAACCTAACCTAACCTCATTCTATAGTACTAGGTAGAGGTAGATCTCATGCTATAGTGGGCTAGACCTCACGCTATAGCGGCACCTCAAGATCTTCCTTATTTTTCAGGCCTGCTGAAACACAGTTTTAAATGAAGAATGCGTCTGCAAAGGCCCTCTGAAACGAGCAGAACGAGTAAGGAAAACACACTGATACATCAACTGCTTTAATACATGTCAGTATAATTAGTTCATTCATCCGACACCTTCGGGACGAAGCTCTCACGTTTTTAATCGTTTACTATACCGAAGGCAACCCTCCACAAAAGTAAATAAAAATACAGTTAATGGATAGTGCTGACATAAAATTGAACAGAACATTTATTTTTTGAAAAACCCAGTACTAATATTTGAATTTTTTTTCTTAGGGGATTGCAATGAAATAATTTACGCAGGATAGCTTTTCGAAAACCGCCTACTCAAATGATGCGAGACCAGGCTCTCTTTATAAAAAATGTAAAGAATAACTAGTGAAAAACTGAACATTTTATGATAACAAATAGATTAGTATACAGAGAGCGTTTCAAAACTTAATCTTATAACAAGGTTGCACAACAAAAATTGTTGGCTACTCTAAAATAGTCAGCAGTGTGCTTGTCACTTAAATTTTTTACAAGTTAGTGAACATTTGAGAGCACATCAGAGAATTTGCAGAAGATGATTTCAAGAGTCCTATAAATTGTTTTTCAATTTGATCAGACGCCTCATTAGGCTTGTGCGAGTCTTACAACTCAGAAAAAGACCTAAACACAAACTGTCAATCTGTAATCTGCTCATCTGAGTTCAACGAGTACAGATCTAAGCTGTATTTAGAGGTGTAGGACCATACTTCATTCATTTTGTTTAAAATTTTCACATCTTACACTGACAGTGTTCCTATATGCGTGATATGCGTTCCTTCATTGAGAATGATGCTATAGCAACAGCATTACGTATGCGATAGAATTTATGGTAAAAGTCCTACGTAATTCAGAGATGGGCAGTTGACGCTCCTTCATAAGTCGTGTCACTTCCAGCAGATATGCATGCGTTTTACGAACATTAGTTCGAATCATGCGATGTAGCGCGATAACATCACATAGAGAAAGTTGAGATCGACCAGAACAAAGCTGCGAGGTAACCGCATCTAATAATAATAACTTATTTCGTAATGTCATATTAAGATTGAAATGTCAAAATTTCGTTGTGTATCCTGTCTACCAGCGCTTAGGATAGATGTACGAAGCAATCTGTATTTACAATGTTAATGTTAATTTTTAGTTCATTAAACCTGCCTAAAGGTTTTTGCTTTTTATTTCAAGATGACTTTTTTGCTGAAATATAATTTAAAAATAAAAGTAAGTTTATCGAAGTATATAAATTCAACTTCGTGATAGAACGTGCTTCCTTAGTTTAAGATAAGGAATCTGCTCATAAGTGTTCGTTTTATGGCAAAGTAGCTAATACGCTATGAATGGACTAAGTAAAGAAATGCTGCGAAGCTTTTAAGAAAAGCTACGCTTCATTTTCTACTTGCGTAAGAAAGAGAGAAAATAAATAAGGTATGATGAATGAGTCAACCTATATCTTACTCTACAAGATGACGTAACTGGCAGCCATGACTTACCCTCGTTCAAAATTGCTAAAGTTTGTAAATTATGCATCTTTAAATTATTATTTACAAACCAATAAATTATAAATATTACGAAATTACCGAAGCTAAATTGCGTCACGATTACAAGATTTAGATGCTCTGCCTGACTTGTCTCGTGTTTCTACCCTGCTTGCTTTAAGATGAACTGAAACATTCGTCCTTTTATCTGATGAAAAAATTTTTACAAAAGCGTTCAAAGAAGTGCTCAGCCGCAGTCACTGCAATTTTCTTAAAGAAAACGTCAGAGCGCTCTGAAGCTCAGTTTTAGGACGATGCGAACTGACCGCACATGAAAAAAATATTGTTGTTTGTATAAATAAAAGAATGAATCGAATCCCAGACGAATAAAAGGATGAATCATAAAATGTGCTGCAGCAAATTGGGTATTGAGCTTTTTTAATGTAAAGGTACCTGTTTGGTACTTATTTCAAAACCAACTGTACGGTAGAAGCCCATAAACGTAACAGAAATACGAAAGTGATGAATACCTGTCTAAAGTTCGTACTCATTCATGTCAGGAATTACTTTTCAAGCACCTTCAATTTAAAACTTCTATTACACTTTTTAATCCGATAAGTTGAAAGAGCTTCGTGTAGTTTTTCCTGGAAAAAATTCTCAGCTGGATATTTTTTTAAATAACATTTGAGCTCGATAATCCGGCAACATCGCAAGGTTGGTAAAGACTCAGTACAGAAATTTCTTGCTAAAAAACTCGGTGAATTTGAAAATAAACAGCACGTAGTGCTGTCGAGTCGACAGAAGAACTTCTGTTGCTAGATATACGTCAAAACGACTTTAATTGTTCGAAAAATCTGCTCTTGTTACTAAAGAGTTGCAACAACGAATGCACATGAAAGCGAGTCAAAATTAAAACATTAATTAGAGAAAACGCAAAGAATGGTCGTTCACTTTTAATGCAGGAAAACGGACCAATAGAGTTTTTTGCGATCAAATGATACGAAAATACGGAACTTTATACTTGGGAAACATGTCGCTGCGAGTATTTGCTGATGATCATAAGTATTCGCATACGCCGAAAAAATTCAAGTCATTACAATCTCTCGAACCGCCAGAAATCAAAGACGATAAAAACATAATCAAATACTTACATGTTATGAAGGATGACATGTTTTTTAATACTTCAATGTTCATGATAACAGTTTTGACGAAATTAACTTCAATTTAAACTCGCATGAAGAGAGCTAATTTCCCAACACGCACGTCTCGAGCCTGGAGCAAATTTCGGGAAAGGCTTTCGGAAACTTGAAGGCTTAAAATGGATAGCTGATTGCAGGTTACCAGGAAGAGCAGGAGTAGCCTATGAGCAGGAAGAGGGATAGAAGACGCCATTTTCTTTCGTTGCCAGCACTTAAAATTCAAAGGAGCATGAAACCCTGCCGGTCAATTCACTTGGGAAATACAAAATGCACTGCTGCGGATGCTCATTCAAACGCCTTTCAACTTCCCTGATTCCTATCGCTCACAGCGTGTCCTCACTCTCTCTCTCGCTGGAATACTCAGATAAAGTTTGGTCTGAGCGTGCTAGATGAGGGGCTCACAGTTGTTCATGACTTACGCCTCGTCTGAAATTAGGTTTTGCGGCGCTTAACTTTTTAGGACCTCAGAGAAATTTTAGAAGTTTAAAATGGTACGCCGTGAAAACTTCGGACAATGCGTTTATAATTGTTCAAGTGGTCTTGTGCTGCTAGAATTACTTTCATCATTTGATGCTTTTATATTCACGTAGGTCGAGTGGTCAAGGAATTCGTTTTGTCAGAGCAGCCATGAGCATCTGTGCCGCAAGTTTTACAACCCGCCTTCGTGCTACACAGGGTGTCCAAGAAAAATGTATCCAATGATGAAGAACTTATGACTCTATATTTTTTTATTAAGCTACACTTAGAAGAGATATAAATTGAATAAATAAATTTGAGTTTAATTCTCCTACATATCATAGATACACATTATTGAAATTTAAAATCAATGGATACATTTTTATCGACATCCTGCATAGGCTCATATTTCTCAGACGAACTCAACTCCTATGGCTAGGTTGACGTCAGTAAGGGTCTTGTGATTATGTACATCAGACGTATGGGTCTTGCGAAATAAAAATAACTGAAATTGTTCAAATTAGAAATTAATTTCCAAAATTCATCTCAAAAAGCATTCAGAAATACTTCTAACGTTTTTCGGCTTGGCAAAAGTGAACACGCTTTGTATGAGAAATTAATTAAGTGAATTTTTTGGAAGGACTCTTAACACTGACATTTTTCTAGCTGCCGGATTACATTTGAACTTAAGAATGTATGATTCATCATTTACTCATACATATTAAATAATAGTATGATATGTATGTGCAATATAACATGTCTAATATTTTATAAATAGTTATGTATATGTAATATATAATTTTATGAACTTAAATTCATGTAACGTTTGCAGCGTACGAATAAAATGATCGGTGTTTCATGCTAAACTAAAATTACTACAATGGTTTTGCGTTCTTCAGCAAACCTCTCGTAGCTTCTGCTCGTTGAACGCAATATCGCCACCGGCCGCCGTCATCAGATGAGCGCCTTCAAAAAGAACAGCTATCTTGCTATGCTGTACACAGTCTGGATGCATTCATCCAATTGCAAACGCTTTCTGTAGACCGGCTCCACTTGGCTTAAATTCGTCACAACCCAAGACAATCTTCCGCTCGCAGCTTGAGGCTAGTTTCCATTCGATTCATGAATTCCAGCTAGAACCCTTTTTCGTCTAGGTCTAGCTCGGAATCAGCGCATCCGAACTTGAACGACAGGGGGATTCTGATGAAATAGTGATATTATTGGAAGTCTGCACTACAGTTAATTCAGCCTTATGAGAAAGTACAAATTATGCTCGAAAACAGCTGAACAGTTGTTTTTTTCAGATGCTTTCGTAATGTGTAAACCTCGGATGATGAATGTTTTTACAAACAATAGTTACGTGTAAATTAAATGTTGGGTGTGTCATTTACTTGTACTCCAGACGCGTGTGTTCTGGAGAAAATACGCACACACTTACATCACTGCAGTCTTTGATCACTATTGCTAACAGAAAAGTTCGTGGTTTGTACGTCAGAGCCAAAAAAATCGTGCCTCAAGCCCAAATTTTTATTCACAGCTTCATGGCTGAAATTCTGATGATTTATTTTACAACAAAACCTCTGTACGTGAGGCTTGGTGAAAGTTTTGAGACGCTATTGGGGAAATTTTAGAAGGAAGGGTGATGACCTCTCAGGTCAGTCAAATGCTCACACCATGGTAGTGTATTAACAAGCACATAAAAACAAGAACTGAATATACCATATAGACAACCGGGAAATATTGAATTACCGATAAAAAAATTATTTCTTCTGCTGCAACTGAATTAGGTGAATGAAAAATTGATTTAGGGAAAAGTATTTTTTATTTATTGCTGTAACTATCATCATTCACACTGAAGATTCTTCGCAGGCGTCAAAAAAAGAAAATGTTCAGCTAAACTTTGAAAACCTACAGGATGCAAGTACAATAAAATTTGACAGGGCAAAACAACGACAGAGCCAACATAGCAAAGCAACAAACTGTTCAAACGACGAGAGTTTTCACCCCTTCTTTTGTAGAAGAGATTACCGGTAACAAAACAAATATATTGCACGCATTGTTGTTATTCAAGAGGCTTGTTAAACATGCAGAGTTTCAAACATTCGATTTTATTCGAACTTGGTGAGTGGTGCACTATATAGAAAACATTTTATACTTGTTCTTCGTGATATGAATATCCTGGATATTTCTGAATTGAAGTTGATGATATTAACGTAATTATTTGAGAGCAGCCGATATTTTTTGAGATTCATCGGATAACGTGAGCTTTGATGGAAATTTGTACGCATTTGACCTCATCGAAATAAAAGAAGCTGTTTATCTTTTGCATTTGAAGTGCAGACTGAATAAAAAAGATGAATAGTGTGAAGCGTGCGCTCATGACTCTTCTATTTGATTCCACGGCTGTCCTCGACAAATTTTAGGCTTTGAATTCTCTTTAGATGCCTCAATATGTTTGATATATTGTTTTACGCACCATTTATACCTGATGATACATTCATTTTGAGTGCGATAAAGATTAGGATTGCTTTTATTATTGCTTGTGAAGGTTATTGAAAAGTCTTCGAGTTGCCTGAGGTGTACTGCTGTTTTAGATATCACCTTATCACATTTCTGCTGTATTTATCCATTGATGTTAATTTTATCCCTGCGCTGCACCAATGATTGTCCAAATAAAATGGAAATTAATGGTTTATCCTTAGTTACTTGTTAAAAAAATCAAGACTCATTACAAAATCAGTAATATGGTTATTTGGCAAGTCTGTCATGAAATTGTGTTCATAACTATATAATAATAGTTGTAAATATTTCAGAAACATTGATTCATTTTTTCTTGCATCTGGGCGACCAAATAGCTGCATTTCCGCGAATTATTCTCAAATGCGCGGGCTCAAGATAAACAAAAAGTGAGCTAACAGGATTTTTTCTCAACGGCTGCCAAAACAAGCACCGCAGGCCATGCGGCAACTCATTGGGGAAAGATGCGGCTCTCATGACATTCACCGCCATCACGACGTCATATTTGTGAATGATCGGGCAAGTGAGAAAATTAGATATATATTTCACCAAATATTTTTATAAATCTAGATAAAGAAATTATCCTATGACACGTAATTTTTTGAACGGAAATAATTACGATTCCTGAATTTTTTGCTGTACGGCAATATTTTCTTGACGATTTCTTCTATTTACCCAATTTAAATTTTTTGGAAACTTTTGTTTGCACTGCAGTACTCTACAATATTCATAAATCAGTGGCTTAAATTTATAAAGCATTCTCATCTCTTTTGCTTCCAGATCTGAGCTGTTATACTGCAGAGAGGAAAATTGCTCAACTCCACAACTAGTGAGGAAAACAGTGACTCTTCTTAATATCATGTTCCATCATAACCGCATCCATGAATGAATATGCTTACGATGTGTTACAAAAGAAACATCACGATAGGCTTGCACACTTAGTTTAAACTTCAAAAAGACCAAATTTGTTTTCACATGAAGATATAACAGTCAGAAGCAATAGTACAATACGGCCATATTTCAGGTAGTGCACAAGCTTCTTGTCAGAAAAGAAAGGTATTCTAAGGGGCCTCGTCATGGGCATGTCTTGTCTGCCTTTGTCATCCAATTTTCCTTACCGTTCTTTCTCGTCCCTTCCTCTACTTCGCCATAGCGTCAGGCCTGCCAATATTTCTAGTAAAATTAACTTTCCTTTTTCAATCTTCAATAAAAATTCGTTTGATTGAATAGCTTTTTTACCAGGAATGCTCATGTTGGTCACTCTTGCATAATTTCCTTTAGGTTAAAATGAGTATAAGTTTTCTCATACCTATAATAAGCGAATATTTTAGGACTACGATCGAATCGTGTTACAGGAAGTCGTGTTTACGATAAGCAAGTCTCTTTGAGGGCGGAGGATTCTCTCATTAGTTATATATCAGACAAATCAATTCGAAGGATCAAACTTCGAGCTTTTCATTACCACTTAGCCAGCTACAATTTTTGTAAAAAGCTATATTGTCGAGTGAAAATCTCAACTATACTGCACTGAATACTAATTTTAACGTTACAAATTTCTCGGCAGTCAACACTTGTTTTGAGGCAATTGAGACATGAAGATTCACGATATGAAAACTATTTGTCTTTATCATCTATCATTTATTTATATAAACTCGTTTAACCACTTATATTCCTTTGAACCAACAGATTGTTATCCGTGCAATGATGAGCATGGCATTAGCTAAGAAAATAGTGAAATTGAGGTACATGGTGCATGTTAGATATAGTAATGTCAAGTGCAACGTATAATACACAAAATCCATACAAACCGAAAATTCTTCCTAAATCTAAAGTGTGTTTGGCTTGAATTTCTTCGCCGCGTAGACTTGCGTTTGCGCTGAGTATTTGGTACGTCACGCTGAAGTGTCCAGCGATAGTCAGCCAACACTGCTGCACTCCATCGACCTTGATACCGTGACTCCATCACCGAGATGTTCCTGTGAAAATGTTGCCGTGCTGGTTAGTGACTGAACCGATGTGTTCGGGGCAGAAGTCAGTCGAGGAGATGAATTTTGAGGAACATATTGGACCTCTTCTGTATGTACGCACTGATGCAATTCTTCGCAACATTAACGGGGTGAGTAAATTTAAAATTTTCAAGAAAATTGGCTGCAACTGACTTGAATACCACTCATGCATTTCTCTCAGTATCATTCAGTAAGTCTTGGAGGTATGAGTCAGAAATTACCTTCCTTATTTGTGGACCTTTGAACACACCTTCTTTTACTTTTGCTAAACTCAACTCTATAAACTTGTTGTACAGGTACCGAAAAGCATCTGAGTCGTTGTCTAGTGCCTTCATGAAATTCTTCATGAGCCCCTGCTTGATGTAAAGCTGTGGCATGAAAACTTTATGATGGTCGAACAAAAGTTCAGCTCATTTTTATGCAGAGTTCAATCTCTACCGTCTCACTCGCAAATAAAAACAGCAGTAGTTGGTGATCCGTGTTTATACTTCAATGAAAAAGGTTAAAAGTTTTAAATCCCCATTGGAACACCATATATACTCGTGATGGCGTATTTTTCACGAAAGAGCTGCATTATTTCATGTTTCTACGAGGTGGAGAGGATATCCGACAAAGATTGAGACATATTTTTTTCACTGAGTAATAATACGGCTTTCAAACAGGTTTCAAAGTGTGTTCTACCCCTGTGCTTGACATTAGACCTTCATCGTCCGAACTGCAGCAAATAATGTTACTCATTGCAATGAATTTCACAAATTTCTTGTGTCTGTTGCAAAAATGTGAAGTGGTTGTACTCGGTGCAAGCAAGTTAAATTCTTAAAAGCGTGAACCGAGCAATTCAGCTCGACCTTTTGTAGAGGGCCAGGTCAGATAGATCAGCACTGTTCATTGAATGAATACCTTCTCCAGAGGAATTTGACAACTTTCAGCAACAGTGGATTTGGTTTAGAAACTGAGGGAACGTCTGGATACTACATAAATGCACATGCTTCTTAAGAAACATGATATTTGACAAACGAAAACAACAGTCTGTGATGTGGTTACTTGACTCACGTCAAATCGCAGGAACTACTAACGCCACGTGGTTGTTTTTCTTCGCCTCCCGCATTCAACTTCGCGAGTTGCATGCACATGTCAAACAGATGAACTGTGTTACCCAGGATTCGTCAATATCCACCTTTGAATCATAGAATAGTTCCTACACTTCCTTCAGAAACGATGTAGAAATCCTCTGAGGAGATTTGTCTGTTAGATAGCCGCACAAGTAACTAAACAGATCTGGTGAATTTAACAACTCTTTGGCTCCAGAATTTCATTTTAAACTGCGAATAAATGGGGAGGGGGGATGATTTTTGTGATAAATGGTGTTTCTTGAAAGATATATTTTATTAACAAAAGCTGTCGTGATAGAGGAAAATCGCAGGAAGAGGAAAACATACTGTATCGAATGGAGGGCGTTCAAATCTGCCTGATTGAAGAGTGTTCCAAGCGTCTCATCCGACGTTTTCGTACGATATAATTCTCGATCTTTCAAGTACTCACATTTACATAAACTCAAGTCTATGTATATGCTGTACAGTAACATAAGTCAGTTTACAGGATTTTTTTCCTTGTCCTGATTTAATACGTAAACTATAATGTTCAGATCAATGACATATCGGTGAACGTAGTCTCCTCTGTAAGCTATATATATATCTTCTTATTAAGGGCCGATGCATGTAAGTGATGGTTTTAAAAACGAAAAGATTTCGGGAAATGTTAATATTGTACGTTAGGTCTGTTGCTAAGTTCCTTTTACGAAGAAAATTTCTCCAAATTAGTTTTATTTCCAACTAAAATCAGCTTGTAAACCTGGGGGCTTAGTCTCTTACAATTCGTATCAGAAAATGTTAGTTTTTTCACCAAACGCGTGAATATGTTTATAAATTTTCTCGATAAAACGGAAAAAGAACACGGCAACAAATAAAAATCTTTCGTTCTCTGAGCAGTACACTGAGAAAGTTTTTTTTCAGCGCAGTCTGTCATTTGCTGATGTTGCTGCAGGCAGGAAAATAGCGAGGAAGAAAGATAACTTCAGGTCGCCTCGAGTTACCTTTCCTCGAAAATTGTCTCATTTTTCCCTTCGTCGCCTGGGCCAAATTATGAAACAGCTGCAGCAAAAATGGCCGGCAGACTTGAAGAAATCTCTGCTTTAGAAATTCACGACAGTTTTTGGAAACCCGCTTTTACAGCGCTCTTGGATTTATTAAATGACAGTAGATATTGCGTAACATTTCACGGAAATTCTTCGTTAATTAACTCTTCCGTGATTACGGCATGAATTGACAATTTTCACACCGAATAAAATTTCCTCATTATGGTATGTTTGTTAAATTAATTCATTTACTGCCATCAAATACTTACAAAAAGAAGAGTAGAATTTCACTAAGTTTTCAAATCCTTTTTCAAGAAGGAACTTTTAAAGATGAATAAGTGGAATTCGACCCAGCAACTGCATTATCGGGAAAAAAATTCCGAGAATTTAAACATTTAATGGAGACATC
Organism: Morinoia aosen; assembly: GCA_030386875.1. Classification (NCBI taxonomy): domain Eukaryota; kingdom Metazoa; phylum Arthropoda; class Malacostraca; order Amphipoda; family Talitridae; genus Morinoia; species Morinoia aosen. The sequence goes on along the minus strand of CM059573.1, from coordinate 19,882,552 downwards.
TAACACCACATCAAGGCGGGAAGGTACTGAGTGATCGAAGTTTATTCGAAAATGGTTAAACTTTGATAATTATGGCGAATAAAAAATATCACTTAGCCTAAATGAAAGGAGAAGTGTTCCTGCCGGCTTCGCTATCACGTCAGTGTGAATTCTTGAAAATATTGGCACTTTACGCCGTGAAATTCAACGTGGCTGTAGAGGGTAGAGTCATCAAAGCTGCTAAAGTTTGGTTTAGCTAAACCTTGTTTGAGCTTCTCTTCCTAGGAGAGGAAATGGAAGTTTCAAGGACTTTTAGAAATTAATCCAACATAGCGAACAAAACTATTGAAAATGAACAAATATCCTGCCTCAGATCTGAAAACAATTTATTCAAACAAAATTCAATCAAGTTCCTTGTGCTAACACGACGAGGTAAATTGTTTACAACGAAGTAAATGGTTTGAATATCCGGCCCCTGATGAACGAGTTCCGTCAAGTCTCCTTGTAGCTGAGATGTACTAGGACACGTTGGTTCACGGTCACCCAGCCGTTATTGAATCTTCTCCGGTGTCTGCTTTTCGCTACACTGGATTTTATATCTGATCACAACGCTCTAGTACGGATTTGACAATTTTTTTTCACTTGATTATTCATTACCAAAGGCTCTTCACTCATGAAATGTGTCTCAGTGAGACTCGCTGTTAGATTTACCATCTCTCACGCAGAGGTTCCCAAATTATTTTAACCTACTTTTAAACGATGCAAAAAAATAATTTATCCATATACATCAAGAAATAGAAATACATGCCATGGGAAATATTTCCAACCATATCATTTCGCTGCGTGCTATAATGTACGGGTGCCTGTGCTAATGTGTGTATGATGAAAGAGCCGTACGAGAAAGCGTAGCGCCTTAAGGCACTGCAGAACACTTGACACCTTACCCACAGCTCGGCACGGCTTGGGTACTGGCCACGGTATGCAAAATATATCGTGGTACTGGCGGAGCTGTGCAAGCTGGTAGCCCGCTACAGTGTCCTGCCTCGTCTTCCTTGTCGCTCACATGTCGTGGACTCTGCCACTGACATAGTTCGTGGACTCTGCCACTGTTTCGTGGACGCTGCCACTGGCAGTGCTCAGTGTACTCTGCCACTGCCACTGCTTTGTAGACTCCGCCACTGCTTCGCCAACTCTGCGACACGGGTGAATATTTTGCATGCAACGGTGGTCACCTCGACTGCAGCAACGCACTCAACTCACAGGAGGACAAGATCGCATCCTTCATTCCTCGGGGCCGAAAGTTAGCCGTCGCAGTAATGAAAGCATACTTACTTTGACCGCAACTTCGGCCACCGTGGGCCACAAAGGGGATTCTCATAATGCTGCTGACTGAACTGTAGTCACAAACTTAATTTTTATAAATACTTAATTAAACCAAATGAAGGCAGGATCCAGTAACCATTTGTAATTTTTTGGAATTGCTCTCTACGATTAACTCGAAGTTTGAGTTAAATACTGAAGATCAATTTAACCCATTGCGGTTTAATTAAGCGTTGTGCGGTGATTGGGCAGAAAGATTGCAGCCTCATCTAGGACTATAACGCCTCGTAATAACTTCTTTTATTCAATGATTGCAACTTGACTAACATTTCATGGTTTGTTTAATCTGGATCGAGGTGTATAATGTTTATGAATGGAAAAAATTTTAAATCAAAAGAATAAATATTAAGATCCCAGTGTTGCAACTACATCAAAATTTGGAAAAAATTTTCATTCACTTAACCAATGCTTATAGTTAGGCTTATTTCGTACATCTTCAAATTATCACGTAATCTGTAACTTACTCTATGGCATTATTGTTTTTATAGAATTAACGTTTTTATAACGATTACGATGTATGTATAGTGTGATAACTATAACTCTTATAACTCTAACAATAGTTTCCACATAACCATACTAATAACTTGTTCTACTTGAACCAAAGTCGCTTTACCAGGACACGGAGACATGTGACGAGGCTCGGGGGGCCAGGGAGTCCTGCCAGCGACTGGCTGGCATTCCTCCCTGTGGCCTGCTTTAGCCGCACGGACACCGGAGAGCTTCAAGACCCATGAAAGTCATTATTTCCATAGTGGTGGTTCGAAATTTTAAGTCAGTACGTACTGCAAATGTATTAATAATTGAGCCCTTTCTTTTCTTGTCATTAACAAAGCTCTTCATATTTCGATGCCTATTTATTTAACTTATTTTCGAAGAATATCGCATTTGCGGCAAGGCTTCTCACCTCTGTTTACTGTACCTTATCTAAATTTTTTCCCTACGCATCTATGATTTTAGCCGCCCTTGTTGGAACAAGATAATGATGACTCTTACAGAATCTTTATCAGTTTATTAAGAAGTATTCTTCGGCTATACGGCGTGTCGCAGTTCTCGAAGTCAACAGGAACGAGAAACGAGAACAAGGAACTTGCGAGCGCGAACGCACCAACACAACTGTGAAAGAGATTTATCAATAGATTAAAGATCTAATAAAGAACTAGGTTCATGTAATATGGAACGCATGACAACAGATTATACTCTGTGTCGCAAATGTTAACTCTTACCGAGAAACGAAACGAAGGATTAGACTTTATTTAGGCCTTGCTCTTTCCAACAAGGTGAAGACATTTGAAAAACCAGCAGCATACGCTGAGGCAGCAGAGACAGCAGAAGCTTAAATTGATGGTTGATACTTCCTAAGGAAGAGTAAAGAAATTTAGTCCGTAGAAATCAGCGACGAGATCACTATTGATCAAATATTATTTCGTAGATGAGGCAAAGGTCAATATTGAATATATTGTTGTCAACGAATTTCATAATTTCGTAGGTATAGATAGGTAATATGGTCGATTTTAAGACGTTTTACACGAATGACAATGTGCCCGAAAATGCTTATTTTTGGAGATATTTAACTTTGAAGTTTTAGGAACGTCGTTTATAAAATTGAACAAACGGAGAGGTAAATAAGCAGAAATCCGGTTCTGACGTAACGATAGGTAAGGTTAGGTTTGGTAAAGTTAATTTAGTTAAGTATCCTAACCTAAGTAAGCCTAAAATATCTTAATTTAACTCAACCATACCGAGGCCGATGACTCCCGCCAAAAAACTTGGCGTGGTCCGCGTCCGCAAAACGCCGGAAGAGCCATATCGAAACTGCCGTTAATGCTATTCTTACCTGGCGTTATTTATCCTATATCTCCTAAGCTAAGCATTTCCGGGCACATTGTCATTATTGTAAAACGTCTTAAAATCGACTATATTACCTATCTATACCTACGAAATTATTAAATTCGTTGACAACATTAAATTCAATATTGACCGAGGCAAATTTCGTCACGTACTCACTTTATTTTATGCCGAAGAAGAGCCCTACGGCTTTTAGAGATTTTAAGAGGAAATCAGTATGAGGTGCCAGTCCAGCGTAGGCATGCGATCAAGGTTACGAATTACCCTAACCCTTCACTGCATAGTGTGTCGAATATGACACAAACTGAATTTTGCTGTGTGTAGGAATAATTGATTAAAACAAGTGCATTTCTGCGGTTTGTACCGCTAATGAGACATACTCTACGAAAAATAAAATCTAATGAAACATGTTCGACACACCCCTCCAGTGGCAGAGTTAGTTTGAACTCCATTACAGACGAGTGCTGACATTGCTATTTTTCTATTTCCGAAAATAATTCATGCAGTGAAGGGCTAATCTACTCAAACAGTTACATGACCTTAAGGCGCGTTCTAAGGTTAATTGGCCCGTGGGCTCGTTAAGGCTTAAGATTAATTGGCCCGTGGGCTCGTTAAGGTTAAGGTTAATTGGCCCGTGGGCTCGTTTAAGGCTTAAGGTTAATTGGCCCTTGGGCACGTTAAGGTTTAAGGTTAATCGGCCCTTGGGCCCGTTAAGGTTAAGGTTAATACGCCATCAAGGCAAAACCTTGAAAGCCCACCAACGGGCTTTACTAGAACTAATCACTGAACTGGTCAGGAGCACGAACATGCATTACGTGAATAATCAAAATGAAATAATAACGACACCGTTTAAACAAAAAAGTAAGTGAAAGAAAGGAAAAGGAACAAAATAATAGAGGAGCACAACGGCACTTGCTGCCGAGATCTCTCTCACTGCCTGGCTGCTTTGTTTTAAGAAGACCGCGGTCGAAGTGAGAAACTTTGACAACGAGGGGTCTTCATAGCACGTTCTAAATTTTCTCACACCCTGTGCCCGAAGCTCACTTTGAGCGACTAAAATCATGGATGCTCATGCGAAAAAGTTAGATTGGATAAGTGAGCAGCGCCGTTGTGGGTGAGACCTGGCGTTTGAGAGGCCACGTCTCATTGCACCCTCAAGTCTTCACTATATCTCGACTGTGCTCATCTCTCTTCTTTCTATTTTGATTCATTGCGAAATTGAATCGAAAGAGAAGTGAATGAGAAATATTCTTTGAATTTAGAGTCTTAACATAGCGTTTTGGCTCAAAATCTTCAGTAACTTGGGTTGGTAAATGCAGTTTCGTTTGAAGTAAATCATCAAAGAAATTGACACCTCGGGTTATAATATTAGTTCCACTCTATAATCTAAATTTTAAAGCTTCTCTTAAACAGGAAAATAATTCACTGTTTTCTTTTGGTTGATTAATGATTGGAAGGCACGAATTAACTGCATACTAAGTTCTTGAATACACTTATTTCGTTTTCCTGTACACAGATAGCTTATAATTCCTGTTTCTAACAACATGTGACAAATTTCAAACTTAACTAAAAGCAGTGAATGTCATATTTAATGTCTCGCAGTATCATATTTGTTCAAAACCTGATGTCTTTGTATAGCCGTGTAAATAACTAGAATTTTGAAGGTTAATGCTATACAGGATAAAGCCATCTAACTTAATGGAATGATATAAGTGAATTATATCATTTAATCATCCTTTCAGAACAAAAATTTATCTACGATGTGTACCACCAGCAACGAACAAGATCTTCGCATTTGAGAATCTTTGTTCATATCTACTCATAAGCCTGACTTAAATAAAGACTCAAGTGCAGATAAACTGAACATTGCATCAACCTACTGACATATTTCTGTGTGTGTGTATGTATGTATGTTAATATGTATGTGGAGTGTGTTTACACGCGTCTCTTTATGTTAGGTTCCCATGTGTAAAGGTATGAATGAATGAATGTTCTGGTAGAAGGGTGGGTGAAGTAGCCACTGAGAATGTTTTTTTTACTGCTGTTGAATGATCTGTAAGATTTAAGTTTTTATTGATGTTTTTTGTTAATTTTTTTAAACTTTTATGAACTCTCTACGCTTTAAGTTTTTTGACCTGTTTGACCTTTTGCCTGTTTTTTCAGCACTGAAGATAGAATTATAACATTCCGAAACCTTTGCCACATAAAAAAATAAATAAAAAAATATGTGTGTTTTCACGTTGGTTCTCCTTTTTATCTTAGCGTGAGATTCCTTGAATCTACCTATTGACAATATGATATATAAGTGAAAGATTGAAATTTCAACACAATTTTTGGCCTATAACTCGGTAACTGGAAGAAACCAGCGTGGTTGTCAAATATTCAGAAGAAATTTTTTTTCGTACTGATCCTAAATTTCAAGATAAAACCAAATTCAGTTGAGCGAGATCAGAATTGTTCTCGGCATAAATTAATTCGTTTCGAGTTCAATTGGATCAGTAATGTTCAAAACACTTTGTTTTTGATTCTCTAGCTCGTATATTGGTAAAATCATTTAAAGAAATTTCAAGTAGGAACGTTTGAACAGCTTTGCTTAGTCAAATCTTGGATCTGATTAACATAAATAGACCAACATTTTACCGCAAGAAAATATATTAATCATTGCTCGTATGAGTGGTCAAATATTTTGCTGCAAAATAAATGTTACAAGGGATTTAAAGTCAACGCAGTCATTACTACATTACGTCAATTAAGATGAGAGGCTGAAGAGATTTATTCCAGTACGTTTAGGCCGCTAACGTACGATTTCAAAACACTCACCTGTGAATTTCTTTAGGAATTTCTTGTAGACTCAGTTTCGAACACGCTTGAAGATCATGTGACCTCGATCATAACTGTAAGGCTCCTTCATAAAATGAAGGCTAGGTACTTAAAAATGTAAAATATGGATAGCATTCTCAGCAACATTTCATCCCTCTAACCATTTTACTGGAAAACAGCTATTATTATACTTAGTACTGTTCTAGTTGTTGTTTAGCGCTTTTTGTTTAATATACTATACTACTTTTTATTTTCAATTTTTATTTGTTATTACTCGCAAATGAGCTCCCTAAGTTTTTTGCGAGAGCTCGAATCAAAACGGTGGTGTAATAGCGTTGAAAACATTAACATTTGCAGCGTGTTCGTCGTGACTTGGCTTAATTAAATTGCCTTGTTCTCTGACATTTACATTAAATACATTTTAAAATTATCGCTTAATCTATTACTTGCTTTACGTATAGGAATTATTGTTTTTAAAACATTTACGATACATATTGTGATAAGTTTTATTCTTATAATTCTGATTTTAATTTCCTAAAAATCATGCTAATAACTTATCCTTAAATCCTTAAATAAATATGCTTGACGCTACTCGGAAAACTTCAGCTGCCATTACAGACTACAGCTTTCTGCAATAAATGTACGTACAATGACGATGAAATTCTCGAAACTGATTGTATTCTGAAATACACTAAAAAGAATTAGAGTCAGATGATCTCATACGAGCTAGAAATGTTTGCGAAAATTTTGAATGATAAAAATTTTTCTGAACAATACTGCAGAGTAAGCAATAATCCTTTTAAATTGTCACGACTGCAAGCTCTGACTCAAAGTTACGAACGTGGCGTGCGTTGTGTTTAAATAAGTGCACAAGAGTTTCGCTATTGGCAAACTTGCCATCAAGTTTTTTTGCATCATTATGTTGTCGCACAATAAGCAACACAGAGATTGTTAAAAAAACAATCATTGTTAAAAAACAATTAAAATTCATTGTTAAAGAGAATTAAAACAGTGGTGGACTACAACAAACAATTCAATAATTCAAAAAGAAACACTTTAATATGATTCGAGGGCGAAAAAGTCGTTATCATTTCCTATAACAGACGCTTTCCATCAATCTACTGATTTCTCAATATTTCCAATAACAGACGCTTTCAATCGATGTACTGACTTCTCAATACTTGAGTTCGCATGGCATTTTTATTTGACGCAGTCATTTCTATTTCATGGACCACATCAGCCTTCTCATTCATCGCTGGATCTGGCTCTCTGTATAAGACAAAGTTACTTTTAGGAGAAACAAACAGCGGGACATCAAAGGAGAGCATCACACTCAATGTAATCAAATTTCCTAGAAACTTTCGTAATGACATCAATTCGTTTCTGGCATAAAGTTATAAAGCCGAAAAACTCGTCGTATTAAACTGAATTTTTTTGTTATTCTCAGCATTGATATAAGTGATTTAGGTCTTGAAGGTGAACAATTTTAAGCCCCAGATAATATTTCGCTTCTTACGGCGCGTGTTTTCGGAGATTTTGACAGGTGACTGGTCGGTAAGATCATTCCTAATATAAAAGATTTTGTTATGAATTGATGAATGAGATTACGTATTATTTTCATTGAACGCATCACGGCCCAGTTTTCGACTGCATTTTTATCTTATTGGAGTTGTCAGAGCGCTTGAAGCGCCCTCATTGATGGTGTAAGAAGAGCGCCCAGCGACGAAGAGGGGATTCAAATCCTCGATAATGAAAGAGAAGGAAGCGGAAAAATAAGAGATGAAAGGTACTCAGAAAGAGAAAAATGGAAGATTGAGAGAAATAAGGAATAAAAAGTGCTTTGCACTTTGCAGAGTGGGATAGTAAAAAGTGTCCTGCCTACTCTGCATTTGCTTGATCAACATGACAATAATAATGACAAACTGAAAGCTAGCTTATTTTATTTAAAGTAAACACGTGAGTAATGAATAATTATTATTGTGATGTTGCGCACAACGTAGTACCACCCACTGATACTTTCGAGAACTAAGACACAAAGATGAGCAATGCACAATATAAAATGGAAGGCACACTATCTAAATCATCGTATAATGATTTCACCACCACGCACTCTGTATCCAAGAAGAGCTGCTATTCGCACCGTGTGCTGAGTATATTTTCTGTTTACGATAATTGCACACTCGTCGGCCGTATATTTCTTGCTCAGCCTCTGGAAATTCACCTTTCCTGAACTCATGTCAAGAACAAGATAATAATTCTAATTGACTTTTTACGTGTCTCTCAAATTGTTGCCAATTCTGCCCCTCGCTATCGCTCTTACGGCGTCGCCTCTGCCAGCCTCTCTCCCTCGGCCTCGCTTGTTCCGTGATGACGTCTGCTAAACGTTTGCTTTTTTGAATCTCGCCGAATATATTTGTATGGATAAATTCGTGCGCTCGACCCTTGCCGCGAGTTTTTTGGTTCTTCGTTTGACAATCCTGGTGTTACATTTTAAGTGTGCACGTTCTAGCTTTTGCTGAGAGCCCTCCTCACCTGAGGGAAAAAATTTCGTTCTAAATATCTATTCCTTTATGATTTAATACTCTGCAAAGTCAATTGTTAATTGATCAAAATACAAAATAAATTGATCCTCAAACTTACTATTTTTATTAATGTACGCGCTTGATTATGACTGTAAGTAAATGACTCATTCCCGCATTAATATAAACATAAATGAGAATTTGCACTGAATTAACTAATAGCTTGAACGAACTCACCCACTTTGAAATGATTCAAGATGGCGCTGCCCACACCGATTGGTTAAAATATGAAAATTAATATTTTCCCAATTATTTTGTTATTCACAAAGTACTTCTTTCGTTTTATTTATTCTCTGAATAAATATTTAAATTAGTTTAACTAATTACGTACCTCTCATTTGACCAATTCTGGCTATACATCTCGTCGTTTCGTATAACGTGTGCGTCCAACTCTGACAGAGTTCCACTTAAAAAGAAGGCCTTTCATTCCCTGGACTCACTTAAATACCTACCCCCTTTTCTCCTGAAATTTTCCTGTGCTCTGGTTGGCCACCCTCATTTGAGCCTCCAAAATTCCTCCGCATAATTATCGCGGTTTTATTAGCCCATCTATTACCCTTTTTTCTTCAGTTTGAATTTTTATAACTATAACTTGTGTTTCAAACTTCAATTATTCCCGCGAAGTCTGTTCAATGAATCTTCCCTCCCTACTTCAGTTACCACAAGCTTGAGGAGACGCTCCACGCAATGTACAGTAAGTCTACCCCTTTTTCCCAAATGACGCTATCGTTTTCGTGCGCTTTTGCTGTGTGTTTCGTAATAAGCGCATAGTTTCGTTATTCATATGAGTTGTTATAATTGAACCAATTGAATACCGAAAGACAAATCAACTTCAGAGAAATCAGACTAAGTTATTTATTTTTATCAGGAGCGTGCACTAAATTAGGAGTTAGTTTACATAAGTACATCCAACTGGTCAGCTCGTCAGTGCTTTCTTGTAGTCTCAAGAAACTGCTCAACTTAAGAAATTTTCTTACATAAGACTTGATGCTGGTAAACTTCAAAAACTACGTACATAGTATTGAATTCTGCCGATGTTTCATGAGCTTCTTTCGTAAAATTCTTCCATATCCCTGATGCACACTTGGTTGATAACATTATTTTGTCAGAGATTTTATTCAAAATATTTATCTATGTTTTTTAAATCCCTTCCATTTCTAACTGTTGCGGAGGAGCGAAATTTTTTTTTTCTGTCAGCAGATTCCACTCGAAAAATGAGTGAATGCTGGGCGGTTTGCATGAACGTGTCATGCAGTGACTCTCTATTTTCGTCACGGCAGGTTTCACGATTCTTTTCCAACTTGTATAATGTGACGTAACATGAATGTATGTGATATGAACTAGAAAGTTTGACTACAAAAAGAGAAACGAAAGAGATTCCATTCAATTTTTCCATGGCATTTGCAGTATCAGAGAAGCTTGCATTTCACCAGACGTGCAATTCACTCGCCACAGCAATATTTGAGCAGGGTGCTAGTGACAAATAAAAGCATTTGATAAAAGAGTGAAAGGCCTTTTGATGAAATTGCGTTAATTGGGCAAGTCGAGGGTTTTGATGTCTGTCAAATTTATTAATTTTGCCAACCTCGATGGAATAGTGTGAATATTGCATTGCCTTTAAAATTTTAAAAATTGCAAACAACTTTTATAAATTGTTGATTTGCACCATTTCCCTGATAATTGACTATCATCGAAACTTGGAATTTCCGTCATGAAAGCTCTGTTAAAACTAAATGAAGGATCATTAATTTACAATGACAAAATGAACCATAGTGATTTTTGAAGCCGTGAATAGAGGATGCACTAGCGAGTTGAGGGTCAGTTTTGTGTAGTTCAATATTAAAACAGAACAATGAAAGAGTACAGTTATCATTTTAAAAGCCCCATTCAGATTCCAGATTTAAACGAACAATGTATCGGTTGTAAATGAATCGTTTGGGTGATTTAAAAAACTTTAAAGTTGTCCATGAGAGCTGCCTCGTTGACTGCGAATGAGGGTGTCCAGAGTGAGGGTAGCCAGAGTGAGGGTAGCGTAAGTGTACCAAAGCAATGGTGTACGCAGGAGTTTAGCTCGTATGATATTTGGCTCCATCTCTGGCAAAAATAAATACTGAACTTACTCGAAATAACTGTTGAAATCTCCGTTACGCAAAACTGACTCTAATATAATTATTTTAATAATGACTCGGATCAGTCATAAAAATTTTTGAGCAAATTAGTTCAATGGTTTCCGTGCTTGTAGCATTTGAAATTTCTTTTTTGCACCTTATTTTAACCCATCTAGCGCACCTGATTTTATGCTGGAACTGAATAATAAACCGAAAAATGAAGACAAGTAGTTCAATTTTATTTTGTAAATTATAGTGTTATTTCTGAGCTTGACTAGGCTAATTTAAAAGTGTTCTAGTTGTCAGTGGTCACGGGAATCTTATGTTCTATAGTGACCAAAGAGAACTAGCGTCCTAGCATTCCTGTCTGTCATGGAGCTAGCCCTCCACGCTGTCTGTGAAGGGATGTTATGTTCTCGTGGCAAAACCGTTCTTGTGTTTTTGTAATCAAAAGCATCTCTCACTCTATAGGTCATACGGATCTACTTCCGTAAAATGTTCTAACAGTGGCGGCCTGCCTAAGTGCGCAGCTGCTTGCTGCAAAGGTTTCGCCAAACCTCATTTAAATGATCAGAAAATACAACGTGCATTAGACTTAGCACAAATTTTTCCACTGAATTATCAGGAAAATGAAGACAAATTCAACGACAACGGGAAAATAAACTTAAATTTCAATTTAACTTGCGAGGCAGGGCCATCAATGCAGCTGGAATGCGGAAGACATGACTCTTGGCAGGACGAGCCAGAGACTCGGCATAACTTGCGTGTTTACACTGTGAACGAGAACCTCTGGATGAAACACAGCTATGCGCCAGCTCGCTATAAAATGTGATAAGAATTACAATGGATTCCACCTTCTCCGGTTTTGCTTTGACCTCTAATAATAACAAACTGCAAAAGGAACATGAAGCCACTCGATACAAACGACCTATTAAAGAGCTGCAGCCACGTCCTGCATCTAAGCAGTATAAGGAAACTTTTGTGTCAGGAGTTGGGTCAGTAAGAAGCGTCTTCTAAGAAACCAATCCGGCGGGACCAAGTAAGTTCCCGAACACCGTGTACGAGTTCCAAGTTTTTGCAAGTTTCGTAACTTCTGCGCATCGGAAGCCAACTTTCACAGCGCTTGGGAAAAGCTTTTATAGTTTTGTTGTAATAGATTTAAGCGAGATAGTATCCTTGTTTTCATAAATATAGTAAATAACATTTCCTTTATGATTAGATAAATGCTCACCTAGTTAAAATTCTGAAAGATTTAAGTTAAAATAATTTTCCGCTGGACCATTTGTCCTCATTTTGAAATGATGATGGAGTTATGTAGACTCGCAGCGTTTTCAAAAAAAAATCTAATAAAGACTTTCTCCTTTTCTAATTTTTTATTGAATTTCAGATCGACGTATGATGATAATTTATCGAAATACTATTAATGCAAAATGGCCCCATTCAGTCACATTTAAATGAAAGGGAATTCATTAGGAATTTAAATGAAAGTGAATTCATTAGGAATTCGATACTCAGAGACTCTGCTCTGATGTAGTTCAATAGCAATAAGTTGCACAGTTAGACTGAACTAGACAAACCTCAAACTCTAATTTTTGATGCAACAGCCTCAATTACTTAAAATATAGCAGAATCAAATGTCAATTAAAATTAAATATTTTGAATGAAGTTCAACAAAAATCCCCGATCTTCAATTTTTGTATCAATATGCATCGAAGAAACCCAACTTTAAAACTAAGCCAGCTACCGACTTTGGTTATTTTCTTATTCATCGATGCTGACCATTTAATGGGATTTTTGCTGCACAATGACATATATCCTAATTGTCATCTCTTCCCTAGTTAAAGCTCTTGAAAAAGTTTGCTGTGTGTGAGGATTTTTAATATTTTCTCTTTTACAACTTCCTTCCAAGTGTGTAATCGTTAACTTTTTTCTGATTCTTATTTTCGATCCCAATTCTTTTTCTAATCATTTTGCCACTTATGAAATGTCATCAGTTTGAAGTGAAGACTTTCCAGTAGGTAATTACAGCCGGTTAATTAAACATAAGCATTTATGTGGCTTCGTCATCAAACTCAATAGTCACTAAACCTGCTGAGCTAATGAATTGATTTGAATTAAGAAATAAAATATTCCTTGGAATTTGAAAATATCAAAATCAAAACACACTCAAGATTAGAAACGTCCTAGTTTTTTTATGAGGCAGTAACACTATGCATGTCATTGAGAAATAGATTAGAGTAGGAAGGTTGAGCGATTCTAAAATGTGAGGTGAGAATTGCAACAACATGTTTCTAATAATTCAGATTAATCGGTTTTCATGCCTATTGTGACTTTCAAGAAACATGGATAATAAATTTTCATGACAACTGCTCAAATTCGATTTTAGCAATGCTATCTAATAATCATATGGGAAGGAGAAATAAGAAAAATTAGCAGGACCCGTGGAGATTCCACAGACAATGCCATCGTTATGCTAATTGGACCCGTGAAAAAAATTCGGTCAACATTACCATTCCAATTCCAACATAACATTTTCCAACATAACCTATCTTATTTTATCCTAACCGAACCGATCCTTATAATATGCCGAACATAAAAAAACTGTGGACCCGTAAAAAGCTCCGTAAACATTCCCCTATGCGAACCGACCAATCCTAACCTGCCCTAACCGAACCAATCCTGATAATATGTCACACATAAAAAACCGTGGACCCGTGAAAAAATGTCATCAACATCACGTAACAAATTTTGACATAACATATTCTAACCTAAGCTGTCCTAACCTAATATATTCTAACCTATTTCTTCCTGACCTATGCTAACCGAACCTATCATGATAATATGTCATATATAAAAATGTGGACCCCAGAAAAAATTCCCTCAACATTACCTAATCTACTAAACCTAACCTATCCCATCCTAACCTATCCTATCCTATTCTAACCTGTCCTATCCTAATTATCCAATGTCATCACTAAGCTAAGTGGACCTGTGAGAAAATTCTGTCAACATTACTCAACGAATTCTAACGTAACAAAATCCAAACGAACCCATCCTAACATGGTATATACGCACCTATTGTAAGCTAATCGAAGCTTCCCTGATAATATGTCAAACATAAAAAACGTGGACCCGTAAAAAAATGTCGTCAACATTATGTAACTTATACTACCTTAACCTATCCTAACCTATCCCATTCTAACTTATCCTAACCTATCCAATCCTTACCTATCGTATCCTAACCTACCTAACCTAATTTAACCTATACTAACCTATCATATCCTGAATCATTTGAAATGTCGCAATCAATGGTTAAGCTATGTCATCGTTTAGCTAGGTGGACCTGTAAAAAATTCCGTCAACATTACCTAACAAATTCTAACATAACATATTCTAGCCCAACTCATCTTGACCTAACATATCTTACTATCCTATTCTAACCAAAGTTATCCTGATAATAAATCAATCATAAAAAACAATATACCCGTGGAAAAATTTCATCAACATAACCTAAACTATGCTAACCTGATAAAATGTCACACGTATCAATGATGTAAAGGCGATTTTTTTGTGTAACACTCAGCAATTCGGTATCCATGATACCGCAAACTCAGATGAGAGCGTTACACAAAATAGTTTTAAAAATATTAATATGGATAAAAAATAACAATAGAAGTAAAAAATGAAAAAACACATATATGAAAAATTAAAAATTGAATAGAGTAATGAAAAAAATCGAAATGAAAAAATAAAATAAAAACAAAAAAAATAAATGATAGACAAAAAGACCCCAAAAAAATGAAAAATGAATAAAAAAATAAATACATAAATGAAAAATGAATAAAAATGCAAAAAATAATGAAAATTGTATAAATGAAAAAAAAGGTAGAAAAGGAAAAAATTGAAAATAAATAAATGTAAAAAATCAAAAAAATTGAGGAAATAAAAAAGAAAATATTATAAATGGATATAAAAATAAAAAATTAAAAATAAGAAAGGCCCCCAAAAAATAAATAAAAAATGCAACAAAATATTAGAAAATTGAATAAATGAAAAAATAAAACAAAAAATCAATAAAATACTAAACAAATTAAAATTAAAAAATTCCAATTTCTTAAAAATATATAATAAATTGAAAAATAAAAGAAATAAAAAAGAAAAAGAATGAAAAGTTGAATTAATAGAAAAAATAAAAATTGAAAATAAATAAATTGAAGAAAATAATTAAAATGAATTTATTCAAAAAATTGGAAAAATAAAAAAATTGAGAAAATAAAAAGATTAAATTAAAATAAAAACAAATAGAAGTTAAATGAATGAATTAAATAAAAAAATAAAAATAAAAGGAATCAAAAAGAAATCAATTAGAATCAAATTGAAAAAAAAAAAAATTTGAAATAAAACAAACAAATACAAAAGAAAAAAGATGAATAAAAACAAAAAGAAACAACAAAAAAATGAAAACTAAAAAATTAAACAATTTAAAAAACGATATTTGAAAAAAAAATTTAAATGAAGAAAGTTATAGTACGTAATAAATAAATAACATCCTAACCTAATCTAATTTAACCTATCCTACCTATCCTATCCTGATAAAATATCAAACGTACCAATGAATGTAAGGCGACCTTTTTGTGTAACACTCATGAATTCGGAATCCATGAGACCGCAAACTCTCATGAGAGCGTTACCCACGAACTTAGTTTTAAGCGTATATCACGGTAGAGGAAACAAGATAGTTTCAAACCAGTCTTTTTTTCATTGACGGTGTGGTTTTGCTGACGTCACGACAATGAACCAATTACAACGCTCAAATTGCAACTTGTAGCAGTGCTACCCCCAAATCTGGCATCACTATTGGCCTAACGACATGGCGTTTTGGTGTCGTCATAAAGTTCGTTTGAAATAAAGCCTTTCTATTGGCCAGCCGAACAAGAGGAAGTGTATTTTTTCCTATAGAAATGAGCCTACCTTGTTTCCTCTACAGTGGCGAATATATAGATACCTACTCTCTTGCAATGACTGTCATGCTCTTCAACCATAGCGTATAGCGCTCGGTGGGTTGAACCCTGGTACTGCAATGCGCCAAGCGCATAACTCATAATGCACAAGGCAAAATCACCTGCACAATGGTAGAGCACACATTAAACGAAGAAAATAAGCTAATAGTGTGTTTATCTAGATAAAGTGAATAATACAAAACGAATTCTTGGTAAAACAACTTAGAGAATATTACCAAAATTCTTCTGTTTGAGTTCTTGAATTCGTGACCAAAGGATCTGAGAACACAATAAACGTAATCGTACTGTTGAACTATGTGATAAAAAAATACATTCATCGTCAAAAATTCATGCAGAACGTCAATTTCAGTTTGATTTCAACTTCCTTCCAATTTTTAGTCTATGTGAACATTTTTACCCATGCATGCATAAATTTAAGTACTCGATTCTGACACTTTAAGGTTCGTTTAATCTGTAAATTCATGTAAGAAGCACTTCCC
The DNA here is from genome assembly GCA_030386875.1 of Morinoia aosen. Lineage (NCBI taxonomy): Eukaryota > Metazoa > Arthropoda > Malacostraca > Amphipoda > Talitridae > Morinoia > Morinoia aosen. The sequence goes on along the minus strand of CM059573.1, from coordinate 19,866,341 downwards.
GAGGTGAGTAATGTTTACGAGTGGAAAAAATTTAAATCGAAAGAAAAAGTATTAATACCCTAGAATCGAGAATATTATTATTATTAGAATATTTAGTGAATTTCTTTCTCGCCACTCTGACGTTTCTTTTTTTACTTTAATTTCGAACGTACGAAAATTTAAAAATTTATAAGAAATACTTTAAAGATTTTGTGGATTTATTCACGACGAGCATGTATTTTGTCACAAATAGGGCTCAAGAATTTACTTAACATCTGACAGTGAACAATATGTGCACTGTCGCTCGAATAAGCAACGAGGCTCTTACGGCAATTCATTTAAAGATGAATGAATTCTGAAGTTCCATGTGTAGTTACTTTGTGTCTTTATGTTTCTAACTTTGAATTAGTTAAGCGTATAAGACAGAGTACGTTAAGATCAAACTTAGAAAATCCTGTGAGACAGTCTGGTCAATGTTTTGTATCAGAGGTTCTTCATATTGTGTGTTTAATATACACTTATATATCTATATATATGTACATATACACCTAAAGATATACATACGCTTACATTTCAATATATACCCACGTTGGTAGCTTTATTATCATTCAATTTTCGTCCAGTAGATTATATATATAATTATTGAAGCACGGACCGAAAATGGTAAGTGGTTTGTTTATTTTTAATTTTTTTTCCTTTTTTCAACCCTTATTTATCTTCCATTTGAATTGTAATTGAAAGCCCAAAAAATTCAAGCCTATTGTTGAATACTGAATAAACGAGAGCATCGCATAAATCTTTAGGGATGAATTTTCAGTTTAATGTCACCAGAAATAAAACGGTTTTGAGGTTTAATTTTCTAATAATACGGGTGAATAAATTTATTTCTACATATTTCTTGACAAGCAATTATTGCAGTTCGTTTGAGCGTTAATTCGAAGTTCAAGTTGAAGTTCAAGCTTTCCGTTGATTTTAAATATTTTATCCACGGAACTTCAAAGAGAAGATCGGGAGTTGTCGGACAGTTTCACAATTTTTAGATTTTCAAAGAGTTCGTTGGAGGAGGCGATGCATTCGAAGTTTGAGATAGCTCTTGTTCCCAGTCGAACTTTTTCACCTCCAGGCCTTTATGTTTTTAGCCCTCCCGGTATGGGTTCTGTACAGGGCAGCTAAATTTACAGATGCAGCTTCGAAAATTTGAGACTGGATAGCCTTTTTGCAGTGCGTTTTATTATGTGGGCAGTAAACTATTTTTATTGCTTGATCTAGCCTTCGGCATAATGTGGTGAATTTTGCGCAGATATTCCATGAATTTAGACAGTTTTCTGCTCAAAATAATTTGAGCTCCTACATGCTTTAGAGTCGGATGAGGCCAACAGTAGGAGGTAGATAGAGGAAAAGCGCACAATGAATAAATATTTGCCTATCATCATACCGTGACCAGTTTGTCTTTTTGAAAAATAAATTTCAGGAAAAAGAAATTTAGAAGCACGCTAAAATGTTATTAATTGCTTCTAGAAAAAATAAAAGAAGCACAATTAAAAAATATAATAACCAGGAATCAGAAAAACAAAGACTGCAGCTCAACGAGGAAGTGCGGCACTTGAAATAACAATTTCTTCATTTCGGCTGGTAGAACAGTTTTCCTAACCGAAATGGGCTATGATACATTCAGTTTAAAGCTTTAGTACTTCCACAAAAATTTGAGAACGAATAATACTTTTAAATCCATTAAGTTTACACTATTTGAGCACATTCCATCGCACTTTATTGCGTTTTTATCATAATTCAAGTAAGAAATTATTCGCAATAATTCTGTACTTAGAAGCGGAAATAACACTGATATGATGTGGGAGGACACCCTGCTTCTTCAGGAAACCTTTGCCTGTATGTGTAATTTACATCTTTTACCCACTTCGTATGCTCGTTCAAATTCTCACATTATTTGAGCTTTGAGTTGTCACATTATGATTCCCATTCAAGTTACTAAATAATTCCTATTTGAATTACATTATACCACATTATTATGCCCGTTCAAATTGCCACCTCACCACACGTCTACATTCGTGTTGGTGGTCAAATGAGGATGTGTTCAGCATGGAAGGATGACAGCAGAGATTTACATTTCCATTCTGGGTTTGGCAATAAAATAGACTCTTTTTTGGTTCATTTCATTTGCGTGTGGATTCCTCTCGGCACGTGTTTCATCGCTTCAAAACATCATTCAAAACGTCCATGCCACTCACACGAGAGACATTTTAGCAATGTCGTGTGCTGGATACCGACTCAAAAAATCTAGTATACTCGTAACTTGAATGAAGTCTTTCAAAAAAGATTTTTCAATTCACTGATTTTTTTTTCACTCGCGAATCGAATGTTATTTCAAAAAATGCGTGGAATTATGACCAAATTTGTAAATTATAATTGAAGTACGAAGTACATAGACTTGTCTAAGCACTTTTTCTGTTTCCTACTGCTTCTTTTAAAACTAGCCAAAGAAAAGAAAATTATGCACTAGCACAGTTGAAATGAATCAAAAAGAATAAGCATTTCGTTATGACTCATACATTAGTCTAAGATTTTTGATACAAATTTCAAACGAGAGTTAAAAGCTCAGTTGGCTAGCAATATAGGGTTTATTTTTATTTTTGATCCTATCAGACCTGAGGCCCACAACGTTACACAGTTGAGCGTTACATCACACGAAGCAAATTCCAGCACAGGGAGGCCAACATTGTCAATGGTTAATTATTAGGTTGGACCACAAATAATAAGTTTGTGACGCATTTTTTTGCGTAGTTAGAAAAGTACCTAAAATTAGGTACAACGTTAAAGCTGCGGATGCGGAGATGACCGGGAAATCGGTATAGCTATCTGGAAGGGCTAGACTGCGTGACCACAATTAGAATATGAGACGGGAGATATTTTACTGTATTATCGTAATTAGATCCGAAGTTTTGCGTCATGAGACACGGACCACATGGATTTTATCTTCCCTGAATAAAATTCTGAATCAAAAGATGCGGAGAAAATGTATGGCATTGACAAAACTTAGAGCTAACTCTGAATAATTACTATCTTAGTGGATGGTCTCGAGCTGCAGCACAGCGCAGTGCCCGTCTAATGTTCCATGACAACCTATTTTCTCTCGTTTATTTGAAATGAACGCAGGATCGTGTGCTTCCGAAAAATTATTCGATTTGCATGCGGTCCTGATTGACTGTTTCTGTGAATAAGGATAAAATCGGATTTTGCCACACCCCAAAAAACTTGTGATCGATTTCTTAGCATGTTTATAAACTGAATCATCCCTGATTTCGTTTAGCTTAAATCACGCGAAACTGAAGGAACCTTTGGATTCAGCATTGTTCACATAGAATGATCGATATCAATACGCGCTTGCTGGAAATGCATTCCCTTTCCATTAAATTATTGTCATCATCCCCCTCGTGCATGTTCATTCTACTGTCCAGGATCGTTTCCTTATTGACGATGGCGATTCTCTTTCGGGGAAAGACACGTGGAAACCGCATCTTGCAGGGGACAATGAAGCTGCCTCGCTTTGTTGCATTAGACGAGAACGTCATGGAGAGGCAGTGTCAGTAAGTGCACTTTTTCTTCATTCAGAGGCGCCTGTGTGTCTTTTCGTTATGTGTGAATAATAACACTCAAGATTTCTCTATATGTGTGTGAAGGAACGGTTGTCTGAATACCGTTGCTCGAATGCTCATAAGTAACAAAATTTTCCCAAACTTGGCTTGCAATTTGAGTTTTGGATCTGTTAGTTTTTCCGCGATAGGAAAATTAGGAACATGTTGCGATCCTGAGAAATAAGAGGAGGAAGATTCCTGAGGAGATAGATTCGAATTGGAATTGTATTTATCCACTGATAAAATTGGTAAACTAATTTTGAATCGGGATTGTTTTGATAAGGTTGAAGGGTTTCAAGCATTAATGTAATCCAATACGTGACTGCTCAACCTCATCGCGAAGCTCGGAAGTTCTAGCTTAATACTGAACGATTTAAAAAAAGGGTCAATAAAAGTAGCATTGTGATAATGTGCTAACAGCTTAGGTGGTCAAAATTGATATTTCTGGCTTGGAACTAAATTTATTCTATCATCTATCATCTCAAAAATGCGGTACATTGTAAATTGAAAAATACAGCATCCTTAAAACACGTGCAGACTATCTCATACATACAAGGGAAATACTTTTCATTGCATTTGTAAGAAAAAATATGGTAAATGTTGAATGTTTGATAGTAACCGATTTTCCAGTTTTCGGTACCTACACATAGTTCATCAGATCAAAATAAACATATTTTCTTCTATTCACTTTCCGTCGCAAATGAGTATTTTACGAGTTATGGCGATAAATGACTCACCGCAACTCAAGTGCTTGAAGCGGAAAGAAATTCATCGAGCGCGTCGTATGGCAACACTGCAATGTACTCTCCCTTCCGACGCGCTCGAATGACCGAGCGCATTCCCGCCATCTAAGATGAAAGTTAACATACCGCTATAACTCGTTATATTTTAGTGATAATTTATATTGTGTTATTAACTAAAAGATCGTAGAAGTGGGTTCAGGCTCCGCAGATTCCGCAGGGTGAGCTAATAATAAATTACAAAGTATTCGAACGTACTCTAACAGTTCAATCGCGCAAAAAATAAAACCTACCGCTCTAACTCGTAAAATACTCATTCGCCGCAAAAAGTGTAGAGAAGAAAAGTGTTTTATTTATTCTTATTCGATTCCTATTCTTATTCACGGTTTATTCGATGTTATTACCGTGATTCAAGCAACAAAAATTCGAAAATCGATGAGTAGCTGTTTATTCGAGCGCATTCGTCATCAAAGACGAAACTAAACCTCCCGCTATAACTCGTTAAATACTCACTTGCGACGGAAAGTGCATGGAAGAAAACTTGTTTATTTCAAAATAATAAACTATGTTTAGGCACCGAAACTGGGAAATCGATTACTATCATACATTCAACATTTACCGAAAATATTTGAAGATTCATGAAAGTGCCCCAGCATTTTCTCAAAATTATAAAAATTGCGTGTGAACAAAATTGCGCAATAAATCTACCTTTCGTTTCCACAACATACTACTTCTTGAGCACTGACTATATTGCAGCACGCACAAGCTCTATCTATAATATAACCTAGTCTTGTTCCAAAGATCATTTTGAATAGGCTACCAATGTTGAATGTGGTATGAAGGTTTTTGAAAGCATTTCATTTTGAAGCAAATCAGCCACTGAAGTCAGTGAGATTCAGATCAGGGCTTGACGGAGGCCATTCATCTTTGGTTAGATAGTCACGAACATTACCTCTGGACCATCCTTGGGCCCGATTGGAAGTTGGAATTATGAGCAGGAGCTCAATTTTACTGAAAAAGGAATAGTCTTTTTTGGAAGACAGTATCATCAAAGTTCTTCTTCGCTGGTTCCAGGATATGCTCTTCATAGTTTTTAGAATTTATTTTCAGGTCCTTAGGCAAAAAACAGAAGGAATTTCTCTATTAGCCGACACTCTTTCCAGGACCACGACTGAGGCAGGTTTTTCAGTGCAGTGAAAATTTTTAATGTTTTCTGGTGTGTCTGAGACACTTTCTGTGAGAATTTAGTCATTTTGATGGTGGAAAATTTTTTCTGAAGGAAAAATTTTTTCATCTATGAACACAACAGAGTCGAGACTACGAAGCGAAGCGGCCCAGCGAGCACGACTTCTTGTGATTTGTTTTCCCTTGAATAAATCTGAGAGGCCTTAGATTTTTCTTAATTTCGAAGCCACGAGCCCAATTTCCTTTCACAACTCTATGAACAGATTTTCGCAATTTTTTAAAATCTGAAGTGGTTTTCCTCATGAACCCCACAGGATTTCCTGCAATCTATGACTTCTTTTTCATTTTCTACGTCGTTGTAATTTTTGGACGGCCACTTATTGTTCGATTTCGAGCACTTTCAATATTTATATATCACTGTGTTGCACGGTAGACGAACTTGTGGCACGATTCTTTGATTTTGATAGTTTTTGAGATTTCACTTAGCGACTTTACTGCGCTTTACAGTCAAATGAAGTTCTACTATTGCGCTCTTGTGACTTTTATCATGATATACAAAAAACCATAGTAGAATGTGAATTTGTACCTGCGACAAAAAATAGCTTAAATCAACTTTAAAAAAAACGAAATATAAGTTCCCCTGATGGAAAAAAGCTGTCACAGCTGCTTTTATGATGTGAAACTCCACGAGCACGAATAGTAGCCTCAATTCTGTTCGGCATTAAGCCTTCAAGTGAACGAATGTATATCTGGCCGATTTTAAACCCCTCGTTCATCAACTTATCTCTTAAAGCAGCCACAATGCATGGACGATCTTCTTGTCATCTAACATGTTCTTCAAGCTGGTCCCATAAATTTTCTACTGGGTTCATATCTGAGGATTTCGCTGGTCAATCTAAATGCCTGATAAATCCTGAAGGACTCTTACGCCAATTAATGACATTTCTAGCCCGATGCATCAGGCAGTTGTCATTCTGAAAAATAAGCGAAGCAACATGTCTTTCTTCATTCATATACAGTCCAAGCGCCAAAACATGGTTTTCTATATACCAGCTCAATGTAATCATGCTGATTCAATTTAACCATCTGAGGGGCAAACATTGACGTTTCCCAATAGTTCCATCTTTGGGGGAAAGCCATTCCGGTCAACAATTCGGAACACCCATGAGAGATCCTTAATGGTAAGAATTTTCTTGAGACCAAAATTTTGTCTAGAACTGCCGTATCTATCGAATTGCTGCCGTAATTGATTGACCTGCACAACGATGCAGCACGAAACACCAGCGAATTCTGCTACTTCCTTCACTGTGTCTCTCTTAACCTTATCAAATGCGATATTCCCTCCCTAATTGACATTTTGAGAGGTCTTGCTTTCGACCCGTGCTTATGTAGCAACTAAGAAACAAATCTACATTTTACCAGCTTTGAATGAAACTGATGCCTGTTCAACACTTGCATAAAACCCTAATTACTCCAGTCACCGTTTTGAGCACCGAATGATGAACTTAGTAAATAACTGGAGCTCTAAAAATAGTAGGTGATTAGTTTCTTATCCGAGTAGCCTATAAAGTTTGAGAATTAGTAACAATTAAATTCACAAAATAATAAAAACTTTTGCTGGATTTTTGAATCGCTCCATGTAGCATGAAAATCGAGCAAAAATGAATCCTTTAACCAAAAGATGAGTTGTCAAGGATTTATTCGTCATTAGAGATATCCAATCGCTTATGAACGTAATTCGTCAACTTTTATTTCAAGCTATAATAATTCCGTCACATGCTCTTCAGATTAGTTCAGATAAATTAGTTTGTTTCCCTTACAGCAACAAAGGTATTCTTCAAATACTTTCCATTGATTAGCATTCATTTGAACGACCAATGTGAACTGCATTGTACTATTGACCGTTTTTGATAAAAATTATGCGTTATAGCAATGGAGGCAAAATTGAAGACAATTTAAAAACTATACCAGCGCCTGTAACATCCCCCTCATCGGCAAAATGGCAGGCAACTAACTTGCCCGAGCACTGGGGCGAAATTCTATTTCCATGCATGCTTGTTTCATGGTTCCGATGAGGTCACAAGCGCCAGCTGCCAAGTTTGCCAGCTCTCCAAGCCTCTTTCGAATGGGATAAATTACCAATTTGTTTTCATTGCTTCATGTTTTGTTTTTTAGACCCTAGAATTTGTTTCTGTGTTAGTGCATTTTTGTTCTATCTTTGGTTGATGAGGGATTTTAGAGTTTAGATATTTCATTATTCGTCACCATGCCACAAATAATCGTGTGCATCCCTTACTGAAAATTTTCTTATCGACAAGGAAGAATTTATTTTATTCCTGCGCCTAAAAGAGCAAGGCATTCGTTGGCAGGGAGGCTTTAGCGAATAAATGCAAGGATAATTTGAGGAAAAAACATGGAGGGACGTTTTTGCCCCGTTCTAGGGCTGCTTGTTGCATTCATCCTTCTCGTAAGAGAAGAAAAGACCAGACCCTTAGCCGGGCTCTACCAATTCATTTAAGGTCGATAAACATTTACCTATGAATTTGCCGTCTCCAGAACTCGTTCTCGCATTTAAATATCACCTAACCAAGTGCTTCATACATCCCGACCCTGAGCTGCTCCGACATGGTGTTTTTTACATTACAAGTATTTCTGTAGATCTCGGTAAGAAAATGTTTCCATCTCGAGGTCACTTATTCGAATATTTTAAATTCATAACTTCAGTTAAATGAATAATATTAAGTAGCATAGTGAAATGATATTCTGACAGCCTAGTACAATGCTGTTTAATTTCTGACTTTATTTTATACGAAACAGCTGTTCAGGTATTCGGTCCTGGAAGCACATTATCTTATCAATAGTCATTCATAAACTTATTACATTTGCCAGCCTGCTACAAACTCCAGCATCTTCGGCTGCACCTCCACATCGACGTGTGCTGCGTCAACTATTTAATATTCTTTTGCATTTGCTTTATTCTAACGCAAATTATTATTTCATTTTTACTCTGTGTCCTATGCCTCAATCGTGAAGACGAGCTGGAACAACCCGTCGCTCCCAAGAGCTTTGTTTTTCACTTCTGAGGCAACTCTTGCTTCTCTTCAACTCATTCAGAGCCAAAAGATTTTTAAGTTTAATTTTAGAGCACCCAATAAAAGAAGATTCAATAGGGCTTACCACATGAGAAATTTTGGTGATATTCTCATTTCTAGGCATTCCTTATCTGTTCCAAGCCTACAATCTTCACGTCTTAAATTTGCGAAGATGCGCCACCAAACGTTTCAAGTTTCACATTATGGATCGTTCACCTTCATTTAACCACAAATTAATTCCTCCAATAACCTCATTCCAAGAACACTGTCCCAATTCCCCACCACTCAGATTATTCGTAGTTTTGTCCTACAAAGCCAGTAATCTTCTCTCTCGTGATTACTCCATTTTGGGCAATTTACCACTGAAATGTACTACATTTCATACATAATAGCTATATTATTTACTAATTCCAAATTAATTTTTCCGTGCATTGAATAGTCACGATGGATTATACAAAACCGCTTTGTAATTCATAATGAAAATGTTGAAGTTCTTGTAGTTGTCGCACTATTTAATGATCAGATCTTTATCTTCCCCTGTATGCATTTATACACTCTAGTTTGTTCCACAAAGAGCACCATGATTTGGTGGAAAGAACACTCGTCTTTTGTAAGACAAGTTATCTTTAGATGTAACCCGAATTATTCTTTCGGAATCCACTGAAATAATGCGTGTTTATTTTTTTCGAAAACGTACAAGTAGGCTGAAACTTTCCATTCAACCTACATTTATAAATGAATTTCAGCTCGACCAAAAATAGCAGTCATTGCCTACAAATATGAAGCAGTAAATACTTAAAAACGAAAACTCATTTCATTATTGTACGACGGGTGCGACTAGAAAGTTGATTAGAATGAAACATTTTTTCATGAATATTTGCACGCAACAATAATCTTGAAATGTTCTCGACACCTCCGGCCTGGCTCCTGGCATGAAAGAGGAGCTCAGGAAGGACTTAGCTCGACCGAACTTGAGCAGCGTTGGTGACATGAACACCACGTTGGCTTCAATGAGGTACAGGTCTCTGAGACCCAGACGTTGTTGCTTTTGAAGCGGACGCGTGCAAGAACTTCTAGCTGATATTATTTCAAGAGGAGAGTTAGCCCTTTCCCTCATAGTGTTTGCAATGTACAACATTAGGTTTAGCGATTCATAATATTTTTTCAGGAACGTCGCAGGCAGCTCATGTGGGCACGTTTGTGTTAAAAATTTAGCAATGCATAAGTCGTCAACGAAGGGGGTTGTTCGTACTCGTGTTTGCTGAACTCCGGCAGTTTGAATGTTTACTTTTTAAAGGTATTAATTCTTTCTTTTCCCATAGCATATTTTGCACCTACATGCATTGGCCATAAACTCAAAAAATGCCTTTTCTGGCAAGGCCAAATTGTTTATTTCAGCTAAACTATAACCAAAAGCTCTTTATGATAAGAAATTTTTATTGGCAATCAAATATTTTCAATGTTGTAGATGTACAACATCATGAGGTAATGGTACTATTTCACCTGGCAGTAGCAGCCTCTCACGAACTGTATTTTTTTATTCTTTTAGGTTCTGCAATGGGTGCAAACAACTTCTATTGAAGTAAACCTACACGGATTCGAATTCATAAATCTTGTCGGATTATTGAAGAGCACGTAGATAATAGTCAATATGAACTGCTACTAAAAACTGATGTGTCTCACGTAAATGAGAGTCAGAAGACGAAATTACTTAGATGCATGAAGCTATAATATATACAATACTCATTTCTATCAGACTAACTATACTCGTGAAGACATATCTTATAAAATTGTAAAATTGATATTTATTATATTAAAATTAGGGGAGATATGGGCTACTGGCAGCTCCAGGGCCACTTTGGAAAATTGCATTAATTTATAAATTACTTGAACGTTTCTACATCACTTTATTTTTAAATGACGAGTGGTACATTCCTATTTTTTTATTTGCTAAAGGTTGCGATTACAAAAAGGTGGTTGCTATACCGAAAGCATCATTCACCGGTACGTTCAGAGGAAAATGCTGACGGTATGCAATTTCAGAATAACATTGCTATGGATCTCGCAATGGCTGGAAAGATTTCCTTTTCCTCACCAGCACGAGGTAGACCACTAAATGCATCAACTCCAAAAAGTTCAAAACATCAGAAACTATCCCTGTACCAAGTAGAGAATTTAAACACAATCAACTTGACCATTTTTTGTGTATGATAAGCAACACCGATGTCTTCATTGCATTGTGCCTCATGTTTCATTCTCACGAAATGCCCCAAAATATTAAATTTATTCGTGTTTAGAGAGACCGAAACTATTTCTTCGATTTTCATCATAAAAAAATCATGTATGATAGCTAGATTTTGTAATGAGAAAATAATGAGAGAAGCTTTCTAGAAAAATCTGTTTTTCAGATACTATTACCAATACTAAAAAACCATTACAATTATTATATAGGTTGAATTTGAAGAGGAATGTATTTTTAATGCTTTTTTGTTTCGTAAACATGAACAATAGCAAGCTTATTTATATTCATGTATCTTCTTCAAAATTGCAAGTTATCTATAGCGCATCTTCATAATGTTGTCTATGTACTTAATTTCATTTCTTCTTTCTTTCCTATGATGAAAGTGATTAATTTTAGAGTTTATATCCTCTTACCACTACCTTGTGTCACTTCTTAAAGCGCCAAAATATTTTACCTCCATTTCGCAAAATTTATGAGAGGAAGGGCTCGAATTCAATATACATATATATCTATTAACGATAATTTACAGCCCAATTTTGGTGATATTTATAGAAACGCTTACGAAAGTATACCAATGTGAATGTTCTTAGTTCATTTCTACACTCTAATGAAAGGAATGTCCTGGTTCATATGGAACTGTGAACCTTTTTGACAGAGTATAATACACATCTATAGAGTTAAACTTTTTTTTCAAATGAAAACCTAATCTCCACGGCCCTTATTATTGGTGAAGACAACTATGTATCAGGTTGGTGCAAAAGTAGTGTCCCATTTAAAGGTCTTGGGCAAAAAAAAAATAAACCAATAACTACGGAAATATTTATTCATTACCATACTCTCCATTGCTTTCAATGACCTCATTCCACCTTTCAACAAGCTTATACGCAAATGCCACGCTTGTTAAATTCTGTAGGATTAGAATCAAAATATAAATTCGATTCATTTTCAATCTTTTCTTTTGTTAAATTAAGTCTACTAAAACCGTTCCGTAGTCCTCTGAACGAATGTAAATCAGAAGCAGGGTGTATGGGACACGTCTAACTGTCTTGCAATTTCCCAAGTGGTAACAGTACGAATCTCGGTCACGAGAACATTCAACTTATTGTAAACAAGTGTTTTAGGACGACCTTTCTTTGGCTCATCTTTTAAAATGAAATCACCATTTCGAAAACGAGAAAACCATCTCCTGCAACTTTTTTCATTAACTACATCCTTCCCCGTACGTTTTCCGAATAGATTTTGCTGTTATACTTGCATTAACGTCTTCGTGAAACTTTTGAAAGTATATATTACACTTTTAACAGACTGTTAATAATTGAAAAATCTAATTTTAAACATCAGCTTTAAAAATCAGACATTACTTTTTCCTCAACCTGATATATTGAAGAAATGCATTTGTCATTAATGCCGTCTGCTTTTGGCTGACAAAGTGTATTTTTTGAATATTTTTCCCGAATATGACACTTGAAACCGCTCGTTTGCGTGGGTCTGTTGATTTTCAGACTCTTATTCTGAAGCAGATCTTTTAGATACTCATCATAGATACTCATCATAGGGAAGGAAATGCAATACTTATAGTGATGAACAAAACTGGATGGTATATTGAACGAAGGGCAAAGATTTCTTGGTAACGTCTACTTTTGCTTGTTTTGCTTCCTTATGCTACGGCAGCATGAAACTAGGTAATTATTTTGTTCCAGTAATGCGTTTAATTTTTCGTTCGCAACGGTTAACGTGAGAAGAGTATTTTTATTATGAATTACTTGACTTTCAAATATCTATATCTTAAATACCTTAAACCCTGGAGAACGAATTCATTTTGCATTAACTTGATTTGGGAGAAGTTTGGCAATTTATATCGTCTGAAATTTGTTTCTGCATTCGCAGGAGCAGGCAAATAATTGTAACTTTTTGCTTGATGTTTGGTTTCCTGCCCCCGGTGGACCCCCGGAGCGAACTCTCAGTTGTTCTCTCTCGAGAAACTGGCCCACTAAAAACTTCAGCTTGCGTATTTCTAGATAGAGTTGTTAAAAACACCGTATTTTTTGTAAAATAACGCTCCGGTGTTGGTTTGAACATTTAGTAGATGAACTGAATCAAATAGTTAGTCTAATAATTCTCTAACACGCTTTTCATATTATATCAGATCGGATTAGGTATGTTAGTTTAAACCTCCCTAACCACAGCAACGGCACTTCTTAGATATTTTCAAATGATTAATATTAATTTGGCAGTGTAGGTAAGCTGATCGCATTTCATAATATTTAATTTTTTTCATCAGAAATGAGTTACTACATGTAAATCTTCTAATTAGTTATTATTGGATTTACAATATTTTTCTTATGACCACTAATTTCCCCTATCCCATGCCCAGTTCCAAATATGAAATTTGGAGACAATTCGCTTGTGTAACGGATAGCAAATTCTAAAAAATTGTACAATTTGTTCACGTGAAACACATACAATAGGTTAAGGATAGATTAGGTTAGGCTAGAATAGGCTAGGTAAGTTAGGTTTTTCCGTTGTACATTACAAAATAATAACGGGCCGATAACCTTAAAGAGACAATAAGGGTTGTTACTATTATTATGTATGTGCGGTGTATATAATGTCGCGATATTATGTCTGTTCCCAGAAAGCTATAATTTAAAACCCAATCAGCCACAATAATACAGAAAAGTACACAAATTCGCAAACAACCCTCCAAATCTTAATTAATTCTGTACTTCATCCGTAGCTGGAAACTCTCAAGTGCGGTAAAAGAGGTGAGGAAAGCAGACCTTATTCTCCAAATATTAACGCGGACAAAGGAATAACCTGCAGCTTACACTCGGCAGGAATATTGATGGATGCCTGGCACAAACTTTTTGCATTTTGAATGGAACACCAACTTTTTAATCTCGGGAGGTTCAAACAGCTTGGAATTTATGGACTGAACTTGCATGGCTAGGACCACGAAGTGTGGTTACTTGACGTTTTTTCTTGGTTTTATTTAGCTTCATTTTCCAAATGTTCTGAGGCATAACTTACCAAAACACATCAAGGATGTAATTGAACAGTTTAAATTTTTGAGTAAAGAGTTGTAGTCGCAACGTCGGGAAAATACTTGAGAGGAAATCGAGTACCTCATTGTATCAAAGTGGAAATCGAGTACCGCATTATGCAGAAAAGGAAATCGAGTACCCCATTATGCCGAAAAGGAAATCAAGTACCCCATTATACTATACGAAAATACGTTAGTTGCCTATCTCAGTGGGTAATTGAAATAATTTGATTGCTTGGCTGTTAAAAAAATAAGAATACAGATGTTTATAAAGTATGAAAAATTGCAGCCCATAATGTACAGGGGTAGTGTGTAAATCAGCTACCGATAAATGAGAATTTCAGCTTTGTAGAAGCTACTTGTAATCAAATACTTATGAACCGACTAAAATTTTCCTCAAGCCATCCAAATCGCATGAAATATTATCTCTTATGCAAGTTTACTGAAGAATAAAATACCAGAGTTATTGTAAATAAATGGTTTTACTGTGATCCCTAACGGCGGTGAAGAAGCAAAAAGTGTTGAGTATATAATGAGAGTTTGTGGAAACGAAAGAAAAGCAGCATGCTAATTCATAAGTTATTGGCTTCACGAATATGAAATCTCATATTTTTAGTGAAAAGGGATGGAGCACTTCAGAATTTATTACAACTACATGTGATATCTTCAAGCTTAGAGCTATGTTGTTCTGTGATTTCTCACTTATAATTTGCGTTCTCAAAAAAATATATATTTTATACCGTAGATATGTTATACTTATTTTATTATTCAAGGTTCTCCTGGTTAAATGTGTTCACTCAGAAAGTCATGTACTGTCGCAGAAAATTTTTTAATCACTCCTACATTTTTTCTTATTTAGAAATATTTTGTAGCACCCATGTATTAAAGAGGTTACTTCTTTAAGAACATGTTGTAAACGGTACGCGCCTTTCAGCAGTTCAAACGGTTTGAAAACTTCCTTGAACCGCAGCCTATGAACAATAGTGTGTAAAGTAACTGAGATCGTGTGAACTGTCGACAGTTTAAGTATGCTTTTAAATTATGCCATCTTTCGTTAATTTTTGCAAGTTTTTCTTCGATAATTGTTCATGTATGTTTTCAATTTGCTAATAGCATGAGGTGGGTATACTAGTTTTGTCATATGAAAACGATTAAAGTGACAGCAACCCTTTTTGCGATCACTATTTAGTCAACCCAAACATTGAGGTTGCAAAGATGAGATTTGATTGTGATTTTGCATCCCTTTGCGACGACTGAAGACTATCCTGTCATTAAACTCTTGCAAGAGAGTGTTCTCTTCTCATCTCCTTTCCAGTGGGATTCAATAATTTCATCGTTTAACCGAAAAAATATTGTGGGCCCCACTGAAGATTCTTCGGCTTCCTCAGAATCACATTCAGTTCAAGTGCAATGAACCATGCAGTTCAAATCCTCGACTTTTTTATGGTCGACAAAACTTACTTGAGCTGCGAGTGCAGTTAAATGACACGATTCTATTTTCTGTAAATATAAAAACTGTGGTTGTATCATTTTCTTAACCTCAGCTTTCAAATCTGAGCATTTCTTTCAAGGATATCCCTGTATTTACATATGAAAAGGAGACAATAAAAATGTTTTCCCTCGTGAAATTTAATTCAGTTATAAATATTCAATTGGCAACATGCCATTAATTCTGTTACGAGCCTTGGAAAGCTTATGTGAAATTTTTCAGCGTAATGGAAAAATGCATGGTATGCAAGAACGCACTTGAATCACGCATTAAAATTTAAAAAAACTTAATCTTTTTTGTCAAACTCCACAATCGAAAACATGTTTACCCTCAATGCTGAACATGGCATGCGTTTTCATGAGTAGATAGAGCGAATTAATTGCAGATGATCTTGAAATACTGTTGCATTTAAGTTTAACAAAACAAGCTTTGCTAGTGATGCTGAACTGTTGACAATATCTTGGAAAAAAAATAGTTCAATAACATCAAAATAAAAATCACGGAATTTAATGAAATAGAAATTTTAGCTGTGTTTCAAATTGTTAAATGACCGTGTGTGTTATCATAATTATGTTCCTTTTGTGGCTATCTTCACAAAACCACATGGGTTGCATGAACAACGAGATTTACTAGATGAAAAGAACAACCTCATAAGAGTAATCGATTTCTTATTCCGCTAAAATGCCCATAATTCAAAAGTTACTTCAGTTCTGAGAGAGGAAATTGTTTGCTAATCTGAAATCGACAATCTCAGTGCCATCGCTTCGAGCGAGTAAATTTGAAAATGCAATCAGTGACATCAGCAGAAACGACGATGAAGGATGCTTGGAATCTTCCATCATCCCAGGAAATCGCAAGAATACACCGATTCATCAAAAATGTTTTCATAATCAGACATTTTTGGAGAGGCATTACAAGCGATCCTTCCATCAAACAACGACCGATAGGATTGTCAATTCACGATAACCATCTTAGCCTGCACTGCCATCTAATTACGGAAGCAACGCTCACAAACAGGTCTCGCGACAACAAACTAATCACGGGAAGCTTTTGTTCAATTTCGGATCACATCTAGCTAGAGTATCAAACCCGTTCGACTCTGTTTCGATAGCCATGAGTTTAATTGCTTACTCTGTGTTTCATTCGACCGAGTCTACGATAAACTGGAAAAAAGACTGTCTATCTATGATGGATGTAATGCTAATTAGGCTCTCTATCATACATGCCTTGTATCTCAAAACGCTTAGGTTCCGTAACAGAACTCCATGAAAGAGATCTATTAACTCTTTTTACCAAACTAATCTTTTATCCAATTCAGGGTGCTCGAGTGCTGAGTTCTGATGTCACATTTTCTTCATTCATGCCTATTGCCGATATTTTTGCCGACGTTCGGAGGTAGTTCTCATGTAACTTATACAAGGTGTCAGCTAAAGAAGTAGCCGATTTAAAAATGCTGTAGTTTGTGAATATGAGCGATAGAGGCTGAAAAAGATTTCATTGAAAAGAACAGTATTTATAGTGTTATTTTATTTCAATAATTTTGTACATTTGGTACACCTTCAAATGCATGTGACTTTCATCACTAAAAACCATGTTTTCCAACAATATATGACAAGAACTGCTCATGCTTTTTATTCTGCGGCAAAATACTAACCTCCGATCTTTATCCCGCGGTGAGATTTCTTGATGACGTGGCATTTTACATGGTTTTAAATACAGTTTTTTTTTAGAATGAAATGAACAGTAGTTTTCTTTACTTGTATCTCAGCAGACAATTTTCTCATCGATTTCGCTTTATCATTGTTAATTAAAATCCTTACCATGATAATTCTTGTTTTAATCCCTCTGGTATGCCAAATAGATATAATTACTGAAGCAAAATAAAACTTTAAAGTTTGCTCTTTTCAATGCAACCTATTCAGCCTTTTAGGGCTAATATTTTAGAAACTGAAGTAGAGTATTATTGAATTAGTTAATTTTTAGCGGACCCGCGAAAAAATTTTTGGATTGGCTATTATCACGTTCACCCGTCGCAGACAGCACGTTACGCAAATGATCACAATAGTAATTGCTAATCGAGCACTTCGATTACGATTTTTCATCACTATAAATGAGATGGGCCACACTTTTGATGATGTATTCTTACGTTGAAAGCCAGCGCGTTACATTCTGTGCAGGAAGGTCCATGGCTTGATCATTCTTCTGCTCGGCCAACTGGCTTAACTTTAAGCAAGCTGCGTTTCGGTTGATATAGAAAACTGAGAAGGAGGCTTAGACGCTATGGGGAAATTCTTCTACTCACTCAGCCCTTAGTTCATCATACATTGCAATTTAAATACTCGAAGCCTTTGCATCCGAAAAAAATGCTATAATCAGATGCAACGAGCAACCAAAAACCTTGCTTTAAAGATATTTCTTCATGGAGCAACCAGAAAAAAATGAATGCAAATGGTAAATATAATAATTCGGTCAGTGCGACATGAATCTATTTTCTGATAACAATGCTAAGTTGAAACCAAAGTGTACTGTGCGAGTGTTATGTTCACATAATGCTGGAAACTTTTTCTGAATAAAATAACTTTTCGAAGAACTTCTGCTTGATTTACAAGCTCAACTCCTGAAACGTGCTGAACTTGTTTGAACTTGAACGATTGGGAAACTAAATTACGACTTGGTTCTCATTTGCGAGATTTAATTTTGTGGACCCCTGCCGGACCGAGAAATGAACTGCTGCGCTACGATCTCATCTCATCTCCTTGGCCTCCCCACTCTGCCTCCCAGCTCCGCCTCCCCACTCTGCCTCCCCACTCTGCCTCCCCACTCTGCCTCCCCACTCTGCCTCCCCACTCTGCCTCCCCACTCTGCCTCCCCACTCTGCCTCCCCACTCTGCCTCCCAACTCCTCCTCCCCACTCTGCCTCCCCACTCTGCCTCCCCACTCTGCCTCCCCACTCTGCCTCCCCACTCTGCCTCCCCACTCTGCCTCCCCACTCTGCATCCCCACTCTGCCTCCCCACTCTGCCTCCCCACTCTGCCTCCCCACTCTGCCTCCCCACTCTGCCTCCCCACTCTGCCTCCCCACTCTGCCTCCCCACTCTGCCTCCCCACTCTGCCTCCCCACTCTGCCTCCCCACTCTGCCTCCCCACTCTGCCTCCCCACTCTGCCTCCCCACTCTGCCTCCCCACTCTGCCTCCCCACTCTGCCTCCCCACTCTGCCTTCCCACTCTGCCTTCCCACTCTAACTCCCCACTCTGCCTCCCCACTCTGCCTCCCCACTCTGCCTCCCAACTCCGCCTCCCCACTCTGCCTTCCCACTCTGCCTCCCCACTCTGCCTTCCCACTCTGCCTCCCCACTCTGCCTTCCCACTCTGCCTCCCAACTCCGCCTCCAAACTCCGCCTCCCCACTCTGCCTTCCCACTCTGCCTCCCCACTCTGCCTTCCCACTCTGCCTCCCCACTCTGCCTCCCCACTCTGCCTCCCACTCTACCTCCCCACTCTGCCTCCCCACTCTGTCTCCCAACTCCGCCTCCCCACTCTGCCTTCCCACTCTGCCTCCCCACTCTGCCTTCCCACTCTGCCTCCCCACTCTGCCTCCCCACTCTGCCTCCCCACTCTGCCTCCCCACTCTGCCTCCCAACTCTGCCTTCCCACTCTACCTCCCCACTCTGCCTCCCCACTCTGCCTCCCCACTCTGCCTCCCCACTCTGCCTCCCCACTCTGCCTCCCCACTCTGCCTCCCCACTCTGCCTTCCCACTCTGCCTTCCCACTCTACCTCCCCACTCTGCCTCCCCACTCTGCATCCCCACTCTGCCTCCCAACTCCGCCTCCCCACTCTGCCTCCCCACTCTGCCTCCCCACTCTGCCTCCCCACTCTGCCTCCCCACTCTGCCTCCCCACTCTGCCTCCCCACTCTGCCTCCCCACTCTACCTCCCCACTCTGCCTCCCCACTCTGTCTCCACACTCTGCCTCCCCACTCTGCCTCCACACTCTGCCTCCCCACTCTGCCTCCCCACTCTACCTCCCCACTCTGCCTCCCAACTCCGCCTCCCCACTCTGCCTCCCCACTCTGCCTCCCCACTCTGCCCCCCCACTCTACCTCCCCACTCTGCCTCCACACTCTGCCTCCCCACTCTGCCTCCCCACTCTGCCTCCCCACTCTGCCTCCCCACTCTGCCTCCCCACTCTGCCTTCCCACTCTGCCTTCCCACTCTACCTCCCCACTCTGCCTCCCCACTCTGCCTCCCCACTCTGCCTCCCAACTCCGCCTCCCCACTCTGCCTCCCCACTCTGCCTCCCCACTCTGCCTCCCCACTCTGCCTCCCCACTCTGCCTCCCCACTCTGCCTCCCCACTCTGCCTTCCCACTCTGCCTTCCCACTCTACCTCCCCACTCTGCCTCCCCACTCTGCCTCCCCACTCTGCCTCCCCACTCTGCCTCCACACTCTGCCTCCCCACTCTGCCTCCCCACTCTGCCTCCCCACTCTGCCTCCACACTCTGCCTCCCCACTCTGCCTCCCCACTCTGCCTTCCCACTCTACCTCCCCACTCTGCCTCCCCACTCTGCCTCCCCACTCTGCCTTCCCACTCTGCCTTCCCACTCTACCTCCCCACTCTGCCTCCCCACTCTGCCTCCCCACTCTGCCTCCCCACTCTGCCTCCACACTCTGCCTCCCCACTCTGCCTCCCCACTCTGCCTTCCCACTCTACCTCCCCACTCTGCCTCCCCACTCTGCCTCCCCACTCTGCCTTCCCACTCTACCTCCCCACTCTGCCTTCTCACTCTGCCTCCCCACTCTGCCTCCCCACTCTGCCTCCCCTCTCTGCCTCCCACTCTGCCTTCCAACTCTACCTCCCCACTCTGCCTCCCAACTCCGCCTCCTCACTCTGCCTCCCCACTCTGTCTCCCCACTCTGCCTCCCCACTCTGCTTCCCCACTCTGCCTCCCCACTCTGCCTTCCCACTCTACCTCCTCACTCTGCCTCCCCACTCTGCCTCCCCACTCTGCCTCCCAACTCTGCCTCCCCACTCTGCCTCCCCACTCTGCCTCCTCACTCTCCCCACTCTACCTCCCCACTCTGCCTCCCCACTCTGCCTCCCCACTCTGCCTCCCCACTCTGCCTCCCCACTCCGCCTCCCCACTCTGCCTCCCCACTCCACCTCCCCACTCCGCCTCCCCACTCTGCCTCCCCACTCCGTCTCCCCACTCCGTCTCCCCACTCCGTCTCCCCACTTCGTCTCCCCACTCCGTCTCCCCACTCTGCCACCCCACTATGCTTCCCCACTCCACCTCCCCACTCTGCCTCCCCACTATGCTTCCCCACTCTGCCTCCCCACTCCACTTCCCCACTTCGCCTCCCCACTCCGTCTCCCCACTCCGCCTTCCCACTCCGCCTCCCCACTCCGCCTCCCCACCATGCTTTCCCACTACACCTCCCCACTCTGCCTCCCCACTATGCTTCCCCACTCTGGCTCCCCACTATGCTTCCTCACTCTGCCTCCCCACTATGCTTCCCCCACTATGCTTCCCCACTATGCTTTCCCACTCCACCTCCCCACTCTGCCTCCCCACTATGCTTCCCCACTCTGGCTCCCCACTATGCTTCCTCACTCCACGTCCTCACTCTGCCCCCCCCACTATGCTTCCTCACTCTGCCTCCCCACTATGCTTCCCCCACTATGCTTCCCCACTCTGCCTCCCCACTCCACTTCCCCACTCTGCCCCCCACTCCACCTCCCCACTTCGCCTCCCCACTCTGCCTCTCACTCCGTCTCCCCACTCCGTCTCCCCACTCCGTCTCCCCACTCCGTCTCCCCACTTCGTCTCCCCACTCCGTCTCCCCACTCTGTCTCCCCACTCCGTCTCCCCACTCCGCCTCCCCACTCCGCTCCCCACTATGCTTCCCCACTCCGTCTCCTCACTCCGTCTCCCCACTCCGTCTCCCCACTCTGTCTCCCCACTCCGTCTCCCCACTTCGTCTCCCCACTCCGTCTCCCCACTCCGTCTCCCCACTCTGCCTCCCCACTATGCTTCCCCACTCAACCTCCCCACTCTGCCTCCCCACTATGCTTCCCCACTAAGCTTCCCCACTCTTCCTCCCGACTTCACTTCCCCACTCTGCCCCCCTACTCCACCTCCCCACTCCGCCTCTCCACTCCGCCTCCCAACATCCGGCATCCAACTTCTCCTCCGTCTCCATAGCCGCCTCCAACATCCGACGACCTACATCTTCTCCGCCGCCGTGCCTGTTCCGCATCCAACATCCGGTCTCGGCCTACTTAGTTTTAGACTCTCATTGAAAGCAGAAAGAAAAGGGTGGTGGAATTTTTCAATAGACCTTTCGAGGATTTTTTACAGCTTGATGAACCCACGGGAAACGAAATCTTTTGAAACTCAGATGAGCAAGACTGAGTGTTAATTTGAGAGTTGATCATTTAATCCAAGGATTTTACCTGTAAATGGACAAAATCATTAGAAATTTCCCCTTCTGTGTCCCTGTAACTCATCGTCAATAATTCTTTCTACGAAGTTGCTAGCCTTCTAGTGGTCACCGTGGCCGGGTGGTTAAGAGCGCGCGCCCTTCACGGGAAGGTGTCGGCAGTTTTGAATCACAGCACTGCTGCCCGGTGATTCTCCCCATTGGGAAAAGGTAGAACTCAACTACAATTCCTCACTCTACATAGGTGTCGGAAATGGGTACCGGCTTGACAGGGGTAACCGTCATTGCGTCCTGGTGATATTTATTAGGCATTTGAAAAACACATGTACAAGATGTAATGTATCAGGCTGGATTGGAATAAAACATCCTTTCTGAGAACAGATACACGAGAGGACCTGGGGAGAGGTGTTTATACAGTTCATGCCGTCGAGAGGTATAGCTGACAGCATAAGTTCTCTGAAAATAACTTTCGTGAGTCATGCCTCTGATTGTTAATAAAATAATGAACGATTAGCAGTACTCGTATTGATTGGAACCATTTGCATCAACTTAGCAGCACGTAAAGTATCAAATTGAAAATTAAAATTGAAAATTGCGCGCCCATGGTGAACCTTGTGTCTACTGTCCACCGAGTTTTACGGACTTGCATAAATGGTTTTGATGAGAAAACATTTTCTCTCACACAAATGGGCCTTCAGCGCATTGAACATTCACCCGGTAAAAGGGGCTGGAATAAGGAATATGAACGAGGATTCCAATAGCAATCAAAATAAATTTGTTTAAAATGCGTTTATTTCACATAGGATTTCTTAAAGAACATTAGAATTCCCATAAATACTCGACATATTATATATATTATCGATAGCTAAAAGATTTGTTGGCAGCTACGACGGGGGATCAGCTGCAGAGGCTTAGGTGCCTACTTAGAAAATACTAAAATCACCTAAAGTTAACCTGTTCAGTGACTGCTGCACACAACACGTCACTGATAAACACTGCACAGATCTAACGTGATTCAGAGTGTCACAGCGAATACTAATGGACGGACGGACAGTCAAGAGCGATGCAGCAGACAGAGTACAAGTCTTCCCTGACTTAAAGTTCGTCGATCAAAACCTCCATTAACGGCCCCGCAGCTCCGAAATTAGTCTCGAGTCTCCCTTATCGTTCCAAAGCCGACGTCAACGACATGCCTTCCTTACCATCCGTGCTTAAGAATGAAATTCCCTAGACACACATTACAGGGCCTATGCATGATTCATCAGAGAATTTTTCAGAAAGTTATGAATTTCTTAACAGCTGACTGAAAATCAATAGGATGATAATCATGTAAAATGTTTGCATATAGCGATTTTTTTAGGCGTCGACAACTGATCGTTTGGTACAGTATTTTTATGTTAGAGCTGGTAAGTTCAGGGTGCAATTCCTCAATTTTGCTGGGGGAGGAAGGGCGCTCAAAATCTTAATGAGTGGTATAAAAGAATTACGAACGCTTTTAGTACAAACGTGATTCATGGAATTCCCAAGGGATTTTGTAATATACTCGACTCTGATAAAAAGCTAAAGGTAGTAATGTAAGACACCAGCAGCAGGGGAGGGACTCATAAAGTATCCTGCTTCCTGCTGGCCATTTTTAAATTCATTCATCTTTCTTCTAAAACTATTTTGAATGTGTTTTAGAACTTCTCTCCTTGGCTTCTTTCGACATCAATCCAGCGATGTTGAATGCAATGAGAACGTCACTTTGTATAATACGTAATGTTTGTGATGAGGCATGGACCTAATTTAGGTATCATTTTAATTTTATCGCATTCAAATTTTCCACGCACTCAGTTTTGAATTTTTACTGCGAATTACCGTGGCAGAAAATAAAAAACGTATAGGGACCCGGCAGAAAACAATATGGACGGCACTAAGGGAGTTCTCTCGCTCATCTCCTGAGAAATCAACGGTCGTGAAAGAAGCTCCGTATCTGCCACCCCAAGCTTGCCCTGGCAAATTTTTTGAGGTAACTGAAGCTCTATAGCTTATTTTTTACATCCCGTGAGACAGTTATATAGTTTTCTCACGTCAGAATTTCCTTGATGCTCTGACACACATCAGTATCTTTGGGGTTAGTGCCAATGAGTTAGAAAGATAATATTGATTCTTTCTAGTTAATTTCAATGTTTTTCATGAGTCACGAACATGAATGAATGAAAATTTGACTTTGCTGACATTTATGTGTTATACTTAACATAAATAAAACTGAATGACAACATTTTGCTACCATTCGAATGATACGTTTCTAAAACAAGACAAATTTAGGGCTGATTTTGCTAAACATACCAGTAATCAGAACTTCAAAAGCGTATATTTTAAGGATATAAATTTCCAGGATCGAAATGACTACTAGGTATAATATGAAAATCCTTTATATTCATAACTTGGACAAAAATTCATTTTTGAATGGAAAAAGGGTTGGTTTCCTAAGAGCTAGTGCATAAATCACTCCTATAATTGTGCCGCTATCAGCACAAATTGAGCGAAGAAATTGGATAATTTTTATATTTAAGCAAGTCATCAATGTCAGGGCTTTGCTCTTTTGCACCGTTAGACCTAATCACTTCACAGACACTTAAATTCACGAAATTTTTGACGTCACTCACGTCATAAAATTACAGTTCTGTTAACAATGTTTTACAAGATGGTCATTTGCCTGATGTACATTCCTCAGTAAAGTATTTTAGAGCAAAAACTACTATTACTGAATTCAGGACTGACAAATTTTAATGATCTCTTCCGGAATATCTGACGGCCCCAGAAGAAGAGTGAAAGAAGGTCAATGAACAATTTTCCTCCCTCACATTACCCAAAATGACTCATTAATTTTATTTAAAAGATCGCCGTCCTATCATTCGGAAGTGTTTTTGAAGACGCATGTGACAACCATTTATGCCGTAAGTAAAAATAGAGGAATGGTGATATTTAAATTTTATGCACGGAGTCCGTAGAGATTTTGCGGATAATCGATAAAATTTTAGGTAAATCTTTTCATTCAAACCTTCAAAGCACGTCAAAGCTTTTATCAAATTTTTCGTGTTTTTCATTGTCAATTTTCTAACAACTTCAATTTATTTGTGAGTTCTAAGCAAACTCATTTAATGGCTCATTTCTTGTAGAAAGAATAAAAGGATTTAAAAGCATAATTAGGACTTTTCAAAAGCATTTACCTTCAAGCCCTCAAACAGGACTCAGTTGTAATGAACTGATTCCGAATTTATGTGAGAAGATTGCGTGTCCTTCATATAGATAGATTCTTAACGTCTATTGAGAATTTGTTGTAAAAATAAAAAGTTCATGAGAACCAAGTCCGTAGACGCAAGGCAATTGTTTATTATTTTCTGCAACAGCAAATACGTTTTAAAGACGAACGAATCTAAAACTATTATTATGAACATGGAGGTTATGAATCTGAGAACATTTAATTTCCTACATTAATGGAAGACGAGAGAAACTTTTTATTAAATATCTATATACAGTATATTAAACTGATATTCATGTACTTTGAAATACGAACATAATTAATAGTTTCGATGAGCTAAATTTTGTAATTTCAAAGGCTTAAACGTCAATTTACTGCTGAGTACATTGAAAATTCATCACATCTGATATCTGACATCTGCGCAGTGACATCCAGTATTCCATGAATAGATACTGGAAAAATATAGTAAGAAACAGCTCGTGCAATGAGCAAACTTTTCATTACGCCTGCTGTAATCATCTAACCTAATATTACCCGTCGTGTGTTTATTCATATATTTATTAATATATTTGTTAGGTGTCCGCTTCTTGAGAAACATAGGATGTCTGAGTATGCGGTATCATGAATACCGAATATTTCGGTGTAACATTGAAGGGCGGCCTTTACATGCAATGATAAATTTTAACATTTTATCACGATAGGTTCGGTTAGGATAGGTTTGTTTAGGTTAGGATAGGAAAGGTTAGGATATGTTAGGTTAGCATAGGTTAGGTAATGTTGACAGAATTTATTACGAGTCCACCCTGCTTAACGATGACGTTATCCGTGGAATTTCCACGGTTCCTGCTACTACCTAATAACACCCTTGGTTTATTTGTTTGGAGTCCGCTTCTTTCATTTCTCTGTCGCGTTCATTTGGATAGTTATAATGACAATCTCTGTGATACGCGTTTCACCAGGGCACAAGTCCAAGAATGTTTTTATCACGGGTACTGTTGGGGTGGATATATTTGTTTGTCCTCCACAGCTTGAAAATTTGTTCAAGAAAGACATTGAGTCTCGTAATTTTTGATGGGCCGTGCACACTAGTATTCTTAAAAATAAGTTTCACAAACAAGTTTTGCTGCCTATATCTCGAGGGACATCGTTTATGATACCATTTACGAGAGCACACCCTGATGATTTGATGCAAGGTAATGAGATGATTTGAGAAAAGAAAGTATCGGGAAAGCCGGCAGCCCGAGAGGGAAGGGGAAGTCCCCTGCCTGTAATGAATTTGTTGGTGAATGTTCATAAACTTATCAGATAAAAAGTTAGCCATTGATTAAGGTCCCTCGAAAGTCGTTTGAGTATCTGATGAACGCTCAAGATTCAGCGAGATTTACATCTCAAATTTGGTTCTGGGGACAAGATGTTTACCAGATTTACTTCTTCTTCGCGGTAAACCGAGTAAAGTAAAGCCTACTAACACGTTTTGAATACACTGCGCGCTGGAAAACGTATCATAGCTAAGTTGCCTTTGAGGGCCCTACGTTTCCAGCTGCAGCGCTCTGACAATGGAAATTGTTCACCAATTTATCATTTATCATGCTTATACGACTGAGTGAGGGTTATCGGGATTACGAAAGTGATACTCGACAGGAGGATAACGATTAGAAGAGGGCGGCTTAGTATGATGGTTTATTAGGGTTGAGAGCTATAATTTTTTCTGCAGTTAAGCTCAGCGAAAGTTCGATGCGAGTTTCCTGCGTATCAAAAACCTTGAGGTGACGTCTGTAGTACACTATTAGCAGCGTTTGGGAACAGTAGTACGAGCTCGTTAATTAACGTAGTTAGGAGCAAGTCCTCAACTCACGGACAAGTCGTGTTGAGTGAACTCGGAATGGTGACTCCGTCGGCTTCGTTGACGATTCAGGATCTCGAAAGCGACCGCTGGTTGTAGAGTCGGTTAGCGAGAGTGTGCTGCGGCGTACATCAGGTTGCAGAGATGTTAGTTGTCGAATAGAATGGGCAGGGAGTCAAGAAAAAGTTGACTCGAGAAGTAGTATCAGAGCGGCTGGCGCTTGCTCCGTGGCTACAGCAACATATACAGTGTAGAACACTGGTCAACGAGCGCTCACTTGTAGTACTGCTGGTAGGCAAGCGCTGAGAGGTATTAACGGTGTAAAAACGCTTGGCGAGGGAGAGCTTGCCTTGCTTCTTAGAGCAGGAGCCAGCGGTTGATGTCGGCACTGAGCGACGAGGTTTTGTGGCCTCGCTAGGCCCGCCTTTTAGGTTTTGAATAGGACTGCTATCCAGAGAGATGAGGATTTGACTCTGGCCCCGCCAAGGGAAGAGAACGCTCGTCCTACTCCTGATTGTCAAATTGTAAATAAGGGATTCATTACGAAAACCATTCACTATTTGAGTTCTTGGGTTCATTTTTTACAAGACTTTGCTCTGGATCAGCAGTTATTGCTTAGACTGGGAGGTCAATAATTAGTTGATAGTATTCATGAGCAGGGTCATATAAAGATTAAAAATGTCTTCCTGCTACATACAACAGTCCTTGACCTGTGCCAAGTCTTTTATTTCACATTTTAGAAAAGCTCACACAATTTTATTCCAAGCACAACATTTTTGTTATAAAATCGAAGAATTAGGAGGCAAACTACATCGCAAAGTAAAATAAATTCATCTCGCATAAAAATAAACCAATAATGCATAAAAATTGGCTGATAACCGCAACCTTTAAACTGAAGCAAATCAAACGAAATCAGTGGTAATTTTAGGAACCAATATGACGCTGAACTCGATTTAAAAAAATTGGTCTACGTGTACTATCTCTATTAATTATCACTTGAGAAATAAGTAGCATATGCTTTGTTACTCAATTATTAATAAGTTTATTAATAGTAACCAAAACGAATTCCGTAGAAAATCTCTGGAGAGAAAAAAAAATATCAGCCCTTAAGTAGCATTTCAATCTCTCAGTATTAGGAAAGAATACAATGATACAGTGAACTCTGGGAATATGAAAATCATTCATTACACTGAAATACACTTCTGGTTCATACCATAATACTTAATACTTTTCTTTAGGTTGTATCCTATTTTGCATATTATTCAGAACTGATGCGTTGTTTTTTGCCAAAATAAGAACTTTTCATAAAAAAATTGATGTTCCTATTACCAATGACAAAAATTAACTGAGCATCTCTTTCCTTCAGAAGTTTCTGCAAAGGGGAATGTTCTGCCGTAAAATTGGCTTTTACACTAACTACTGAACTCGAAATAGTCGAAGAGGCATTTCCAGCTTGTGAGGGGCTGATCATTAGCATTTATTCCTTAGGTGATGCTATGCGAAGGCGGTGTCTACGCCATCCAGAAGGCACCTCATCTTGATGAACGTCCCAACGCAGAATGTTACTAAGAGAATCACGCTCTCAAGCTAGAAGCCTTTCAGGGTTTTCCCTGGCTAATTCTTTCCCACCTCTTTGTCATAGACATTGTCGACTCATTTGAGCGCTTCCAAAAACCCCGTAATTTAAGCTAGCTTAATACAGAGAACTCTTGCTTCAGACCAAAGACAAAATGCACTGAAAATTTCAGCTGATGCTATCCCTTCCAATAAATTTTTGAAAAAACGGAACATAAAGCTACGTAGGTGGAACAATGGCTCACAGTCAATCTGTCGGCCAGTGAAACCACTGAATGAGGTACTTCAATTTTGAACATCTGCAAGTTCCAAGCGGGTATTCAAAGCGAGACCGCTGCCAAGCAGCAATGTAATCTTCCCTCGCTCTCATCAATATTTACTCCAGACCCCCTCGTCCAAGTGAAACTGAATCCGTAAGTCGAGAGGAGTTTTCTTTTCCTCGCAGATGCGTAGCGCTATTTTTTGAGATTCTGATGAAATGCGCCTTATGACATAAGTTAGCAGTTCATTTTATTGTTGGCGGTGGGAAGTTATTCATAAACGGACTCTTTCTGACGTTCTCTAGAGTTTTCAATTAAAAATGTGTTCTATAAAGAAACACAGCTACGAACATACTGGTGCTAGAAGGCACTGTTTACCTACAAAATCATCCACATAAGTGTAAAATCAAATGCATGTTTCGAGAAGATAAGTAGAAGTTGGTGGGTATTTGTTTAAATCATAGCAACTTCTTTAAGAGTTTTTTTCGCTGCCATAGATGACACTCTCGATGGTGACACTCAATATGACAGTCCCGATGGAGACATTCTTTGGAATGCTTTCGGAGGCGGCTTCATCAGAGACGCTCTGCAATGGTAACACTCGTAGCTTTTTCGTAACTTTTTCGGAGACTCTTTTGGTGGTGACGCACCCAGTTCTTGAATGGCTGTGGAGAGAGGAAGTGTTTTTTACGAAGGATAGCGCTGCTTAATAAGACCATGTCATCAAGGCAGGTCGTGACGTAACGAGTGCACTGAAATTGCACTTGATATCTTAACTTAAAGAGCGTTGCAAGACTAGCGAGGGTAACGTGGCAATAAAACTATTTCTCAACTATCTCTGAATCATCGCTTGCAAAATATTTACAGAAAATAACACGTTATAGCAACACCTTTATATATATTTACGACATACTGTTCATTATAATTCGCTGTCTAGCTTGCTTTTTCTGTTTTACAAGTGACTGGTGGTAAAAGTTTTATATGTCCGCAACGATCAAGCGTCGGATCTAAGCAACTATGAAATAAATAAATCATTTTTTAATGATTTCGTCACAGGCGTCCCTTATGATGTTATTACCTGAGAAATATTCCGTCATGTCGACATAGTGAAAACATATCAGGATGATCCATCACCAAGGAAAAACCAAACGGATGCTGGGATTTCCAAGACAAATTAAGAGGAATATTGGTTGTCAGCTACTTAGAAGACCTGGACAATCAAGTAAATCCATTTTCACCGCAACTGGTTGCTCTGACGGGCCAAAATCTGCAAGAATAATTATTGCAATTTCGGGTGCGTACTCTCCGTTAAAGTTCCGCCGAAAATGTCCTTTCGCACAGCAAGACATCAAAGTTAGCGAACTTTAAGGGCAATATTTGAATGTGAACTTGAATTGCGTTCTCTTCACTGATGAAGCCCTGGACAACTCTTGTTGGATCTGACGACTGGGTAAATGTATAAATATTGTCGGGGAAAAGCGTCATGATCATTTGAGGCACACAACTGCGGTGGAGTCTTGAAATGGGCTGGCATCGTGGGGGATAAATTGGTTGATTTATAGCGCCCAAAGTAAAGGGCTGACATTTTCTTTCGACTACAATCTCTTGCAAGAAACTTTGGCGCCTTGCGGAACTTCGTTTATACGCATGTTTCAAAGAAAAACCATGATAATATTACACTCTGCGGAAAATTCGCTCAACTCCCATCACAGCATCAACGAAATATATACGATACAGTTCAGGGCACTTATGAAGCGAACAACGCTAATTAAGCGAACAATTATGCTTCTCAAAACTCGTAGCGTCATGCACACCAGCGAAAATGTAAAGAAATCTTTCCTTAAGAGAGAGAGTGGATGTCTACAGTGCAGGACAGCAAATGATGGGACGGATGTCCATGAGAGTGGATGTCTGCAGAGCATGGCAGCGAATGATAGGACGGATGTCCGTGATAGGGGATGTCTGCAGAGCATGACAGCGAATGATAGGACGGATGTCCGTGATAGGGGATGTCTGCAGAGCATGACAGCGAATGATAGGACGGATGTCCGTGATAGGGGATGTCTGCAGAGGATGACAGCGAATGATAGGACGGATGTCCGTGAGAAGGGATGTCTGCAGAGCATGGCAGCGAATGATAGGACGGATGTCTGTGATAGGGGATGTCTGCAGAGCATGACAGCGAATGATAGGACGGATGTCCGTGAGAAGGGATGTCTGCAGAGCATGGCAGCGAATGATAGGACGGATGTCTGTGATAGGGGATGTCTGCAGAGCATGACAGCGAATGATAGGATGGATGTCTGTGATAGGGTATGTCTGCAGAGCATGACAGCGAATGATAGGACGGATGTCCGTGATAGGGGATGTCTGCAGAGCATGACAGCGAATGATAGGACGGATGTCCGTGATAGGGGATGCCTGCAGAGCATGGCAGCGAATGATAGGACGGATGTCCGTGAGAAGGGATGTCTGCAGAGCATGGCAGCGAATGATAGGACGGATGTCTGTGATAGGGGATGTCTGCAGAGCATGACAGCGAATGATAGGACGGATGTCCGTGGTAGGGGATGTCTGCAGAGCATGACAGTGAATGATAGGACGGATGTCCGTGATGGGGGATGTCTGCAGAGCATGACAGCGAATGATAGGACGGATGTCTGTGATAGGGGATGTCTGCAGAGCATGGCAGCGAATGATAGGACGGATGTCCGTGAGAAGGGATGTCTGCAGAGCATGGCAGCGAATGATAGGACGGATGTCTGTGATAGGGGATGTCTGCAGAGCATGGCAGCGAATGATAGGACGGATGTCTGTGATAGGGGATGTCTGCAGAGCATGGCAGCGAATGATAGGGCGGATGTCTGTGGTAGGGGATGTCTGCAGAGCATGGCAGCGAATGATAGGACGGATGTCCGTGAGAAGGGATGTCTGCAGAGCATGGCAGCGAATGATAGGACGGATGTCCGTGATAGGGGATGTCTGCAGAGCATGGCAGCGAATGATAGGACGGATGTCTGTGGTAGGGGATGTCTGCAGAGCATGGCAGCGAATGATAGGACGGATGTCCGTGAGAAGGGATGTCTGCAGAGCATGGCAGCGAATGATAGGACGGATGTCCGTGAGAAGGGATGTCTGCAGAGCATGGCAGCGAATGATAGGACGGATGTCCGTGAGAAGGGATGTCTGCAGAGCATGGCAGCGAATGATAGGACGGATGTCCGTGAGAAGGGATGTCTGCAGAGCATGGCAGCGAATGATAGGACGGATGTCCGTGAGAAGGGATGTCTGCAGAGCATGGCAGCGAATGATAGGACGGATGTCCGTGAGAAGGGATGTCTGCAGAGCATGGCAGCGAATGATAGGACGGATGTCTGTGGTAGGGGATGTCTACAGAGCATGGCAGCGAATGATAGGAAGGATGTTCGCAATTAAATCAGAAATTACAGTTCCACTTGTCGCGTCATGCGATCCGTGAGAGTGAGGTCGTAATGGTTGCGCGCAGTCGTAGAGATACTCGTAAGCCTTATTAGTTATTATCGAATGTAAATCTGCTCGTAATTACCGTTAGGAGTTGAACGCTTCGTAATGATGCAAGAGAAGGGCATTAATTCAGGATTTGCCCTGAGGATTAATTAAGGGAGTTTGCATTTCATTTGATTTTGGATCCATTAAACACAAAACCTCAATGACCCCATGTGAGTGAGCATACGTGTGTTTATAATTTATTTTCGTACGTTAATAAGTTAGAGAGACAGCTTCATGAAATTGAGCAAGTGCTCGTCGGTTTGCTTTCATAATTCATTGTCTATCTGATGATCTTGTCTGTCAGTTTGACTCTCGATGACCAGTGATTCAGATTCCAATCCCCAATTTATAAAATCAGCAACTCAAGCCATAGTGTTATGAAAATCCCTCTATTCCGATATTCGTGAGAGAAGCCTCATATTCTCCATTTTGTTTGACTTTAAAAAGGAATTCGATTGTGTTGATTATTGTACACTATAGTGTTAGGTAGGTCATTACGGAATATAATATAAAGTTATTCTCTCAAGGGGCTTTACACTGTAACCGCCATATGAGCCACCGGTGGTACACAGAGGAGATTTTCATAATGCTGCTGACCGACCAGTAGTCACTGGCTCAACCTTCATAAATACTTAATCAAAGTTAAATGAAGGCACGACCTAATTAATGTTTACAATTTTTAAAATTGTGTTATACAACCGACTAAATTTGAGCTGAATATTGAACTTTAGTTTCCCAATGGTGGATAACGTGTTAAATCATATCTCGCAAGCCGTTAGCAATATGAAGACATTTGAAATTCAAATTCAGAGCTACGAAATTGCAACTCTCAAGCATCTACTCGATCTTGTGTATCTTCTATTTTAAACTTCCTTAACGATATTGTGCAATCAATATTCAAATCGAAATGCATTTATTTTGCCGATGACAGCACATTGTCATTGATCGAGTCTTCCGACAAAAACACAATAAACATCATTTACCATATGGACAAATAACTATACAATTTAAAAACAAATATTATAATTTAATTTCTACAAGGAATTCATCAGTAAAATAATTACTTAGAACCAATACAATAAACAGGTTGAGATATAACTGGAGTGACTTCTTTTACAACTATTGAAACTCTAATTCTAGGCATACAATTTTTTTCAATCCTGCACACTTTATAAAATGAACACTTTACTGATCGCATTCAGTACGACACAAGGAAAATTCCTGTTAATTTAATTTTCTCTTTTATGTAATGATACTAGTCCACAATCAAAAATACGATTTACGATTAGTTTCATTTCAGAACAACATTTTAGAACTACCGATTAATAAGGAGACAGCTAATGTTTAACTGCTAAACTCATCCATACTTAAATACGAAATGACATTCAAAATTATTTTTAATTGCTCCTTGACAGTTATTCTCACGGACGTTAGAAGGTATCGAATTCAGATCTTTAATTCTAACGAAGTGTTAAATGCATCGAGATCGGCTTTTGTTACAGAAATTAGTAGGGGCTTACATTGGTTAAATGATCGTGCAGGCCAATTCGACAAGATGCTAATTGCTTGAAATTTTTATCGCCGTCATCAAAGTTTATGCGCGGGGAACTGACGGAGATCTGAGAGCTCGAGATTTTCTAGGTCTTCGAATGAATCGTTCGCTTGCACCTCGCATTTCAAGTTTCTAATTGCACTACCTATAATGATTCTGTTTTGTAGTGTAAAAAGTATCTTCCTTTTAGCCGTGCTTCAATTCCATATTGAAGAAACAGAAGAGCAATGTTCAATACAACAATAGGAACTCAATCAAGTAATACCTATTTCAACCAATTGAGAGTTATATTTGATTCAGATATTTTAGGATTATTATATGTGTGTTGTTTAAAAATCAGGTGGTTATCAATAATAGTTTCTGAGGATTTGAATTAATAAATTTCCTTAGTTTGGTCATCATTAACTTTAAAGAGTAGAAGGCATGCATTTTTGTAACTAGAGTGTTGAATGAATCCAATTTACTGAAGTTAAAACATATTTGATTTCCTTTGAACCACATCGAAGCATTCGGCAGCTCTCCATTTATTCTCGGCGTCCCCACACAGACAAAATTCTGGCTTCTCGAAAGTCACTCACAGGCCAACGCCAGCTGAAAATAAGTATACAATTCTAGATAGACACTGACGCAACACACGAAGACCACATATGAGCAAATATAATCGAACGAAGGTTAAATTAGGGAAAATTACCTAGTCATCATTATGAAGATGAGCCGCACAAGCGGCACCTGAACAGAGCACCTCACAAACCCGGCCAACGCCGCAGGTGATCGCGCAACCGCTATGTGGTGCAGTCATTGTAGAAAGGAATCATTTCATAACTTTCCCAGGCCCAGGCCCCTCCAGAACTTCCCTAGAAGCGATAAGAACCTGAATACATTATTGCTTTTACGAATAAACTCAAGAGAATAAACAACAGTATTCCACGCTCAGATTTAATGTAAACGTTACTAAGTTTAGCTCCATGAAATTTCCCCACAATTTTTATAGATCTGATGCCGTGCTGTATACAAATTCCGCAAAATTTAATTATCACCGAGAAATGACTTTTGTTCTAAGTAGGAGTACACTTTCTTGTTTCGAGTGTTTAACTGGATATTTTTAAGACAGAAACTAGTCTATAACAGTTGATATTTTTTTCATCATTTTTAAAAAGAAAGTTGTTCGGAAAATTCTTGGATAGTCTGGAGAAAATTCCATAGCTAGGAAGTAACTAGTTTAGTTTGAGAGAAACTGCGTATTAGCTACGTATTTTAGTACTTTTACTGTCAGCGATTTAAATCCTTTTCATTCAGTGCATAAAATGTTTAAGCAATCAAGAAAATCGGAAGCACAAGTTAAGGTGAAGAAGGATCCAATTTTATTTAATGAATTTCCTTCTCGCAGCGTCACTGATTATTTCGATCAGCAGGGGTCTCATTAGCTGTGTTTTTGCCTACGTTGACAAAGAACGACGAAAAAGGTTTGCAATGTCTCTTTCCTCGCAAAAGTTGCACTTCCTGAAAATTAGATTCAATTTTGCTTGCCGCATCATTTATTTTATCTATAAACAGAATTGTGCCGACACCAGTTTTTTAGTATAACTATTCAATTCAGAAAGTAATATCTTGAACTATTTTCCCTTTCTTTTTTATTTGTGGCATAAATTCTGAATCTACTGAGTGCTACTTTTGATATTTCCCTTTCTTATAGTTATGTAAAAGATACCGGACGTTTTTTAATGTTTATAATGATTTTTTGTGCAAACGTAGGACTTTTATTTTCCAGTGCAATTATGCGTGTGATGATTGAACGGCAAAAATTAGCTGCTGTATTTATTGTGGTATTTGGTTTTGACAGCAAAGTCAGGGTTTTTAGCATCAATGTCTTGGGGATTAATAATTATAGTGCCAATGGGAAGAGTTCAACAGTTATGTTGCGCATTTTTTTAAATCCAACTCATTAGCGCATCGATATTGGTGAGTCGTACCTTGTTGCGGGCAGAGAAATTAAGAATATTTTTAAATTAGAAAAACCGGTATATGATAAAAGGAATCAGCAGGTAGTATTCCTAAAGCAGTGTTAGTTGGATCTGTCAAGAGTATGTTATCAAGAAACCTGGTCAAGGCTTTATAGTTTTATTAGGGCGTTTGCTTCGAGGCTTTATAAGAAACAAGGATTTAGAGAGTATTTCATTTAAAAATTTCAATGATTGTTTGGAGTTTGCATTTTTGTGATAACCTTAATTGAATTCGCCACCAATTATTGCGTCCTGGTAATGAGGCTCTTTGAATAACTCATACATTTTTTTTAGTTTATTCAAAAAGGACAGGTGACAAGATCTATAAGGTTTGCTTTGTAATCATTTAATGAAGAGAATTTCTATATGATCATGATTTACTGTTGAATTAATAATTTGAAAATACAGTATGAGTTTAGATGCAAAGATTTTAGCACCTCCACCACCTTTCCTTTGTTTTTCTTTCGAAGTGAACGGTAGCCAGTTTGGTTTATCATTTGTATATTTTTTTTGATGCGTTGATAGGCCGACTTTATGAGAAACTTAGGACATCAAAGTACAGCATAACGCAGCTATGGTGGCATTTATTTTTGGAAAGATTGATCTACAGTTCCTCCTACACAAGGATAAATTTTCGACGTATTAAGACATTGTTTCTCTAAGTTTCAACATAGTTTCATAATGCATTCACAATTTCTAGAATCCTTTAGATCCGGTAATAAAATATCGAAATGATTCATTTCTGGATAGATATCTGGAAATAAACCTTATTGATCACTCATTGAGCTAGACAAAAATGCAATATTTTAATACGAGTAAAGAAACCAATTGGAATAATATTGAAAAATTAAACATAGAAATTAAACTTTAAAAGAAAATTTGTTTTGAGCTGGTAAGAGATAACGAAATAATTTCCGTAAAAGACTTCAGTCTAAACAAAGTTCTAAAACCTGTCACTTATACTCCCGCGTTCTTTGAGAAAAGACATTTTCATTTCAAAACTTAAATACTTCGCTATTTAAGCACTTCTTATGAAAATATGAATGTACTCGAAGATATATCTATAGAAGACGGTTTTCTAGTGAATTACAAATGATACCACAATGACAAGTGATACAAAATTAAAAATGCATGAAACACGTAAAATTAATGTTCAAAAAATGCTATAAAATTTACGTCGTGCAGTGGCAAATAAATTTTCCACTATTTCTGTTGAGGTTTTATCTTCTTGTCGCGAGAGAGTCCATGTCCATTGGAATGTTGATTGGTCGAATGCGTGCCTTTTGCCAACGCTGATCTGCAAAGAAAACGTTGATGTCCCCATTGACAGCTCGGGTGTTTCCAATCTTGCCAAGGAAAGATTTCTTCGCTTTTCTTTGGACGTA
Organism: Morinoia aosen; assembly: GCA_030386875.1. Classification (NCBI taxonomy): domain Eukaryota; kingdom Metazoa; phylum Arthropoda; class Malacostraca; order Amphipoda; family Talitridae; genus Morinoia; species Morinoia aosen. Next base: position 19,829,094 of record CM059573.1, on the reverse strand, counting down.
CATCAGGCTTACTCGTAAGGGGAGCAGGTCTTCGCGGCGATGAAAAATTACTTCTCTTTCTTAGCATGCAAGGATGAATTCATTTTTACTTTCGCACGGTCTTAGTTCGCACGCAATACATCTTTTATCCGATGTTCCAACCGCGTTCTTCTTCCCGAATCGAATATGAAAAGTTTTTTGCTTTGATTCGCAGGAAATAACATCTTTACAAAGAAGAGCAACGCTAAATAAATCTTTTCACTTAAATAAGTCCTCTAATCTGAAGCACCATGGTCAGTTATGAAAATATTCCAGAGACTGACAGCTGAAATCTTTTGTAAATAATGTTAGGTTAAAATTTTCCGCTAAAAATTCATAGCAATCACACACGCATGAAGCTATACATGAGGAATAGAGTTTATAGATTATATATTGTCTGAATTTTCTTTATTCGTTTCTGTCTTCAATTTTACTTCTATATATGTTTCCATTTTCTAGGAATTGGAGAGGATAAACGATTCGAGTCTACTTATGAAAGCTGAACAGATGTGGGACACCGCACTTACTGTTGATATCTAATTTCAGAACTGGGCATCAACAAGAAAAAAGTTTTTCAAAAAAATTGGCTTACGCTTACTACACGGTTATGATTTTTTTCCGTTCGCCATCTATTAGGATTGGTAGTCAGCCTGGGCATAAAAGTGTTGTCTAAAACAAATTTTAGTCAATATTTATTTTAGGTGCGGCACGGAAATTAATAATTTGGGGGCAAATAATCAATAGAGGAACACATTTAATAACCTTTTACATGAATGACATTCTGCTCGCTGATGCGTTATTTTTGAATAATTGTACTTTGAAGTTGGCGCCGGCGCCCGCGCGCCGGCGCCGTTATTTAGTTAATAAGGGTAGTTAACCCCCTATTACAAACGTAAAGAGGTTGGGTCGTGAGGGTTAGCCACAGTTCTTATAGTGAAAATTATAAATAAAGCTTCTATCCCACCCATTAGGGTGACGACCGCAATCTTGTTTACATCGGGCCCAAGATGGCGGCGCCCATGGTGGTCGCCTGCCGCACCTAAAATAAATATTGACCCAAATTTTAAAAAATATGGTAAGTTAAACAGTTTCATAATCTTCAGGGTCTTGAAAAATTTTAGATATATATATGTATATGTTTATAAGCTCCTGACTAAAAATTTCTCCAATAAAATTTTTTGAATTTCAAATAGCGCTTTCCTTCAATCTAATAATGGTATATAAGTCTTATATGTTTCACTAATTCTACGTTATAAACATAAGTACATAGTTTAAATTATTTCAGAATTTTTTCTTTTACTGAAGCCTCGTGCCTCGTTTGATCCAGGATGCCTTGCATCTTAAATTTCAGATATTAATTTCATTCGTGCGTCGTACTAGTTAGTAACAGTGTTCATGGTTGCAGTTGATAATTTTTTCCTATTTTCAAAGAGCAACACGGTGTCCAAGTGCCGTGCAGTGCGCCAGTGGTACATGACGGACTGCAATGCAATAATCGAGTCCTGTTTTGTGCATCTCGCATCATATCCATAAAACTGTGTTAGAAGTATATATTAGCTTTCTGGTGGCGAGCGGTGCAATTCTATATTCTATTCTGGTTCGAGCAGAGCGATTGTATCAACCGTGAAACTGTTCTGTAACCAGTATTTTACAAGCAAAATTCTGGCACCATAAGGGACGATAAATGTTGTAAAAGTTGAAAGAAGTGAAAGTACATACACTACAGGAACTGAAATTATGTAAATTATAGTCAAACAATTGTTTATGAGACTCAGATAGTGGAATGAACAGTTCTGTAAACCATCCCCCAAGTATCACAGGACATCAGTGCTGAGGTTCGTTCGCTGCCCAATCGTTCACCTGACTTCGGAAATAGAACACCGAAGCTCACTATAATCACAATTAAGGAACGATCATTATGGCCGCCAATGGTTATTACAACGGTGCTAGCAGAATGATCAGTGAGGTAGGTTAGCTAGTAAGTTGCGTTTAACGCTTTAGCATGGCTTCTTCAATGGTGTCAGTGTGTCTTAGGACTACCGAAAAATGTCCTACTCTTCCTGACTAAAAGTAACGCGTACGAGCGCGTATAAATTTTTGACTAATTAAACCACTCATTTTCCTTAAGCAATTCCCTCAAAGTTTCTACTAGATTGATAGGAGAGAACAGTGATAGTTCGTTTAACGGAAAAGCTTCGAAGTTTAAATGCATCACCCATCGGTTGGCCCGTGACGTATCTAGGCGTCCATTTCATGAATAAGAAACGAAGAGCTTCCCAATTCTAGGGACCCTTTTGTCTGCCGGCAAAAAGACATTCGAAAACTGTCTGACTCTCTCTATTTTGAGAGTAATTTGATGAAGCCTTTCCTCTAACTTCGGGCGTAGAACACCCCTTCAGCGGCAACAGTTCACTTTTTGGTTAAATTTAGAATTTGCCGGAAGAAGAGTGTTTGACTCAAAAGGCTCTTATGGTACATTACGTCTACCTTGTGTTCTGACTTTGGAGTCATCTAATTGCAATAGAAGTTCGGTTTTAGATTAGGGTCAATAAACATACGACAGGATTACGAGAGTTGTCTACAATATTAAGAAACGGTTACCTCAGTTTCCAAAACTGCCACGTTCGTTTCCTTATACACACCTTCGTTAAAAAAATAGGCTTGACATTTGGTTGACTACAATGTTTTTCTGCCCAGAATGGGTCCGCCAAAAGCAGAAAAGACTGAACGATGCTTAAGGTGTAGATAACGTAGAGGTGTGTCCCTCGTCCTTGCTAAGCCGCCCAGTTGCAGTCTGGGGGCAAGAAATTGTAACAACTTTCTCAGAAGAAACGAGAGGCAGCGACAGCTGTCGGGAGGTGACTACGCTGGATTTGTTGCTCAGAATTGATGAAAGAGATATTTGGAGATATTTCTTCCTTGTGAAAAAACGCAATGAAGAATGGCGCAGCTTTTCATTACATTACAGCATTTTCATTTCAGCATTTCCTTTCCAGGAAGGAAATTCTTCTTCGATTGTTGATACGGGTTAGAAACGCCGGAACAAAGCATTGTCAACGGTCAACAATAATCTGAAATAAAGGTATTCTGTATACTAGACGGTAAAGAAATTACAATGACAATAACGGCACAAGGATCGACAGAATGCAGTACTAGGCAGATTAACTGTTAAATGATGGATGGTGACTTACCTTGTGTTCCTTTAGTCTTGTATAATTTATCTACGTACTCAGTTATAAGTGTTGCTGCAGGCGTTCCTACTTAAGTGATGCCCTTTCATTATCTGGGCTGGTTAACATATTGAAGGTTCATATCTATGCACAACGTACCTAAATTCTTGCTTCTTCTGCCATGAGGCTTGACGTCGAGTTTTTAAAAGGATTTCTAGACCGCGACCTGCAGTGCCTTCAAGTTAGCCCGAGCTGCGGCAAAGTTCTCCAACTTATGCTTAAAATTTACTTTGTGTCAGCGCTGTGGTAATTTTGTGAAAAGTCTTTGAGCATTTTTAGCTCTCCGTGCAGTCTCGCGAACGCCATGAGACATTTTCAGTGAGTGACAATTTTAAATTCTTTTACGCACTTTCTCTCTCCATTAAATTATAACGAGAAATTTCTTCTCGTTTTCACTGTTTAAAATTTCAGATTTGTGATATGTTTACGTAGCTATGATATTTCAGCCGTGATACACCATGGCCCAGTGGTTGAAAGCGCCTTGCTCTGCGTGTGGAAGGTTTTCAGGGATTCGAAACCTCGTAGTGCTATCGTTTCTCCCTTTAACACTAGGAAAAAAGTTAGCAACATTTCCTGTTATTGCCCAGGTTTTTTAAATAGCCACCAATTCGGCCGGAGGTAACTGTCTATGTGCGGCGGCGTTAGTTGTAAAGCAGATGAAAAAAATATTGCAGATATCAACTTCAGTGGAGTGGCAGCTATCAACTTCAGTGGAACAAATTCGGAAATTTAAAAAAATTCTTTGAAATGTAAATACAAACTAACTACCCAGCAGCATGTCGAACAATATTTCCACCGTTGGGATTTGTACCCGCTGTTATGTATGAGTATATTCGGGTTCGTTGATATTATATGAATTCTCACGCCTCGACTTCTACTGCGTTGCGAGAAGCACTCAAACAGGATGGAGGCGGAGCCAGTGTTATTTTCCTCACACTGCGAAACTAAACAGCTCATGTTCATTACGCTGTAAATTCATCGCATTACCATTCAAGTAGAACGTATAATAAGCAATTCTTCGCTGCGATTCTCCCCAACACGTTTGATGTTCTCATCCACAGAACAGAACAGCTCACATCGAAACTCAAGGAACCGATGACAAGTGATACACAATCGTCCACGCACAGAAGTAGGTAGAAAGATACAAACGAACCGAGGTGGAAACTCCTTTTTCAAGCAGCTGAATGCACAGTTACTTCCTAACGGAATTATTTTTTACATCCATTCATTTCTCCTAACGATAGCCTAGTCAAAATTTCGTGAAAAAAAAATTCTTAAGATATTTTAAGAGCCAAGAGCAGACTGTGGATTCTTCGTTCCATCATACGAAGAGCAATGATGCGTCCGTCGTTTCCCGATGAATGTGGAGCGAGTTGAATATCGCAGTGTGACAGAGTATACGAGCACGAAAGGAGAGGATCGAGATTTCATTTCGTCCCCACAAAAACCTCGGATGTCGACCGAAATGCGCGAGGCCGAGCACGATCGTGCTGCAGGACTATATTCACTTTCACGCTGAAAGAAATTTTGCCCTCTCCAAGTGTCTCATGGCTGTTGAGGTGTCTCATAGGTAGCCAGAACGTCTCAAAAAGAGAGCAGACGTCTCATCGGAAGTGCGACCCCTAGATGAGCGCGAAGTGTCTCAAAATGCTGCCTATCTTTTATTGGCGATGAAAATGTAATAGCTTAGTCACCCCTCAAATCTGACTTTAGTTATTCAAGTGTTCAGTAAATGTAATAACTAAAGTCAGATTTGAGGGGTGACTAAGCTATTACATTATCATCGCCAATAAAAGATAGGCAGCATTTTGAGACACTTCGCGCTCATCTAGGGGTCGCACTTCCGATGAGACGTCTGCTCTCTTTTTGAGACGTTCTGGCTACCTATGAGACACCTGAACAACCATGAGACACTTGGCTTGGCTGAGACTAATACGGAGGAAGTTAAATTTTGAATCGTAGAAAACCCTCTCATGTAAAGTAAGATATGCTCTAAGCTGGGGAAGTTAACGCATTATTACTACTGCTTTCAGCTGAACAAGAAGTGTAGCTGGTGGACTGGAACGGTTTAAACTGCTTGAGTCTATTGTAACTCCATGCGCAGTTCTTCGGCGGTAAGAGTAAAGCTGGCCACACACTAGCATATCTGATCGGTCAGTTTCTGCCGATTTGATATGTACAGACCAAATCGCTCAAATATCTGCCAGTGTGTGGGGTGATACAGATAAAGTCTGGCATATCAAATCACTCATTTTGATCTTCCATCATGTTGGAATTCCTTACCCGCCTGCAGATTTTATCGCCCAGTGTATGGGCAAATGTGACAGTTCTTTCCCTCCACCACAGAACTTATTGCCTTTCTGAGCATCGTATCTCGCTTTTGTATGAATGGGGCAATAGTGGCATGTATTTCTTGGAATACCTCATCGGACATTCGCGAATAATTTCTAAAATCAAATTGATTATTTTCTTTTAACTTTTTTAGAAGTGCCATATGAGAAATTTCTTCTTTTTTTAAGCAATTCCTTAGACCAACGTGATCGTTTCCGCTTTCTGGGCTTCATAGCACTTAATAGCACTAAGCTTGCTAAAGCTTTTTTCTTGTCGTCCATGACTGGTTATCTCACATCCGCCTGCTACCACTGCTGAACACGCACTTGAGTTGCAGTTATAGTCGCTGCAGTTAGTGGCGAGTAGAGCGACAGATTTCATCTGTAGCGTTCCACATCTGTTGGTCATGACCGATCAGATATGCTAGTGTGTGGCCAGCTTAAGTAATGATGTCACGTGCAGCAGCTATCGCTTAGCTCATGAATACGGAAGCGTATGAAAGATTCTTCATGGCGCTAAAAGCGTCAACCTTGCTTGGCAGTGCAATGTTACAGCTTAATCTCCGTAGAGTTTTCTGTGAGACATCAGTTTTAAATGCATCAAACTCAAGCCAAAGTGTCTCATCGATGAGAGACTGAAGCACTTCTAGTGAGACACTAGAGCGTCTCTAAATCGGGCCTGGAGACACTGGTATGCATCCTAATCTTGGATGTCTCATTGATGATGCATCTGCGTGTCTCGGTTTTGGGACAAACGTCAGATGCACCTGGGTGTTTCAAAATAGGGCTATTATTTCTTTCAGTGCACGCACTCCACACGCGTTTTACGTTAGCGGTGCTCATTCTGAATCAAAAGCTTTTTCCTTTCTAGATTTTCTCATCAAGAAATTTGATCTGACCGCGCAAGATTGCAAGGTTTATCCTTGATACATGATATCTTTTTACAGCGACCAAATCCAATTTCTCTCATGTTCATGGGTGTTAGCCGAAATGTCATCGCTATAAACGGTTTTTCGAGGCGACGATGTATGATACAACATTAGTTCACGCCTGAGCTGGCAAAAATAGATTATCTTGAACCTTGTTCTTGGCGCGTTGACATAGCCAGAAAATACTCTCTTTCATTGAAATAGTAGTCGATTTGAAGGAAAGAGTCATTATTCAACAATACTGAGTATAAAGGCACTGAAAGGCCTCAATGGTGAACTTACACACAAGTTTTCAGGTTTTCTGCTGCCTAATTAACTGCCCTTGAAGTTGTGTTGTCAGTCCTTGAAAATCACGCTCCATAGCTGTGTTTTTTTTCGAAAACGTCCTGGAATAATTGGAGGGCAAATATGCAGAGTGTCCTAACCCACAAAAGACAGAATTTTAGAACACCCAAGTTAGAGGCGTGGTGTTCATCGCAGGGTAGCCGAACTGGTTTTTCCTAGCCAAGTTACTAACTAGGAACTGAACTAGGAACTAGGCCACTCTGCCTGAAAAACATCTACGCCGCTATGAGGTGAAATTATCACTCAATCCACTCTCCGTTTTGACCTCTGATTTGTGGGTTAGAACACTCGGCATATTTGCCCTCCAATGTTTCCCAACAGTGAGGTGGTGCAGTTCACATTCATTGGAGCGTCAGTAGCTGAATTAATAAACAAGCACATAAAATTATACGATCTATAAAGTGTGACTAACAAAACAATCGATATGAGAACAAGAGTCTGTTCTGACCGCCATAAGTGTTGCAGTGACCTTCCCTGATGCATCAATTGAATAATAAGTTACATAGTAGAATAAAACGAGTTATGTGTTGCGAGCACTAAAATAAACGATGGCAATACAATCTTCTTTTCTGACCATCATCAGTTAAGCAGTATAGTTAACTTATTCTGATAATAAAATGCATTAGTTCATGCAGACCACTGCTCGATAGAAATGACGTTCACAACGCCAGTGCTCAGCGACTCCCGCATGAGAAAGACGAAAAACTCGAGACTGTTTTATTTAAAATTTTGAGCCATAAACTCATATGTACGTGTTCGTGGCTTAGAATAGACTTTGTTAAGTAAAGATCGAGCTCTAAGGTGGTTCCCGATTAATGTATTTACTACATTTTCAAACAACTCCCCTAATTTATCGCATTTCTAACCTTGTTTGAGCTTATCTGAGCTTTTTCATCATAGCAAATCCTTGTCTCTTGTCGGCCGTACCGGCAGAATTTCTTGCGGCAACAATTTTTAGAATTTTAGTCTCGTCATAGGATGCTCAAAGCTCAACGCCAAACAAAGTTCAAAAAATTACAAAAGTGTTATTGAAAATGATTGTATTTGTAAATAAAATGACATGGCCATAATAAGATGAAAAAACGTGGAGAAATGATGTTAATAAACGAAGTACTCGTTGTGTTATTTTTGTCCATGCCAGCTCAAAGCACACAAACTATCTTAGTCTATAATTTAAATATCATACAATATCATACCGTACCTGCAATGAAGAATAGCTGAACGGAAGGTGTTGCCCGAAAAGTAAGAGGCTTTCAGAATTTCGTGTGTTTTTATTAAACTTTAAAGGTTCTTCTAAAGATGACATTCGCTCCGTAACCAGAGTCATTCGTCTCTCCAGTTGCTGTAGCCGCGACCTTTCGGTGCCCGTAGCCTGGATACCTCAAAGCGGAGGGAGCGCTTAGAAGTCCCTAAAATGTGTGTCGCCAAATGAGTTTACTTTGCTAATACCCGGATAATAAGCGAGATTTAAGGGGAACAACCCAGCGATTTTTAAATTTTGATCCGATTCGTTTCAAATTTGGCCAGTATATGTATTTGTTAAAAAAAAACATATTTTACTTCTGCAACTTTTTCGATTTAGGCCTTATTTCTTTTTCTAAATTAGAGGAATTAGTTTTTTGGTACATTTTTATGGATATTTCAAATGGATAGAAATCATCGAGTTTTTATGCCAGAACAAAATCAAAGACAGTTTTAAAATCCTTGAAGCACTTCTAACAAAAGTACGGTAGGAAATTTTTTCATTTGGAACTTTTCATTTTTTATATGCGATATTTTCTCACTACCTCAAATATTCAAAAATTTTGGTTTTTGAGCAAGATACTGTAAAAAAAAATTTCTGTACAATTTGGAAGTTTGCCACCGTACTTTTGTTAGAAATGTTCCATGGATTCTAAAACTGCTGTTGTTTTTTTCTAGCATGAAAACTCACAGACATCTATTCTTTTGAATGTTGAAAGTGAGAGGTTTTGGGTATAAGCCAAAAACAAATTTTTCAGTTGAAGTGTAATATAAGGACAATTTATGTAATTGAATGCTGTTTTCATTTTTATTTCAATAATCTCCATGCATGACTTCATATTCACACTATGAATTGTAATTTAAAAAACAAATAAAAAAATTATAAAAATTTATAAAAAAATTGAACTTCTATATTTGTTTTCTGATTCTTATGAAATTTTACTAATATATGTAATTTTTAAAAAGAAACACAATTTTTCGATGCATTTTTTCGATTCAGGCCTTAGTTTTTTGAAAAAATTGGACATATTGTTTTTTTAGTTCATTTTTACTGATACTTCAAAAGAATAGAACTCGTTGAACTTTAATGCTACAACAAAACCAAAGACATTTTTAGAATCCTTGAAGCATTGTAAACAAAGTTACGGTTTCAAATTTCCCATTTCCCATTTTGTTTTCTTTTCATCTGGGGTCGAAAATTTAGGATTTTTGGTCCCCTCACACCCCCCTGGAGGTGTAAGTTACACCCCCCATACCTAATCTATGTAGTGTCCGTAGCGACATAAAATTTTAGGACCGAATAGTCCGCCCCCTAAGGGTCCTTTTTCAACAAAAACATAAAAAATGCTCATCGGACCGATAGGGGCCTGGGTTGTTCTCCTTAAACACGGCTACTTCGACGGTATGTCTATCTACGCCAGACCCAATGAGCTGTTAAGAATGGAGGCAAAGACAAGGTCATTAATCGCTCTCGCATTAAAAAATATATTACATTAAGCACAATGAAAAAAGCATTTGTTAATATTAGCATTCGAATCGAGGGATATAATCAAATGGAGACATGTGTAACCAAATCTTTCTTCAATTACAGGCTCTACGTGCATCAAACCCGTTAGATAGTGCAGCTCAGTTTTGGTAATTCATTTCCTTACGATAGTAATTATAGTTATATAATAAAGCTCCACGTGTCTCAATAAATAAATAAATTTACTCATTTTTTGTGCGTAATTTCTCCTATGTTATTACAACGGGAATCTCATTGTACACATTAAATTGGTTGCTCCGTCTCTCTTTCACGCTCTTAATAAAGGATGCTTAATGACCGTATCTGTGAGACGAGTTTCACCAGTGTACAAGTAGAAAAATAGTTTAATCGCGGGTACTATTAGGATGGATATATTTGTTTGTCATCCACATCTGAAAGATTTGTCTGGAGAAAAAACCGAATTCTCTTATTTTAGATGGGTCGTGTACATACCTAATAATGGTGATCATGCAGAACTTGTTAGCCTTTGTTTCTATTAAATGCCGCAATTTTCCCTGAATGTTCATCCTTGATAATGCCCATCATTAACTAAAAAGCATACTTTACCTCTTACGAACTGGTATTTCAACCATCCTACGTTAGTGAGGTATTACCGAACTAAGTAAGGGCAGGATTTGCGCCCCGACACTCCAATCTACAATTAAAGGCACATTTGCGAACCACACTCCAACCTAAAATTAAAGGCAGGATATGCACCCCGATACTCCAATCTACAATTAAAAGCAGGATTTGTGCCCCGACACTCCAATCTACAATTAAAGGCACATTTGCGAACCACACTCCAATCTACAATTAAAGGCAGGATATGCACCCCGATACTCCAATCTACAATTAAAAGCAGGATTTGTGCCCCGACACTCCAATCTACAATTAAAGGCAGGATTTGTGCTCCGACACTCCAATCTACAATTTGGGGAGAGCGAGAGTTAAAAAAAAACGAAAAATTCGTGGGTTAGATTGGGGCGAGAAATGAGCATCGGCATGTAGATTGACAATAAAAAGAACTAGTTTCACAAATCCTGTCTGAAATAATGCATTAGTCATTTTACACGACCAAAAAGTTTTAGCCAGAAGGAAAAGAAGCACGTTTTGTCAACCCTATGATAAAAACAAAATAACCATCAAATCGATATAATAATAAAACAAGATGATGATGATCTTGGGTGTTTTATTGTTCTATTGAATAATCTTCGCTCGGAAATCATCCTACCATAGGTGTGAGTAATCTAAAAATAAGTCGCACAGCTAAACCGTCTATCTGAAAATTTTTTGAATGAAATAGAGTTCCAGCTAATTCAAAACACCGCCAATTTTGGCGACGCGTCTGTACAGGCTGCTTCACATTCTACTTGATCACGAGGCGCACTCCTCCTGACTTCAGGAGACAGAATTTATTCATGCGGGTTTAGCAAGTGAACTCAATGGATAGAATTCTTTCTCTCCCATATCTAATCAACGGAAGCCCAAAGCTATTCAGTAACGTAAGAAAGAAGTTGTACCCCTATCAGCATAATACTTTAACTTCAGCAGTTTTGTACTCACATTACCGCGATCACAATCACCATCATTAGACTGACGCTGCCATCAGGTTGTCTCCAATACCAAAATGAGAAAGAAACTGCCACTCGGCAATGAACTTCTAACAACACATCAGGGAACAAATTTAGATATAAATACAATATATTAAGGCTACTTTCGAAATAGGACCGTAGAGTCCCCTGGGCGATGGAGAGATAATACCGCAGTATGTTTGCTTGGTCGGTCACAAAATACTTACGTAAGCTAGTACATGGTATGTGGGTCTGTCCATCTTTGCTCCCGCTCTGTATACTGGATCCCTGCACACTATATGATGACACTCATGTTTCGCAGATCTCACGGAAGGTTTTCTGACGAGTATATGACATCACGTTTGAAAAATACTTTCTTCACATTTTCAGGAAAACTTGAGTCTATGGGCTGGGGAAACGTAAGTTTCAGAAATGAAACACCAGTCCAAAAATATCGAGTGAATCAAAACATTTTCTCACGACACGTTTTAGGTCAACTGCAGTAAGTAAAATACAGCCATGAAAATGAGGGTCTTACCGTAAATTTAGCCACAAGCTACGCACTTCCTCGAATTGCCAACCCAACAATTCGCTTTGTTAACGACATGATGTTCCTTTGACTTCAAAATTTAAGGCGTTTATTTTTATTTTACAGCATGAAAGGTTTTTGTTCGCCAGGTTCCAGGGCTCAATTTCTTTGCTCAGCACACAAGGGTCCAGGGCCGCGTCGGGGGTGGAATGTGTGGTGAGATGAGGCAGTCTGCAGAGCGCCTACCCTCCCTGCTGCCCTCAGATTTATCACCGTTGCCAACAACCAAAATATTCACGCGCAAAAGCGAATATAGAAGAAAAAATGTAGAAAAATGAATTTAGAACGTCAACTAATCTCCAGACTACCTGTCCTTCCTAAGGAATAGTAGCTTCATGAAACTCAAGTTAGTACCTGTTGCTAAGTCTGAAGCATTCTCGACTTTCCTCTTCCTCATCCTATTTTACTTATTTGAAATTTTATTTCCAGCAGACGAACAAGCCATCATATCTGAAATGAAAAATTTTACAAATCACTAAGTTATCTTCCTTCCTAATAAATACTTTAAGCCGATGAATAAAAACTAATTTCAGGGCAAAGGATGTTCGGAGGATGTTCGGAGATTTATGAAGCTAATTAAAAATTTATTTTGTTTTCTAATGAACATGAATCTACCCGATGCCGCAGCAAAATTGTGGAAACTCTTTACGTCTCATATTTAATGGAATATCACTTAGAGCATTTGAACGAAATTTGTGCTAACGGATCACTCCGACTATAGAACATAAATCACGCACCGTCGTGAAACAAGTTTTAAATTTGAAAAGTGGAAACTTAAACGAACGTTTTACTCGAGTCTCTCAACGAATCAGGCCAGCTGGTATTGATCATATCATATGAAATATTAAAAAAACAAGTTAATGTTTTTGAGAATTGAAATATAGTTCAAAAGAGGCATGGAAGGGAAAATCGAGAAACAAACACATCAATGGAAAGCCTGCCACTTAACCGTAACCGGCCCTAAGGAAAAAATCAATATTCACGTCAGCGAGCTGACCAATATCTAGTACTATGTAAAATTAATTAGGTTTCGTCTCCGGGAAACCCAAAAGAAACTCAGGAATTTTTTCCCTGATCAAAATGAAATGATGCTGATAAATATAAAAGACGTATTCTTACGCACTCGTTAGTCGAGCGAGTTCGTGACGTGTACGTAACGGGACGATTCCCTCATGTGAAGTACGCGTAATGGGAAGAATCTCCCCCGACAAGTGCTCGTAATGGGAAGGATCTCACCCGACAGGTACTCGTAATGGGAAAAATCTCAACCGACAGGTGCTCGTAATGAGAAGAATCTCAACTTACAGGTGCTCGTAATGGGAAGGATCTCACCCGACAGGTGCTCGTAATGGGAAAAATCTCAACCGACAGGTGCTCGTAATGGGAAGAATCTCACCAGACAGGTGCTCGTAATGGGAAGAATCTCATCCGACAGGTGCTCGTAATGGGAAGAATCTCACCAGACAGGTGCTCGTAATGGGAAGAATCTCAACCGACAGGTGCTCGTAATGGGAAGAATTTCAACCGACAGGTGCTCGTAATGGGAAGAATCTCAACCGACAGGTGCTCGTAATGGGAAGAATCTCAACCGACAGGTGCTCGTAATGGGAAGAATCTCAAACGACAGGTGCTCGTAATGGGAAAAATCTCAACCGACAGGTGCTCGTAATGGGAAGAATCTCACCAGACAGGTGCTCGTAATGGGAAGAATCTCAACCGACAGGTGCTCGTAATGGGAAGAATTTCAACCGACAGGTGCTCGTAATGGGAAGAATCTCAACCGACAGGTGCTCGTAATGGGAAGAATCTCAACCTACAGGTGCTCGTAATGGGAAGAATCTCAACCGACAGGTGCTCGTAATGGGAAAAATCTCAACCGACAGGTGCTCGTAATGGGAAGAATTTCAACCGACAGGTGCTCGTAATGGGAAGAATCTCAACCGACAGGTGCGCGTAATGGGAAGAATCTCAACGGACAGGTGCTCGTAATGGGAAGAATCTCACCCGACAGGTGCGCGTAATGGGAAGAATCTCAACGGACAGGTGCTCGTAATGGGAAGAATCTCAACCGACAGGTGCTCGTAATGGGAAGAATCTCAACCGACAGGTGCTCGTAATGGGAAGAATTTCAACCGACAGGTGCTCGTAATGGGAAGAATCTCAACCGACAGGTGCTCGTAATGGGAAGAATCTCAACCGACAGGTGCTCGTAATGGGAAGAATCTCGATTTGACGAATCAGAGAAGCTCAAAGCTACTGAGGAGCGCAAAAGATAGAAATTATCCTCCTAGCGAACAGTGTGTTAATTGTTTGGTTGGTCTGTCAGTCCATACGTCCACCTTGTAATCTGGACACCTGATGACTATCCAATGAATGAAAGTTTTGTTTTGGGTCACAATTTATTCATATAGATACAATTAGTTGAAAAGTTATTCTAACGCAAAAAGTAGTCGAAGCAGGAACTGATGTGTACTTGAAGTTTTTTCCGAGTGTTTACTGCGAGGAAAATATTTTTTTAACACAATGAACATTGTTAATTTTTCGGCGGGTGGTACAATATATGGGCAAAGTCAGAGAAAGCAAGAGTGAAAAACCGCGGTACGGAAATTCGTCGGACGAGTCATATTTCAGTTGGTGGTTCAAGCAAATATTTTGTTCAATGAATGATTTACCTAGAAAGTGAATTTACTTATCAGCTCAGCTGCATTTTCATAATTTATGGCATCCAAAGTTTCTAAATCCAGTAGGACTGAAATTCCGAGATCACAGCTTTATAGTGGGAATATTGATATTTTCCTTCCATGTTGTTAAATGACGTATGTGTGCGTTTCCATGCGGTGTTTGTGTCTCGAATTTCCCTATCTTGCACCTTGACAAGTATTTCATTCCCCCGAAGTGTAGTTAGGGCCAGTTTCAGTAGCCGTTTTAGGTAAAAGAACACAAAGATTGCTGATAATTGATGTATGCCCCACCCTCCCGAAATTATTTATCAGGCAATCCTAGCCCACCTAGAAATTTTCGGCTGGCTGCACCACTGATTTCATCCATCCAAGAACTGGGCGAGCAACGAGAGAAGAGGTAAAGACGCACTTGCTGTTGGTCTGTTCCATCTGAGTGGTGCGCAGATGGCAGAAGGACATTTCGGTTATCCAGCGGTGACAAACTCCTGTACGCATTACGAGCTGTAGAAGTTTATTTGGTGTTTGTTTGGAAGAGTGAATTTCTACTGGATACAAGGATACAAACTGCGAAAATGTAGCACCTCTACAACTGTACGTCATTAATATCTCATGTTTAAAAAATTCATCATTTCTTGAACTCCTCTCATCATGGCCAATTGGTATTTTGTCGACTCTAACTTGAACATGTTTCGTTGAATTGAGGAACTCCATCAATAAGTTATTGAAAATATAATTTTTCAAGTAAGGGTAATACGCTTCAACCAATCTTGAAAACTTAAATAAACTTCAGCGAAAACAGTGAAGAACGTTTCAAATGCTGAAATAAGTTCAAATAAAACTATCAAATTTCTTTCAGTTTCTTATAATTGAAGAAATTTAAATTTTAAATAGACTTTCGAAGAATTTAAACTTACTGAGTGATACAAAGTTTGCAAATCCAACTTAACTGGAGCTCCAATTTAACTCGAGAATCCGTAGTTTTCTGCTGTATGTACTGCACAATTTACAAGGTGGTCCACAAAAACCCAAATCCTGGTATTAAAAAGCAAGAAAATTTGGTATGAATCAAATTATGGGGTGAGACTTCCATCAATGGAAGAACGAATGCGAGAGTGATACATTGATTGTCAAATAACATATTAGATCAGAGTATTGTGTCCCATTTTTGCAAAAACCAAAAATTTCTTCAGCAACTCCAGGTAAGCGCGGTGAGCTATACAACACTTGGTTCATGCGGAGAGCGTTACTGTGCTCCAATGCTTCGCTGATACGATCAGCAGCTCTACGACCTCACCACTCTACGAGAAGCGCTTTTTATATTCCGTCTTAGTGGCCAGCGAGAGCGGTGCAGCGACATCAATACGCGGGTAACAGGGATGACCTGCCTAAATATAAATAATAACTCTGGAACATTTCCCCTAAGGTTACGAAGGTGGCCGTTTCGGAAGACTATGTATTTTGTTGAACGGCCGGCTCATCCCTTCTTGTTATCTTGAAGTTCTATTTTAAATGCAACAGGAGCCTACGTTCTTTAGAGAATTCGTGAAACTTAGCATCAGTCAAACATGAATGAAAGCTGAACTAAAACGTTAAAACACTTCATAGTCATGCTGAGCTTGAGTCCAAAATAGGTTCTCAAAATGACCTCTTAGAATTAGAGTTAATAAGTCATTGGATACTTAGCTGTGGTAAAATAATAACCTATTTTCTGCAGGTGACAGAATTCATTAAAACGATTAAGAAATGGGAAATTAGTTTTTCCTTAAAAGTAACCATTTTTTCAATAACGTTTTTCGCCAATAACATTTTTTCCCGATATTTTCCCACCAAGAAACCATGTGCATTTTTTATACTCGCGTAAAAATAATGGTTTATCTGAGTTTTCAATTCGTATTGAAGACTGTGCATTGCTTCCCATCTCGGAATCAGCACTCCAACCTAGGTAATATGCGAGTGATTTTAAAACAAAAACTTTATTGGTCCAAGATTGACTTGTGGGAAAATATCAAGCATCTACTGTTCGTAATTTAACAATGTCAGAAAATATCACTTATTGCCTTCACTGTGATGTATCCTACTGTGAATGAAGTATGTTTGCAACTGTACGTAAATCTGTTTATCTTTTTGAAGGTGACGCGACAAACATCAAAGCCCGTTATAGATTATGAAGCAAGAAAAACAAAGTTTCACCAGGGGTTAAAATTAAACACCCTATATCGTAGCAACTCTTCTTGTCTCTTTGTTTGGAATAAAACTATGCAGTGTCACGTAGCAATGCACGAGCTGTGTGATGTGCTTACTGTGATCTTTCCTAAGCCAGGAGAAAAGCTCATTAGAGACGATTCAATCAAACCCAAACGAATCAATTACCGCGGATGAACGATGAATTTCATGTGACTCGCCTAGAGTGAGGCTTTCAAATGACCAAGCTCCAGAAAGAGGTTTGCAATTCATGAATATGGAGAGACTGCGGTATAGCTCTGTCGCTCCGTGGTCAAAAGCACAGGTAATGCCTCTTACATCACAAAGGCATCGGTGAACAGGCATCGTTTGAGTAGACACGGCGACGGAAGTTACGAAGATATGAAAAGGAGAACACGACCGAGTAAAACAGCTGTCGATCCTCGAGTTATGCGACAAAATCTTAAGCGAAACTCAACCTGTGCGGACACAAATTAGTTGCAATCATTCAATAACATGTTTTGTTCAAGTTATGAATAACTAAGACTAATTTTTACCCGTTTGGTGCGTGAGACGACAGTTTAATTTTTATTGGTTTGTAGGTATCATTTAACTCGAGTGTTAATTAACTGCCTGCGTAATGGGTTCACAAGAAAAAGTTAGGAATTTTTCCGTTGTTTTAGGATTGTTCTGAAACGACATGTGAGCTAAGCTAGAATAAATCGATCTAGCGTTCAGTAAATATTCAGAGGGCAGAGCACAACTAGAGTTGGAACTGTCATGTAGGATTGCGAAGTTGCTCGGGCTGTTTGGCGGACACTCGAAATAAGTTAAACTTAAATATATAGTTCTCATTTCATGCAGCACTATGCATGTTTCATGAGCGAGAGCTGTTAAACATGAAGGTTTCTAGAAATGGTACGGTAAATTTAAATCAATTATCTGTGATTAGATTATGAATTACGAGTCGGTTTCAGCTTCCTTAACCACAATGAAGGCGCTCCAAAGAAGACAAGGAGGAAAGCACCATTTCGTATGGAGTTAAGGGAATGCGCAATTTATACCTAAGGTGTTTTCTCGCATAAGATCCTGTGTTGTAGAAATAGCATGTCAAGATGGAAAGTTATGAAACAATACTAAAATTGAAGAAAAAATCTGAGAGGCTGAAAAACTGGACAGCGTCGAACGGAAAAAAATTATCCTTAACAGAACAGATAAAACTTATTCTAATTCAACAAAAAGGAGGCTACCTAACGTTCAGACCGGGATCTCACATTCCCCTCCTGGGAGCGCTGGTTCCCCCATATGCAATATTTGTATCCCCATGATGCGATCAATAACATGTATCTATAGACATTAAACTAAGATGAGTAAACACAATGTACAAAAAATTATTTTCAATTATTTTTAGTTTGCACATTACTTCTGTAATGAAAAAACACATCCTTAGATGCACAGTGCTAATGCATGCACGCAACATCGTGAAGAGGAGCCTCAAATAGAACGAATGAGTTCAGTGAGCTTACGAAAATAACTTGAGTGCATTGTAAAATTTTGAAGAAGCAAATGTCAATGAAAACTAGGGCACTGCAACCCGCTCTAATTACCACGACGAAATTGATGTTAATTAGGAAGTTTGCTCCGATACGCTCGTCATTTGGAAAAAGTCTCTTCGAACTCGTTTGAAGAAAAATAATTGTCGAAATTTCTCAATAAGTTTTCTACGCACAGATTTAAAAAGATCACCAATTACCGATAGTGAACACCTTCCACTCGGAGGCCTCGTAGTTATTTTATTAAAAATACTACTCAAAGTTATCATAAATAAAAGTAAGTATTTAATGAGTACACTGGTATTATGATTCTTAATACGAATTTACGCTAAGTAGAGTACATTACAGCCAGCGACAGGGTACGCATACCTGTAACTTACGAAAATCTACAAGCTCGCTCTCATGATAGTGAATGATAAATTAAGAATAAGACAGACGCCTCTCAGCCTGCCAATGCTCTGAGGCATGCCGGCGTTCATGAGAACATTTTTCGATAACGTCGTCGGATGTCGGCCTAATTAATGTTTTGGTGACACAGGAAGCCAATATCAAGGTCTGGTAAGTGAAAGTGAGATATGCGATACATCGACCGGAAAGCAAAAAGGAGACATCTTCACCAATGACCATGAGGTTATCGTCTATGTTCAATACGATCAGCGCGTCAGAATGGATTAGTTTCTTTGTGTTGAATACCATATCTAAAAAGAACTACGATTTTTAATTTATACGGTTTTTCAAATGAATTGACGAGTTCCAGAGCATCATTTTTGCAATGCACAATATCGAACAGAAAATAAGGCAATGAAGTGTAAATGTTTTGTTTTTGATATAATCATCCATGTAACTTATACCTTAGCATCAAATAACATTTCTCGTAACACTTAGTTTACAAATAAGAAAAAATGAGATAAAAGCATGTAAGTACTAAGTGCGAAGCAGATGTAATGATGTCAGTCGAGTGGTTCCATTAACTGAAGTCAATCTCTCAAGTCGACCTCGCTTGTTTACCTCCGTCAATACGGCTCGCTCGTAGCAATATTGAAAACAAGCTCTCGAAGTACTTGATGAGAGAAAGATTTTTACAGCTATTAAAAAATTAAAAATTCATGCAATCGCATATAAAGAAAAAAGTTCAGCGATTCATTTGATAGTTTTTACGAAAACGTTGGTCTTTATAACTCTGCAGTGAGAAGTTGATAGGAACCTTAATAAACGTATAAAGTGTGTCACAAAAATAGGTGCTCATCCTTCGGCTGATGATTACCCATGCATTTTTGTTTTTTATTTCAACTGCAGCTAATTTTTATTTTATAACATAGAATTTTCTTAAATTTAATGTTCTTTTCTTAGATTCAAGTTTTCAGACTTATATCATCATGTCGATAAACACCTACATTAAAACAAATAAATGCGAATTCAGCAGTTAAAAAGTGATTACATTTTTTCTGCTCAGGCTGTATATAGATTTCTAAGCGAAACGTCAAACAACTGATATAAATTACAGCACTCAGGTCATCTTCGCTAATTTCTGATGAATAATTTCTGTTTCGTTTGAAATGGCTGTTTATTTTCTTAGAATTCATAGCATGAAAATGAGACGCTAGAAACTGCTTCAAATTGTGTTTTGTAGGTTTTGAGTGAACGAACGTTATAAAAAATAGGCCTTGAGTGGAATGATGTTGAAGTAAGGTAAACTTAGAGATAATTTTGTCTCCCTTGTTAGCGATCATTACACGAAGGAACGTTTTTATACGAATAAGTCACTTTCCAAGAAAGAGCAAATACGATCTCGAAAAGATGACTTATGAACGGGAAAATGTTTCTCCCAGTACAGCACAGATGAAAAAATATTTTGAAAATACTGGAGACTTTAGTTTTCCATACATACTTCAACTTCCTCTGCGCATAGAATCTCATTCCGAAGAACAAAGCACGTAAATGAACATCAATCTAGATTTTTCCCTTCTCATTAGTACCAGTGCAAAAGCTTATGTTATATCTGCATGGAAATTGAACGCTAGCATCCTAAAAACTGCGTGTATACTGATGATAGTTTCAGTTTTATAGAAGTGGACTAATGCAGTGTAGTTTCCTTATTGATTGATATTGAAATCACACCATCTGAACACTCTTTCTATCGTTTTTTTGGCGTTTCTATCACACTGCAGAGAATTTGAAACGAATCGATTCAGAGTTTCTAAATTTGATAGTTCATCATCATCAAGTCGAATCTCGACCGCAGCTGCCTGATTTTGATTACGCCAAATATTCATATTGAGCTCATTGACTATCCAACATCACTATTTGATCAGCTGGATTGTGTAGCAGAATAACTTTACCGCTTAGCTTGTAAGACGATCTCGTGGTTTCACCGAATGAACTTTTTTCGATAAAATACTGAGTGCCTCAAAAACCTGAAGAGTCTTTTCAAAAGCGGGGGCTGGCGTTAGACATGTTTTGAGGTGCACATTTATTCGATGAACCGACAATTTATCATGACGGTATCACTAAAACAGAAATAATTATTTGAAATGGCGAGCAAACTGTTTCGTTTGAAATGGCTGTTTATTTTCTTTCGTGGACCACCCTGAATAGCTGCGAAAATTAATACTAAAACCTTTGGTTATGAAATATTATTCTAACCTTCAAAATAGTAATGCGTACGAATTTTTCAGGTTATAAATTATATAACTGAATAAAAATGCATATTATTTGTAGCGTTTTCAATAACAACATCGTATTCATTAGGACATTTTTTTGAAGCGTAAATAAAGCATGTCTTGTGTTTGGAAATGTTGGACATTGTTTTTTATTTCTGTTTTAGGCACGTGGAAATGACAAGAACTTCAAGAAATGGACTTCATGTTTTACGTTTATCCCTAAGAAACGATGCCAAAGTTGCATAAATCGCAATATTTTCCATTATTTTCCGAATTTATTGCAACAACACGGATAAGTGCAATTTTATTTCGCCATTTATCCTGGTTAAAATGTATGCACAAAAGAAAATAAAAGAAAAAGAAAAACAGTTTATTTCCAATATAGATGGAACTAAAAAAAACATCATTGGTTTTTAAAATATCTTTAAAATAATACACTTAGATGATACACACACACACGAGTATTGTAATACTTGTTTCACTAGTCGGAAAGAAATTATTGAGGGCAATGTACTCCTAATCTTGCTTAATCTACATTTGATAATACATGTAATGATAATATAAGAGAAAACACAATTTCATGGACGATGCATTTTCATTGTGGGGTGAAAACACTTTTGACAGTTTACATGTACATGACATAAAACTTCGCAATTCTTGACGCCAGGAAATAATATATGAAATCGCTTGTTTCGGCCAATGTTCAAAAGTGTCATTTTAAGGAAGCATGAAAAAAAATATATATCTATCCATATATACATATATATATGTATACATATGTTTGTATATATATATATATACATACACATATATACACACACAGTATATACACATACATATATATATATATATATATGTACACATAAGTATGAGGACCATGAAGATTATAAGTTTTGTACTTCTAATTAAGCAATTTTAACATAACGGTCATTAGTTGATAAGCATTTTATTTAATATAAATGGATGATCGCACAACAAATGTATAGTTTTTACATGAATGCTTTATAATAATAAAGAGATGACGAGTTAGGTAATGTTACAAGTTGAGAGCGAACAGAAAAAAAAACATTATCTCTAGTTGAAATGCTAGTTGTCGGTCCAGTACACAAATATGTGCATATATACATGTAAATATATACACATACACATGCACACACATACTCACGCACATACTTACACCAAACTCGCGAGCATACACAAATGCATTTCTATGCATCGAGGCAATTACAATACATACGCATTCTGTAAAGTGTCATACGCATAGCGTGCACGCGTACACATATACACAAGTAAGCATGTGCGCAAATATCAACGTAAACTAGTCAGTATGAACCAGCATTCCAATCGGGGGAAACGGAGAAAATATCTTTTATTATGGCATGAATTTTATGAAATTTCCGTGCTGAAATTAGTGGCACAAAACAGTCAACCTAAGTCAGAAACATGAAAACGATTGTGGGACGTGAATAAGAAAGAAAACATTAATGTCCAATAGGGGTTTCATATTAGAAAAAAATCACATTATCTTTGAAATATGGTGCAAATTGTCGGCAATTAATGAACATACATAGGTATCACATGATTATAAGCATATAATTATAAGCATTATAATTATAGGCTTATAATTATAAGCATATTATTGCAGTAAAAGTGGGTGATCATACAAGTTTTTTTACTTGGATGCTTTACAATTTCATATTAGCAAAAAAACACATTATCTTTGTAATATGGTGCAGAATTTCTGCAATTGATAAACACACACACACATAAGTACCATGACGGTCTAGTTTGATGCTTGCACAGAAACGGAGAGGAATGACATAAAATGACCTTCGACTGGTTTATCTACTCTAGTGTACACAGGTGTACGTGCACATATGCACACCCATATGCGCACATACACCTATATACGCACATATACAAGTAAGCATGTTTGCAAATGGCAGCGTATAGGCGATCAAATCATAATACCTACGCATACTTCAAAACTGTTGTGTAATGTCTCTTGAATTATAAAACAATGAGCGAGGGAGATTGTTCAGCAATGGAGATACCAGGCAAATGAGATTCGTCATTACTTTTTCAGTATGTTCTGTAACTAAGAATTATTTTTGAGACACAAGATGACGAGTTATTTTGGCTTTAAATTCTCTCGGTCTTTGAGGGATTTTAATACTCAGGGGAAGTTTGTTCCACAGTGAGGCGCCTGATATTGACAGAGCCTTCTGCCCTAAGTGAGATGAACCCTAGTTGACTAAGACATTATTGTTTCTGTTCGGTTTTTGATTGGTTACAGTGGGTGGATGGAAACGCACTATCTCATCATTGCTTTGAGGAAGATATAACGAGGAGAACGAATTGGGGCTTCTGCATGAGGTGCCTTTCTTGGATAGGAATCCAGCCGAGTTTATTGAGGAGAGCGGTTACGTGATCACTTCTTTTGAAATTACCGTTGCATACCACATTGGCCGCAAAGTTCATGCACTTTTGTAAGTCCCTTTGAAGGTATTCAGGCAAGCTTATAACATGAACAATTTCTCATCATTTTGCATGCCTGTAAGAACGAGAGTCGAGAAGGGTAGAAATTTTTTTAATTTTCCATTTAGTCCAATAAAATCAATGCTCTAAATGCAATGAATGCTACATTTCTGACTGATAAATAATCACAGAACATATGATTATAAACATAGATCCCAAATGTCAAAAGTCTACCCTAAATAACTCAATTCCGGTGAGTGCTGCAAACGCCTGACAAACAGGATGGACTATTTTTTGTCCTTGATTTCTTAAGATTGGAACAGAATTGTCATCTTCTCGCTCTAAATATAAATGGAATACATAACACTCAAAAAGGACCATTAGAGCGGCAAGAAAAGTAGAATATAATGCTCACACAAATGATTAATTGAAAACCTTGAAAATACTCCAACTTCTGGATCTCTACAAGCTCTCTATAGGTAATTTCATGTATAAAACACTGACCAATGACGACGACAGAAACCTCAAACCATATTATTAACTGCAAAAACTGGTCATCACGACCATTTAACCCGAAATAGAAGAAACTTCATACTTCCTTATTATTCAGAAGCTCGGTCCCAACACAGTATCCTTTTCATCGGAACCAAGACTTGGCATTCAATCCCTGCGGAGATCAGTGAAAAAATTCTTGCAAAAGTTTCAAAAGGAATGTAAAATCCCTTTATCTATCAGCATAATAATCATGCAGATAACCAAGTTAAATCTCTTCTCCCAATCACTCATCCTGATAGGGTGATTCGCCATGGTTAATGTCAATGTTCGACAGTCTGTTCCCAAGTCATTTTTAAAATATACTGTCAACATATAGCTCATATAAATTACTTTGTAAAATTAAGCACCGAATCTCGAGTGAGCAAATTATTTGATCAGTCTAGAGCGCAACTAAGTTACGAGATTAAGGTTAAAAATTAGAATAGCGTTAGCAGGAGTCACGGGCTTTACAGGGGTCTATAGCCCGTGTACGTAGTCCATTATACTCGTAAGATGAAATGCGCACATACACTACTAGTGTAGGTGTAAGGAAATACACCAACATGAAAACCGGGCCAACACGCACCTGCACTGCTCATAGACTCCGCAAATAAAAACAAAACCTATAGGGATAGATGCATGTGAAATCGCCGTTTTAAAATACAGAAAGTATGGACCTATCATCAGTCAAACTGTTGGGAAAATTACCCACAGATTCGTTTGGGGCTCTAATTCTGTTCCATTCTTTAAAGGTATACCGCTGGGACTGCATACAAAATGAGGCCACGCAGCGGCAGCGTACTTAGCGTTAGTTGTGTCAAGCTAGTCAAGATAGCCAAGCGAGATTAGTAAGTTTAGGCACCTTCTCGGGCAGGACCACTGCCAGGTTCTCGCCAGGATTTAACATCAGCGACGTCGGGCATAACGGGGGGTACTGTCGGCTCGTGGCGAGCAGCTTGGCGACGGCCAAGGTCCTATGTTTCACAGCCTTTCCTCTTGCATGATTTAATACTTCAGTATTAAAATGTATGAATGAGTGCATGCCTGTGCAAAGCTTAGGTCTTTTTATTAATAATTTCATAATTATGGTTGTTCTTGGCCCACATTAATTTTCCTCCTAAAGATTGGTTCACGGCTCTAAATAAGTGGCAACCTTGCCCTATCAAAGTGGATCTTGTCTTGCTTACTATTAAAGTTTATCTATTATATTACTTTTAGGCCTCTGCCCCTTGCCATTAACTTCAAACTTTACTTCGATTGCTACTTCGCCATTACTCGCATTCACTAGAAGTCGCTCCACACACTGGAGGGTAATGTTTTTTAGGTGCGTTGCTGTGTTGGTCTATTTGTTGATTATTTACCCTCTCTCATTGTGAACATTTGCACTGGTTTTACTCGGCTTTCTTATCTCATGTTTACTTTGCATTATCTTGCACTGACGCTGCCTTGCACTACGTACTGCTCGCTTCACGCCCAGATGAAGAATTTAGCTTCCTTCTGTGGGACAACTGTCAATGATTTGGGTAAATTCATCCAATTATCAACCGAGATAAGTATTTATTCATATCTGGGGCATAGAACTGGTAGATAACATCCATTTTCTTTAATCATATTCATACATTTGAATATTTTTCAAATATGCAGCTCTGAGAAAACAGTGGGCTTCCATATGGGCGCAGTTCGGGTGCTTTTCTTGCCTGGTTTTCTCTGATCTTCCTTCCGTCGAGTGAACTTCTGTTTCTTGCGCCTCAGCAGAGGTGCGGTGGTGTTCTTAGCGCCTGCACGAGCTGTGACTCTCGCAACTGAGTTTCTTGAGAGTGACCTGTGCCCATCACGGGCTACTGGCCGTGCGCTGTTGATCTGTTATATCGAAGTCCTGAGCTAATTTTAAAAAAAGCATGAGTGGTGGTTCCCCTGCTCCCGTTGTGGTTCCTTCGCCTGACACCCATTTCAAAAACCTTGAAAATTTTATACAAATTTTTACTTGAACAAAAAATATTATACGAAGACTAATTGGCCCCTTTTAAGACCTTAACTTGTTCATTTAACAACTGGCAGTATAATAACTTCGAATTGCTGATATTAATAAATTAATTATTATATTATAATTAATTTAACAACTGACAGTATAAGGAATTAATAATTTCGAATAGCCTTTTTAACCTTGAAGTTTCTTCCTCGGTGTTGAGAGGTGACAAAATAAAATTGATATTTAAGCCTTTTTATGTCCTTGAACTAATATTAATCTTTTGCTCTGTGAAGTAGAGCGATGAAGCAAAATGTGTTGTGGAGATTCCTCACAAAGCATTCCAAACATCGTTGACGCACAGACTCGTGAGTTCTTAGAATGAGATGAAAAAACAATGATAAACGAATTAAATAGATAAAATCTAAAAGGCAGTGATGTGGTCTCGTGAAATTAAACTGAGTAGTGCTAAATAATGAAATAATAGCAAGTAATGAAGAAGCATGATTTTGAGAATAGGTAAATTATCATACCTTAGACGTACATGCAGCTTTCGATCTCGTCTCCTCAATAGAGCTATTTATGCAGATGGTCTTTTTCGTAAATTAAGTCAAATAACATACCTACTAACATGACCAAAATGTAATGAATAGGAGCACAATTAATTTGTTAATTATTGGTCTTCCATTGGGTAGGTACATATGCTTCTTGGATTTAGGGAACCGTACCATGATTTTTAACTTTTCTATTTTATTGCAGCTACGTCTCTAAAACTTTGAACACAAATAGAAAACGTGATTGTACGGCTTTTTGCTATAGAATTTTTTTATTTATATCTTAAAAAACGAGCTATAATAAGAAAACAATTTTTTCCAGCTTTTCAAATGTATCTCCTCCCTTAATTTTGAAGCTAAGGTGATGTGTTTTTTGCATTCGATTGTAAATTTTATGTTCTAAAAATATTTAGAATTAAAATTTTAGATTACACTTTCACTTTTGAGTTATACAACTGTTTTTGAAAAAACTATTTCTGAATTTTTTTCAAAAATAGTTGGATAATTAAAAAACAAACGCGAAATCCAAAATTATAATTATAATGGTTTTTAGAACATAGAATGTAGAATCGAACGCAAAAAAACACATCACACTAGCTTTGAAATTGTGGGAGAAGATACAAAAAGATCGGAATAAATGATAAGGAGGAGACAGAAAGAAGGTTGCAACCCAAACTGCATTATGTCGCACGGTCAGATACAGCTCTCAGCAACTTGCTAGATGTAACAAAGCCTGAGATTGGCTAGCAGGAGCGAGATTCCTGCCATCTCCCACTTACGCACCTCACTCTTCCCCCTTTGAGGCGGTGGGAGGGATGTTCCTGTGGTTTTACACTTTTATCGAGGTAGCAAATTATGCCTGACATGTTTCTCAATAGTTTAGTAAAATAGAGTAAATTTGAAAATATCCAGGATTTTCGACAGAATGGTCCCCTAATTAACATTATACAAAATTTTTTTATTTTAACTATATCTTTTCGCTCATGAACACATGATTAAACACCTGTTTTGGGGCATTCTCTCTGAACTGGAGTGCTATAGTAATAGACTCCTAACAGACACGAAACCACGATACCTTGCGCGAAACAGACGTTCACCTGAGCGAAGTCAGCTAAGCTGGGTCTACGCCGTCAACACGACGCTGCACTGCAAGCATGTGCGGTGAAATCTTAATGCCTGTTGCGATAGCCATGTGCTATAGGTTAGGTATAGGCTCGCGATAGCCATGTGCTATAGGTTCCGCCGCCGTGCGGCCGGGACCCGGGTTCGAAACTCGGCGCTGGCAGTGGCGATTTTCTCTGTTGGGTATAGGAGAAAAATTCCAAGCACAATACCCCACTCTACCCAGGTGTCTGAAATGGGTACCGGTCTCGACCGGGGGAAAGCGTCATGGCGTCCTGGCGTTAGTTATAAGGCATTTGAAAATCCAATGTACAAGGTGATATATGTATCAGGCTTGATTGGAAATAAAGCATCCGTAGATGCCTTCATTATTATTATTATTACTGTTGCCTCTCAGGCATTGATGAAGTGCAGTCAATGACCGGAATGTCCTCCTGCCATAAAGTGGGCGGTATAGCGTTTGGTACACAAAATTCCAATACACAATTGTTACTTGGCTGGTCGGTCCGTCTCCCTATCACACCATTGTGTATTTACGCAGAGGGTATATTGTTACTAGGGGGATGTGCCAATGACCGTACCTGTGATACGGCCTGATTACATGACTTATGTGCTTTATCGAACATAATCGAGTCTCGTCACTTTGACTGACCGAGAACACTAGTCAAAATTATAAAACTAAAATTCTAGGATGCTGGGACTTTGATGGACTTCCTGCGACCGAATGGGTCCTCCAGTTGAGGAGGGAATTTAAGATCGTAACGTGGATTCTGAAAAAATCTTACCATAAAAGAAACTTTTTTTTTGAATGCTTCATTGTTGCAATCGCATTGTGCAGCTGAGCGCTCAGCTTCTTAACGTAAGAGAATTGAGTGAGTCAGTAAAACGCAAGCTCAGTGTGTAGAGGAGTTCCTTGTGTAACCATCCCTAATCGTCTTCAACGTTTTCTATGATCACCAGAGGAGCTACACATACTGAAATAAAAACATTTCAATTGTAGGACTGGGATCAATATGAGATTATTCTTTATTTCAGAGTGCGATGTTTACCCCTCGCGTTACGGAGAAGACTCATTCTATCAGATAACTTGAAGGTTTGATGCCACCGCGTGGTGCAGAATTTCACGACAAACTTGTCTCCGTAGCCCAAATGCTTCCGATAGGATGATCAATATGATGTCTCCATCTAAGTGACGTAGCAGGTGTATGTCTGTTTGTTCGGCTGCAGTTGCTAGTTTAGGTATCTAGACTTTTTAGTAGGGATCGAATTTCACAATAAGATTCCACATTCAGGAAATAATGGAATTTCATTTCAACCGTTGAAGTATTAGTAATATTTTAGGATACATATGCCAATAAAATTGAAGTACTTCGTTAAAAACAAGCTGTTCTCTGTCAAAGTCAAGGAGCACTTCAGACAAAGGATAAAAGACAATTAGTGGTGTCATCACATAAACGAAAATATTTTCTAAATTCCAGAACGAGAGTCACGTTATACGAGTGTTAACGAAACGCAAGCTGACTGAAATGTGACAGCGTACCAGAGGATGTTGCGAGCTGCGGAGCTGGAGCACAAAAGTGCAGTTATCCAGTAACTTTGTTGGATATCATCACTTTGCAATCGACGCTTCCCAATTTTTAACTCAAGAGCACGTTGTTAAAGTGACTTGAAAATCACAGATCACGTCGTCGGGCTATAACCTCTCGGTCAGCGCTCCGTAACTCAAGATTGCGTCTTCGGAAGTAATTTAATCATGAGAATGAGATATTTTTTTACAAACAAACAAAGACCTTTAATGCGCTCGTGAACGTATTCCAGTACTCTTCACTAAGTGAGCGCACCACATTAACTACACCGTTCATTAAACAACAAAAAATGAAGTCTCTTATATGTTTCAATGAACTTCAGCCTAAGCTAGTATGTTTTAAAATCTTTTCTCTTAATCATTTATCACAAAAGATTTTCTTCTCTCAAAATACAAATCACCCACAAATTATGCACCGAGACTGTAATCTTGAAGATGGTAAATTTCAAACATTATTTTATCTCAACTGTAAGAACTGTTTTTATTGGTAACAAATGTTCTCAACTAGAAAAAATCAGAAGCCAACGTATAATGTTCTTACTTTAACGAGTACTTACGTAGTTCTTAAAATTTGATGTGCGTACGAAATTATTGTGCCATGACCTCCGAAAAAACGTCGGCATAGAGAGCTCGCGCTATCTCTCTACAACCCCATCTATCGGACTTATAGACATGATGTATCGCGAGGAAGAGAATGACGTGAATTTCTGTACTGATTATTTCTTTACTTTACCGGCGTAAAAACTGTTTTTTACAAAAAATTTTGTACCTATAGTATTAGCTTGCTGCTGCATTTACTGTGTTTGTGTTCTGAAAACTTAAGTTTTCCCAATACCGGAGTGAATTTGAATGTGAAAATGCTAATTTCAGCTGAACTAGTAATAACTCTTGCTAGTTACCACCTTTAACGACTCTTGTAACAAAACTTAACTTTTTCCAATCGGATCGGTTACACTTGAGCATTTGTGAAAGCGGCGAAACATATAAAATAAGTTGGAAGATCCTTCAAAATTATCTTTTCATATCGTCTCTAGTTATTTAGTTTTTCAATTACCTTGAGGCATTCCAGCAAAAGTTTATTTAAGTAATCTAATCTGATCTCTGCAGCGAGTGATCCCTAAACAGTTTTACTTAAGCTTGAGTAATGTGTCAAGCCCTCATTTCCTATTAATATTACAATTCAAGAGCTCATCGATTTAGATTAATAATATCTAAAAAAAATTATTATATGTTAAGAGTTTGATTGTTTTTAAGACTCCTAAGATTGAGAACATCCAGCGACTGGTGTATCCGTACATCAAGTTGTGCTGCATTTGCTTGTTTCTCTAGTGGTGCTGCATTTGTACATTCAGCGTTCCGGTTTATACATTCTACGGTACTGTATTCACATATCCCTGCATGTTCTGTGTATCTAGCGCCACAGGGTTTGCATTCCTAGCAATGCTGTGTATATACATCGAGCGGCACAGTTTTCATCCATCCAGAGGCGCTGTATCCATGCATCCAGCGGCACCGTTTCCATACATCCAGAGGCGCTGTATCTATACATCCAGCGGCACAGTTTCCATACATCCAGAGGCGCTGTGTATATACATCCAGCGACACCGTTTCCATACGTCCAGAGGCGCTGTATCCATGCATCCAGCGGCACAGTTTCCAAACATCCAGAGGCGCTGTATCTATACATCCAGCGGCACCGTTTCCATTCATCCAGAAGCGCTGTATCCATGCATCCAGCGGCACAGTTTCCAAACATCAGAGGCGCTGTATCTATACATCCAGTCGCACAGTTTCCAAACATCCAGAGGCGCTATACATCCAGCGGCACAGTTTCCAAACATCCAGAGGCGCTGTATTCAAACATCCAGCGGCACAGTTTCCATACATCCAGAGGCGCTGAGTATATACATCCAGCGACACCGCTTCCATACATCCAGAGGCGCTGTCTCTAAACATCCAGCGACGTTGACGGAAGACACGGCAGCGGAGGTCAGGCCAAAACCGATTTGGGCTCACCTTGGGAATTAATTGAAGCCTGGAAGCCATTTCTGCGAAGAGTCTCCTCGCTATGAACTATGACGACATGACACTGTAGAATTAATTAATCCTCTTCGTAAAACGTTTGAGCACTAACAGCTGCTGATCGCTTCTATCTCTGAATAAAACCTCAGATAAAAAATTAAATCACAGCCAACTTTTCACGGTAATCGAAACGTGGGTCCTACACTGCAATGTTTTGAGTAATGAGCTGTAGGCTTGAAGAAATCTTAACCTATCTCGGTGTGTCAAACCTTATTTTAGATAAATCTTGATACATCTCGGTGTGTCAAAACTTATTTCATAGAAATCTTGATACATCTCGATGTGTCAAATCTTATTTCAGAAAATATTGACATATCTCGGTGTGTCAAAACTTATTTCAGAGAAATCTTGATACATCTCGATGTGTCAAATCTTATTTCAGAAAATATTGACATATCTCGGTGTGTCAAATCTTATTTCAGAAAAATCTTGATACATCTCGGTGTGTCAAATCTTATTTCAGAAAATATTGACATATCTCGGTGTGTCAAATCTTATTTCAGAGAAATCTTGATACATCTCGGTGTGTCAAATCTTATTTCAGAGAAATATTGACATATCTCGGTGCATCAACACTTCTTTTAGAGAATTTTTGACGGAACTGGGAGAGTCATCATTGAACACATATCCAAGCGATTAGAAAAGTTGAATCAATCATTCATTTTCCATGAGCTAAATACTTTTCATCAAAAAATGAGATTAATGATGAGTTTATGAATCAAGCAAAATTATCGCTAGAAATTTTTGGATTCTCATTCTTTTTATTAAAAATTTCCGATTTGCCGCCTCATTTGGCAGTCCAGGTTAGTGAAACATTGCTTGTTTATACCGTAGACTCACGACTGTCATTTTATCCTACATAAACTAGCGCGGAACAAACTCGTGAATAATATTACATATTCGTATTTTCATATAAATTTAAATATTCTAGCTATAGTAGGGAAAATACTATTAAAATTCAAAATTTTATAAAACATCATGGCCCTTATATGTCGCACGGCGAACTGTCCCCAATCTGCGTCATGTGTCACCCTCGGTTTAGGCAAAATTTTACCTTCGATGCGAAGATTTCGATTCGTTTTAATGGCACGTGATGCTGTTAGGAAAATCCCCTAATGTAGGTTAATTAAGCAGCTAATTTCATATAAATTCAGTAAGAACAGTCACTGGCATTTGGCTTCACATTCATTTCATTGCCCTGACTTGCATTAAAAGTTTATGAAGCTTCTTCCAGCCTTCTTCACATCAGACCACATATGAGAAGCTAAAATGGGGAACGCTGCAAACTCGAACGAGGCTGCTCTCCAGATTCCAGCGCGGTGAGACAGGCCTCGTTACTGGCCCTATTCATCTCCGCTTCGACGCAACTGCACTAAGCTGGCTGCTTATAACAGGCTTCTCCGAGACACCCGCGCCTAGTAATGAGGGACTAATTCCTCCCGAGCCTCACCCCCACGGGGCCCACCGATCTGCAGCACTACGACGGCCACCGTCGGCAGCCAGGACCAGCTGCACCACTAAAGCACTGTTTCCCTTAACGAAAAAGACGGGCAGCTCGAGGACGGCACGACTCGATCTCGGACCCCAGTGGATCCGCAGTCCGTCTTTCGAGCGCGGACAGACGGCCCTGTCATCTGTCCCGCTACCACCAGCTCGGACCTTTAGTCCTTGAATAACTTTTGTTGGTATTCATGGTTATTAAGGTTTAACTTGGTGCAAATGCAACCAACATTACTTTGTTGCATTCCGAGCCCGTTTATTTCTAGGCTTTTCCTGGAAAGATTTTTCGTTAGATGCACACTATTGAGAATTGAGAGTAACGTTTTTTGTTTTTCACATTGTGTATCAGGTTAGGTATGGTATGGTAGTTTTCCCCACCAAACACCAGTAACATCACAGTCAGGACTGCACTCATAATCTCAATGCTCCTGACTCAGTGTTCCTGAATGTTGAAACCATGGACACAAGTTGAGTATAACTGTCAGATTCTGTGAAGTGTTATAGAACTTAACGCTACTGGCATATTGAAAACAGTAACTGCAGAGGCAAGCCTGCTCTTGCACTTGAGTCTTTTACTAACGGGAAAACTGTGAGGAACGAAATAACGAACTGCAATTGTGCCTTCGAGAGTGTGACTAACGTAAAGCTCAGCAATAGATGCACAAAATGCATTTGTACGTCCGAATGTATTCAGCGGCATTTTGAAGAAATCAGCTGAGGCCAAGCAGGCTCGAAGAACTTTACTAGCAAATGAAATTGCCATAATGAAGGTAGCACTGTAAAAGAGCCATAGGGTCTTTATTCCCTAGAGTTAGTGCAAAGAACAGCTCGTCGTAGCCTAAACCAACAACACCTACACACACGTTTGCAAGCAACTCAATTATCTCAATTACCCAGACGACCCAACGTTGATCCGACCACTTTACTCCTCTGTTTGTTCAGTCCATTAAAATAACAAAGAGAAGCTAAGCGTGCCATGTTCGATACTATAACGAACCTGATGGGTCTCACAAGTGTGATTTTGAAGCGCATTCTCGAGGACAACGAGTATGCTGCTTTTAGCAGGTTCAGGAGGCAGCTCCTAAAGAAGGCTGCTTCAACTGATACCTCTTGTTAGGTTCAACGCGTATTCCATTTTGGCCTCACGTGGTGCTTGTCAGAAAATTGACGAATATACTTTTGGTATTTGTGGACTGGACTTTGGTAAATACATCCAGTATACGATCAAAGCCGGACAGTTATTGAGTTATGAATGTCAGTGAAAGAATGAGACGATTGAAAATATTACTAACAAAATTCAAAAGTATATGCTTGTCAATTATGAGTAAGAACGTTTTGAAACTTCAAAAGAAATAAAGCCTCTACCTATTCAAGTTTAAGATACATAATTGGTAATTGCAAAGCATTTTTTGAAGTGATTGTGTTACGCTCTCTTTACATCTGATAAAAGAAGAGTATAATTCCTTGTCAAATTCATCTTAACCTCTAAAGTACACTAAATTATTCAAATTGGCAATGCTCAACTGAACACAACAAATCCCGAAATCGAACACCAGAAGCGTTTCTTTTACCTACGCTCATCATTGATTCACTTATGGAAAATATTTTATCGCAGTAACATCTCTTCAATGCCCCAAATTGAGGGCACAGATTTGCATGCTAAGTTTGAGTTCTTGATACGAGTGATCTTTGAAGGAGCGACTACTATACACCTTTGTTTCATGTGGCGCCCATGGCGCGCAAAGTCAGTACGAATCAATCAATACTGCCCATCAATCCGATGATTACATCTTAAGAGGAAGCTCTATTTTAGCGCCTGACGAACTACACCTACGACAACGGAATTGAAATTCAAGGGAATAGCACCAGCGTTCTCCAGCCGCAGCAGCGTTCAGGATTGACTAAGTTTCAAGAAGCCGTCAGTTACATAATTGTGGCTTCTAAATTATTGTACTTTGCGAAGTTACTCACTGAACTCTCACGGATACTTCACGGGGGAATCAACCGGTCATGGAAACAAATTTCGTTGAAACAAAGTAGTTGATCTTCCCGTTTCATAAATTTTATACTGTAAAACTCTTAACCGCATGAAACGTTCAAACCCGTACTTTGTAATTCATATCATTGAGAAATGAATTTTATTTTTGAACTGTATATTTTACGTTCCGAATCACCTGCATGAAATAAGTTTACCGGCAACTTTTCGCTGAATATCCAGAGCTCCTAATGCTGAATGGAATTAATTTTTTATCTCTGGTATTTTACCTTATTGGTAAACCCACGGAAAGGTTGAGGCACTCCAATTTTAGCCTATAATATATTGTGGCGCTTCTCAGTGAGTACTCGTTCCTATGATACTATGTAATACCCTTTTCGTTCTCTTAGTATTGACATTTAAATCGTGTTGCAGAAAATTCCATACTGACTTGACTTCTCAAACTAAAGCATATTTCTTCTGTAGCTAGACGGATCTAACTGTTCATTCATTTCTTGTAAAACTGCACAATTCGTTCAACAATCACGCTGAGAACTGTTGGATGGGGAACAAAATTGAGGAGCTCCGGTTGAAAATTTTGTCGAAGAATTCAATCGAAAACACGCGAACATCACTTGGTACTTAACACTCAGCAAAAATATTACTTCTTATCTACCCCACACCGATAAAAAATAATTGAACCCTAGAATAAAATCAACGTAAAATGATTTATTGTACATAGAATTTAATTTAGAAGAAAAATTGGCAGAATCCTTTATATCTGAACAGAGTTAGTTCTGTTATTTCCCTCAAATTGACAGTTGTACGATATTTTCCTGTGATATTCAACAAGTCATCCACGCCCGACTTCAAAATATTTTCATCGAGCAAGATACTAAACAAAGGTCCAAAAAAAAGTTCTTGAAAAAACATAATTTACAATTCAAAGAGCTCATACGAAAGTAAATTTGCACTTTCATGCTTTTCGATGTAGTGAACTCTAACTCATTTAAAGCAATAAAATTAGAAACAACCACATAAACCTGTAATTCCGCTAATAAACATCATAAATCTCAAGATGAACAAAGTCTTTTCGTTGCGCTTAATCTCGCCTGACTTACGATCCAACAAACTTTCGTTGCTCATGCCAACGCACATTTCCCAGAAGATTGTCCTCAATTGTAGACTCTTCACCAGGGAAAACAAGCTTCACTCTTTTGGCAGCTTATCACATTTGCATAATGAGCATCCAGAGATCCCTCTCTGCTGTGGGCATGAGAAAATAACGTTAAGCAGAGATGCTGGGGAACTTTCAGCATGAGACACACAAGATATACATTTGACGAGCTTAAAGACTTACTTCACAATGACATCAACGGACGAGAAGATCATCTGAAATGAAGCAGCGAGGCTATCTCAGTGAATTGCTTTTCTTTCACGGCTCCTGCACATCATTTGCTAGTAACTTCAGAATCTCCCTGTTCGCTGAGTGCAATAGAGTCTTATACACACGTGCGCATCATCGTTGAACTGAGCTCATAAATGGCGCAGAACTCCTGAACTGAAGGCACTGATTCAGGTGCCTTTGTGCTAGGCTCCAATATTGCAAGAGAGCAGCCAATAGTCAGCGCTTTGTGATACCCTTGAGCATCTTTCTTGTGTGTCAATGTAAATGCAGACTGTATATGTCAATGTAAATGGAGACTGTCTAAAGCGTTTTGCATCAATGTGTCACTTTTTTCGTTTTTTTGAATTTGCAGGGATTCTCAGACTTAGAATTACTTGACCATGGGAATACATTTTTACGTTATTCTCTCAATCTTTTGTACAAACATTGATATGGGTTGTTATGATACACAAGTACGTTTACCAACCAAGGATCCTAATGTTGAACATTTTAAAAAGCAGCTCTTGTTTTGATATAGACGATTTTAGATACAAACTGCTTTCCTATTCTTTCTCTTTTATGTTAGTTTTATAAATTTCTGATGCTTTAGGAACTTGAGGTAGGAACCCTGTTTCATTTCTTTGCCGTTACTCGTTTCAAAAATGAAACTTCAGTGGTTCATCTGAACTGAGGGTTTAAATATTTACTAAGAAGTGTTATTTGGGTAGTTCATCTGAATCGATGTTGAAATATTTACTTAAAAAGTGTTATTTGTGTTGTTCAGTTGAAACGATGTTTAAATATTTACTCAAGAATTGTTATTTACGTATTGCAGGAAAAGTACGTTCCGGAAACCTCATGATTCAAGCCGCTAATTTACACCCTAAAGTATGAAATAAACAACATTCACTGCACACCAACCACGTTGTGCACTCTTTACTAATACCAATTTGGTTACACACGTGCTGCAAAGAAAAAGCGTCCTTACAATTGCAATACCCCAAGTGCCACCACTAATATTATGGTCGCAGTACTCACCAGCCCCAAAAATCAGAGCATTTACCAAATTTACCAACTCGGCGTACTCACCACCTCCACTATTGCATGGGCGTGTGTCCCACATTCCCTAATGGAAGTCCACACCTCCAGTTATGGGAGTAGTCACCCCCTTCATTAATGGGTACACTCACTACCTCCACCAATGGGTACACTCACCTCCTGCCCTAATGAGCGTACTCACCTCCTCCACCAATGGGCGCATTCACCCCACCACAAACGGGTGTACTCACCACACCACCAATGGGTGCACCGACCCCTTCATGCACAAACAGATGTACTCACCGCACAAACATCACCACCCCCGTCGGCTCAATAGCGCGGCTGATGCCCTTCCAGCTCTTGAGGATGAGGAAGCGCTGCTTGATGGACAGCGGGAGGCGGTCGTCCGCCGGTATGACGGGCCGCGGTGCCACCAGCGGGCCTGGCTCCTTAGGGCTGTCCTTCGTCAGGCGGCAGCCCATGGCCTCGGGCACACCTGACGGCGCCTGCCTGGGTCTCGTGAGCAGTGCTTTTTGCAGGTCGCCTTGTGTGATGCTGGGCGTGTGAGGGTTCTGGCTTGTGGAGAGTTGGGCTTGTGGAGAGTTTGGCTTGTGGAAAGTTTGGCTTGTGGCGAGTTTGGCTTGTGGAGAGTTTGGCTTATGGAGAGTTTGGCTTGTGGAGAGTTTGGCTTGTGGAGAGTTTGGCTTGTGGAGAGTTTGGTTTGTGGAGAGTTTGGCTTGTGGAGAGTTTGGCTTGTGGAGAGTTGGGCTTGTGGAGAGTTGGGCTTGTTGAGAGTTTGGCTTGTGGAGAGTTTGGCTTGTGGAGAGTTTGGCTTGTGGAGAGTTGGGCTTGTGGAGAGTTTGGCTTGTGGAGAGTTGGGCTTGTGGAGAGTTTAGCTTGTTGAGAGTTTGGCTTGTGGAAAGTTTGGCTTGTGGAGAGTTTGGCTTGTGGAGAGTTTGGCTTGTGGAGAGTTTGGCTTGTGGAGAGTTGGGCTTGTGGAGAGTTTGGCTTGTGGAAAGTTTGGCTTGTGGAGAGTTTGGCTTGTGGAGAGTTTGGCTTGTGGAGAGTTTGGCTTGTGGAGAGTTTGGCTTGTGGAGAGTTTGGCTTGTGGAGAGTTTGGCTTGTGGAGAGTTTGGCTTGTGGAGAATTTGCTTTTTGTACAGATCGCTTTAGGTATAACTTCACCTAATTGAGAGGACACCTTACGTAGAATTCCCCTTATGTAATTTCCACCTTATATATAATTCATTTTTTAAAAGTTTATTTTATTTAGAGTGAACCTCATGAAGAGTTCCCCTTCAAGAAGTTTTTCATGTAGGTATAACTCACTTTACAGAGAGTTCCCTCTCTGACGAGTTTGAATAACAAAAAGTATATCGTATGGAGAGTCCAAAGTAATGAAAGTTCGTCGTAAAGAAAATTCTCTTTTTTACATAGTTCACTTTCAGAAGAGTTCCCCTTATGATGATTTCGTTCCAGTCTGCTATCCATAGAGAGTACACTGTGTGAAGAGTCTAGGTTATGGAGAGGTCACCATTTGGATAGCTCACTGTATGGGGTTTCTTCTCAAATACAGCTTACGTCAAATGCGGTTCCCCTATACATGGGTCGCCCTATTGAGAATTAATTCCTTTACGCACAGCTCACCGTAACTATTCGAGCACAATACGACTTAAGGGTACATTTCATTCAAAACGTTCACCGTTCATTTCAACTACAGGCCATCTTGCGTATAGTTCACTTTAGAAAGAGTTGAAATACATCGCATACCTAACTCATATATTGTTTCTAAGGACACTTTACTGCACAAAGTATGTGTTTAGAATCGGAATTGTCGACTATTTCACTTTCCGACAATCTCAGGCTTATTTGTTAAATCACTCTACACCCAAGGGCGCATTTGTATGTTTTCTAGCGTGATGAGTCATCATCTTCAGTAATTACTCTTCAATAATTAATGACATACGCAACGATTTCCTTGAATTCTGGCGCTCAAAGCCACCAATCTTGCCAGTTAGTCTTTGATGTCAGCTCACCAATGCTGTCTCCTACCACAAACAGACTCTAATCTCAATCGCTGCCTTTCCTCACAAATGAAACCAACACTCAGTTTAGAAACTTAACTTCGTTTTACATTCGCGCAAAGGGGTCACCTCTTCATGCAAAGCGTGCGCTTATGGCCACTATACTTGGCTCTGAATTATCGTAGTCCGCTACGTGGAGGATGAGTTACGGAAAATGAGGAGCCGCAGTTTCCCTGTACAGCCGAGCACCGGAGGGCGAGCCGGAGGGAATATTTTCATCTAAAGCAATCACTCTGAAACGATCTCAACAGGGTGTCGATTGTCCATCACTAAGGTATAAAACTCACGGAAATTCAACGCACGCTATTTCGAACGGGACTCAAGAAGGTCAGTTTCATTTATTCGCATGAATAAGTTAGATTTTTTAATAATCTTCCAAGGATTAGATTGTGAAGGACTCGGTAAATAACGTGGCAAGTTCTTAATGGACTAAAAATATTTCTGAGTAGCTTAGTAAAAATATCTGAAAAATGCAATGATATGTCAATATACTCTGTTTCAATTTATCGTATCATCATAATGTTTACAAATGAACACCACAACAACGTGTGCCATGTAGTGTGTTTTTTTCTTACGCCAGCGAACTCAATGAACTGAGATATTGAATGAACAAATTTCGTATTACATCTGTTTTAGCATTATATTGCTAGTGAACGGACCAAACAAAGCTTCTAACTTTGCCTTCGTTTCGCATAATTTGAGCCTTATTAGATCACTTTACCATCCAAGGACTCAAAAAACATCAACCATTCATCACGAGAGACGTAAGACACTTTAGACACCGAGCGGCAGCAGGTTGCGGCTTTGACCAACCCTGCACCACAGCATCCAAAGCTCAACTGACCGACAGCCGACACCTGTTCTCGTCCGAATTTTGAGCCATCCTCTCCCCTCGCCCAGGACGTTAACCCGTCGTCAACGATAGCAATACTTCAGAACAGTCAATATATCTTTCGGTGTATTGCATTATTAGGTGATAAAACTTAAGCTATGACTCCTCATAAAGCTCGCTCAATAACTGGCATGTGTAACACTGTGGATAATGCGGAGTTCCCGAAAATAATATAAGTGACAGATTCTGGTGGAATCTAGCTTGATATTGCCTTGAGTGTTCGTAACAGCAGAAAATTTAATGTTTTTTTGTTCTGAAATGAAATCGAACGAACTGAGTACTCGTTTGTTTGATTTTGATTAGACACAAACTTTGCTCTTTTCAATTACGCGAGCCGAATCTAACAGCCCAGTTTTTCAAACTAAAACCGTACACACAGTGCAGAAATTTTTTCACATGGTCCTGAGAAAAGTTTGAAAATCAAGGAGCGTTGGTTTTAGGAGGCAGCGTATAAACTATACAAGAATATTTCTTTTAAAAATCATCAATGCTTACGCTATTTATTTCATTGCTATCAGTTGCCGTTTGGGATTTGAGCTAGTACTAAATAGTTGAAAGATGCGTATGAGTCTCAGTCAAATTTAGTTCTCAATTCGGAATGTGCATAATACTCAAGCAGGTCTCGCAAACGATTTCAAATAAAATCGAAAAATTACTCTCAGATGCCCACCAGGTGAAATTCTCACATATTGATGAACCGTACTTACATTTAATTTCACATTTTCTGACAACTTCTGACAGATTTTGTTGTTTCTATTTTTGATGTAAAATCATGCATGTCATACTGAACATGACTAATTCCTGTAGAAGCTCATAAATATTAAGACCAAGTGACGGTCATTATGCGCGCATCAGGGTTTGTTGAGCAGCCGAACATGCGGGGTCCAGTTTTCTCACCTATGCCAATAATACACACTTTGTGTATGCAATGCCAATATACGAACACCTATTTTCGAAGCAGGTTTGCATCTGAAGGAATCAATCATGGCGAGTTTGAGAGACAGTATACCAGAGTCACACACATGCTCAGCAGCTCTTAGACGATTGGCGTTGTTTTTTGAAAACGCCGGAAGATGGGTAATATTCAATTTAATTACACATAGGGTA
Organism: Morinoia aosen; assembly: GCA_030386875.1. Classification (NCBI taxonomy): domain Eukaryota; kingdom Metazoa; phylum Arthropoda; class Malacostraca; order Amphipoda; family Talitridae; genus Morinoia; species Morinoia aosen. The sequence goes on along the minus strand of CM059573.1, from coordinate 19,787,936 downwards.
ATAAAAACTTATAATAAAATACAGATAGACGAGTTAAATATGTGACTTTGAACATTTTCCACTGCGGACATCAAGCTGAACTTCAGCAAAAATTTTACAAAGTTTATTGAGCTTATTGGGAATTCAAAACACTTCATTTCGTTGGAAGCCCAAAAATAAACCATGTTCGGGTTAGCCTTCTGAAAATCAATCGCATTTGTTTTCTGAACATGAAAATTGAATCGTCTGGTCAAAAAAGTAACATTTGGGCTCCTTTTTCCGACGGAAATGACTGAGCTAATACAGAATATGATTACAGCTGTATTTCCTGCTAAGGTAAATTATTCGGCTTCCCAAATCGGAAATTCAATTTTAACAGAACTTTGAATAGATTATCTGAATTTCAGAGCAATATTTGAGAAATTAACCTTATTATCAGAGATGGAATGAGCCTTATTCAAGCGAAGTCGGTCTGTATAGATGACTAAAATTTAGCCACTGGAGAACAGGATTGCCAGTCGTTCCTAAAAAAACAATAAAAAATTTCATGGCGGGATCAGCTAAGTCTGTACCTGCTTCCTTGTCTCAAACAAAGGAGAGAATAGGAGCTCAAAACAAAGGCGTCCAAAGTTTTGAGAATGAGTGGGGTGGTTGAATATGAAGAATGCTGTACACTTTTTTACATGAATAAATAACGAAAATAAGAGGTTTTGGCATGAACAATACTATTTTCCCGGTGTGTAACAAAGAGATCTTTGACTACTTGGCACACTACAGACACTATACTACAGCATGCGCACACCAGCTGCGGTCTGACGTTCCTTGGAAAAGGGACATAAGACTCCCCCGTATAAAGAATCTACTAGTGTGGTCCTTAGATGATAAAGCTATTTAGCAAATTGCTTTATCATACGAGTTTAGATACTACAGAGAGGGCCGTAGTTGTTTAGAAATAGACATCATATTATTATCAACTGCAAAACATACTTTAGCTACGCTTATGAAGAAGCACGCTATCAGATCCTTATCGCCTATCAGAAAGAGACTGTAAAATTTTTTTCCAAACGAGACATGTTCTTTTGAGAGAGAAAATGTGGGGAATCCAAAGTTACCAATGAAATCCAGCAAAACATTGAGGTAGACTCTGGCATTTACTACAAGACACTTCATTTTCTATATTGAAAGACTCCTCTCATTAGACCTTGCTTTTTCCCATGGTTAAGTCAAATTCATTCCGCAGATGGTCGATCATTTCGTTAATCCAAAGGAGAGGCGTACCTTCATCTTAAAAACTGCATGCAACGTGAAGTCCCGTCAACGCAGTTCGAGTTTCGATTTTTTCTAGCTCATTGTATATCTACCTAAGGAAGGGTTGATTCTCTTGCCTCATCTCTACCAAGTAATTAGTTCGCCGGAAAAATTTGTGTCAGGTGAAATTTACCCTTCTACGGAAGCTTATTCATGGAATTTTCACAGAAGAATTTCCAGGATTTAAGCGTCATGGTTGATCACCAAATGTAATATCGAAGTCTTCGCATCGCACATCCAACGAACGCGCAGTTCGAACGATGAACGTCTCTCTCTACGTGTATGCATGATACAACGCCCCTGGTTGGAGGGTGTGATCAATTGCTTACATTAGCTTTAGCATATGTAGAGCAGCTGGAGCGTCAGAAGAGTGATTGATTGTATCCAGCTTTGAACTATTTTTAGAAACACGTACTGCTTTTTTCAAGTTCTTGCTCAGAGAAAAGCAACAACATTTTAACTTAAGTGTTCTGAACCCTTCATGTTCATTTGAATGAATTCACTCAGTTTCATTAACTAAGACCTTTTACTAATGCTTCAGAAGTGAGAGAAAACTGATGACATTCTATACTAGTCTACGCTACCTTTATCCAATTTCGAACAATTATCAGCTTCTACTGCTACCTCTTAAAAGAACGACAGCTCAAAAATTTATTTTCGTGTGTACAGAACGATTAGAACATTATTCATTTTTATCTGAAAGGCAAAATGCGCACCTCAGGAAGTTAGGGCTCCACCACTGTTCTGTTGTAACCGACGGGTGCTACAACATTGAAATTCTGATCAGAAACGAAAGATTTGGTCTCGGCTTCATGCGAAGCGGGAAATTGATCACTGAGCTTTGCCGGCCGGCCAACGACTACCGCGGTCAGTGAATGAAAAATTGCCCTGATGTGACTGGTAGAGCCATGTCCCTTCATGACCTTTGGATGCTTGCAATTATATGTGATACATCGCACACTGACAGCAGTTGGGAATGAGGGAATTAATTTTGTTAGAGCTTCCATTAATTAAAGGCATGTAAATGGAAAACTGCTGTAATATTTCGCTCCGCATGTAATCTAGGCGATAAAACGAATCAAACGTCGCGCTTTCGCAGAACAAAGTTTTGAAGCGCGAAAAACCATTAATTCCAAAATTTGTTATCGAAGGAATGCCAAAGCAAGATTATGAGTAGATTCCTCTGTGTTATGGCTTTTCGTTTCATAAAAACACGTGTTCCTCTACTATATAAGTTCCACAACAATGACAGCCATTGACCTCGGCGGAGGGCCTATGTGTCGAACAATCGACCGTGCGCCTTCAAAAAAGCTTACTGCAAGCCCTTTTAAAAAAATTGACCATAAATTTATCATGTCAAATAACTTTTTCACACTATTATTTTGGTTTTCAATCCAGTATTTGAGTTTATTTTGTTTCCTTAATTTAACACTGTACCCAAAACGGCTGAATATATTCAAGATCCAAAATACGAACCTGGTGAAGAAGAAACAGGAGGGACGACCCTGCAATGTTACTGTTGGATTGAATGTTGAAAAATCCAAGGAGATAGTGGAAAGAAATCCCAACTTCAGTCTTACCTGTCGCAACGCTTATGAGTCTTTCTTCTGATCAGAATATTTTGAAGAAGCGGTTATCAATGCATGCGTGTAAAGTCAAATTTGTCAAAAGTTACAGGAAACTGATTTTGAACGACGGAAGAATTTCAGGGAGTGGTTCTTGGAGAAGGAGGAAGAAAATCCTGATTTTGTTAAAAGCTTGATTATGTCGGACGAAACTCATTTTAGTTTGAACAGATGTGTAAGCAAACAGAACATGAGAATTTGGGCTGCTAAAAATTCTACGGAGATTATAGAAGCTTCACTTCATTCAGAAAGAGTAACTGTTTGGCGCGGTTTCATGGAGAATGGCATTATTGTTCCCTATTTCTTCGAAGGCAACAATGGCCAAGCAGTAGCTATTAACGGTCAGCGATACCAAGACATGCTAAACACCTTCTTAATTAATGCAGTGAACACCATGAATATTGCAAATCTCTACTTCCAGCAGGACGGTGCAACGTGCCATACCACAAGGGATAACATGGCAGTTTCCCGGAAAGCTGATTTCAAGATTCGGCGACGTTGAGTGGCCTGCAATGTCTCCCCCATTGTATTTCCTTGTGGAGATATCTAAAGGCAAGGGTTTATCGTGACAAGCTGACAGATCTGACTCAACTCAAGAATGCCATCAGCTCAGAAATAAGATTGATCGGTCCCACCCTCACCGCTGCTGCAATGAGAAGCTTGTGAACACGCGCCCAATATTGCTTGCAGTCGAGTGGACGCCGCATGAAGAATGTCATCTTCAAAAATTAGCTCAAATAGAAGAAATGAATTTCAGAATTCTAGTGCCATTTTGTTTTCAAAAATCCGTTCATTGCGTCAAAAATTATTGAAAATTTTTGCAGGCCCTATTTAAAAAAAAACTGCACAATATATGTTCCTACTAATGTACACATATTAACAGTTATTACAGAAATAAACTTTGTATTTTAACTCCGAATCAAAAGCTTTAACAAACTGTTCCCAGTATAAAAATTTCTAAAAATTAATTCACTTAGACTTATCAATATATCTTTATACCCTAGAACACGAATTTAGCTGAAGAATGGTTGCTAGTTCGCAAAACCGATCATGCTCATTTACCAGTTATGTATAGCAATTAGCTATAGCTATTTATTACTCTAGAATGATATCAACGTGTCAAAATACTTTCCTTTTTCTCTCTTGTACCTATGTGTATATATTATTTTTAGGAATAACGCGGGAATGAGCAAAATAAAATGTTTTATATGCGATGTGTGGGATTTGATTTTCTCAATGCTGTCGAATTTTCGACAATTGTGGGATCTTCAAAATTCAAAGCTTAAATTGTTAAAAACCTTCTAGTTACTTTCTTAATTTTCAAACTCAATCTTAACATTAAACCTCTGCTTTCCGGACGTGAGCTCTAGCGGATGGGGATTCCGTCCAGCAGACTCTCCACTTCTCCGGCTCCATGAGCGCTTGTGTTCTAGCGCGTGCTCTGGTAATGTGCGGGTTCATCTGTCGTGGTGACGTCTCTCTCTGCGAGCGACCGTGGTTCGTGGTCAAGCTTTGCTTGGTTACCTGATGGTATCTTGTGCTCAGCTACTGTTCCTGGTGACAATCAGTTTTGCGAATCGGGCCATTCTATTCTTCCTGAGATTCATCTTTTCTATGTTTTCAGTTGCGAAGTAGGATTTTTATCTGGTTTGTTTAGTTGTGTTCTTAACACCCATTTTTCTGCAAATTGCGTTCCACGGTAATTTTACGACTCAAATTTAACCCTTAAATTGAATTTACTCAAATTGACGTACGTTTTAAGGTACTCACTCGTCTGAAAGGGGAGGTTCTATTAACTCTCCAGAGAGTGCTCTGCCAGTTAAATTTCACCTTCTTTCCAAAGCATCAAAGTCTCAACCTATCCTTTACTATTCTGTGTGGAGCGTGAATTACTCTACTATATTTCACTTTGAATGTCTATTTCTTGCCTGAACGATTGCAATCACTGAAGACTACCAGTTTTTAGGTGAGCAGTTAGACTTAACTTGTCTATTTTTTGTGCATCAAGATATTTTGGAATAATTCGTTCACCTTGGGTTACTGAACGCAACCTTAGCGTACGGTTCTTTTCCACAGTATTGCCAAGGTCGTTCCTGGGGATTACTGCGCCTGTTTTCCGAGAGTTCTTTTCTGTGTCGTTCGTCAATCAGCTTCAGGCTTCGGCACTTCCTTAGGGTGCGTACGTTAGTTTCATCGATTCACTTTCTATTTTCCTATCTATTGCCAATTCTTGATATTTTCTTTTTCTATGATAGTTTTTTTCCAAAGCGTGTTCTTTTAATTTTCTCAGGAAGCTCTGCTTTGGCTGAGTTCGGCCGCACCTTTGAGGGCTGTTCTACGCTTGTGGCTGCGCTCGTGCGGGGTCCAGTCTGATGGGGACCATGCTCGTTTTCTCGATTTGGGTGCCCTGAAGTGCTCTGGAGCAACTGGGGAGTTGGAAGTCTCTCGTCTCTCTGGCTCAAATTAATTTTCCATGCCACAGTTACAATATTGCTTTTTTAATCTAGTACCAATAACTAGATTACCTCGCAAGTTAGTCACAACAGTCTTGTGGTTGACGGCGTTCGCACAGCGGAGAGACGATCAAATTTAAAAGTGGCAGCTGTCTAAGTTAAGGGTTATTTTCTTATTTAAGGTTTTGAACTTTAGTGTTGCGACAGCCTCGACGGTGGAGTCGCCTTAGTTTGTTACCTTGTTAAAAGTTTGCCTCCCGTTGGAGGTCTCAACTGATTATAAAATTAAACTGGAATAAATATCTGAATAAGACTCCTTCATTTCATTTCTTTTCTTTTTCGTGAAAAGGTTAGAGAGTAAGTGTGGGCAAGTTAAAAATCTCGATAATGCTTCCATCTGGAAATTGGAACCTAGATTATTTTTTGAGCTTTCAATGTAAGAAAAAGTTTTCATGTACTCTGAACAATGTAGTCGTCAATTCAATAAATAAGAAAGGAGTGTTTCATTTCATTGCAAACTAATCGAAAACTGGAAATTAGGGCTTTTATACTCCAGCAAGTATTCAGTACCAGCTAGCACTGAATCATCAATCAGAAATAACTAAATAATTTCATTAAATCTAATTAGTGTACTGAGCCAGTTTACTAAATTCATCGAGTCAGAAAACCGCGTCCCTGTTTGAAAATAAATGTTTTGCAACCTACGAGACCGTTTTTTCTGATTGTTTTAGAAATATGCATGAATGAAAATTAATGTGATCTGGGCTTAGGATTTAGGAACCATTTACCTCACCTATTCTCGTACATTTCATTCTGACCAAGCATTGAAATTGATTTCAACGCATACATTAGTAGATTCAATTTGAGTGCGCGTGTTGTAGATTGCTTTTTTGTAAATTTTGTAGGCTAAAACTTCTTCAGTACTTAGAAATTATTCATGATGACACTATTTGGATATAATATCTTAAATAAAGTCATTCAGTACGCATGATCGCTTTGCTTACTACACGCCAAATTCATTGGATAAATGCAATATACATTACGCGGTTTGTTGTCTAAGCGCTAAGTCTTCTTTTCCTCCTCACCACCCTCAGTTACACTGCATAGCTAATACTTTTTAATCTTGCAAGTAAACGCGAAGGCCATCAACATAAAATTAATTCTACATTTAAAAGTCTTTATTTGAGAACTTGGTTAACGTTGAAATTAACCTTCATTTTTGTAAATAGTTTTAAAAGATTATCAAATTGTTTTCATTCTTGTCATTTGCCTGTAGAGTGCTTTAGGTCTTCTAGTGTTTTGTACCTTAATATCAAGCTAGTCGAGTGTATAGTTATTATATTACTCTCAGTTGATTCAACCACTGTCATAAATTTTAGCTTATTCGACTACAGTATAATTAAGTATATCAAACATTAAGATTAAAGGACCTCCTATACCAGAAATTTAGCAGCCAAAATGTTCCACTTTTGGGTCAACATTATTCGGAAATAAAATGTTCTTTCTTGATTTTTCTTTCTTTTCTCTGCCTCGCAGCCTAACTCATCCCTGCTACTCAGCTCATTAATTGAATTGTTTTTAACGCACGATTGTGACATGTTTTGGTTATTTGTATTAGTTCCACTAATGGTTTCTCTTTTTTGAAGTTGCATGTTAATTAAAACGTTCATTCCAATTGGTTCTTCAAGCGCTTACTTCTAAATAACAATTCATTAGTTAGCAATCGTGATGAGTATTGTTAAGTATCTGCATCACATTTTCAACTTGACGGAATAGTTCAGGTTTATCACGTGTTGAAGTAAGAAGATATTCACTCAATATTTTTTATTGGAACACTATTGATCGTTATAAAATCCAGAACTCTGTAGTCCATAAAAAGGGACGTTTTGGAGCACACACATCATCTTCAGGCTGAAAATTTGCAGAAAATTTTTCAGTCATAATGATAAAATGTAAATTTGATACTAAGCTACATCGGCCAATGAAAAAAATGTGGAAAATCCCTGCTGAAGAAACTGACTCGCGGCAAAATTTTTACCACAGGAATATGTACTTAGAAGACTAGGTAACAGTACCGAACAACTGAAGATGTTAATGGCACAAGAAATGGGACGAAATGAACGATCGAGCGGTTGCGTCAAACTTTTAAGCCCGTGTAAATAATTCTAGAGCAAAAAATTCATTCGTGTTCTCGTTGAGAGCAGGTCTGAGTTTATAGCTGTGTAACGCTTCTATTATTTGAATATGTTCTTTTTTTTAAGAGCATATTGAAAAATTTGTATTAGGGTATAGAACTAATAGATCAGCTATGGCCAGTGCAATAAGTATCAAAAATAGAACCTTGGTATTTGTGAGCAGTTAATCTTTGTTTTAGGTCATCCTGGTCAAGCGAATGTAATATTTGTTAAGAGATTCTTGCGTTCTCTTCTGTCACATTTGAATTCGTATATTACACTATTTCTGTCTAGATCGCTTACTCTGTATGCGGGAATATTGTTTTTTACTAAGCGGTCACTGATTTTGCGATTTATGTAATGCACGTAAACTTCATTTGACGTACCAGGATCTGATGGCTCAACGAACGTTTGGGGAATGTCTTTACAGGCGATTTCATCAATTTTGTGATTCTTACGCATTTGGATTTTATAACATATGTTAATATGGCGTGAATCAAGTCTAGCATTATCGTTACTGTCCAAGATTTGGTTTAAGAAGTTGTCGCTAATTTCCTGCGACGCATCAAAACTAGATGTATCGTTAAACCGATTTTAAGGATTTTAAAGAACACAATACACTCATCTAGATGAGTTTTAATTGATTCTTGAAAGATTTACAAGACCGTTTAGGCTTGAAAGGTTCTCGTAACACATGAATTTCTCCTCGTGCTGGAACAAGCAAGGAACTAATTAAATAAAGCTGATACAACTGGTGCTATTGAGTATTTCAATAAGAAAATTGTTTTAACTCAAAATTTAACTTTATTTAATGACTACACCACTCTCATTTTATATTTCAATGAAATGCTTATGAACTGATGGCCGTTATGTTAATATGGTTTAATTAGAAATACAAACCTTATCATTTTCGAGGTCCACATATATATATTTTATATATATATATATATATATATATATATATATATATATATATATATAAGAGGACCACGAAACCTCATTTATTTAGTTATTTTTTGTCATACTTCCTTAAAATGACATTTTTTGAACATCAGCTGACACACGCGATTCATATATTATTTCCTGGCGTGAAGAATTGCAAAGTTTTATGTTTTGTATATGTAAACTGTCAAGAGTTTTTACCCCACAATGAAAATGCATCGTCCATGAAATTGTGTTATCTCTTATAATTATCATTACATGTATCATCAAATGTAGATTAAGCAAGATTAGGAGTACATTGCGCTCAATCATTTCTTTTCTACTTGTGACATGATCGAGTATTACAATACTCGTGTGTGTGTATCATTTAAGTGTATTAACTTTATGATATTTTAAAAACCAATGATGGTACTTTTGTACCATCTCTATTGGAAATAAAGTGTTTTTCTTTTCTTTTTTTTTCTTTCCTGTAACCGTCCACTTACGGATAGCACAACTGCTCGGCTCCCATCGAGTTAAGAATCCCGAGACGTACACAGCGTGCAGTGCATGAAAACTCAATTTAAAGAATGCTTGAAAAATTTATAAAAACCACGGGCTCGAGCGTTATCCTCGCTGATTGAAAAACGATAAAAACACAGTCTAGTCAGAAACTAAGTTCAGTAGTAACACGTATTACAAGTATTTCACGTAATTTCACAATATTTCAAAGTACGCAATTTAAACCTCGCCTAAAGCTCATCTTTAATTTTAATACCATTTGGGCAGATAAGAAGAAGTGAGCTTCGGAAGCTATTTTAAGAAATTAGGAGGAATTACAGTTGAAGGAACCTATCCTCGGCATAGGACAGGTTGAGTTGTTAGCGTTAAACTAATCATTACGTAAGGCATAGCCCGAAAGAAGTATCTAATTAACTTTCTCTTAATTGACAGCAACTTTCACAAGAATTAAACAATATAGGAAAATTGTATAAGACGAAAGTTACTCGTTAATTGAAGTGGACACAGTCCACCATTTGAAGTTATAAGGTTAAGTTGACGTGACTAGTGTCACTCTAGCTGTGACGTTAGTCACCCTTAAAATTAACTCTCCAAAGCTTTCGACAGTGTTGAGCATAAGAAACTTCTACAAAAAATTTCAAACCTCAGAATAGACACTCAGTGGTTTGAAAGCTACCTACTAAACTGCTCTCATGCAGTGTGCTTGAATAACAAAATGTCATCATTCATACCAAATAATTTTGGCGTTCCTCAAGGTTCAATCATCGGCCCGCTCCTATTCTCAATTTTCATCAATGATTTCCCCACCATGCCGGCAAACACAAAAATCTCAATGTATGCTGATGACGTACAAATTGCCATGACAAGCTCAACAGAGAAATTAAAAGAAACACAAGCCAACGCTGAAAACCTGAGAAATCTGAAATTGTGGTATGACCATAATGGCCTCAAACTTAATGCAAGTAAAAGGCAATGTATTATTTTTGGATCACAGAAAGCGACTGAAAATTCACCACCATTCAAGCTAACGTTTGGAGACGATACAATTGAACCAGTAGATAAGGTAAAAAATCTGGGTGTTTGGTTTGACAAAAATATGACTTTCAATTCACACGTAGAAACAATGTACAACAAAATTAACGGAACCTTAATGTTCTTTCATCGCATTAAAAACACACTTGATGAAAAATCTAGATTATTAGTGATTCAGTCTTTAGTTTTATCGCGTCTGGACTACTGCAGTCTTGTGTGGGGAGATTTACCTCAATATCGTCAGGAAGAGTTGCAAAAATGTGTAAACTTCGCCGCCAAAGGGGTATGCAAAGGAAATTTCTATAAATACTATCATGTCACCCCTCTTTTAATAAAACTCGACTGGATCCCAATACCGAACAGATTCATGATCCAAAAAGCTCGACGAGTGTTCTCATCTCTGTACCTCCCCCAAAGTAATGCAGAGGTGGTAAAATTTTTTCCATCTAATATCCCAAACAAAAAAACAAATCGGAGGAATGACGTTTTAGTCAGTTACCGTTCATCTAACGTGGGGCAAAAAGCTCTCTCAGTTTCTGGAGCTTTTTTGTGGAACAAGCTTACCCAGCATATCAAAACTCTAAAACCGTAAGAGAATTTAGAACAAATGTGTCACGCCATTTTTCATCTCTGTCATAGGGCCTGCAACATTTCGGTGTGAATTTGCCATCTACCAGAAATTTTAATTTTCCTGATGTTTCTGTTAGAAAATTAGAAACTTTTTCATTTTACGTTTGCTAAACCATTCGTATATTCATCTTACTTATTTCTGTAGACAATAGTGAGCACCACAGCCGTCAGTTCAATGCAGCAGAACGAACGTTTTTTCCATAATGAGGAGTATTTCCTCATATTTATTTTGTTATTTTTTTTTTTCTCATTTCTGTATTAATATTTAACGTCCGTACGACAAACATTCCCTGAAATACATTTTGTGTGTACACCAATATACAGGTTTATAGATGTGAGGGTTGTGCAAAGTTTTCAAAGAAGTAAATTTTGGCTAACGTTGTCTCGCTATTTCAAAATCATTCTCGAAGATGTTTTCTATCGATTTCGGCTGAGCAAGGGGGAGGGAGTAATTTAAGCATTTCATTTAGTCTTTATATATTTTTCCGTGCGTTCAGCGCAGACTAGCACTGAACTTTCAATAAAACTCGAAATTTCTTTAATTAAAATTATCACTTTGGACCATTGCTTAATCTACCTATATGTGCCAAATTTTGTAAATATTCGCCACTCAGATGTGATATCCGGCCACAATGTTACTCCATTTTATCCCATGTACACATCTCCGTATAATGCTGAAGAGTTGTGTTGTTTCTTGACTGTAACCTGAGTTTTCTTGAAAATTTCTATGAATAAATTAAAAACCAGTTCATTTTTACGTTTTTCGAAGTCTTCTTTTCCTTATAGTTATTTTTTTCCCCAATAATTTCTTAGGATTACAGTGAGCTCAACTGTCATTTTCGGTGTAGTAGATGGTAGGTTGTGTTTATCTTTTTATTTTATATATGTCTTTTTTCTTACATTTCATTTCCAATAAGTAATTCATACTAATATGTGTGTGTACGTATGTAGGTATATATATATCTACATAAATAGGTATACATGTTTCTATTTCATTTCTTTACGCAAAATTCATCCGGTTAATACATTTATTGCACTTCCGAAATTATTCAAAAATAGATCTATCATTTCCCCAGAGGGCGTTTCTGTGAATCGGATTAATGACAAATACAATTAATGAAATAAAGCACAATTTGAACATATAAATCGTGGTAAAATTATCTTTCTGTCCGTATGTTGTACAAGCTATGAATTTTGATGTTGAGTATATGTTTGTTTACGCATTTCTGCCAAAATTTTGTAAATATTTGTCAATCATGAGTGGTAACCGGCTTACACTGTATCTCCATTTTATCCCGTGTGCCCATGTCCGCATGATGTCGCAGAGAATATCGAGAAGATATGAAATATGTTTTTTGTTGTTGTTGTTCCTCGGCGGTAACTTGAGTTTTCTTAAAATTTCTTTTAGGAAATTAAAAAACGATTCCATTTTACGTTTTCGAAGTCCTTTTTCAATTCCTTATTTTTCCTCAGGTTATTTCTTACGATTCATCAGAGCTTTGGCTGTCATTTTAAATATAGAAAGAGCAAGATTATTTTTCTTGTTTATTATCATTTCTCTTATATTCATTTTCAATACGTTTATATATGAATATGTGTGTTAGTATGTGCATGGGTGTGTATGTGTGAGCACGCAAACATGAATGTCTATGTATCAGTGTACACATGCACACGTTTCACACATATATATAAGCACATGTACATATATATGTTTCTATTTCTACTTTTTGCGTAAAAAGCAAAACCTCATGACACATTACATTTTACCTAAAGCTCTGCGATCAGTTAACTCTGAACCAAATTCCAGAAATAAACAAATTTATTGCGCTTGCTTAATGATTTGTAAATCGATCTATCACGGCCCCGAAGGGCATTTCTGTGAATAGAAGAAATTAAAAGTATAAACAGATAAATGAAATAAAGCGCTTGTGCAAAAATTATCTCTATATTTGTATGCTGAACAAGCCATGCATTTCATTTTTGAGTGTAAGTTTGTTTACGCATTTCCAGATGTGCGCGCTGTACGTGCTGTGCGATGTTCTTTATAAATTACTTCGTGACTAACCTTTTCTCAATACTTGATTGTCATTTACGATCGGGTTTCAATCTGCTCCCGTATAGCGTTTTTTATCTTTTTCCTACTTCGATAATTTCAACTAAGAACTTGGGAGTTTCGAATAATTCCTTAGCAGTTTTCGAATTATTTATAAGTTGTTAGCCATCTCTTGGAATATAAAATATCCAAGAGATGATATTTCTCATTTCTCATTCAATTACCCTTGACACCGTTAGACTATTAGCACGCCATGTATGGTTTGTCTATTATAGTACGCCTCGTATATTTTGTCTATTAATATGCCTGGTATGGTCTATCTAATTTGTACACCTTTGATATTTTGTCTCTTAGTACACCTCGTATAGTTTGTCTATTATTATGCCTCGTATGGCTTATCTACTTGTACACCTCTGATGGCTTGTCAATTAGTACTCCTCGTATGGAACTTTTGTTTTAGGACGTCCTATATTAAGAAACTTTTTAAAACCCAATATGTTGGCATGTATCTCATGTGGCAACTTGGAAAATAAACGTTTTTTTCTTTTCTTTTCTATCTTTTTTCTTAAAGTTGAAGCTCACAATGGGCTCTTCTTTTCGAAGATTTTTCCTTTATTACATTTACAAACTTTATTTATCACGATACTTCGTTTTACTTTATTAAGAGAAGAGTTAAAAAACCGAGGTAGGTTTAAGAAGTGACGAACACCGTGCAAAGAAGAATAACTAAATAAACGAAATTGAAACAGTGGCCACTACAACTAATAAATAGGAAACATTGAGCGCAGCCAGTGGAAGATTAACTGGAGAAGCTTTCCAGCAATACTCTGGTGCTTAAAGACCGATTCAACGAGTAGCCTCTCAGTCTCCACCACTCTGTGCCGCCTGGCTCGGTCTGCCTAATTTTTTCGATCCTTGATCGGGGCCTCGGCTAATGCCGAGATTATTTTCTTTCTTCGTCGGAGCGAAGAATGACGGATGATTCGCGACAAAGTATTAAGGAAATTGTTATTGACCAGCAACCGCTCAACTCTGAGCGTTTCAGAATGAAAAATCGCCCATCGCAACACTTAATAGTCTTTATTAATGAAAATACATATAACACCCTTTTTGCACCCTTGCGGATAGCAATCGTAATTTAAGTCTCTACAGCGTGAGACGGCTTGACGTGAACTGTTCTCTGAAAATGACCTTGAGACGCTTCAACTAAAACATCTGAAAAAGGCATTTACCATGTGCACCCAACTCTTACTAAGATCTTAAACAATTTAAACAATTTAAACAATTTAAACAATTTATTTACCACAGGAGATACAGAGGTAGAATGTTTCTTAAGTCTAGTACAATGGACAAGTTTGAATATAGCTACCTGTGGGCCCGAATAAGTTCAGCGACTTCTGGGGCATCCTACCATCAACATTATTCTAAGGTGTACATTAATGTTTAACCTAATTCACTTAACCTAGTTTCACATTAGACTGATCAGTGAGATAATTCAATCGATATCAGATATTTCATTTTACAATATAGGTTATGTGGACTATATTTAACAGTACATTCGATAAAAGATTTAACAGCAGACTGAAGGCGAATTACATATTACCCATGGCAAATTTCATTATTGGAAACAGTCATGTTGGAGACAAGATTTGACTTGGTGATCTTACATGACTAATATTCCGATAGGAAGTGAGTCTCGAGATTTCTTTTGAATAACTTGTAAGAATTACTATCACGGATCTCCGCAGGTATTGAGTTCCAAGTTTTAGTTCCAACGAAGAGGATACTGTGTTGCGACCGGGCCTTTGAATAATAAGGAAGCATGAATTTACTTCTATTTCGGGTTAAGTGGTCGTGATGACCAGTTTGCGCACTTAATAATAGTTTCAGGCTATTGTCGCCATCATTTCTTAATGTTTTGTAAATGAAATTACAAATGGAGATTTTATAGAGATCTGGAAGTTTAGGTATTTGTAAATTTTTAAATGAATCGTTTGTGTGAGCATTATATTCTAGATTCTTTACCGCTCTGATTGCTCTTTTTTGCAGAGTAAAAATTATATTGGTTTTATTTTTATCAGTTCCGTGCCATGCTTCTATTCCGTACTGCAAGTATGGTGAAATGAGCGTTCGGTAGAGCATTCGTAAAGCTGTTTCAGGCAGGTAATTTTTAACTTTATACAGGATTCCGATGGATTTCGATAATTTAGAACTAATATTAGCGATGTGCTCTTTAAAGGTCAGATGTTTATCTATTATGATGCCCAGAAACTTGCATGAGTTGGTTACTTCGATTTCACCTTCGCCAATTTTCATGTGTGGGAGAGATATGCTTTTCTTGTATGAGAATGTAATATACTTTGTTTTTTCGATGTTGAGGCTTATTTTATTAGCTTTAAGACATAATGAAACCTTATGGAGTTCATTATTTATGCTCTCCGCAATCATAGCGGGATTTTGGCTCGGAAGGACCGTAGAAAGCGTGCTGTCATCGGCAAAAAGTATGAATTTGAAAAATGTTGTTGATTTGATAATATCATTTATAAATATCAGAAATAGGAGAGGCCCTAGGACAGACCCTTGTGGAACTCCATGGCTAATTGTCTGTGGGTCCGATTTTGCGTCGTCAACGACAACGTATTGCTTCCGATTTGTTAGGTATGATTTGAACCAATCATGCGCAATTCCTCGAATGCCATAACAGTGTAGTTTCTAGAGTAATATCTTATGGTCCACACAGTCGAATGCTTTTCGAAAGTCAAGAAAAACGGAGAAAACAAGCTTTCCTTCATCTATATTAGAGTAAAGGTACTGTAAATGATTTAATACAGCTTGTGTCGTTGATTTCTTAGAACGAAAACCGAATTGTCCGTCATAGAGAAAAGATTTTTGTTCAAAATACGAATACACTTTTTTATACACAATTTTTTCAAATATTTTGCTCATAATTGGTAAAACAGAGATAGGTCTATAATTATTAACGCAGTTTTTATCACCATTTTTAAAAATAGGGGTGACTCTGGCAGTTTTGAGAGAGTTGGGGAAGATATACCTTGAGAATAATGAAGGCATCTACGGATGCTTTATTTCCAATTTCAAGCCTGATACATATCACCTTATACATTGGATTTTCAAATGCCTCATAACTAACGCCAGGACGCCATTACGCTTTCCCCCGGTCAAGACCGGTACCCATTTCAGACACCTGGGTAGAGTGGGGTATTGTGCTTGGAATTTTTCCCATACACCCAACAGAGGAAATCGCCACCAGCGCCGGGACTCGAACCAGGGTCTGCCTGGACGGAGGCAAGTTCGCTAGTCTCACGGCACGACGAGCACACATAGAAAGCGAATGGTTGATAATATCAGATATGCACGGTGCTATTATATCAGCAATAGCCTTAAGAACTTTAGCTGAAAATGTATTTAATCCATTTGATTTATTTTTCAAGTTGTTTATGCATGTAATTACATCGGAGGGGTTAGTTGGCGGGAAAAAGAAAGAGTTGGTTTCACGGACATGGTCCATGTATTGCAAGTGGTCTGTAGGTTCACTAACGACACTATCGGCTATATTTTTTCCTATATTTATAAAAAAGTTGTTGAACACTGTTGCAATATCTTGTTTATCATGATATTTTACATTTTCGTGAACGATGGATTCAATCGTTTTTTTAGCGTTATTATTCGGTCTATAGCATGAATTAAGCAGGCGCCAAGTTTTTTTAATATCAGTTTTGTAGTCAGTGAATTTGCGCGTAAAGTAGTTTTGTTTCGATGTTCGTATTTGATTTGTCACATGATTCCTGAATCTGTTATACGTTAATCTAGAGATTCGTCCTTCGTATAGTAAGGCTAAGTATGCTTGACGTTTCTTTATATTGATCACGATATCTTCAGTAATCCAAGGTTTTTATCTATTTTTCGGCGTAATTGTGCGGGTGATTATTGGACAACATTGGTTATATGCGGTCGTTATAGTTTCAGTTAGTTTTAGTATTGCTTGGTCAATGTTAATCGCATTATTGTCTAGTTCATAGATGTCCAATGATGGCATTAATTCTTCTAGAACAGTTCGCATTGTCCCCAAGTTATATTCGTTTATACAACGATATGAAAAAGTCTCAGCATGTGGGCTGTTGCAGGGACTATAGACATTCTTCTTGATGAGAAACACCGGAAAATGGTCAGATAAGTCAGAAATTATTATTCCTGTAAGAAAATCAGTCGGATCTAACATAACAATATTATCGAGCAACGTGGCAGATTCGGATGTAATACGCGTAGGTTTCGTGATGATTGGAAGGAAGGAGTTAGACTGAAAAACAGTTATGAAGTTTGAGATTTGTTCACAGCTTTCATATTGAAGAAGATCGTAGTTGAAATCCCCGCAAATTATTATGTCATTGTATAGAGATTTGTTAAACTGAGATATTATGCTTTGAAGCTCGTTCAGGAAAGAAATGTTGCAAGCTGTCGGGGGCCTATATACAGTCCCAAGTACAATCCGTTTACCATTTTTCGTTAGTTCTATAAATAGAGTCTCAATATGTTCACGATTCATAGCCGCACTTATAATGTTTTTCGATGATATGTGTTTAGATATGTACGTACTGATGCCACCACCACGTTTGTTGCTACGGAGTGAATGATGGCTATTATAGTTCTGAATTTGAATTAGGTCTTTAGTTGAGTCATCTAGCCAACTTTCGGTGAAACTGAGAACATCAAAATTGCTGTTTAGCTCAGTGATTGTACAAGATATTTCATCTATTTTCTGATAAATGGACCTACAGTTCCAACATAATACTGAGAGAACGTTACAGGTTTTTCTCATCGATTCATTGAATTCTTTAATATTCAGGTATTTACAATTCCCAGTTTCATTTAGGTTTGGATGCAGTCTATTCAAATGATTGAGATCTGGATCAATATCATCGAAAATATCAACATGGTCAGTCATAAAGATTAAGAAACAGTAAGTAAAATGTGACGTAAAAAATAAAGAAGATGATACAGACTACAAGGTCAAGTTAAAAGTAAAGACATTCCTACTTATAGTAAAATTTAAGAAATAGAGAGAAACTAAAACACACAGAGATTATTAGTCTAAAATTATTTAAAATCTAGAATGATTTCATAAGGAGATGGCTAACTCAGTCCATGAGTGGGAGCATTAGAGATCATAAATTGCGAATAGTGTAGTTACAAGGCTGTCATACCAGTGGTATCTGCATATAACAAATACGATATAGCAAAGAACGAAGTGGATTAGAATCGAAGTGACAGCGAAGTTATTTAATTAATATAAAGATCTTGAGTATCTAGATTATTTTCAGATTTTGAGACAGGTGGTAACAGAATATTTAAATCAGAGTAGAAAATCCGGCATGAGCCTTCTATGAATAATGAGAAAAAGTAGATAAAAAAACAATTTAGTGAGCAGTAAAACAAAGTTGCAAATTCTGCATGGTTGCTTTGAAGAGCCAAAGGCGATTCTATCAGAAAACAAAAGAAATCATGTGGACAGAGATCAAAATGCTATTAAATTCAGTACATAAGTCTCTAATTACGAATAATTTCTTCTGAGGACTTGCCGACACGTTGTAGTAAGTACTGGTCAAGTGATTCAGGTGTGTTAATGGTGTGAGGTCTAGAAGTTTCTTGTCCAGGTATCCGAGGAGAGTAGACGTTGATATTACCATCCAGAGTTCTTGCGAGACCTATTTTGTCGGGAAATTTTCGTTTGGCCAATCTCAGAGTGTACATAATATTAGCTCGCGAAGGGATGAGGTATTCGTTTACGTAGAATTTCGGCTTGGTCACTCGGCAGGCTGACAAAACTTCTTGTTTCTTTTCGTATTGTCGTAGCTCAAAGGTAATGTTTCTCCTATCGACGTTTCCAGGGGCAGGTTTTTTACCCAGTCTAGTCGCTGTAGTGATGTCAGAGTTACTAAGGTTGACGTTGATTTGGTCCTTCAGGAGCTCCCGCACAGTCTGTCTACAGTCTTCATCAGAATGTGATTGCGGTAGTTCCCCTGTGATAACCAGAGTGCATTTTCTGTTTTCCAACTCTTCCCGTTCTTCTTTCCTTTCGAATTGCTCTAGACGGGAGACTAGCCTGTCTATCTTTTTATTTTGCTCTTCAATCACTGCCTTTTGATTTGATTCTTTTTTCGTAAGTGTTTCAATCATCGTTTTCAAGTCACTAATTTCACTTTGAAATTTCTCCATTACTGAGTTAAAGTGATCAATTATGATGGAGGCCATTTGCTTATTTGGTTTTGACAGGTTTTGTATGTCTGGACAGTCAAGCTCCAGCGTACCCTCATTGTTCTTCTTGTTTGCCTTTCTGTCCGCCATCTTGTGAGAAAGGAGACACTTGCGAAAAAGAAGCAAGGGTTGAGTGCTATTTTGAGGGAATATCACACTTTTTGTTCGATTGTTTGGATTTTGGTTAGACTTTACACCGATTTATCTGTCATCAATTTTCTTAACGCCTCCAACTGCTCTACATCTTCTACTTCGACAGAAATATCATCTACGTATCTGCAGAATTATTACGGCTTAGTAGGCTAAGTGTTAATCACAAGTTTTTCACGTACAACATGTAGGACTTGGCCAGAGCCCTAAGGGGTAACCCAATAGCAATGTCATCTGCCTGACAGCAGAAGCTACCATCAATGTGCCGAGAAGGGGCTTCAGTCGTTCAGATCTGTACCCTAACACAAAAATTTTATATAATGTTGTTAGAAAAAGACCTTATTCAAATGATAGAAGCGTTTCACATACATAAACTAAAATCTGCTCTAAACGAAAACACTGATGATTTTTTTTGCTCTGAAATTATTTAGCAGAACTGCACCTCAGGAGTTTGATGTAACCGTTCGAGAGTTCAATTCGCCCCTATCGCGTGTGCCATTATCATCTATAGTTGTGCAATACTGTTACCTAGTCTTGCAAGTGCATATTCAGACGGTACAAATTTTGTCACCAGCCATTTCCTTGTGCTGTCATTTTCAACGTATTTATTTTGTCTGATGTAACTTAAACGTTAGATTTGCATTTGGCTAAAAATTTTCTGAACATTTTCAGCCTGAAGAAAGAAAGAATGAAAAGAAAGAAAAACCGTTCATTTCGAAAAAATTTGACACATAATATGCACGACGACATATTGGATTTTAATTTTTTTTAATATGATACGTCCTAAGACAAACGTACCATACGAGGCGTAATAGACAAACCATACGAGGTGTACTAATATACACACCATTGGAGGCGCACTAATAGATAAACCATACGATGCGTACTAATAGACGAACTGTACGAGGCGTACTAATAGACAAACTATACGAAGCGTACTAATAGACAAACTATACGAGGTGCACTAATAGATAAACTATACGATGCGTACTAATAGACAAACTATACGAGGCGTACTAATAGACAAACCATACGAAGTGTGCGAGTATATCAACCCTGTCAAGAGCTGATGAAATCAAAAATACCATCTATTGGATATTTTATACTCCTAGAAATGGCTCACAACTTATGAGTAATATTAAAACTACTAGAAAATTCTTCGGGAGTCCTAAATTATTAGTTGAAACGAAGTAAGAAGAAACAATAAACACTTCACCGAAGCAGATTAAAACACCTTTGCAATTGATTATCAAGTATTGAGTCACAAAGTAATATATGAAAAGCATCGCACAACACAACACGCACATCTAGAAACGCGTAAACAATATACACGCAAAATGTAATTCAGAGCTTGTTCAACATACGGACAGAAGCATAATTTTTTCGAAGATGATATTTGTACATCGAAGAGTCACTTTTTAGAGACCACAGAGTTATTGAAATTTTCAACGATTGACAGTGTTCCAATAAAAACATGTGGAGTGAATTTCTCTTTTTTTTAACACATGATGAACTTGAACAATCTGTATCACAAGAGGCATAAGCGAAAGCAACCAACCCCATCTGGCCCTGCAGACACCGACAGCTTGCCTTGTACTAGACAGCAGAGGAAACATCCACACTTGCGCACGTGATGCTACTAAAACTTCAGCTGACCACTAAAGCTTTAGCTATCACTTGCTTCTACGTATTGCGCTTTACCAAAGCCTCAAAATACGAAAAAATGGCTTAGTCTTCTCAGTGGAGAGTGCTTCTACACGAGGTAGGTATTAGCTTAGAGTGCTCTCAAGTGACACTGAGTGGGGTGAGAGTATGGTTATTATTATTATTATTATTATTATTATATAAGAAAGTCTTAGCCTCCCTTTACCACGACAAAGATGTTCGAAGAGAGGAAGAATGAAAGCACATTTAGTACGGAGTTGGGGGAACGCGAAATCTATGCACAAGGTGCATAGAAACAGTAAGCTAAGAAAGAAGTTCATGAAACAAGAAAAAGTTGAAGAAGAAAGAAGTAGTTGCTGGAAAAGAGGACAGCAGTGAACCGAAAAAAAGATGGTCCGTAACAAAACAAAAACCTATTCTATTTCAACAAAAAGGGAGCTTTCCTAACCTATATCTCGGGCCCTCACATAATCCCCCTGGGAGCGCTAATTCCCATGGATACAGTAGTTGTATCTTCTTAAGGGGTAAGAGTATGAGAGTCATCGTAATTCACAGTTTATTTCGACACTTTTGTTGACAGATACACTTAGCTATGTCATACTAGTGAGCAAATAATAAACATGGTTAATACGATGGCTGATAACTTAATTTTTATTCATCAGAAGCCCTTAAAGCAACAAAATGGTATAAACGAGTTAATTAGCATCTAAGTTCAGGATGGAGAAATTATCAACGAAACTTAGCTATTTAACGAAACATGTGACAATCCTCCTTAATATACTTACTAAGCCATATTTCGTTTTCATATTTATATTTATTTATATATCCATATTTTATACGTCAGTTGTGTAACTGAGGTGAAGAAACATATAAAAACTGGTGGGAAACCAAAAAATTAAATGACAGAGAATTTTACGAACGAATCAAAAATATGTACCGGCAACATCTAAAATGAGCAATCAAAAACGCTAATTATATTTACAAGCAGACTGAAGACTTTATAACAAGAGCAATCATGAATGCGTAGGTTTTGCAAAGTAATTGCGATTGCGAAGACTACACTTTAATTGAGAAGAGTCCATCACTGCAATAAACGCGGAAATAATGAGGAAAACGAGACGTACGTTGTCTGCATTTAGAAGATTCCATTCACAGACAAAACTTATTATTTTAGAAGACAATATTAATTGCTTGTTTTGTTCCCTTTCTTAATCACGAGTATTAAACCCACACCCACGACAGTCCAACGTTTACATTGATCACTGAAAACGTACCTGAACTGCCGGTTTTAATAATGATGAATTTACGAGACAACGACGGGGGACTAAAAGTTACCGGTGGTTTTGAAAATTTATTTTTTCATAAAAATATCAGCGCTAAAAAGCTTGACTATCACTGTCACGAGAAGACAGATTCGATTTCTCGCTATATATGTTACGTTTCATAATTTATTTCCTCTCTATCTTTTGTTCGACCATTGATATGGGCACTACAATACCTCTGTGTGTTGGCCCTATTTGAGTAAGGATAATGAAAAAAATCATTAATTTTTTGTATCAACTTCGTAAGAAATAAACCGGTTTTCTTTTTTCTTGGTAAGATAGCTAAGAGGGGAACGGAGGGACCGACCAACAAGAGAAAAGTAGTTTATCCACAGGTTGATCCATTTCCCATTCAAATCTTTCATTTCAAGCCATACCGAATTGATTATCTTTAAGACCAGCCCAATAGGACTAGAGCCTGTGCACGTCGGCAGTTCTGGTTATTTTTTCTCGTACCCACGTTCTCAGTTGAATTATAAATGTCCTCCGTTATTCCTTGCACGTGCATACCTGGTAGAATTACGTCTTTACTTTCTCACCAAAAATTTCGTAAATGATAAAAGTATTTCTCGCTCCCTATGGCTACTCTTCTATCTTGTCAAAGTGTTCTTAAACGATAGTTGGATGTTGCTGTACGTGCTGAAAAAAGAGTAACAAGATATCTTCATTACTCTAAATTTGCAACCCAAAGCTTTGGTATTATGTATTTATGTTTTGGTCTCTAATATTCGAGCTCGTATTGTGTATACATGCACAACATTCAGTTCAGAAATGCAGAGCTAGTGATTTTCGTTATACCCATAAATTGTTTTCACTAGTAACTAGTTACGTTGCGTCAAACCACTT
Source organism: Morinoia aosen (assembly GCA_030386875.1). Classification (NCBI taxonomy): domain Eukaryota; kingdom Metazoa; phylum Arthropoda; class Malacostraca; order Amphipoda; family Talitridae; genus Morinoia; species Morinoia aosen. The sequence goes on along the minus strand of CM059573.1, from coordinate 19,764,983 downwards.
CGTCATATTATCAAGTACATGCGCGAATGTTTAGTGATATTTTATAAAAAGTCAATTGACTTTTGACTAAAAAATGACGAATGAATTAAAATGGAGTTAAGAGTGTGGAGCTAAGACTACATAATTTCCACTCACCCTACCTAACAACACTCGTGAACATCGTAGAATCACTGAGCCGATGGTTAATTAAATAGCGGGTGGCACATAAGCAACGCAGCCTTTTCTCCTCCTCCTCCGTATCACAGCTACACGCAGGGCATCCCTGCATCACCACCGCCTCATCAGTCTTGGAGATGAAGCCACAATTGAACAGCTCGCAACGATGCATTGGAATTAAGGGTCCGTTACTTATGCGCCACCCTGCATAAATTGACTCCCAATTCCTCCGAGTGTCGCATCAATGATCACTGTCTTTCCTTTTGTGAACGGTTTTATATGCTTTTAAGCATAGGGTAAACAAACAAAAGGAATGCTTCTGCTTTGTGCAATGAAGGCGACTTGGACAGCGTTCCGAGTCCACTCAACGCAACCGCTAATCATCAACCGTGTACTCGCTATCGAGTACGTCATAGGACCCCCAAATGCTTCCTAGCCTCAGAAAAAAAACAAGGCGGGAATCACAAGTTTTCCTGACTCTGAGATGACTTGGCTGTTGTACAATTTGCAGCCTTGAATCCAAATTAATTATTGTAGGTAATCGTTCTTGATTGAGGCTTCAAGTCCAGTCGCATGTTCACTCACGTGTTCGTTAATTCATGGCTCATGTTTCCAACCCGATTTTGGGAAATGAAAGACGTATCTTTATTTTCCGAAAATATACTCTTGACACAACTTGTATCAAATCAGCCCGTGTATGAAGATGTACCAGAGCAGGAGCGCATATGAAACTGAGTCAAGAGTCAAGGCACATCTCCAGAACGAAACGAAGTCCAGCGTCGAACAACCCACATGACGCTGGTATAAATAACGAGAAAGGAACGAAAAAAGGTCAGGAAAACTATAGGCACAGGCCACAACAAGGTCAAGTCAATAACAGCTCCCTGCAACGCGCAATACTGATGCTGTGATAAATAACTCAGGTCATCTCCGAGGCATGCACGAACAGCCCATAAAAGTTCCAGGACAGACACTACAGGTACGCTGAGAGCTTATAACAGAATTCAATTGCCTAAAATCCCATTTTTAAGAGAGCAATTGACACCAGTCAATGTGCTCACAGCAATGAGACGCCAGTAAATAAAGAGAATACATCAGTTTTGAATGACTGAATTTACGCTCTAATAAGCGTAAAGTTTAATCAACAGAAGAAAAGGGTTCACTCGTTTGCTGAAGATGTAAATAGTTAAAAGTACAGAAAAAAACAAGGAGACGCTGTTAGTGGCAAATAAATTATTGAGCCATGACCAGATTAAGAAAAATTTTAGATGATGGCGTGATGATTCCGACCGTTTTGTGTGGTTAATTTCTCACGAGGAAGAAGAGCCAAGAAAAAGAGATTAGACGTTAAAAAAATGACGAGCTTGAGAAGCAAGAGGCAAGCTATACGGTTGAATAAAATTTAAAATTAGCACCAGAGGACAGGTGTGATGAGCTACCGACAACACAGAATCTTGTGTTGAGCGATGAGATAGATCGATTGCATGAAAAGAGGGAATAAATAAAATGGCGAAAGAAATAATTGAAGATTAGACTGAATTGTACGTTAACTCAAGCCCCTCTATAAATGAAAATGGTGTACCCAAGAGAATAAAGAAAATGTACCATTTAGAATTGAACTAAGGAAACATGGAATTTATTCACAAGGCGAGTCCCAAACATCCTGCACATAAAGAGATCAAGATTGAATAAAGTTTATAGAACATGAGCAAATTTGAAGAAAAAAGAAAGAAGTGCTGAAAAAAAAGACAGCAGCGAACTTCAAGAAGATAACCCAAAGATTAATAAGCCTTTCTATTCTAACAAAAGAAAGGCTTACTGAACCTTAAGCACGGGACCACACAACGCCACCTTGGAGCGCTTATTCCTTTCGTCCCAACAGTTGCATTCCTTGAGAGGAATAAAATAAAAAACCAAGTATAGGTGTAGCTGAACTCGAAAGCGTCGAGGCTGGGTTAATAAAGAGAAAGGAGCATTGAACAGGAAAGATGAATAATACGTGTAAAAAAATAGTGTAAGGAAGTGCAGAAAGTATTGGCGGCGTTAATAAGTCATACCACCAATTCTACGCAGCCTTGACTGAAACAAAATTTCATATTTTACCCAACGGCGAGAAAGATATATAGCACGATATATTCATAAAAATCAAGATATATAGATAAAAAGTCAAAGTTTGGGTGTTGCCTGGATGACTGTACTCAGCTCACGTCACCACGTGAAACCACCACCATTGGTTATTCTCAGTACACACTCTCAGGGATGACCTCAAGTTGTAAACGCGGCTTGTCCATTAAAATGTTCGACACCTAATGCACTTATAACATCAGATCAAACTCGTTGCTTAGTGCCCTATTTGACATAGGTGTGTGTGTGTGTCTGGCGTGCTGCTCTCAAATTCTTGTTCCTAAATAATAAGACTGACTAATATTAGATGAACAATGCTTGTGAATTTCAGCAAACGCTAAACACAACAAATGACGTAGAAGACACATAGTGCTTGAACTAAATATCTAATGATAAACATGACTTTAAATTACACTTTACTGTTTGACCATACGTGTCATGAAAATAATTCTGCTGACCTCAGAAAACAATGAATGAACAAAAGCAACTATTTCCACATCGTAAAAGCAGGAAATTTTATTTAAACTTAATCCAATGCATCAGTCTGCGAATAAATGCACTGGCGAGACATGTGTACTAGAGAATGATTATTTTCCTCTTGGGTAATTGAGAGGCCAGCGATATTCGGGAGAACAACTTCTGAATGGTCACTTGTCTCATCCAGCATGTGAGGGCCAGTGACCTCAGAGGCGGTTGGCGACATCTCATCATCACAAGGCGTCCGGCACGGAGAGACAGCGTGCAATTTTTGATATTCAATATGGGCGTGTCTCAGCACAGGAGGCGCCAAGAGACGCGACACGAGCGCATCGAGATCACGCAGCTCCATGCCGAGCACGACGAGCCTAGGCAACACCTCCGCCCGCAGCGCCGTGTCGTCTGTGAACGCCTCCCGCACCTCCTCGCAGCTCCCTGAAATTCTGTGGACAAAGGAATCAATATGGTCAGAAAACCACGCGCGTCAACATTATTTTGTCTTTTTTCAAGTTTGCGTATTAGTAAATAAGCCTCTCAAAAGCATAAGTCACACACACCTGACTAAGAATGAAAGATATTAGTTCAACGGGACTTGCGTGATTTCGGCAGTGGTATTTTTACGCTGTGTATCATAAGCAATGAGGAAAGAAACACTCGGTGGCAGTTCCTCAACTCGGTTCTCTAAAATGGGCTAACGATGACATGAGCTAAAACGTCAAAAGGCTCTCTGCCTGAACTACGCAGCAACATTAGTGAACGCACAACATAAATTAATATGTGGATCAGCAATAGCACAGTATTTACAGGCTGCCAGACTGAGTGCAATATTTCCGAAGCTGACAGTACGCGTTGCAGGTTTGGGTCTACTTAGGAAAATCGTGGAACAACACCAAGTGAGAGACAAAAATACTGCTTTCCACAACATGTGCTATCAAAGTAAACAGAAAAATGCGTCAATAGCTGTTTCACATATATAGAAGGTGAAAAATTATTTAGAAATTCGCAATAAATTACTTCGATGTTCGAGGAACTTTATGAGACGGCCTTCAAACAAAATAAATAAGTACATAAAATTATACTTGGATACTCATACTTCCCACAATTATGTCAAATGAAATATCGTCATCTAAAAGAACACAGACATTCTACCAAGACTTTCCGTGAGACACCAACTTATTGCCCCCAGTTCTAACATGCACACCAGTCACACACCCTTGAGTAACAAATAAACATGGCACAATGAAGAGAAAAAATCTGCTCATTCTTCATTCAAAATGCTTACTCATTCCTTCTTTTTTTCGTACGTCATAATCCTCAATGCAAACAGAAATACATTTTGCTCGTTTTACGTTGAAGACAATGAAAAAAATCAAGTTTTTCAAAAAGTACACCTATTTAAAACAAGAGAAAAAAGGAACATCACTACAAAACTTCTATTCGACACTAGTAAAACAAGACCATAGAACGTTGCAAAATTCTCCACCAAGGAAGTCTACAAGCCTGCAATGTCTTTCATATATATCAAATTGGTGCAGTTGATGATCGTTGAAGAAACTCCCCACAAAAAAGCTCGTAATAGTGATTTGATGGATTTGAGCACTGCAATATTCCGAGTTTAACTTTTTTGTTATGACACCTATGATTTTAGCTACCCAGTGCAGAGGCTATACTTGGGTGGCTAAAATCATAGAAGCCAGAGCAAAAAAGTTATATTGAGTTTCTAAGCGGACCTCAAAGAACTTGATTGTTTTGAGGCTTGTCCAAAACTAAGTAAAATTTCAGATATTTTATTTGTCTCCTCAAGTATTGGGAAATAATAAATTATACCACAAACAAACTCAGGTTTTTGAACTTCTCTAATGATGATGTCTGATCCAACACTAAGATGCACTGAAAAAAAACACAAATAGCAAAGCTATCAAATTTTCCTGGATTTAACACTAAGGACTTGAAAATAAAATTACAAATGGCAACGCTATCCAACTTTCTTGGATTCAACACAAAGAAACACTGAAGAACACACAAATGGCAAGGCTATGAAGGTCCTCACAGTTTAAAGAGCACTAGAGTGACCAGCGCCCACTGTGCGGGCCGGAGGTAGAGGTTGTGTTGGGTGAGGTGCAGCGTGAGCGCCACGGCCTTCAGCTTCTGCCTCACTTCCTCCCTCGGCAGCCGCAGTCTGGCTACGAGGCTCCGCTCGCTGCAACACACAGGCCATTACACACTGGGCGTTGTAACACCCGAGCCATGTGAAATTACTTCTTATAACACGCGGGCCATTTGGTACTGTTCGTTGTAACACGGGGGCCATGAGAAATTACTTCTTATAACACGCGGGCCATTACACACTGGGCGTTGTAACACCCGAGCCATGAGAAATTACTTCTTATAACACGCGGGCCATTTGGTACTGTTCGTTGTAACACGGGGGCCATGAGAAATTACTTCTTATAACACGCGGGCCATTTGGTACTGTTCGTTGTAACACGGGGGCCATGAGAAATTACTTCTTATAACACGCGGGCCATTTGGTACTGTTCGTTGTAACACGGGGGCCATGAGAAATTACGTCTTATAACACGCGGGCCATTTGGCACTGTTTGTTGTAACAAAGGGGCCATGAGAAATTGCTTGTGACAACACACTGGCCATCTGACACATCAGACAGATCCATGAGAAATTGCTCGTGACAACACACTGGCCATCTGACACATCAGACAGATCCATGAGAAATTGCTCGTGACAACACACTGGCCATCTGACACATCAGACAGATCCATGGGAAATTGCTCGTGACAACACACTGGCCATCTGACACATCAGACAGATCCATGGGAAATTGCTCGTGACAACACACTGGCCATCTGACACATCAGACAGATCAATGAGAAATTGCTCGTGACAACACACTGGCCATCTGACACATCAGACAGATCAATGAGAAATTGCTCGTGACAACACACTGGCCATCTGACACATCAGACAGATCCATGGGAAATTGCTCGTGACAACACACTGGCCATCTGACACATCAGACAGATCAATGAGAAATTGCTCGTGACAACACACTGGCCATCTGACACATCAGACAGATCCATGGGAAATTGCTCGTGACAACACACTGGCCATCTGACACATCAGACAGATCCATGGGAAATTGCTCGTGACAACACACTGGCCATCTGACACATCAGACAGATCCATGGGAAATTGCTCGTGACAACACACTGGCCATCTGACATCAGACAGATCAATGAGAAATTGCTCGTGACAACACACTGGCCATCTGACACATCAGACAGATCCATGGGAAATTGCTCGTGACAACACACTGGCCATCTGACACATCAGACAGATCCATGGGAAATTGCTCGTGACAACACACTGGCCATCTGACACATCAGACAGATCCATGGGAAATTGCTCGTGACAACACACTGGCCATCTGACACATCAGACAGATCCATGGGAAATTGCTCGTGACAACACACTGGCCATCTGACACATCAGACAGATCAATGAGAAATTACTCGTGACAACACACTGGCCACCAAACGCTGCAAGTTACACCACACAGTACCAATCCGACACAGCTTGCTACAACGCACTGGCCATCCAACGCTGCTTGTCACACCACACTAGCCATCAGATGCAGTTTGTCCCAACACAAACTGCCACAAAGCTCTGCTGGCCGTAACACAAACTGGTTGGCAAACATTGTTCATCAGGCAGCACTAAGTACTGCAGCACACACTGGCTGGTGAGCATTGTCTGTCACACACAGGCCACCGGGCAGCACTCACAACACAAGACTGGCAATAAATTACCTACATTTCACACAGTATGTTTGTGCCTTCAACAGTGGGAAGCCTTATTTATGAATAATTATTTCATGAGCTCACTAAATTTCAGAGCACCAAGTTAATGAAATGAAAATGGCAAGCTGCAGTTACATGTCAATGGTAACACAATATAGGGAAATGTAATAGTATATTAATTACGTATGCCACACTAGTGTACTTTCAAAGCATTTGAAGACATCCATAAATGGATTTGCACGCTAAACCTTTGCAGTTGTTTAATATGGAGAAAGATGAACGCACTACAACACCAGAGAAAGAATAGATGCTGATCACACTTCGAAATGAAGTGACTGTAAGCGCACTCGCACATTCATATAAAGCCATACTGACCTAAATGCTAACGTAAGACATATCAATGATACGAGATGGGCAACAAATCAAAAAGAATTTTCTCTACCTTTTCATGAGTTGTAAAATTCAGAAAATATTTCAAAGAAACTAATTTTTACTTATAGGATTTCCTTGTGTGACCTCTACTGACCAGAATTCGAGTTTCTGCAGAAATATGTTACGGCGCCAGGAGATGATGTTGTGCTGGTCAATTAGTGGCAGGCCAGATTCCGTCAGTTGATCTTCCGGTGTCTCTGCATAGTTATCAGAGCCTTTATAGAATGCCTCCACCTGTATAAAGAGAGAATAATTTACGGTTCAGGCCTTGCTTGAACAAACAAGATTAGATTAGATTAGATTATCAGTTAGTTCAAGCTTCCCTATCCGCCACAAAGGCGATCTAAGGAGAGGAAGGAGGAAGGCACCATTTAGTATGGAGTTAAGGAAGTGTGGAATCTATGCAAATAAGGCATAGAAGCAATAAGTTGGGAGAGAAGATTATGTGAAAAGAACCAAATGGAAGAAGAAAGTAGTAGGTGCTGAAAAACAGGACAGCAGTGAACCGAAAATAAGGTGATCCTTAACGCAACAAAAAAACATTTTATATCAACAAAAAGAAGGCCCATGTAACTCTCAACTCGGGCCCTCACGTTTTCCTCCTGGGAGAGCTAATTCCCATTGATACAATAGTTGTATCCAACGGAGGGGGTGAACAATCAAGATGGCTGCTGAGATATAGCTCTCATTAAGTCTCATTTTATGAGAGCACATTCAGAAGAACATCCCTCATATGCAAAGCAGAGACAGATTACAAAAGTACAAACATCTCGTGCTCTGATATAGTTGGTATAAGGCCTCAATTTCAACACTACTCTGAACACTGCTTTGACTCTACCATTCCTTACGCTCTCAAGTTTAGGCGTAGCTACAGAGAGTGACAATTAAATTCTAACTCAAAGGTACTAAAAAGCACTGAGTACTTTATTATTGATTTCTTAGTCGCACTGAATATGCTGTAAAAGTGTAAATATTTGGATGAAAATGATAGCTTAACTAGCTCCTGTACATAAAATATAAATCCGTCAAAAGCGCTAACCTAACGAAGTAATTTTCGACCTCATTTAATCTTCCTGACTGCTCACACGTTCACTTGAGCGAAACGAGAACTTAATGCAAGTTTTGCCACTCAACCCTTAACTTTCCTACGTGCCGCACATATCACACCCGATAAAAATGCTCAAATATTTCATTCGCTGTGAACTTAGCACCTTGTATATTTTTTTGAAGTTCACTGTCGACTGGTAGTTCCGTCCCTGTTCTAATGTCGGTGAAAACCTTACGCCAGTGCCACTACAATAACAGTGGATATAATAACAGAATTATGAATAGAAAATTCTAAAGTTATTCCTCACCTTAGCCAGCGTCCCTGCGTGAAGACGTCTGACGCGATTCGCAAAGGTCGAATCCTCATCTCCTGGAAAAACCACAAAACATAGAAAATTGAACAAATTGTAGTACTTCAAATGTGTGAGAGTGTCTACAGCACAATGGATTGACATTATTTAAATTTAATATAACAAACGGAAATATTCCAAATTTTTTAGAATAAAACCAAAAACTGGTGAGTTCATTGTTACATCCAAATAAAAAGACTCAAAATCTGAGTCTTTGAGCTCTGAGGTGTTTCCATGGAAAATAAAATTCTCACAAGAAAATTTTTCTCTGACAACAGATCATTAACTTGTATAGCCATATTACACTGAACAAATGAGCAGGTAGAAAAATGACTGCATTGCAACATGTTATGAGAAACTTTGCATTTAAAATAAATGAACATTACACATGAGAAGTAATAAACAAAACCTTTAGAGTTAAGCTAGTTAATACCTGCTGCAGATACGCTTGGTGCTCAAATATAAGGTAACAACAAGGAAATTTAATTTTAAAAAATTCTTCTAAAAACATGAAACAAAACGACAGATCGTAATGGATTTCCAGACCCTTTATAAACTAACCGAGTGCAAAATGGTTTACCGTAAACAGATGCAATATAAACCTCAGAATACAAAAGAATTAGATTCCCCAACACCAGCGGGATATACTGAACAACCAAAATAAAGACCAAATAGCAGCACATGAGAAATATAGAGCCGAGACAACCTCGTGTACCTGGAGAACTCGGTGGCGTCAGACCGCACCGCTCGTAGAGTTTTGCTTCACCCAAGAGCAGAAGAAAGGAAGGCCATCTCAGCCATTGTCGCAAATGATCCTCAACCTAATAAAGGCACTGATTAGAAGGCACAAGAATGTGCGTGTAGTCTGTAAGATTAAATGAGGTGGACACTTACTTCCTTGGTTGGTTAGTGCCAATGACGGATTAATCTGATATGTACTAAAGGCACTGACATCAGATGGCACAAAGCTCACAACTCAAATTCAAAAACAAGTTTCACGTGCCCTCTCAAGTTCGGAGTCAGCCTTAGAGCAGGTCATAAAATGGGCAATGACACAATATAGGAAAATTTTCTTGTAAGAATTTTATTGTCTATGGAAACACCTCCGAGCTCAGAGACCCATATTTTAAGTCTTTTATTTGGATATAACAATATACTCACCATTTTTTGGTTTTATTTTAATAAATTTGACACTAATAATGCAACTATATTAATGAACTTGCACTTGCAGTTCGCCCAACTGGAAACGTGTTGTGCACCAGCTCTTGAGATCACAAACATTTGCTACTATGAACTCTGGCTGGTGCATTTGTATTTAGAAAACTTGAAAACAAACTCAGTATTATCTTTACTGTGATCTATTTCTTCAATTATTTAAAAGTCACAAACAAGATGAGCATACATATAAAATCCCAACCTAAGAGTTGGAGGCAGTCATACATTCCACTTTTTTTAAATGCTCTTAATCATGTTACACTACGACAAAATGAACTCAGAACACTGAAGCCATTCATTCCTTTTTAAATATAAACACACGTTCATTCAGTGAATTTTCAGTTGACATGTTCTTAAAAAGTTGAAAGAACAATTTCCAATTAAAGTGTTACACAGCACACTACATAGTTATTTCCGAAAGATTAACCGCAAAAGCACACAAAAAACACTTCACTACCAACTTCCCTACACACTTTTTCACTACTAACTTCAACATCAGTTATTTTTAGGCGCCAGTCAGAACGGCGTCCAAACTAGCTCCCTGAACACACCTGAGCAACAGCGGCAGCAGGGACACTGTCCAGGCAGGAAGAGGCCGTGGTGGCAGCAGAGGCTGTCAGAGGTGCCGCACTGCTCGTGGTTGGGACATCACTGCAGTGCTGCAGCTCATCTACTTTGGTGTTGTGTGACCCCAGTGAGTCATTACCATCTGCGGTTTGTAGTAAACCTCCCATCTCTTCAGTATGATTATTTTCCACACCAGATTTGCTCTCAATGCTGGATTTAACAATTTTTTCTTCCTTAAGCTCATTCTCTGATGGTAGTTTTTTTAATTTGTTTTTTCGCTTACGGTTACTATGATTATGGGCTGTATTGTTACAAGGTTGTTGTAGATCAGAATGATGATTTTTGGCGTTACTTTTCTGGGTCCCTTCACCATCCGCATCACTAAGAGGTTTAGAATCTGAAAAGAAAAAATTAATAAATTAATGGACAATCCAAAAAACTGGGCCTATTCAAAAATTGAAATTTGGAGACATTTTACCAAATAATTTCAGTTTTGTCACCAAAAGACTGCAACAAATTATGTTGCTGATCCGTTATTGTGGTATTAGTTAGCATAAGACTCCCTAACCACAACGAAATAAATCTCAAGAGAGCAAAAAGGGATCATTAGGCATGGATTACAGAAAATTGGGAGTCTATGCCTGAAGGATGTTCCCACATAGGATACTCTGTGCATAGAAACAGCAAGTAAGGAAGGAAGAGGACAAAAAAGAAGAAGAGATAGCAAAAAAGGGATCAAAACTCAGAGGAGTAAATTGGGCATGAATAATACAAGTCCTGAAGGCCTATTTATAACTGAAGTAACCCAACAGTAATCCTGGAAGGGGCGCCAGTCCCCAGAGCAAAGGATAGACACATCAACTAGCTTGAGCATACTAAAATAAATATAACGATAAATAATGCATAAAATATTGCCGATATAAAATGATAATTTTGCTGATCCTATGCCCCCAAGGGGATTGCCCATCTATTACAAACACTCAAATATGCAAATAACAAACAGCTAAGGGGAAATTACATCTCAGTATTATCACATAAAAAATTCAATATCAAGATGACGAAATTGACAAGGAGCAAAGGAATCTAAGCAAAAGTTGCTGCAGCTGCTTAGTGACTCATGTTGAGCAGTTTCTGTAAAACTCGCACACACCAAGTACTGTGCTCCTGAAGCCCCAATCTATGCTATATAAGAGCCGCGTCCGTCTGTCTGTCCGAAGCCAGGCGAAAGTGAGTGATGAGCTTATCTGTGATACAAGCTCGGCCTCATCAGCTCTTGAGCGATTGATTTTTTTCATTTCTTATGGCCTTTCTTTCATTTTGCCTTCTTTCTCATTTCAAATAATGGGGGGGGTGGACTAGTTCTGAATAGAATAACAAATTCTTATGTAACTCCTACCATGACAGCAACTTACTGTTAATGTTAACTTTGTCTCCATACAAGCCCTTTAGTTGAGACACGTCAGGGAGCACAATTGACACACGTTCATTTTCTCCTTGTCCTCTCATGTATAAAGGAGAACTCGGGATTTGGCTTAGCAACCTTAAACTTGCTTCAAAACACACGTTGCTGCAGAAGTTCTGAAAAAAAATAAGCTGGTGAACAAATAGATTTTCATAGAAAAATATGATAGTGTACAGTTTTTTGCGTTGGAACAATTGAAGCAACAGTCATTGCTACACAAAATTGTGAATAATTTTCTAGTGATGAAATTTAAGACAAACAAATTTTATTAGCTAAAAGTGATATATGTCAAAAGCATGGCTGTCCAATATTTGAAAAACTATGCAAATGGGGCACAGTGCCATATTTTGCCATTAACTAAACATATTTTTGCAAAGAAATTCATGATTCCTTTGTATTTTTGTAGCAAGTTGTAAAAGAAAATAACACAAATTGACAGAACAAAATATAGTACGATCAATAATAACTGTGATTGATATCAACAAAACCTGAACTCCATATAAATAATCAACACATTCATCCCTCAAGAAAAACTTGGAATATCACCTTAGCTTGTACTGTCCTATTTATGCCTCAAGGTAAGTGCAAACACAGGTACCTGATATGCAGCTAAATGTAGATCTAACCCCCAGTGGTCATGCAGCAGTTGCTTGAGTAATGCTATATAAAATTTTATTATTTCCAATGATAGCACTTGATAGATGTGAAGAACATTGTAAAAGAGTCCATTTGACAGCTGCCCAAAAAAATTTTAAAATGACCTAAAAATAAATGAGTAGTAAGAAATTACGTTGCTCTTGACCCTTGGATGCACGGTGGGGTCAAAATGACCCCAACTGAATTTTAAGCTCATATAACTGTGGGATTTACCCATATATTTGAACATGGCTTTGTAACTTTTCCCAAATATTATTAATCTTTTATTAACCCTTATCTGCTTTGTTACTTTAATAAAAATGTTGGGGTCAAATTGATCCCACAGTGTATGTTTGTTTGAAATAATATAGTGCATCAACAGGTTAATCCAATACTTCAGAAACATCTATTACTGTAGCAGCTGTATAGCTGCTCCATAAGAAATTTTCCTTGAAGGGGTCATAATATAAGGGGGATGCATGTCTTTCAGCGGTACCACTAGCACTCTTCACATGATCAAGTGGCTTTAATAAAACATTAATTGCAGTATTTTGCACACACGCTACATTACATGCCAAAAAATGTCCAAAAAATTAACCAATTTAAAATTTTAGTTACCTAACTCAGACTAAGCTCAATTGAATAATCATAATCTGGTAACCAGCAGGAACATATGTTTTACTTGGAAAAATTAGACTATGATATAACACTCTCAATATTCTACATATAAAACATACTAATAGAAAATACAAACTCATTTCAAAACAAAACCCTCTTTCACTCTATCATAAGCATCTTTTCTAACAAAAAACGAAATAAAAATAACCATCTTTAACACACAATATTACCTAGTAGAAATTGAACAGCTAATACACTAAACACAACACAGGAATCAAAAATGTTTCCCATATTAGGTGTGAGGAGATAAATTTCAGAACATTGTAAGCTATTGTTTATTGAAGCATTTGAAATAAATGCACCTTTGAATAATCTAGATCAATCAAGCTATCAGCCGTTATCTATCAGATTGGAAATTTCCTCATTCAATGGTAAGGCAATATAGTTTTCAAAACAATGCTTTATGTATCATGAAAACCTTAGTTCACAACAGAAAATTTGCCAAATACCAATTCCTGTTTAAGAACTCAAAATTTGTAGAAATTTGGTGCAATGGAAATGAAAGGTTAGGCCAAAATAGGATTCAAATCCCTTAGGGTTTGTGTTCTAAAGCAGAGAGTAGATAACTTACTCTTCTCCGTGAAATGTCATACACAGCTTTGCTTCTGATGATATACTGTCTGGAGCCATACTTGTCACTATAAGGTCTCGTGCACAGGGGGTAGCCACAAATGCCAGCAATACAGCGCTCCAGACACACATCTTCAAACTGACCAGGAGTGATGAAACAACACTGGAAATGAAGTTAATATGTCAAACTTAATGTACGTTATAATAGAATAGATTAATGCCAAAGGTAAACATGTAATATTGTAGAAATCCTGATGCAAAGCTCACACTAAAATAATGGAGTTCATTAAACACATCCATAAGAAATATTTAAAGTGCTAAGACATGCGCTAAACTGTAAATTTCAAACCCAACTCTTTCTGTTTAAACAAAAATATTTTAATATTTAAATTGGTTTCATTCAATCAATCAGTAGGTATTAGTTTTAAAAATATGTAAAAAATTTTGTCAAAATTGAATTTAATGTTGTCAACGATTTTCATAATTTTGTTGCAAGATATAGGTAATAGGAGACATTGTAAGATGTTTTACACAAATGACATTGTACTCCCAAATGCTTAGTTTTCAAGATATAGCATAAATAACGTTCAGGTAAGAATGACACTAATGGCAGTTTTGATATGGGTCTTCCGGCGGTTCGCGGACGCGGACCACGCCAAGTTTTTTGGCGGGAGTGTCATCGGTCTTGGTATGGTTAAGTTAAGTTATTTAGGTTTACTTAGGTTAGTTTATAATAATATTTAACTAACCTTTAGTTTACCTAACCTAACCTCATTTATCGTTCCATCAATACCGTATTTCTGCTTATTTACATGTCCTTTTTTTCAATTTTATAAACGACGTTTCGATAACTTCAAAGTTAAATATCTCAAAAACTAAGCATTTGCAAGCATAATGTTATTCGTTTATAAAGTCTTCAATTGAACCATATTACCCATATGTGCCAATGAAATTATTGAAATTGTTAACAACATTAAATAAAATATTAATCAAAAATTTTTATTTATGTTTGAAAAATTTATACTTTAAATTCATGAATCAAATATTTCAGATGCAACTGTACACTTCCCCTGCACAACCAAGGCTTGGAAAACTGGAGAAAAAAATAACGTCATGTAAGAAATTACCCTAACAAGTCTTCATACTACTCTAACTCAGGAAATGCAAGCCTCATCTTCATCTCTAGTGCATGCAGCATTTGCCACAATAATATTCCACATAGCCACTTACCAAATGCTGGAGCTCATTTTCTTTGACTGTAGATTCTATTAGTTGAAGTACAATTTCTTGAGCCTTTTTGTGGTATATTTTGGCTAATACTTGGGCATTATCCATATTGGAAGAATATTAAATACAACAACAAAACTTAATACAGGATTTGTTCAATAAAAGATGTAGGTATTCAACATACTAATCTGGAAATGAAAAATGATCAGATGCTTCATTATTGGTATTTGGACTAAATGACATCAAAATATTTTGGTCAAACAATTAAAAACAAAAATTACTCAAGTTTCAACATAGGAGGAGTGTCCGTAAAATGAGTTACACGGATTTTTTTCACATCAAAAAACTGGTTTAATTGCAAATAAAACTACATTTTATGAAAGTTCAGTCTTTCTTTTATTTTTCTACATAATTGCCTTGCATTCTATGCACTTCTGCATTTGAGGCACCCACTTCTTTAAACCAGAGTCCCAGAGTCATAGAACTCTGCCACCTGTCCATGTAGAAAACTAACAACCGCGTTTTGTACCTCTTCATCTGTCTGGAATTGGGTTCTGCCAAGGTTTTTCTTCAACTAGGGGAAGAGATGGAAGTCACTTGGTGCTAAGTCTGGGTTGTAGGGTCAATGGAGTCCAGAAATTCCTCTTTGGTTGTTCCGTGAAAAGCGAGAAATTTTTGGGCCGCTTCAACCCGCTGCCGCTGGTGGTCTGCAGTGAGCATTTTTGGTACCCATCTTGCGCAGACCTTTGAATAGCCTAAATGTTCAATCAAAATCTTGACAATTGTGGTTTTGCTGACCTCCGGAATCTTTTCGCACAGCTCCCGAACGGTAATCCGTCGATCTTCAAGCTTTGCTGCTTCAACTTTGGCAGCTGTTTCGTCGGAAACCGATGGCCGCCCTGCACGGGCTTCGCCGTGGACGTCTGTTCAGCCATTTTTAAAATCCCTGACCCATCTGCGCACCATCCCAGAGCTCACACACTCTTCTCCATACACTTGACAAATTTCTTTGTGAATTTTCTTTGCCGATTTCTTCTTAGCGGCCAAGAAACGAATAGCAGACTGCAACTCGCAGCTGGCGGGAGACGTAAGAAGAAGCTCCATTGCTGACGGCTGCTGAGCCAAGACTAAACGTCGCAGCGACGCTGGCTTGGCAAGGGATTGGAGTGGGGGAACCAAACAACCTGTCTCTGTTGCCTGGCCGTGCATAAAAACGATCCTAGCGCCAGCGGCAGCCCGTGGAACTTATTTTACGGACACGCCTTGTATATGGTCAATATTGAATTTAATGTTGTCAATGATTTCAATAATTTTGTTGCCATATATTGATTAATATGGTACAATTAAAGATGTTTTACATAAATGATATTGTGCTTGCAAATGCTTAGTTTTCGATATATTTAACTTCAGAGTTATAGGAACGTCGTTTATAAAATTGAACAAACGGACACGTAAATGAGCAGATATACGGTTTTGACGTAACAATAGGTGAGGTCAGGTTAGGTAAAATTAGGTTAGTTAAATAAACTAACCTAAATAAATGTAAAATAACTTAATTTAACTCGATCATATCAAGACTGGTGTTTCCCGCCAAAAAACTTGGCCTGGTCCACGTCCGCAAAATGCCAGAAGAGCCATACCAAAACTGCTGTTAATGCTATTCGTACTTGAACGTTATTTTTGCTATACCTCTAAAGCTAAGCATTTGCGAGCATAATGTCATTTGTATACAATGTCTTAAAATGTCTCCAATTACCTAAATTTTGTAATGAAATTATGAAAATTGTTGACAACATTCAATTCAATATTGACTGCAAATATTTATAGGTTTCTATATTCTAACTTACACTCACTCTGTATCAATTTTCTGTTGTAAAGAAGTTTTTTAAAACTAAGCCTATTTTATAAATTTGCAATTGATAACTATTGCAAAAAAATGAGGTATTTCTGAAGGAAAGAACAGTAGGTCAATTTCCCACTTTTTGGTGCCTAAACATAATTTAACCAAAATAAACAAGTTTTCTTCTATGCTCTTTCTGTCTGAAATGATATATTACGAGTTATAGCGGTAGGTTTAGTTTTGTCTTTGATGACAAATGCGCTCAAATATACAGCTACTCATCCATTTTTTGAATTTTTATTGCTTGAATCATGGTAATAACATCAAAATAAACAACTTTTCAAACAACTTTTTTCATCAAATGAGTATTTAACAAGGTATAGTGGTAAGTTTGATTGGTCAATATTGAATTTAATGTTGTCAACGAATTTTATAATTTCGTAGGTATAGATAGGTAATATAGTCAATTTTAAGACGTTTTACATGAATGACAATATACCCGGAAATGCTTACTTTTGGAGATATTTAACTTTGAAGTTATAGGAACGTTGTTTATAAAACTGAACAAACGGAGAGGTAAATAAGCAGAAATCCGGTTCTGACGTAACGATAGGTAAGGTTAGGTTTGGTAAAGTTAATTTAGTTAAGTATCCTAACCTAAGTAAGCCTAAAATATCTTAATTTAACTCAACCATACCGAGGCCAATGACTCCCGCCAAAAAACTTGGCGTGGTCCGCGTCCGCAAAACGCCGGAAGAGCCATATCGAAACTGCCGTTAATGCTATTCTTACCTGGCGTTATTTATCCTATATCTCCAAAACTAAGCATTTCCGGGCACATGTTCATTCTTGTAAAACGTCTTAAAATCGACTATATTACCTATCTATACCTACGAAATTATGAAATTCGTTGACATCATTAAATTCAATATTGACCGTTTGATTTTGTCTTTGGTGACTAGCGCGCTGGAAGCAAGACTCCATTGCAGTGTTGCCATCCCATGCGCTCCTTGAATTACTTGCCGCTTCAAACACTAGAGTTGCGGTCAGTAATTTAACACTATAACTAATAAAATACTCATTTCAGACGGAAAGTGCATAGAAGAAAACGGTCAATATTGATTTTAGGTGACTCACGGAAATTAGGAATTTTGTTTTAAAGAATCACTAAAGGAACACATTTAAAAACGTTTTACATGAATGCCATTCTGCTTGCTGATGCGTTATTTTTGAATTATTTAACTTTGAACTATAAACTCTGCTTTGAACTTAACTTTGAACAAAAGCCAACTGCAAAGTTGAATATTTCGAAAATAATGCATCAGCAAGCAGAATGTCATTCTTGTAAAAGGTTTTTAAATGTGTTCCTTTAGTGATTCTTTGGAACGGAATTCTTTATTTCCATCAAGCACCTAAAATCAATATTGACCAAGAAAACTTGGTAAATGTTAAGGACTTGACCATAATCAATTTTCCACTTTTTGATCAACAAAGATTGTTGATCAGACCAAAATAAACAAGTTTTCTTCAATGCACTTTCCGGCGGAAATGAGTATTTTAAAAGTTATGGCGTTAAATGAGTTACCGGAACTCCAGTGTGCATCACCCTATCACAAACGTAAAGAGTTTGGGTCGTGAGGGGTAGCCACAGTTCTTTTAGTTTTATAGTTTTCACTAAAAGAACTGTTGCTACCCCTCACGACCCAACCTCTTTACGTTTGTAATAGGGGGTTTGCTCTTTGTCGGCTTGGTTGGCGCGCGGGAACGCCTGTTTACTTTCACGTCGGACCGCGCGGTGTATTTTTCCCCGCCTCAAACACTGGAGTTACGGTAACTCATTTAATGCCATAACTTTTAAAATACTTATTTCCGCCGGAAAGTGCATTGAAGAAAACTTGTTTATTTTGGTCTCATCAACAATCTTTATTGATCAAAGAGTGGAAAATCGATTATGGTCAAGTCCTTTACATTTACCGAAAACTTGATTATTTCGATCTAATTAACTATGTTTAGGCATCAAAATTTACAAAATCAATTACTGTTCTTTCCTTCAGATTTACCAAAAATGATGTACCAGATGTGGGCAATTTTGACATGGCTATATGTATAATTAAAATGTCATATTGGGGTCAATGTTTATTTTACCTTCGGCAGGGAAATTAAAGATGTCGTTGCTGATAATCACTAAATGAGCACATTTAAAAACCTTTTACATGAATGACATTATGCTCGCTGATGCGTTATTTTTGAATAATTGAACTTTGAAGTTGGCCTTTGCGCCAAAGGAAGCGAGCGCGTGAAACGGAATTTAATTAATAACGGAAGCTATTACAAACGTAAAGAGGTTGGGTCGTGAGGGGGAGGCACAGTTCTTTTAGTGAAAATTATAAATAAAGCTTCTAACCCACCCATTAGGGTGACGACCGCAATCTTGTTGACATCGGGTCCAAGATGGCGGCGCCCATGGTGGTCGCCATCTAAGACCCGATGTAAACAAGATTGCGGTCGTCACCCTAATGGGTGGGTTAAAAGCTTTATTTATAATTTTCACTAGAAGAACTGTGCCTCCCCCTCACGACCCAACCTCTTTACGTTTGTAATAGGCGGGTTAACTACCCTTATTAACTAGATTACGGCGCGCGCCGGCGCCAACTTCAAAGTTCAATAATTCGAAAATAACGCATCAGCGAGCATAATGTCATTCATGTAAAAGGTTTTCAAATGTGCTCATTTACTGATTTTCAGCACCGACATCTTTAATTTCCCTGCCGAAGAAAAAATAAACATTGACCCATATTGGAATTAAGATAAAATAATTTACACTTAGCCATAGTTTACAATATAAGAACTAGGTAAAGATGAATGTGGTAAAAATAAATTTAAACTTTTCCAATGCTATTACAGTAGTTAGAGCAAAATTTGTTTTCATCACTGTATTAATTTCAATTTGCTATCGTGAAAAAATATTTTGAAACTGATAGGCCTAATAGTTCTCACACTTTGCAGTTGCTGAATGTTTTAGTCCTCTAGTTAAATCCTGCAACATTACCGTAAAATATATCTATTAACTTCAAACAGATAAAATAATGCTTCTAAGGGTTTTGTTTAGTTTGTCTAACAAGTTGCTAATATTTCACAGATCATTTTTCATTCCTTTTTTTATATTTGAGATTTATTGGAGCTTCGAAGAGGTCTCCATCATGGTAGGTCTCCATGCAGCTCCACGGCTGAGCATGTGCTCAGATTCTCGTCCGAGCTGGGTCTGGTTTAACAGAAAGGAGAAAAGTTTCCATTTGCGGCATTTAGAGGCCTTTATTATTTACACATTACACACATTCATTAGCTCCCAATGTATTTCGTTATTTTCTTACTACTTTTCTTCATATGTTTTTTTACAAAAATGGAGAAACAAGGCACCGCACTTTCATTCCTGTTAGTTCCAGGTTTACTTGAACTTGAGGGCCGACAGTGTTGGGGCCTTTGTAACGGCCTACAATTCCCTCCACAATTTTCACACAAAGAGTTCAGCGCCTGGTACCAGACTTGTCCACTAAACTACTCAGGATCTACGATCCTTGTCACAAGCCTCCATTGGAAGGCATATTCACCGGGACAGCCAGTGTGTCAAAACACCATCCCCTGGCACATTGGGTCATTACAGCCCATTCTACCAGACTGGCTCATTCCAGTCACTGTCTCTTACTCCAGGCACGCACAAGAAACACTTTCATAGCCTCAGTGATACTCGCATTACACTCCTGATCCAATCCAGCAAGACAGCTCATACCGCAATCATCTTCAGCACATCTGGCATTCCACTCATTCTCTCCATACTGCTCAGACACCACATGCATAAAACTCTCTCTCTCTTGCTCATACTTACTACATTCCAGCACAAAATGCTCAGTTGTTTCCTCTACTCCACTATTACACTGCTGACATAATCTGTTATTATTTTCATTCCATCTCCATGTACGTCTGTTCACACTCAATGACTTACATCTCACAGCAAACAAGAGTTGACTTCCAAAACTACCATCATAGAACAGCTCAAACTTAGGTGCTTTCTTTTTCATATACCAGTTAAGTGTAGGCTTCCGCATCATGCTAAGCTTCCCCTTATTCAATCCATACTCTTTTGTTTGTCTCTCAATCTCTTTCTTCCACCTCTTGCAGTCCCACTCAGGCCCTACACCTCCAACATTTATTAAACTCCAGTCATCCACAGGTCTCCCAATTCTAACATGAATAATCTTTTGCATACTGAGTTTCCTTGCATGCCCCCAACATACTTTCTCCCAATAGCTTACACTCAGATTCCATTCAAAGATTCGCCTTACCCACCTGCTATTCTGCATTCTTTCAATTCTCACCTTATAATTCAGCACAGCTTTCATCATTCTTTCTGAAAATAGGCTCCACCCTAGGTCACCTCTAATGGCTTCTATAGCTGTCCATTTCGGAGCACCCAATGCTAACCGTCCTACCTTATTTTGTATCACATCCAGCTTTTCAAGATCACTTCCATTCCAAGCAAGAGCACTCATACCATACATGACACTAGGTACAGCAACATACTTCCACATTCCTCTCACACATTCGTACTTGTTTGCTCTGTATCTGGCCACACTACCTAACCGTCCACTCCACTGCATTGCTTTAGCCACTTTCTCACCTTTAGTTCTAGTACATCCATCTTCACTTATCATACAACCTAGATATTTGTATTCTTTTGTTCTACCTATTCTGATTTCTCCAATATTCCACAGTCTGTCTCTATCAGTCCCATCACTATTTATGACCATGACCTTACTTTTATCGGCACCAAAGTTCATCTTGAAATCTGTACTATATCCATTCACAATGTCAAGCATCCTTTGTAGTTCATGACCACATTCACTAACCACAACCACATCATCAGCATACAACAAACAGCTCAGTCTCTCATTACCAACTTTCAGTCCTAAACCACTCCCTCTCAGTCGAACTGCTAATTCTTCTGTGTACAACCAAACAACAGGGGGGACAGAGTACAGCCCTGTCTCACTCCTCTAACACTCCTCACTTGCCCTGTTTCCAAATTTCCTAACCGGTAGATAGCACTTGTGTTCTCATACAGACTCTGTACAATGTTCACTATTTTTCTGCTAAAACCAACTTTTCTCAAAATTTCAAACAGCCTAACCCGATCCACTCTGTCATATGCCTTTTCAATATCCAGGAATGCTAAATATACCTTCTTGTTATCCTTCTTCATTTGCTCAATTATTTCACTCACTACAAACAGATTATCCTCCCCCCGTCTATCTTGCCTAAAACCATTCTGTTCTTCTCCCAGGACTCCTAATTCCTCAACTAAATTTTTCATTCTCTCATTCAAAATACCACAAAAGATCTTACATACGGTGTCACCCAGTGCAATTGGTCTGTAATTTTTAAGTTCTTTCATACTCTTATGTCCACCCTTATGCAACAGAACTACATTACACTTGTTCCAGTCATCCGGTACTCTTTCACTCTTCCATATCTCATCAAATAATCATTTCAACATACTGACTACACTCTCTCCTCCACATTTATAGAACTCATATGGTATCTTATCAGGGCCACATGCCTTTCCATTTTTCACTTTCTTCAAAAAACTTACAATCTCTTCACAAGTGATTTCGTCTTCCATTTGCAGTTCACGTTCATCTATCAGAAAATTTATTGGTTCATCATCTGTAACCTGCTCATTCATTCCACCAATGTCCTCCCAGTATTCTTCAACTGCTTTCACCATTTGCATCCTATCTTGCACACTGCAACCATTGACTACTAATTCATCAACTTGAACTTCACTACCTCTATCATTACCTTGTATAAACCTATACCAATCTTTTATTCCATCTGGACCTCTCTTTCTTAGATTTTCAACTTGGTGTCTCTCTTCTTTAACCCTAGCCTCATTGATCATTCTCTTTACTTTCTTCTGCTGGTCCTTGTACTCATTCCATACACTCTGCCATTCATCCTCAGTAATTCTGCGTCTTTCATACATTTTCCTCATACTGCGTTGTTTTTTATTTAAAGTCTTCCTTCTCGTTCTTTCTTCCTTTATCTCACTCGTAAACCACTTAGCATTCCCTGTACTTTTCCTGCATTTCATTCTACCGATCTTTTGCTCTGCCACATCATACAAGGTTCTTGCAATCTCCTTATTTAGGTCATTATTTACATTTCCACACCTGTTCCAGTTACATATACTCAATTCATTTCTAAATTCTTCCCAGTTTGCCATTTTAATACGCCAATTTTCTCTTACTCTGCTGGTCTTCTGCATTGACTCCTTTCCATCCCAATTATATTCTAGTACAAGCATTTTATGGTCACTATCAATATCAAAATCATCTTCATCTACGAACATTTCTCTGACATATATTCTTGCTCTACTATTCACTATCATATAATCAATTGCAGTTTTACATTCCCTACTTTGCCATGCATGCAAGCTATTTCCTATTGTTACATTCAGGTTCTCAAGTTCATTCTCATCACAGAAATCAATCAATTTTTGTCCATTTGCATTCACAGGCTCACCAAGTATACCAACATGGCCATTCATATCACCCATCACAATCAGAGGGCATCTGCAATGCTCTTGCACAATTCTTGTTAATATTTCATACTTTTTTACATTCTCTTGATGAGCTAAAATACCATCAGTTGTCATATAGCATACAACCACAATAACACATTCTCTGGCATGCATTCTTTCACACTTTATTACTAACAGATCTTCACTCTCAGATTCATTTCCAGCAGGAAGTTCCTCTAATTTCCAATTTAGAGCATTTTTTACAATGAGACCAACTCCACCACCTCTTTTTTGCCAACTTACACGCCCTTTTCCAATCATATAGTACTTACTCTCCTTACATTTTAAACTGACTCTATCACGCATTTGGGTCTCTACTACACCAACACAATCCAAATCTCCATTCTCAAATTCTGCTACAAGGTCATTTAACTTTCCTGCATTCCATCCACGCACATTTATACATCCAAACCTTACAACACTATTGGACAATTCACGACATTTTTCATTTTTGCTCTGACAGCTTTCCATTCATCCAGTTCCACCTTCCATTACAATATGAGTACACCCAATCCACTGGATGTATCTCCTGGAGAGTTTCATCTCACCTTCTTGAGTAAGGTGGACTCCATCTCCACGAAAACATCCACTCTGGATCAGGTTATCCATACCAAGGAAGCTGGAACCCATTTCACGCTTTCTCATACTCTCAGCTTTCATACTCATAATCCTTTCATGCACTTCCCTATTCACCTCCTTTCGCACCCTTTCATACTCCTCACCACATGCAGGCCTTCTCAGCAGGCTGGTCACAGCCACTCTTACATTCTTCTTTCGCGCCCTTTCAACAACATTCATAATTGCATTCACCGTATGCTCTCTCCCACATTCAAGCAATCCATTGCCACCTCCTTGCAGTACAACCATCCCTTCATCCATTCCATCTATCACTTTCTTAGCATGCCTACAAATCTCTTTCACTCCCTTTCCTCTCATGCTCGTACATCCACTACGGTCAGTCATTCTCACAAACCTATCCACATTCTTCACCATGCTGTCACCACATATTCTAATCGTAGGTCTCACTCTCCCTTTCATACTACTCTTTCGTTCAACTCTTCCACTCACATCACTCTTTCCATCCATCTTTCTTTCATTCACTTCCACTACAGGCGCCTTCACCTCATGTGGCATATCAACAGGTTGCTCCTTCACTCTCTTCCCATTCGTACTTCTTTCATCATGCTCATTCATTCTCCTACTCTCATCTGGCACATTTGCACCACCATTCACTTCATTTATTGCATTCACACTCCTTGCACCATCATCTACTTCATTTGCACTCCTTGCACCATCATCCACTTCATTTGCACTCCTAGCACCACCACCATTTACCTCTTCATTCACTGCATTTGCACCATTCTCATTCTTTCCTTCATTCAACTTCCTTTCATCCTTCAAGTCAGCCTCTAAAGCAACCATCAGAATTGTTAATCTCTCAACCTCCTCTTCCAACTTCTTTCTCTTGTCATTCAAACATTTCCAGCACGTAAACACAAGATCATTCAACTTCCTCCGACTAATCTCTCTCAAACCTTTGCATGCATCTATATCTACCCACTCTTTACAAGCCATGCACTCAATCTCCTCATCCATTCCACTTGCACCTCCCTTCCTACGACCAGTCCTATTTCTTGCCATCCTCAAACACAGACTTCTATCTCAGTACAAATTTCACAGGCAGAAGAAGTCTTCACTCACCAAATCTACTGAAAATCAAGTTATCAAACGAAAAGAAACAAAAAAGTTTCCTACTACTCAGTCACTCTCTACAATGTCACACACTATACTCTTTATATGCAAAGAAAGCTTAACTACCAGTCAAAACACCTCAGTCAAAAATTGCAAGTCACCACACCAAAGTCCAGTGCTCAGTCTCAACTCTCACGCAACAAAAAAACTACTCTCACGAGCACTCCATACAAAGTCACACACTGTACTCACGTGAATATACAAACTATACCATTCTCCAGCAACTACACTTTAATTCACCACAATATTCGTCGGAGCACCAGAAACATGTGCACACCGCTCGTCACAACATCCGCCTCCCAAGTCCAAGTTTAATACTTGTGAATACTTGTGTGAATTCAGGCACATCACCAATTACAGGCAGGAGTGCCTGATAAATAAGCTTTTAGGACGTGGAGCATTTTATACTTGATTGATGATGTCAAGTTTGTCCAAAAAGTTCATTATCAGTTCATGATTAACGAAGCCACTCAGAATATTTTCCAAGTTGAATTGAAATTTATTTGCACATGCATAGTTCTTTAAATTAATTCTTTGTGCAGCGTATGCAGAGCAGTCAATCACAATGTGTCCAACACTGAGCACACATTGGCATTGATGACACAAGGGCTGTGGATCTCTTGTATAAAGATAATTATGAGTAAGTTTAGTGGTAAGTAGTCTGTATCGTGTCAAAACCACTTGCTTTTTGCGCAATACAGAGGAATTTACCGTTGGCTCCAGTTTAGATTTGATTGTATGGTATTGGCTAATGCTCGAGTCCTATGCATCTTGCCATTTTTGTCTGAAATGTTGCCTGACATGAGGTATGAGATCAAGGTGTGGAAGATGGGGTGAACAGATTGTTTCCAGGTTACATGCTGCTTTGCCAGTTGATCTGCTTTTTCATTTCCCATGATACCCTTGTGGCTGGGAACCCACTCAATGATTAATTTCATTGGGGGTAGACCTTCATACCTCCTCTTGATTTTAGGTATCAGGTAGTGGTTGGAGGGAAGTATTTGGTTGAGGGCCTGAATAGCACTGTATGAGTCAGTGAACAAGACAAAATTTCCTGGTATCTTTTCAATGTATTTTATGGCATATAAAATAGCCGTGAGTTCTGCTGTGAAAATGGAGGCCCTATCTGGAAGTCTTGCCATGATATTGGATTCACTCGACCAAATGCCAACTCCAACTCTGTGGTCGTGTTTAGAGCCATCTGTATATATTTCCTGTCGTGTAGTATACTGTGCTTGAGTATGTTTAAATAGAGCTTTCCACTGATTTTCACCTAGTGCATCCTTTGGGTATGTTTTTAGATGGGAAAAGCATTTCATATCAAAAGTTTCATATTTGTCAGAGGCCTGGGTAGGTCCAATGCAGTTTGATTTAATGCCCAATTCTTGTAGCAAGTGGAATATCCGGCCTGTTACTGGAAGAGGGTTTGGGTTATGTTCAAAGACATGGAAGGGGTAATAATCTTGGATTAGCAATGCAACTGGGTGACCAGGGACACTAAGTGCTCTGAGAGCATACTGACACAGCTGTTTTTTCCTTAAGTACATCAGTGGCATCAAGTTTGCCTCTATTTCTAGATGAGTTACCTTGGTACATCGCATTGCACCAAGAATAAAGCGCAGTGCTGCATATTGGATTCTGTCTAAAGACAGCAAATGAGATTTACAAGCAGTGTCAAAGAGAAAACATCCATATGATAACTTTGGCAAAATTATGGAAGTGTAGATTTTCATTAATATGTCAAAATTGGCTGACCATTTCATATTTGAGAGGATGCAAAGAAGTCTTAGGTCTTTATGACATTTCTGGGTTACTTCTTTTATGTGTGGACCCCACCGAAGTTGGGCATCAAGAAGTAGACCAAGAAATTTATACTTGGTGACAAATTCCAAGTTTACATTCTGATATTTCAAGTGGAAAGGGGGCTTAGTTTTTTTGTGAGTGAAAATCATACATTTGGTTTTCTCTGGAGAGATTTGAAACCCCCAGGTTTGGGACCAAACATGAATAGCATCTAAGGCATCTTGCAGCATGCAAAGTGCTTCAGTCAAGTTAGAGCAAGTAACCCAAACAGCACCATCGTCAGCATAGAGAGATGTCTGTAGTAGAGGGTTACAGTCTTGGAAAATATCATTTATCATGATGTTGAACAATGTTGGGCTAATCACCTGTGGAATATTTCCACCCGTAACATTTGACTCTAGACTTTAACTTAATTTAGAAAGCTTACCTCGCCAGCTAGTAATTTTTGGTAGTAGCTTATTCATTTAGATCATCTCAATTTGGAATAGTCAACGAGAATTAACCAGTGAATTTATTTAGAATTTTCAACATAACTTGTTCAACGGAGTGCGGATCCGTACGTGTACCTCGACGGCGATTTCCCGCATCATTTGGAGGCCGGCTCTGGCTGGCTTGGAACTGTTGTGACTGCGCGGTGCTATGTCGTGTGCACTCTCCTTCTTCTTGTCTTACTTCATTTCGAGCATGTTTATTATCTGCATGATTAATTGTTTTGAATAACTATCTTAATATCTTACTATCTTGCTCCTTGGTCGGAAATTGCTAGCCGTATGGCTGTTGTTGCATGCCCTAAACTTATTGACTCTTCAACGACTCTTACCTGGTAGTAATCTTACTATCTAACCTTGAAGAATCTATTTCCCCTTGCTGTTACCTTCCTACTTACAACGACCGAGGTAGCTATCTTTGAAAAATCTTAAAGTCCTGACGGTGTACACACTGGCATCGCACTGGTCAATTTCGCCTTAGGCATCAATTGATTAGGTTAGTGCGAGTGGTGCGTTAATATGCGAACGGTTGAGAATTTATCTCTATATTGGTAATAGTGAAACATCTTTCACTCGCTGATCCAGTTCTCCGTCATCAGTATCTCTTTCTTTTTGCAGTAAACTCGCCGCTGAGATGTGAAACCTTGTCCCTGGCGTAGATAATCTTAAGCTCGTGGATTTTTCTTGTGCTTCAACCTTAGATGAATGCTATTCGGAGAATATTTCACGACGGTTGGTACAAACTAGAATCAGAAGTGAATAATTCGTAGTGTAGGTGGCAGACAATGGCAAATACTGAAATACCCATCAATAAGTTTATTCGGTAATTGTATAATTTGACTAATTCTTTTTTTTCTGCGTTATTAAATTCCCGTAGAGTCGAAATCATGACGCTAACTGCCGACGAAGTTGGTAACTTCATTGAGGACAAGTTTCCTGACCTCATTTAGTGAGGGAGCGTCGTTACGTCGCGGTCTTATAATTGGGATCTCGCCACCTCTGTTAATGGAATCGTTTTTTTATTGAGAACCCGACGAACATCCTGAGCGTCAGTCATCTTGATCTTCTCCAGATCTTCAGCAGTTATATCTACTTTCTCGAACTGCTTTGGTTTGGTGGTCAACAATCTTGATTCTGAAGTTAGTGTTAGAGTTGGCTGTTGCCCAAGTTGAATCTGATTCCGTTGATAAAACTAAATTACTGTTATTCTTAACAGTTAAAAGTGAACTTGCGTTCATCATTGGAATGCGCTTCGTTTCTATAAAAATTAAAATAACATTCGCGTTACAACTCTTTCTTTATTCCTACGTTACTTACGATTAGCGCTGTTAGAAATTTAGTGGCACTTGTGTGGTGAAACCAGCCTTAGGCGATGATTACATTTACGTATAAATTCCCACAACAAGTATTTTACTAATCAATTGTTTCAGCTCTATTTTCATCTGCAATTGCTAGTTTTTATTGTTTAGATTTACTTTGTTGGGAGATGAGATTTACCTGGTATTTATTTTCTGAATAAGTCACATTGTGCTCATTGTTTCCTTTGAATTAAGCATTCTTTTTTGTTCCCCCCCACAGTTATGATTAAAACGGTAAATAATAGTTAATTCAAAACTGAGAGTTCTGGTGCAACATTTTGCGTGATTATTAGCTACTGTACTCCTATAGCTACTACTGAAGATTACCTGCCTGGAAAGGCTCTTTATCAGGTGAGTCATTCATCTCTGTCCCAAGTTAGGTTCTGTAAATGGTATAAAATAAGTAAGAGAAAATTGGTAGCTAGCTAGTGTCATTAAACAGTAATTGTCATGATATTTATGTGGTTCTTAGTGGTTATTTCACGGTAACGGATAAGATTTGTTATGTTAGCTACATGTTTTTCTATTGTTTCTTGCATTAACATAGGTTCATGTATTTAACTATCTACGGTTCATGGACTTTTACATCTGAGGTATTAGCATCTCCAAGGAGGCCGTAGGTTATTGTTTGGTATTTTGTGACTTCAGAGCAGCAAGTGTGGAGTGGAGGCCAGGAGCTGTGCTGCTCAGAGGCTATCAGAGTCTCTTCCTGCCCCTGCACTGTCCTGGAGAAGCTGGAGTGTGGGCCTGGTATCTCGCTGTAGTAAGCCTGTCCTGTAAGAGGTAAGCTGCGTGGCCTCCGTCCTGGAAGAGAGCCCTGTTGGGGCGTGACTACCCATGAAAACTACCTGACGCGTCACCTGTAGCTTGACCTTGCCTTCGTACCGAGCTCTGCACTTAGCTGCAAGTCTGCCGTCTGTCCTTGGTTTCGCCATTCTCCAGTTATTCCTCGGTCCAAGAAGGTCACCGTTCACCTTTTGTTCCATTCAAGACTTTCTCCCGTCAAGATTACCCTTAGTTCTCAACCCGCTGGCCATCCTCAGTTTACTCTGCCTCAGTTTTGTTTACCTTTAGTTACTGCAAGTGCTGAGTTGTGTTATCTTTCTTTTGGTAGCCAGCTGTACTCTCATTTATTAGCCACCTTTAGTTAGTTTTCACTCGTGTTTATCCAGTTATGTGTCATTGTGTTATTCAGTTAACGTGATAATTTTGTTTGCTTCCTTAGGTTCGTACCTTATGGTTGCTTTGGTTCCCTCATTATATTTTGTTAATTATTTCTTGAGTTTCCTGTTTTCCTAACTGTGTCGGTACTATACTGGCCTTACCGGGACCTTTAGCCTGTGTTCAGGGTGACAGACTTGCCTCCGTGCCCTAACATAATTGGTGCCCAGACCCGGGATACAAACTCGTCAGACCTGAGACGCTTTTCTTCTTTCGCAACCTCATAATCTTCTTCCATAGACCTGTTAGTTTTTCTTGAGGCCCTCAACCTCTTGGATCGTGTGACACTTTCTGGGTTAGTATAGCCAGCTTGTAGACTAAGAATTTTCTAATTTTTCCTGATACTAGAAACGCATCCATTTCAAATCCTGTTTGCTTCTGCTTGTTATAACAATAATTTTTGCTCATTGATTTGCTTTAGTGTGCTGCTTTGCTGAACCTGGGTTCACCACTGTTTGCAACTTGTTCCCAGATTCCCATTCCTTTTGTATCACTGTGTGCTTTGTAATGCAGAGTTAATGTGTATTACTGTCTGTCATTTGTCTTGTACCCTGTGAGCTCATTTTGAAGTGAACTCGGGTTGCGCTTGGGGTCATTGTTATTGTCTCGGTGTACACCACCTTTTGATCCTGTCCGCCTCTCCTTTCCAATGTCTGAGATGTCTTCTGTTGAGGGTAAGCCAGTCTCGTCAACCGCTGCCGCACCCGTTGTGGATTCGCCCTTGCTACACCAGTCTGGGCCTGCTTCAGTACCCGTACATCCTCGTAGCCAGGATTCTGACGAGCAGGTCAGGATTGTTGCGGACATGTGCCAGTATGTTGATCGGGTGCTGTCCTCTGTTGGACCAGCTCAAATTGAATCCATGCCTCGTGAAGCGCAGGAGATGGTGGAGGAGATGAAATCTAAAATGATCCGCTATGCCAGCACTCCTCTGGCTAGTAAGAAGCATGCAACTGCACCCCAGAAGCGAAAGGGCAGTGATTCAGGTCCAAGTGCATCAAGCGAGAGCATGGGCTCAGATACTGAAGACCACTCATCGTCATCATTATCCCGCCCCGCAGTGGGAGGCAAAGCTTCAGCAGCTGTCCTGAAAAAAATAAAGTCCATTAATGCTTCGATGGATGAGCGGCTACTTCAGGCCTTAGAAAGACTCGACACCAGAACTGTCCCTAAGCCTGAGCCGTATGATGCCTCTACTGGACAATCTCTCAGTGCATTCTTCAAGGATTTTGAGGAATATTGCAGCCATTCCTACAGAGGTAATGACTCTATGTGGGTTGCCGAGCTTAGTAGGTTCCTTACTGGTCGTGTCCGTCAAGCCTTCTTGGCCCACCGCTCTCCCACCGACTCTTACCAAGGCATCAAGAAAAAACTCTTTAAGTGGAATAAAGACTCAAAGGAGAAGAGAGAGAGTGGCAGCAAAGCAATGTTTGCACAGGCTTGTATAAAACCAGGGGAATCTGTCCGACTATTTGCACCTCGTCTTGAGAACCTCTTCTTGCTTGCTTTTCCTAAGAAGAACCCTGAGGGCAGCCAGACACTCCTCGATAAATTCCTGAAAAGTATTCCACACAAGTTTCGGAGACAGGTCAGGAGTGCCGCGAGCCTGACCAAGACTATGGGCCACCCCAAAATGAAGTGGTCCCAGATAGTTACCCTGGTAGGTGGGTATGAGGAGGCTCTTACCACCGAGGAGTCAAGTGACTGTGTGGAACAGACTGCTTGGACTGTTGCCAGCCCTGTCCAGACCAGGGCACAGAGGACAGATGCCATCACACAGTATGAGGACCATTCTGCTTTTTATGGTGATGCACCTTTGCTGCCTTCTACACGTAGCAGAAGGAATAATCGTTCTATTGTGCATCCTACTCCTTCATGTTCTGGGCCTGGAGTGTTCTTGCAGCACTTGAGACCCAGCCCAGAAGCCCAGGCTGCAGCTGTTAAGTGTGACTACTGTACCAGGATTGGTCATACTCGTCGTGAGTGTCGTCGCCTCTTGAACTTGTGTCTTGTTTGTGGTTCAGCTCACCACCGAGTGGCAACTTGTCCTAATCGTCGTGCTGCTAGAAGCCGTTCAGTGGGAGCTGCCCAACGTTCAGGTTTTCTCCAACGACCTCGTGTTCATTTTGATGATTCTGCTCTGGGTTCTGATTGTCGGCAGGGTATTGGAAGCGCATTTGAGTCCGGTTCAATGGAGCAGCTTGGAGGTTCTTTGAATGGTCATAGGTTGCCAGAAGTTGCAGGTGGTGCCGCACAGTATTGTCCATTATCAGGCGCTAATCAGGTTCCTTTAAACCCCCTTGCTCCGGCGTGGAGGGGCTCACCCCGGAGTTAGAGACCTATAAAAGCACCCACACTGATAAAACACTTATTCCTGCTAGCTGTGCAGAACCTGGGGATGTTGAGTCCCCAGCGTCGAGTTGTTCAGAGGCTAGTTCGGATCAGGGTGAGCCTGAGAGTTCATCCCTGTCTTCAGCTTCACCTCATGCTCTAGCTGTTAATTTAGCCAGCTTAAAACCTGCTGAACTTATGTTCTTGTCAGTATCTTTGAACCAAGTATCCTTTTCTGCTCTTGTTGATTCTGGTGCTAACATCAGCTTGGTCCGACACAGTGTTCTTCCTGAGGACATTGTTATGCGGCCCACTAATTGTGACATTAGGGGGCTCGGTGGTTCTGTCCATTCTGTTGGCACAGTAACTTTGCAGCTTGTTTCCCAGGGTCTTGACCTGAAGCCCTTCTCATTTGTTGTTTTACCTGATGATTCTTTGGCTCGTGATATTTTACTTGGTGTTGATTTCCTGTCTGCTAACAAATTAGTGGTTAACTCGTCAAATTGTTCCATTTTGCAACAGCATTCTGAGGGCAGCAGCCATGTGTACTTGTCTGAGTCAGGTCATGTGGATACAGTGGTTCTGACTAGTATCCCTGTTTATGCTGCTCAGGATTGTAGACTCACAAAAGGTTTGCAGTCATTGGTTGAGGTTAAGTTGTCTGGGAGCTCTCTTGGTGTTTGCAATGAGGACCTGTACTTTGAAGGATGCCCTAATAGACGTGGTGAATCCATTGCAACCTTGCCTGGGATTCTGAATTTTGTCGATGGTCATGCCAGGGTTCTCCTTGGAAATTCAGCTTCATTTAGATATGGGTCATCTAGCATCAAGAGTGGCAGCCAAATTGGTACTGTTTCTTCAGTGTTTCACTTGACAGTTCCTGACTCAAGTTCTGATGGTACTGGTGATGGTGATTGGTGCTCTGAGACATTGGCCAGGGAAATTTCACTGCCAGCTTTGTCCCTTGATCAGAAGTCAGAAGTTCTTCAGATGTTAGCTGATCGAGCTGGAGTTCTGAGTAAGGGTGACACTGACGTAGGTAAAGCTTCAATCACTGAGCACCGCATTGAACTGTATGACCGTGCCCCGATCTGTCAGAAGCCGCGTCGCTTTCCGGAGCCCATCACCGAATCCATTGAGAAGCAGTGTGACGAGCTTCAGCTTTTGGACATAATTGAGCCAAGCAAGAGCCCCTGGTCTTCTCCAGTTGTTCCAATCCGAAAAAAAGATGGCTCAATCCGCCTCTGCATCGACTACCGCAAGCTGAATGCCGTCACTAAGCCTGATCGGTTTCCCATGCCAAGCCTCAATGACATGGTATTCAACCTTCATGGCATGAGTTATTTTACCACGCTAGACCTTGTCAAGGGTTATTACCAGATTCCATTGGCTGAAGAGAGCAGAGAGCTCACTGCCTTCTCAACTGCCCGTAGCCACTATCAATTCAAGCGGTTAAGCTTTGGGTTGAGGAATGCCCCTGCTGCTTTCCAGCGTGAGATGCAGGCCGTTTTGAGTGGGTTTCCCAACCGCCAAGTCATTGTTTATATTGATGACATCCTGATAATGAGCAGAAGCTTTGAGGAGCATTTGGTGTTGGTTGGCAGAGTTCTTGAGACCCTCCGTCGGTATGGCATTAAGGTCAGACCTTCCAAGTGTAACTGGTTTCAGCAGAGTGTTCCCTTCTTGGGGCATATTGTAAGTAGCTCTGGATTGCGGAAGGCTCCTGAGTATGTAGACCAGGTGGAGAGATTTCCCAAACCAGAAACAGTTGGGCAGCTGCGTCAGTTTCTGGGCCTCGTTAACTTCCAGCGAAAGTTTGTACCTCATTGTTCCATTATCGCACAACCGCTTTCTTCTCTAACCGGAGGTGCTAAAAAGCAGAAGCTAAAGTGGACTGAGCCCATGGAAGCTGCTTTTACAAAACTCAAAGAGCTCATGAAGAAGGACATTCTCTTGTCTTTCCCAGATTATAGACCTGGTAGCTCAAAACTGGAACTTTTTGTTGACGCATCGGGAACGGGAGCCGGAGCATGTTTGTTGCAGCGACAGGGGGACTGCAGTTGTGTCATTGCGTACAACTCCATGTCGTTCAACCCTGCTCAGAGGTGCTACTCTACTATTGACCGGGAGCTTGCTGCCATTAGATGGGGCATCAAGAGCTTCAAGTCGTTCTTGTATGGTGTTCCATTCATACTCCATACTGATCACAGGCCATTACTTTACCTACGAAACATGTCCAGCCAAAGTTCGCGCATCTGCCGCACCTTGAGAGAGTTGGAGGAATTCAACTTTGAGATCCAGTACTGCCCAGGTCCAGAGAATGTGGCTGCTGACTATCTGTCTCGCCTACCTGCTTGTGACCCCCAAGTAGCGGATCTTCTTGATCCGGAGTATCTTCCGAGAGGGCTGAAGGTTCTACGGGCAGTTCCAGGCGGGGGAGACTCAGTGGTCATTAGCCTCATGCATGTTCTCGAGCATCATCAGTGCCACAGAGATCCAGACCTGATTCTACCATCATCACACTCGGAACTTAGAGCTGCTCTTGTAGGGGAGCTTCTTAAAAATCCAGCCAAGTACAGGGTCTCCATGAGTAAACACTGTCGCCGGGATGTGGTTCTCATGCAGAGTCCAGGTCATCTACTCAGGGAGGAAGTGTTAACTGTGTTCTCTGCTCTGTATGGTCTTGAAGTCTGGGTTCATTGTGGCATGGAGAGACCTGTGATTCATTCGTTTACCACTCTCTCACATGATCCGAGTAGGAGAGTTCATCTTCAATTATTGGCTGGTATTCACTACAACCCAGTGTGTGACAGTGTGAGCTACAGACCATCTCCATCCCTGGGTCCTGCTGCTCTCATTCCTGTGACTGAGCATTGGGATGGTTCAAGTGACGATTCTGGAGATGACATGATTGGCGACCTGGAGATTGATACGTGTGCAGCCCTTAACTCATGTGGTTGCCAGAAGTCTATTGCATGTTCCACTACAGTTCTTGTTGGTGGTGTGTCCCGTTGTGCTCTTCTGGATACTGGGGCTCAGGTGAGTCTCATGCGTGAGGATGTTTATCTGTCCTTGTTGTCAGACGGAGTACCAGTGGAGGACTGTGAAATACCCCACGAGGTAGTTTTGAATGGGATTGGGGGTAGCTCGGCAAGAGTGCTGAGGGTTGTCAGTTTACCAGTGACCTTGGGTTGTAAAGAACTTGAGGGAGTCTACCCTTTTGCAGTTGTTCCGGAGCAGAGTACCCCATTTTGCTTCCTTCTGGGAATTAATTTCATGCAGAGCATCAGTTTGGCCCTCAACTTTGTATTGTGGACGTATTCCTTTGTAGTTGCAGGTGAAAGTTGTTCATTTCCATTGGCTCAGCGAGGGGAAATCTCTTTACTGTTTTGCTTTAGTCATGAGCTGATTTGTCTTCCTGGTCTTGGTTCTGAGGATATTGAGGCTCTCCAGAGGAGCAGCTTTGCTCTGAGGAAGCTGCACAAAATGGTGCTAGAGAAGGTTGATTTGCGTTTGTGGACGGCTCCTTGCCTTAGACCATTCCGCCGGTACGGGGATAAGTTTACCATCACTTATGGCATAGTTTGGTTTGCCGGCTCTGCTAGCAGAGTTCCTGTTGTGACGTTCTCCTTTCTGGTTGAGCTAGCTGTAACCTTGCACCACCAGATGGCGCACATTGGAAGGCACAAGCTTGTTGCGGCAATTGGGGCAAGAGCTTGGCATCCTAGTGTCGATTCTGTTGCTAGGGATGTGTGTTCCTCTTGCATGCACTGTCAGCTCTACAAGATCTCATCTCAGCCATCATTTCCGCCCGTTCTAAAAATCTGCACGTCTCGACCCTTTGAACTTGTGTCAGTGGATCTCATAGACTTTCCCAGAAGTCCCCGAGGTAATGTCACTGTACTTATGGTAGTTGACCAGCATACAAAGTGGCTAGCCGCTGTGCCCTTGAGGAGCAAGACATCTCGTGCTGTCTCTGATGCTTTTGAGCACAGAGTTGTTCCATTTTTGCCACGATGTCCTGAGCGGTTACTTTCAGATAATGGGCCTGAGTTCATCGCTTCTACCTTCAATGAACTTCTTGCTAAACTAGGGGTTACACACACATACTCCACTCCATACCACCCATCATCTAATGGAGGTGTGGAACGTGTCAATCGAACCATTGCGGAAGTTTTGCGCGGTCTGGTTGATGACATTTCTTCATGGGACCTTCATTTATCCCGTGCTGTCATGATTTATAATCATACATTGCATCGTGCCCTACAGATGTCACCTTCAGAGTATTTGTTGAAGGAAGCTCATGTTTCCTTGAACCAACCGCTGGTACCCACAACTGTTGGGGAAAAGTGGCATGAAGGCCATCCAAGTTTTGTTCCCTTCAGGGTGGGGCAACTTGTTTTGAGGAAAATCCACTACCCTGCCAAACTCACAACTAATAAGCTCAAGCCTTTGTATGATGGGCCCTTTACAATAGTCAATGCTCATGAAAACAGAGTGACTTATGTTATTGAGAAACTCCTGTCAAGTGGTGAGCGGCTTGTTAAATCAGTCCATTACAAGCAGATAAAACCTTTCCATTCAGCTTCCAAGTACCTGACTGACCATATTAGTTTCCAGAAGTTTGCTGCATCTCCTTTGCTTCCTGTTGCGGAGTCAAGTGACTCAGATTTGGATGGTGGTATTTCTGGTTTTCATTTTATTCTATCCAGTTGTTCGGAGTCATCGGATTCTCCAGTTGAAACGGTGATCAGACCTGAGAGGCCATTGCACCCTGTTACCGGTCCTGTGGTTACCACTGGTGCACGAAAGGGCAAGCCTAAGCGACGGCAGCTACCCTTCCAATCTCCTAGAGAGCTTCTTGTGGAAGACCTGAACAAGTTCCCGTGCACAGGCCGGATTCCTGCGGATCACCTTTGGCATTCAACACCGCCAGCACAAGGCACTCTTCCTCGTATTCTGTTTCCAGTGGACGACACTTCTCCTGGTGATGAGGTTGTGAGCAATGTCAGCAGTGCTGAGAAAGCAGTGGAAAATATACTGGAGGATTTCGAGAGGACTGTTAGTGACTGCTTGAGTATTGTGGGGGAAGTTACTGGCCCACAAGAAGAAAATGTGAGCTCCGGGAATTTGGGTATTCCACTCCAGCTTGATGGAACTCGCAACTCAAGTGGTGGTATGGCTAGCGTGCGAGAGGATAGTCCCGGTGGAGTCGATTTTCAGCCTGTGACGGACACAGATTCCTTGTTTGAAGGGTTTGCCGATCAGCAGCCCTCAAGTAACCTTACTGCATTGCGCCGGATAATTGTAAGTGCCCGCTTGTCAATCGAGGAACACAGACGCCAGGGGACTGAACGTCTTGCATCACTGCGGAGACACAGTCTTACCCGTCAATCGCTGTTGTACAGTCCCACTCTGTGATGTGTTTTCTGGCCAGAGATCACTTCTGTAAGGCTCGTTTGTTTGAATCGGCTGGCGGACTGCTGTCTAATGTATTTTGTTGAGCGTTCATTGTTCTGAAGTTGAATTGTGTTCTGATTTGTTGACCTGTTAAAAAAAACCCTGTTCTGAATGGTTGTAAATATTGCTATTAGGTAGGTATTAACTGGATGTATTAGGCGCCGTAATGTGCACAAGGTAGAATGATAGGGTAGGAGTATATGTAAGGGACAGAGATGCATGACATATGTAGTAAACAAGCCATTAGAATTAAGTGCTCCCATTGTATGGTAGGCACTTGGGGGGGAGGAATGTTGGGAGATGAGATTTACCTGGTATTTATTTTCTGAATAAGTCACATTGTGCTCATTGTTTCCTTTGAATTAAGCATTCTTTTTTGTTCCCCCCCACAGTTATGATTAAAACGGTAAATAATAGTTAATTCAAAACTGAGAGTTCTGGTGCAACATTTTGCGTGATTATTAGCTACTGTACTCCTATAGCTACTACTGAAGATTACCTGCCTGGAAAGGCTCTTTATCAGGTGAGTCATTCATCTCTGTCCCAAGTTAGGTTCTGTAAATGGTATAAAATAAGTAAGAGAAAATTGGTAGCTAGCTAGTGTCATTAAACAGTAATTGTCATGATATTTATGTGGTTCTTAGTGGTTATTTCACGGTAACGGATAAGATTTGTTATGTTAGCTACATGTTTTTCTATTGTTTCTTGCATTAACATAGGTTCATGTATTTAACTATCTACGGTTCATGGACTTTTACATCTGAGGTATTAGCATCTCCAAGGAGGCCGTAGGTTATTGTTTGGTATTTTGTGACTTCAGAGCAGCAAGTGTGGAGTGGAGGCCAGGAGCTGTGCTGCTCAGAGGCTATCAGAGTCTCTTCCTGCCCCTGCACTGTCCTGGAGAAGCTGGAGTGTGGGCCTGGTATCTCGCTGTAGTAAGCCTGTCCTGTAAGAGGTAAGCTGCGTGGCCTCCGTCCTGGAAGAGAGCCCTGTTGGGGCGTGACTACCCATGAAAACTACCTGACGCGTCACCTGTAGCTTGACCTTGCCTTCGTACCGAGCTCTGCACTTAGCTGCAAGTCTGCCGTCTGTCCTTGGTTTCGCCATTCTCCAGTTATTCCTCGGTCCAAGAAGGTCACCGTTCACCTTTTGTTCCATTCAAGACTTTCTCCCGTCAAGATTACCCTTAGTTCTCAACCCGCTGGCCATCCTCAGTTTACTCTGCCTCAGTTTTGTTTACCTTTAGTTACTGCAAGTGCTGAGTTGTGTTATCTTTCTTTTGGTAGCCAGCTGTACTCTCATTTATTAGCCACCTTTAGTTAGTTTTCACTCGTGTTTATCCAGTTATGTGTCATTGTGTTATTCAGTTAACGTGATAATTTTGTTTGCTTCCTTAGGTTCGTACCTTATGGTTGCTTTGGTTCCCTCATTATATTTTGTTAATTATTTCTTGAGTTTCCTGTTTTCCTAACTGTGTCGGTACTATACTGGCCTTACCGGGACCTTTAGCCTGTGTTCAGGGTGACAGACTTGCCTCCGTGCCCTAACAACTTTGTATTTATAATCTTCCCCTGGTTGTATTACCATTGGTTCTCGTCTTGGGCAGCGGCGAAATCTCCTGTGTCGGTGAATTTGTCAAGGTCCTTGATTTCAGGTTCTTCAGATGGCGTCAGCGGTTCAAAAAAGGGGGGTATTCCGCCGCAAAATAACATTGTTGCTTAAGGCAGCATCTGAGCAAAAGGCCAAAGGAGATAAGAAGGCTGTGGCCTTGTCGGGCGTTCAAATAAGAACCCATCTTGAGCGGGTACATGAATTAGATTTGGCCGTAATTGAAGACATGATCTCCCGAAAGGCTTCTGATGCTGATATAACGGAAGAGGAGAAGGCGCAAATCTCGTACGACACGGAAGTCCTGACTGGCTTGTTGACCATTGAGGAGAATGAAGTAAGTGGTCAAGTTACAGTTTCGGATAAGCAAACAAAGACTAGTGTGAAGCTTCCTACTATAAAGTTGGACACCTTTTCAGGTGATGATATAGATCGCTTGTCATTTTCAAATTTTTTGGTTCAGTTCTTGGATGTGATTGGCAATAGAGCAGATCTGTCTGGTACGGGAAAGTTGATGTACCTTAGGTCTTACTTGCAGGGTTATGCACTAAAGTTGATAGACCATTTGGTGGTTTGTGATAGCAACTACGAAGTGGCTTTGGATGTCCTTAAAAAAGAATTCCAAAATAAAAACGCTATAGTGAGGATCTTGACTTTACAGTTGATTGAATTGCAGTGTTCTACCGACTCGGATTACTCGGCCTCGAAGATGTTTTTGGCTAAGGTTAGGTCTTGTTTGTCTGACCTGAAAGTGCACGGATGCGATTATCTCGGTAGCTGTGAGAGCAAACAGCTGATAAGTATTGTAGTTTTTGAGAAGCTGCCTCAGACCCTGAGACTTGAGATAATCAGAAAAGTAGGAACTAATTATCCTTCGATCGACCAAGTTATTGACAACTATGTAGAAATTATAGACGCTTTGAATGTACGAATGGTGCGGTATGAACAGAGAACTTTAGTTGAAGTGGAACCTCGCATTAGTAGGTCTGTGTTTTCTAACGCTGCCGCGGTCGGTTTGAAGAGAGTGTGCAAGCTGTGTTTGAGTGCTAACCATTCAATGCTTAAATGTAGCGTGTATCCTTCATTGGCTAGTAGAATAGACCGGTGCAACGAATTGAAACTTTGTTCCCACTGTTCAAGCGCTAAACATAGCACAAATGAGTGTCAGCGTAAGTTGGATTTCGAATGCCACAAGTGTAAAGCCAGAACTCACATCTCTGCTCTCTGTCCAGGGGGAAGACAGGCTACTTCCTCTAACCTCTGTTTAAATAACACCCTTGGCTCTTCTACTACCTATTTACTTCCTTCCTTGACGCTAGAGGTCTCGAAAGGGAAAAGGACAACCCCCGTACGATTCCTTCTGGACTCAGGGTCTCAAAGATCCTATGTTTCTGGTGCTGTGCTTAAAAGAGTCTGTCTGGAAGACACCTCACAGAGCGAGTACATGGTTTCTTCATTCCTTAATAAAGGCTTGCGCAATTTTGCCAAAATTAGTTTGGCGGTGAGCCTGTCTCTTCAGCATCAAACTATTCAGGCGCCAATATTGATAGATGATCAGTTTTCCTTGAATATGGAGGTGCATTCCTTATCGAGGGCAATAAATAATATTAAGCAGAAATATGAGCTAGCAGACTCCCAGTTTTATGCTAGTGACGTTGATGATACGTTAGTGTTTGAAGGAGTTCTGGGAGTAGACTTACTTCAATACTTTGACGATTTCCGCTGTGTCCCTTGCCTCAAGGGATTTGCATTCTCGTACTGTGGTAAGTTGATGCCCATCGGTAATTTAGATCATTTTCTGACGCAGAAGCAAGTCAGGGAAAAGTATAAGGAAGTTAATTTTAGGAAGGCACAGAGAGAGTCATACATAAATTTTGTTCTAGACCCCCAAGCGGTACATCCCGATCCTCTTCAGGCAATAGTTTCAGACAGGTGTGTTGAAGGAAACCTGGATAGGTTGTGTAATCTTGACAGTATGGGCATTAATGCTGAAGAGCATGCTCAGTCTGACTTGGCTAAGATCAGAGAGTTTGACGAGAATATTGTGTTCAAGGATGACGGGTATCACGTCAGATTAGTGTGGAATGAGAATCTGAGGGAAGTGAAGGACAACTATGCTATATCTCAGGCAGTTTTGTTTCGCTTAATAGATAGGCTGAGAATGAATGGGTTGCTTGAAGATTACGACAGCATATTTGAGGAACAAATAGCTGAAGGGATCTTAGAGCAAGCCCCTCGCTTTTCTGAAGGCTCTCAAAGAATTTACATTCCCCACAGGGAAGTTATTAAGACGGACCCTTCTTGCACCACCAAACTTAGATTAGTGCTTAACTGCAGCTTGAAAGCTCATGGAGCACCGTCTTTGAACGAAGCTGCCTTTGGGGGCGTGGACATGTTAAATCAGCTATTTTCGGTTCTCATCAACATGCGAAGGGATGACTTGCTGATGATGGCAGATATCAGACGCGCTTTTCTGAACATAAAATTGTTGGATGAAAGTGACAGGGATAAGTTTTGTATCCTTTGGGTAAAAAATGGAGAGATCGTAACCTATAGATACACTTCATTAGTATTCGGGTTCACTTCGTCACCCTTCGTGCTCGGTTATGTGATAAACAAACATTTGAATAGATTCGAGGAGGATTCTTGCAATCAATTTTTACGCCATAACATGTACGTTGATAATTTGTTCGTCACTGGTTGCTCTGTGGATGAGTTAAAAGATATTTATCGTACAGCTAGAACGCGAATGCTATCGGGTGGTTTCGAGCTCAGATCCTGGTTGTCCAACTCGGAAGCTTTGCAGGAGGGGTTTGTGGAAGATGGAGTGGTAAACGTGCATGATGGTAGCTACGAAAAGGTTCTAGGATACGAATACGACCGAAAGACTGATCAGCTTAATGTGCATGTGGGAAAGGAAAGTGTTGAAATTACGAGAACCAGCAAGCGTACGATTTTATCGAGGTTAGCAAGAGTTTTTGATCCTCTAGGAGTTATGAACCCGGTCATGGTAAGAGGGAAAAATATTCTTAGGGAACTGTGGAGAAGGAAGGTCCAATGGGACGACGAGATTGACGAAGATTTGATGAGTTGTTGGAAGAAACTGTCAGCAGATCTTGAGAGACTGGGAGAACTAAAATTCGCTAGAAAAGCCCTAACTACTGATGAACCTGTTAAAGTTACTATTTTCACCGATGCGTCGAAGTCGAATTATGGCTTCGTGGCATACGCTTTTTCTTCTTCTATGTCTGTACCTATGCTGATCTATAGCAAAACTAAGTTAGCCCCAATGAAGGCTAAGAGCCTCCCCACCTTAGAACTTTTAGCAGTGTTTCTAGCCACGAAAAGCATTTGTACTCTTTTGCAGATGCTCAGAGATGTAACTGTGTCGGAGATCACCGTGGCCTGTGATTCTCAGGTTGTCTTGTCGTGGCTACTGAATGGTAAGACTAAGAGTAAGAACTTATTCGCTAGCAACAGGCTCAAGGACATAGCTGAGCATCTATCTGTTTTAAAAAATGTTCACAAATTAAAATGTAGATTTAGATATGTGTCTACGTGCAACAATACTGCAGACCTCTTAACGCGGGGCATTTCATTCCATGAACTTGAAGCAAAGTTTCCGGTCTGGTTAGCCGGTCCTGAGTTCCTTCAGAACGGTGAATGGCCGTCGGCAGACTTGGCTTGTTTATCAACAGATAATAAAATGACCCTCACGAACGCAGTTGCGTCTACAAGGGTTGTGAACGCCGCATCGGGAGATGCAGTTCTATCCCTGGACAAATTTTCTTCCTTGCATAGATTATTAAGTTTAACTGCTCGTATTTTCGAGGCCAAGGCCAAATTTCAGCGCAGCGCTGTTTCCCGTTTAAACAGCTACAAGTCAGCTAGGGACTACTGGGTGAAATTGGAGCAGAGAGGAAATTACCCTGAAATTTTTGAATACCTTGAAAATCCTTCGCTTTCTGCTCCTCACTTGGTGAGGGATCTTAACTTGTTTAGGGATCCGCTTGGATGTATCAGATCGAGAGGCAGGTTAAATAATTGTCCCTACATTAGTTACGATGTGGCAAATCCCGTTCTTTTGCCTCCTAAAAGTCACTTAACTCGGTTATTCATAATAGACGCTCACCAGTCTTGCAAACATTTAGGCGTGCCATCGACCCTCAATACTTTACGGAACAAGGGTTGGTGGATCCCTAGAGCCCGTACAGTTATAAGATCAGTGCTTAAAGACTGCGTAATATGTAAACGTTTCAATTCTTTGCCATTTAGGTACCCGAAGGTAACTGACTTACCTCGGGCTAGAGTAACACACGTGCGTCCCTTCGAGAATGTTGGAGTGGATTATACTTCACATTTCTACGTTGAGTTTGGAGAAAAATTTACTAAAATGTATGTATTACTTTTCACCTGCTTAAGTATTCGCGCGGTACATTTGGAATTGGTTCCAGACTTGACGACTAAATCCTTCTTAAATGCTTTCATTTTGTTCACCAATGCTTATGGTATACCCGACGCTATTTACTCTGATAACGCCCCTACTTTTATCCAGGGCGCAAATTTTTTGAACGAGGCCCATCAAGAAAATCTGTTGACCGAACACTTGGTCAAAAACAACATTCGCCATATCCGTATTCCCGTATATTCCGCTCACTATGGCGGCATATGGGAGCGAATGGTGGGCACTGTAAAGAAATGCCTTCACAAAACCATTGGCAGGTGTAAAAGTTCGTACTTTGAATTCAAGCTTGTATTGTCGGATATTCAAGAGGCGGTAAACTCCAGGCCCCTCTTAACCAGAGGCGGCGCCGAAGATATAGAGGAACTAATTACTCCAAATTCTTTCCTCAAACCACTAAATTCAGCATTGTTGAATTTCAACTCGTGTTTAAGCTCTGACTTGCAGTTCCCTAATCGCGTTCAATTGTTAAAGTCTTTAGAATTTAGGCAGGAAACCCTTGAAAATTTTAGGGAAATGTACTATGCAAATTATCTCCTTTCGTTGAGGGAGCGACAGTTTGATACTTACCAGCCTAGGTGGTCTGAGAGAATCAGGCCGGGCGATATTGTACTAATTGCTTCCCCTGTTAAGGTGCGGCCGCTGTGGTCCATGGGGAAGGTCCTGAAACTCCATACTGGTACCGACAACAGGACGCGTTCTGTGCAGCTGTTGCGCCCGGACCGGAGTGTTGGGGATTATTGCATCTCCACGTTGTATCCATTAGAAATACACACGGATGACGTCCCAACTTACAGCGTGCCAGAAGGTCCCGCACCCTTGCAAGAAAATCAGGAACTTCCTCGGTCTGCTAGACCGAAGCGAGCAGCCCACAGAAAATGCCTGGAGCGGCTAGCTACTTTACCTTAATTGCGTGTTTATATTTTTTCTCCTGAAGGAATGCTCTGGCATTAAAGTTGTCTGGGCAGGATGTGGAATATTTCCACCCGTAACATTTGACTCTAGACTTTAACTTAATTTAGAAAGCTTACCTCGCCAGCTA
Source organism: Morinoia aosen (assembly GCA_030386875.1). NCBI lineage: Eukaryota > Metazoa > Arthropoda > Malacostraca > Amphipoda > Talitridae > Morinoia > Morinoia aosen. The sequence continues at coordinate 19,720,222 of CM059573.1, read as the reverse complement.
GTAATTTTTGGTAGTAGCTTATTCATTTAGATCATCTCAATTTGGAATAGTCAACGAGAATTAACCAGTGAATTTATTTAGAATTTTCAACATAACTTGTTCAACGGAGTGCGGATCCGTACGTGTACCTCGACGGCGATTTCCCGCATCATTTGGAGGCCGGCTTCTGGCTGGCTTGGAACTGTTGTGACTGCGCGGTGCCATGTCGTGTGCACTCTCCTTCTTCTTGTCTTACTTCATTTCGAGCATGTTTATTATCTGCATGATTAATTGTTTTGAATAACTATCTTAATATCTTACTATCTTGCTCCTTGGTCGGAAATTGCTAGCCGTATGGCTGTTGTTGCATGCCCTAAACTTATTGACTCTTCAACGACTCTTACCTGGTAGTAATCTTACTATCTAACCTTGAAGAATCTATTTCCCCTTGCTGTTACCTTCCTACTTACAACGACCGAGGTAGCTATCTTTGAAAAATCTTAAAGTCCTGACGGTGTACACACTGGCATCGCACTGGTCAATTTCGCCTTGGGCATCAATTGATTAGGTTAGTGCGAGTGGTGCGTTAATATGCGAACGGTTGAGAATTTATCTCTATATTGGTAATAGTGAAACATCTTTCACTCGCTGATCCAGTTCTCCGTCATCAGTATCTCTTTCTTTTTGCAGTAAACTCGCCGCTGAGATGTGAAACCTTGTCCCTGGCGTAGATAATCTTAAGCTCGTGGATTTTTCTTGTGCTTCAACCTTAGATGAATGCTATTCGGAGAATATTTCACGACGGTTGGTACAAACTAGAATCAGAAGTGAATAATTCGTAGTGTAGGTGGCAGACAATGGCAAATACTGAAATACCCATCAATAAGTTTATTCGGTAATTGTATAATTTGACTAATTCTTTTTTTTCTGCGTTATTAAATTCCCGTAGAGTCGAAATCATGACGCTAACTGCCGACGAAGTTGGTAACTTCATTGAGGACAAGTTTCCTGACCTCATTTAGTGAGGGAGCGTCGTTACGTCGCGGTCTTATAATTGGGATCTCGCCACCTCTGTTAATGGAATCGTTTTTTTATTGAGAACCCGACGAACATCCTGAGCGTCAGTCATCTTGATCTTCTCCAGATCTTCAGCAGTTATATCTACTTTCTCGAACTGCTTTGGTTTGGTGGTCAACAATCTTGATTCTGAAGTTAGTGTTAGAGTTGGCTGTTGCCCAAGTTGAATCTGATTCCGTTGATAAAACTAAATTACTGTTATTCTTAACAGTTAAAAGTGAACTTGCGTTCATCATTGGAATGCGCTTCGTTTCTATAAAAATTAAAATAACATTCGCGTTACAACTCTTTCTTTATTCCTACGTTACTTACGATTAGCGCTGTTAGAAATTTAGTGGCACTTGTGTGGTGAAACCAGCCTTAGGCGATGATTACATTTACGTATAAATTCCCACACACCGACCCCTGTGGAACACCCGACCTTAGGAAGCACTGCTTGGATAGGGTGTCATTGATTCTGACTCTTATTCTTCGCTCCTTGATGAAAGACATTATGGTTTGAGGTAGCTTACCTTCAAGTCCTAAAATCTGTAGCTTTTGCAATAGACCAGAATGCCAAACAGTGTCGAAGGCCTGTTTTATAACAAATATTACAACACAAAAGTCCTGCAGGGTTATTGCTCTCCGAATGGAGTTTTCAATACGCGTGAGTCCATCCAGAGTGCAACGCCCCGCTCTGAATCCACTCTGATTCTCGTTCAAGCATTTGTTTTGTTCTATATATTTTAGAAGTCTCCAGTTTATTATTTTCTCATAAAGCTTGCACAGTACATTTGTGAGTGCTACTGGTCGGTATGCTCTTGGGTCTGTTGGCACTTTTCCTGGTTTAAGGATCGGACATATTATGGCCTCCTTCCACTGCTCTGGGATTTCTGAGACCCAAACTCTATTAAAGTAATTTAGTGTGTATTTTGTCTGGTCTTCATTCATATGTTTAATGAATTCTAGAGATATTGTATCTGGTTAGGGTGCTTTAGTTTTAGAGCTGATTATTGCTCTTTTGAGCTCTACCATAGTGAGAGGACGATTGTAATCATGCTCTGTATCAAATAAAAATGAGATAGGAATTTGTTCACAGATGTTTCTATGTTCATCAAATATTGGATCATGAGACTCTAAGTTGTTATTCGAGGCATATTGGTCCACCAATATGTCAGAAATTTCCTTTAGGCAAGTAATTATTTCGTTGCTTGAGTTTTTGAGCACAATTTGTCCCCGGCTTTGTTGTCCCTTTATGGCTTTAATTTTGTGCCAAACCTCCGCTGGAGAAGAGGTACTGAGGCCTAGAGATGTGACTCAAAAAAAACCATGCCGTTTTTTTTTTAAAAAAAACACGTTTTTTTTACAAAAAAAACCGTGGCCAAAAACACGTGAATATTTTGGTTTTTTTTAAATATTTTGTCTGAAAATAACTCAGCAAGAAAAAGAACCCCATTACATTATTTGTTTTCATGTCAAATTACAAAATAAAACAGCATACTTCTTAATTGATGGTTTTCTATGGTTGTATGAACTTTTTCATTTTCTGCGGTTTCATGCTTTGATATTTCATTTATTTTACAATACATGTGAATGACCTTAAACTCCCAAAATAGTGTGTTATAATAACATATCTTTACTTATGGTCATTGATAGAGATGTGACTAAAAAACCATGCTGTTTTTTTTTAAAAAAGCATGTTATTTATACAAAAATTATGACTAAAAAACATGGAAATTAATATATTTGTGACCTTAAAAATCCAATGCTGTTTTTTTAAAACATTGTTTTTTAACAGAAAAATCTTGACTAAAAAAACATGGCTATTATATTTCATTGGACCAAAAAAGTTTTTTTTTATAAACATTTAAAAAAAATCATGACTAAAAAAACACGGATGTAAATATCAGGAAAGTTAGTTTTCTTTAATCAAATTGTCTTTAGAAACTTATAAACAAAGAATGCTGTTAATATTGAAATCATGTTTATTAGAACTGTACTAGGTCTTAGAATAAAATATCCACATAGAATCTATTCACTCCATAAAACCTTTCAGAGACCAGCTCCATCCTCAGTCATTCTGTAAAATTTGGTGAAATGGACAATGAATTTTCACTGTTCCTTTGAAAAACATTTGACTGAATGACTTACTGAGGATGGAGCTAGTCTCCGAAAGGTTTTATAGAGTGAATAGATTCTTTGTGGATATTTTATTCTAAGACCTGGTACGGTTCTAATGGATATTAAAATATCTTATGTGACCAAAAAATCCATGCTGTTTTTTGAATGTTTTTGTTACAAAAAAGTCGATGACTAAATAACACGGATATTAATATACTTTATTTTACCATAAACAGCCATGCTGTATTTTTTAAAATAAACATCTTTTTTACAGGAAAGTCATGATTAAAAAATGTGGATATTAATATATTTTATGTGCCAAAAAAACGCTGTTTTCTTTAAATCATGTTTTCTTGACCAAAAAATGTCATGACTAAAAAACATGGAAATTAATGACTTTTGATGAAAAAAACATGGTTTTTAAAATGTCATGTTTTTTTTGGTCAGATAAAATTTAATAACATTCATGTTTTTTGTAAAAAAAAATTTTTTCAGAAAACATGGTTTTTTGGTCACATAAAATAAATTAATATCCATGTTTTTTTACAGATTAGATTAGTCATTAGTTTTAGCCTCCCTACCCAGCAACAAATGCAATCCAAAGAGAGCAAGGAAGATTATGAAACAAGATCAAAGTTGAAGAAGACAGTAGTAGGTGCTGAAAAACAGGACAGCAGTGAACCGAAAAAAAGGTGGTCCTTAACATCACAAAAACATTTCATTTCAACAAAAAGAAGGCCTACCTAACTCTCAGCTTGGGCCCTTACATCGTCCCCCTGGGAGCGCAAGTTCCCATAGATACAATAATTGTATCCCCCTGAGGGGTGTTTTTTTTACAAAGAATTCGTGACCAAAAAATGAATAATATTAATTTTTTAATAAAAAAAAAACATGTTTAAAAACACAAGGATTTTTTGGTAACATAAAATATGTTAATATCCATGATTTTAAGACACGATTTTTTATGAAAAATACATAAAATAAAACAGCATGGTTTTTTGGTCGCATAAAATATATTCATATCCAGGTTTTCTTTTTACATCATTGTTTGTAAAAAACCATATTTTTTAAAAAACAGCATGGGGTTTTTTAGGTCTCATAAATATATTCATGTTTTTTTAGTCATGATTTTTTAGTACAAAAACATTTTTTTTTGGTCTCAAATATATTATTCATGTTTTTTCAGTCATGATTTTTTAGTAAAAAACATGTTTTTTTTAAAAACTGTGTGGGACTTTTTAGGTCACATAAAATATATTGTTTTTTAGTCATGATTCTTTGTAAAAAAAACAGCATGGTTATATTTGGTACCAGAGAATGTATTAATATTCATTTTTATTAGTCAGAATTTGGTCAATGTGAAGTTTAATGCAATCATGGAAATTAATAATTATATTCCAAACAATCACTAAAGGACCCATTCAAGAACGTTTTACAAGAACGAAATTCTGCTCGCTGATGCTTTATTTTCGAATCATTGAACTTTGAAGTTGGACTTCCCGAGCCAAAGGAAGCGAGCGTAATTTAATTAAAAACGGAAGCTAACCCCGTTACAAACGTAAAGAGGTTGGGTCGTGATGGGGAGGCACAGTTCTTCTAGCGAAAATTTTAAATAGTTTAAAATTTTTTAAAATTTTTTTAAACTTTGAAGTTGGACTTCCCGAGCCAAAGGAAGCGAGCGTAATTTAATTAAAAACGGAAGCTAACCCCCTGTTACAAACGTAAAGAGGTTGGGTCGTGATGGGGAGGCACAGTTCTTCTAGCGAAAATTTTAAAATTTTCGCTAGAAGAACTGTGTTTTAAAAATTTTCGCTAGAAGAACTGTAATTTTTAAAATTTTCGCTAGAAGAACTGTGCCTCCCCATCACGACCCAACCTCTTTACGTTTGTAACAGGGGGTTAGCTTCCGTTTTTAATTAAATTACGCTCGCTTCCTTTGGCTCGGGAAGTCCAACTTCAAAGTTCAATGATTCGAAAATAAAGCATCAGCGAGCAGAATTTCGTTCTTGTAAAACGTTCTTAAATGGGTCCTTTAGTGATTGTTTGGAATATAATTATTAATTTCCATGATTGCATTAAACTTCACATTGACCAAATTCTGACTAATAAAAATGAATATTAATACATTCTCTGGTACCAAATATAACCATGCTGTTTTTTTTTCTCTAAATTTTTATAAAAAAAAAACATGACCCAGAATTTTTTATAAAAAAAAAACATGTTTTTAAAAAAACAGCATATTTTTTTGGTCACCTTAAATATATTAATATCTATGGTTTTTAGTCATTGTTAAACGTGACGACCACAATCTTGTTTACATCGGCTCTAAGCTGGCAACCACCATGGGCGCTGCCATCTTAGAGCCGATGTCAACAAGATTGCGGTCATCACCCAAATGGGTTGGTTAGAAGCTTTATTTATAATTTTCATTAGAAGAACTGTGCCTCTCCCTCCCGAACCAACCTCTTTACGTTTGTAATAGCTTCCGTTATTAATTAAATTCCGTTTCACGCGCTCGCTTCCTTTGGCGCAGAGGCCAACTTCAAAGTTCAATTATTCGAAAATAACGCATCAGTGAGCAGAATGTCATTCGTGTAAAACGTTCTTAAATGGGTTCCTTTCGTGATTCCTGCGATCGCTAATTATTATTTTCTGATTGCATTAAACTTCACATTGACCCAGAATTTTTTATAAAAAAAAACATGTTTTTAAAAAAACAGCATATTTTTTTGGTCACCTTAAATATATTAATATCTATGGTTTTTAGTCATTGTTTTGTAATGAAAACATGAAAAAGAAACCATACTGTATAAGTGGTGGCAGATAACCCACAATTACCTAGAGTCTAAGAGGTACAGCAGGAGCCACAGAACTTATATTGATGGAGTCAAAATTCAGAGCTTATTATGGTAAATCTGAAGGATATGTCAGTTATCGATTTTCCACTTTTTGGTGCCTGAACCTAATTAATTGAATCAAAATAAACAAGTTTTCTTCTACGCACCTTCCGTCTCAAATGAGGGTCAATATTGAATATAATGTTGTCAACGAATTTCATAATTTCGTAGGTATAGATAGGTAATATGGTCGATTTTAAGACGTTTTTACATGAATGACAATATGCCCGGAAATGCTTAGTTTAGGAGATATAGGATAAATAATGCCAGGTAAGAATAGTATTACCGGCAGTTTCGATATGGCTCTTCCGGCGTTTTGCTGACGCAGACCACGCCAAGTTTTTTGGCGGGAGTCATCGGCCTCGGTATGGTTGAGTTAAATTAAGATATATTAGGTTAGGATACTTAACTAAATTAACTTTACCAAACCTAACCTTACCTATCGTTACGTCAGAACCGGATTTCTGCTTATTTACCTCTCCGTTTGTTCAATTTTATAAACGACGTTCCTATAACTTCAAAGTTAAATATCTCCAAAAATAAGCATTTCCGGGCACATTGTCATTCCTGTAAAACGTCTTAAAATCGACTATATTACCTATCTATACCTACGAAATTATGACATTCGTTGACAACATTATATTCAATATTGACCCAAATGAGTACTTTACGATTTATAGCGATAAGTCTAGTTTCGTCTTTGATGACTAATGCGCTCGAATAAACAGCTACTCATCGATTTTTGAATTTTTGTTGCTTGAATCATGGTAATAACATCGAAATAAACAACTTTTCTTCTATACACTTTTCTCGTCAAAAGAGTATTTAACGAGGTATAGCGGTAGGTTTGGTTTCGTCTTTGATGACGATCGCGCTGGAAGCGAGTGCGCATTGCAGTGTTGCTGTCCAACGTGCTCCTTGAATTACTTGCCGCTTCAAACACAGGAGTTGCGGTAAGTCATTTACCGCTATAACTAATAAAATACTCATTTGAGACGGAAAGTGCATAGAAGAAAACTTGTTTATTTCGATCTAATTAACTATGCTTAGGTTAGGCATCAAAATTTACAAAATCGATAACTGACATATCCTTCAGATTTACCCTTATTATCTCTGCAAAGTCTGATTTTTTTGGTCACATAAAAATAAAATCAGGCATAGTAGAGATAGTAAGCTCTGAATTTTGACTCCATCAATATAAGTGCTGTGGCTCCTGCTGTTCCTCTTAAACGCCTCTAGGTAATTGTGGGTTATCTGCCACCACTTTTACTGTATGGTTTCTTTTTGATGTTTTTATAACAATGAAATGACTAAAAAACATGGATATTAATATATTTCAGGTGTCCAAACAAAAACCCAGACATATGCTTAACAAAATTTAGGTGTGCAAAAAAAAACAAAAAAAAAAAAAAAACACATAAAAAACACGTTTTTTTTGCAAAAAAAAACGCAATCAAATAAAACCGTTTTTTTTTTGCATCACTACTGAGGCCTGACACAAATGCCTTCCAGCTGTTGGCTTTAGCCTCTTGTACTGTTTTTCGGAAAATTGCTCTTGCTTTTTTGAATGCAATCCATTTCTCAATGTTCCCTTGGTGATTTTTGTAATAGTTGTATGCCTTATGATATTTCCTATGGGCTATCTTGCAATCTTCAGTCCACCAGCAATTAGTCCTTTGTAGTGGTGAACGGCTTTGACTAGCCCTGATGTTACCTTCAGTTGCTGCCAGTATAGCTTTGGCTAAGGATTGATAAGCATCAGATATTGACCTATCTGAGCAGTTTGTAAACACTAGAGCTTTTTTGAATTTCGGCCAATCTGCACTGCGCAGGTGCCATTTTCTTGGTAGTTGTGCCGTAGGAAATGCTAAAGTGGATTCAATTATCAGTGGAAAGTGATCACTTGTAAAAGTATCGCTACAAGTGTTGCATGTAAACTTAGAATGCAGGTCCTCAGTGACTATTGTTAGATCTACGAGGCCTGTCGAAAAAGTATCCGACCTTTGGCCAGAAAAAATACTTCAACAACCTGACGGGGTTGGGACCCTAATCCCCTTCAAAGTAGGCTCCTTGTGCTTCCACACACTTAGCCCACCGATCCTTCCACTGCCGGAAACACCTCTGGAAGTCTTCTTTTGGAATGGTGTTCAGCTCTGTCGTCGCGTTCCGCATTATCTCTTCTCTACTCTCAAAACGGGATCCTTTCAGGGGTGTCTTCAATTTTGGAAACAACCAGAAGTCGCAAGGAGCCAGGTCTGGAGAGTAGGGAGGTTGGCGAACGGTCGTAATTCCATGTTTGGCCAAGAAATTGCGGATCAAATGGGATGAATGTGCGGGCGCGTTGTCGTGATGCAAGTGCCAGTTGTTCGCAGTCCACATGTCTGGTCTTTTGCGCCGAACTGCATCACGAAGTCGCCGGAGAACATCCTGATAGTACTCCTTTGTCACTGTTTGTCCTTCCGGTGCGTATTCGTGATGCACAATTCCACGGACATCAAAGAAAACAGTCAGCATCACCTTGATTTTGCTTCGCACCTGCCGCGCTTTCTTCGGCCTTGGAGACTCGGGATGCTTCCATTGGGATGACTGTCTTTTTGTTTCTGGGTTTTGTGTTACACCCATAGCATCTTCCCCAAACACCTGCTGAATCTTACGAATTGTTTCAATTTGAGAATCACCAAGCTTTTGACAAAATTTGATGCAGTGTCTTTGCTCAATTCGTTCAGTCATCTTGCAAGAAAACTAAATCCGACAAACACTTAGAACAGCACCTTACTTGGCGACCACCAGCCAGTGACTGGCCCAAGTGAATGCGGTGAAAAAAGTCAAGCATGCGCATTAAGATTCCTCCTTCCACCGTGCACAGTGGCGCCGCCTTAGAATCACTACTTTGCGCGGGAAAAATTAAGGTCGGATACTTTTTCGACAGGCCTCGTATATGAGTATAAGTACCTCTGGAGGACAAGAAGGTTGGGGCAATGTTATTCAGTAATAATAAATTGTTCTCGGTCATCCAGTTCTCTATTATTTTACCCCTTGTATCACTGAAGTCAGATCCCCAGCTATAGCTGTGAGCATTTGAGTCCATCATAATAATGCTGGATCCTGTAATCTGATTGCTGATGTCCTGTAACTTCTGCAGTAACCCATTACTTTCCAAATGGGGAGGCAAATACATATTTATTATATTGATAGGCTTTTTGTTGATAAATATTTTGCAGAGCACGAGTTCTAATGGTGTAGTCAATTGTGTTGTTATGTTTGGTATACTGGAGTGAATAAAGGTAATCACCCCACCTCCTCTACCTTCCCTTCTTTCATGTCGGGAAGGACTGCAGTAATTCTTCAATTTTATGTTGTGGCCTCCTTGTAACAATGATTCTTGAATACATATGATTCCTGGATGATGTTCATCAATAAGCAAGTGAAGGTATGGTAGTTTTGCAAAGTAGCCTCTAAGATTCCACTGTAGGATTGTTAAATTCATGCTTGACTGATGAGGGAGGTGACATTTAATTTTGTGAGTGACTCGGAAATTAGTTCTTCAGCTTCTAGTAGGCTTCCTATTTCTGTCAGACTTTCTATTTTTTCAGTTATAGTGTTAGCTAGCAAGATTTTGATAATAGCAGGAAGAAGTTTGATAATTAGATTTTTAAAGTAGCCCATCATTTGTTTTTCCTGGGAGATCTTTGGCAATTGCTCTGTTCCATTTGAGTTGTCCGCACCTCTTTTTTGAGGTTGTCTTTCTATCATGATGCTGTGTTCCAGAGGATATGCAGGGGCTACATCAGTCTCAGACAATGTACTCTGGCCCAACGTTGGGTACTGACTCCTTGTAGTGGTTTGTGTTGGCATGGATTGATTCCTGTAGCTTTGGCTGTTTACCACCTGATTATATTTCTTATTTGCTGTTGTCTTCTGAGAGTTGGTTCTGTTGACAAGTGGGTGCAAACTATGTGACTGGCTTATTGCTGCATATGTATCCTGAGAGAAATTTTGTTGTTGTGGCAGAGTCAGAGCAGGGAATGTGTGCTGTGATTCAAGGTCAATAAACTCTTCAGAGTTTATCTCTGATTGAGTTTTCTGCCGTTGAGAGTAGATGGCTCGTGCTTCATTGAAAGAAATATTTTTGCTGGCCTTGATTTTGCAAATTTCGTGTTCTTGAATATATTTTGGACAGTCTTTGGAGTTAGCAGAATGATTCCCTTTGCAATTAGGACAGTGGTAGTTCTCTGATTTGCAGGTTGCTTCGTCATGTTCTGCTGATGAACAGTTTCTACAAATTTTTTTGTTCCGGCAGATGGAAGCAGTATGCCCCCACCTCCAACATTTTGTGCATCAGATTGGGTTTGGATAGAAAGGATCTACCTTGTAATTACAATATCCTGCCTTGATCTCCTTGGGGCATTCTGTTCCTAGAAAAGTCAAAAAAAAAATAGGAGAGTCAGCTTGTTTTGGGTCCATGTACATTTTCCTAATATCTACTATTCCTGATGGGGCAAGGTGCAGCAGCAGTTCATCCAGGGACTCCCCAAGAAATTCAGGTGCATAGATCTTGCCACATACAGTAGAGGCTCCCCAGGCTATTTGAGTAGTTACAGTTATTTTGTCCAAAGATTTGGCAGCAAGTAGTATTTTTGTTTGTTCAAAGGTTTTCACTTTTATAATTAAGCTTCCTGTTTTTTTATATTCCACTTTTTCCACTGGGCCACAGATTTGATTGATGAGGGTCTGTACTCTGAAGGGACTCAGTTTGGTTAATTTGATCTGTTCATCACTGGCAGAGATTATGACATGTCGGGATGAATCAGGTATTTTATCTATATTTTCAGGCAGGTTCAAATCAATTTTAGCCGATCTGGGTTGTGAGAAAGTTGCACGATTGTTTTTGTATTGCTCTTGGTTGTTAGGAATGGTATCTATGGTTGTATTTGGAGACCTATCCCTAGATATCACTCCAGATGGGTTGCTTTCAAAGGACAAGTCAGTAGTACAAAATTCCAAGTTGTTGCATGAGTTTCTTTTCTTTTTAACATAAGCTTCTTTTCCAACAGTCTCCGGGCTTTGGTTGAGCGTTCGTTTTTGTGGATTATTAGGCTTTTTGGTTTCATTTGTAACTGCAAATATTGCATTGCTGTCAAGACTAAGTTATGCATTTCTGATACAGTTGGTTGAGTTAGGGCAGAACTTTTGGGGGTTGAACTCCTTGCTTTAGGTTGAATTTTTTTGGATGATTTGATATTTCCATTTTTCCCTGGCACAGGTTGAGAGTATGAGTGCACTCCTTTTTTACCCTTGGTTTTGCTATTCCCAGGGCCTCCAGGGGGGTTTTCTTTAGAGGCCATTGGGTAGGTCAATTTTTCAAGGACTTTCAGCAGTTTATTTTTGATAGGATCCAAAGTTACCAACGTAAACTAGGCAAAAAAGGAATTTCAAATATTGGGGTTTTTAGGCTCACTTGGGAAAATATCTGAGGGCTGAAACAAAAACAATATAAGTTGGTAAATGCCAAGGGCCCAAGGCCCCAGCGGTTTCAACGCCGGTAATATTACCTTAAAGATAGAGATGATAATTATTTTAACTTAATTTCAAGTTACAAAACTACTGGTACTTGCCACAAAACGATAGAGTTCTTTTAGCCACCACGTCCTTCCAGCTCTCTCCTTCAACATATCCTTGAACTTGAACTTGAAATTGAGGGCCGACAGCGTCGGGGCCTTTGTAACGGCCTACAATTCCCTCCACAGTTATCACACAAAGAGTTCAGCGCCTGGTACCAGACTTGTCCACTAAACTACTCAGGATTTACCAATCCTTGTCACAAGCTGCCATTGGATGGCGTCACTGGGATAGCCAGTGCGTCAAAACACCATCCCCAGGCATATTGGGTCATTACTGACCATTCTACCTGACTGGCTCATTCCAGTCACTGTCTCTTACTCCAGGCACGCACAAGAAACAATTTCATAGCTTCAATGATACTCAAATTGCACTCCTGATCCAATCCAGCGAGACAGCTCATACCGCAATCATCTTCAGCACATCTGGCATACCACTCATTCTCTCCATACTGCTCAAGCACCACATTCATAAAACTTTCTCTCTCTTGCTCATACTTACTACATTCCAGCACAAAATGCTCAATTGTTTCCTCCACTCCACTAATACACTGCCGACATAATCTGTTAATGTATACACTTGACTTGACTTGAACTTGAAATTGAGGGCCGACAGCGTCGGGGCCTTTGTAACGGCCTACAATTCCCTCCACAGTTATCACACAAAGAGTTCAGCGCCTGGTACCAGACTTGTCCACTAAACTACTCAGGATTTACCAATCCTTGTCACAAGCTGCCATTGGATGGCGTCACTGGGATAGCCAGTGCGTCAAAACACCATCCCCAGGCATATTGGGTCATTACTGACCATTCTACCTGACTGGCTCATTCCAGTCACTGTCTCTTACTCCAGGCACGCACAAGAAACAATTTCATAGCTTCAATGATACTCAAATTGCACTCCTGATCCAATCCAGCAAGACAGCTTATACCGCAATCATCTTCAGCACATCTGGCATACCACTCATTCTCTCCATACTGCTCAAGCACCACATTCATAAAACTTTCTCTCTCTTGCTCATACTTACTACATTCCAGCACAAAATGCTCAATTGTTTCCTCCACTCCACTAATACACTGCCGACATAATCTGTTATTATTCTCATTCCACCTCCATGTACGTCTGTTCACACTCAATGACTTACATCTCACAGCAAACAAGAGTTGACTTCCAAAACTACCATCATAGAACATCTCAAACTTAGGTGCTTCTTTTTTCATATACCAGTCAAGTGTAGGCTTCCGCACCATGCTAAGCCTCCACTTATTCAATCCATACTCTTTTGTTTTCCTCTCAATCTCTTTCTTCCACCTCTTGCAGTCCCACTCAGGCCCTACACCTCCAGGATTTATTAAACTCCAGTCATCCACAAGTCTCCCAATTCTAACATGAATAATTTTTTGCATACTAAGCTTCCTTGCATGCCCCCAACACACTTTCTCCCAATAGCTTACACTCAGATTCCATTCAAAAATTCGCTTTACCCATCTGCTATTCTGCATTCTTTCAATTCTCACCTTATAATTCAGCACCGCCTTCATCATTCTTTCTGAAAATAGGCTCCACCCAAGGTCACCTCTAATGGCTTCTGTAGCTGTCCATTTTGGAGCACCCAATGCTAACCGTCCTACCTTATTTTGTATTACATCCAGCTTTTCAAGATCACTTCCATTCCAGGCAAGAGCACTCATACCATACATGACACTAGGTACAGCAACATACTTCCACATTCCTCTCACACATTCATACTTGTTTGCTCTGTATCTGGCCACGCTACTTAATCGTCCACTCCACTGCATAGCTTTTGCCACTTTCTCACCCTTAGTTCTAGTGCATCCATCTTCACTTATCATACAACCTAGATATTTGTATTCTTTTGTTCTACCTATTCTGATTTCTCCAATATTCCACAGTCTGTCTCTATCAGTCTCATCACTATTTATAACCATAACCTTGCTTTTGTCGGCACCGAAGTTCATCTTGAAATCTGTACTATATCCGTTCACAATGTCAAGCATCCTTTGCAGTTCATGTCCACATCCACTAACCACAACCACATCATCAGCATACAACAAACAGCTCAGTCTCTCATTACCAACTTTCAGTCCTAAGCCACTCCTTCTCAGTCGAACTGCTAATTCTTCTGTGTACAATCCAAACAACAGGGGAGACAGAGTACAGCCCTGTCTCACTCCTCTAACACTTCTCACTTGCCCCGTTTCCAAATTTCCTAACCTGTATATAGCGCTTGTGTTCTCATACAGACTTTGTACAATTTTTACTATTTTTCTGCTAAACCCAACTTTTCTCAGAACTTCAAGGAGCCTAACCCGATCCACTCTGTCATACGCTTTTTCAATATCCAGGAATGCTAAATACACCTTCTTATCATCCTTCCTCATTCGCTCAATTATTTCACTCACTACAAACAGATTATCTTCCCCACGTCTATCCTGCCTAAAACCATTCTGTTCTTCACCTAGGACTCCTAATTCCTCAACTAAATTTTTCATTCTCTCATTCAAAATACCACAAAATATCTTACATACAGTGTCACCCAGTGCAATTGGTCTGTAATTTTTAAGTTCTTTCATACTCTTATGTCCACCCTTATGCAACAGAACTACATTACACTTGTTCCAGTCATCCGGTACTCTTTCACTCTTCCATATCTCATCAAATAAACATTTCAACATACTGACCACACTCTCTCCTCCAAATTTATAGAACTCATATGGGATCTTATCAGGGCCACATGCCTTTCCATTTTTCACTTTCTTCAAAAAACTTACAATCTCTTCACAAGTGATTTCGTCTTCCATTTGCAGTTCACGTTCATCAATCAGAAAATTTATGGGTGCATTATCTGTAACCTGCTCATTCATTCCACCAATGTCCTCCCAGTATTCTTCAACTGCTTTCACCAGTTGCATCCTATCTTGCACACTGCAACCATTAACTACTAATTCATCAACTTGAACTTCACTACTTCTATCATTACCTTGTATAAACTTATACCAATCTTTTATTCCATCCGGACCTTTCTTTCTTAGATTTTCAACTTGGTGTCTCTCCTCTTTAACTCTAGCCTCATTAATCATTCTCCTTACTTTCTTCTGCTGGTCCTTGTACTCATTCCATGCACTCTGCCATTCATCCTCAGTAATTCTGTTTCTTTCATACATTTTCCTCATACTGCGTTGTTTCTTATTTAAAGTCTTTCTTCTCATTCGTTCTTCCTTTATCTCACTTGTAAACCACCTGGCATTCCCTGTCCCTTTCCTACATTTTATTCTACCAATCTTTTGCTCTGCCACATCATACAAGGTTCTTGCAATCTCACCATTTAGGTCATTTACATTTCCACACCTGTTCCAGTTATACCTACTCAATTCATTCTTAAATTCTTCCCAGTTTGCCTTTTTTATCTGCCAACTTTCTTTCACACTACTGACCTTTTGCATTGACTCCTTTCTACCCCAGTTATATTCAAGCACAAGCATTTTATGGTCACTATCAATATCAAAATCATCTTCATCTACAAACATTTTATTGACACACTCTCTTGCTCTACTATTCACAATCATATAGTCAATTGCAGTTTTCCATTCCCTGCTTTGCCATGTATGCAAGCCATTTCCTATTGTTACATTCAGGTTTTCAAGTTCATTCTCATCACAAAAATCTATCAATTTTTGTCCATTTGCATTCACCGGCTCACCAAGTATACCAACATGGCCATTCATGTCACCCATCACAATCAGAGGGCACCTGCAGTGTTCTCGTACAATCCTTGTTAATATTTCATACTTTTTTACATTCTCTTCATGAGCTAAAATCCCATCAGTTGTCAT
Organism: Morinoia aosen; assembly: GCA_030386875.1. NCBI lineage: Eukaryota > Metazoa > Arthropoda > Malacostraca > Amphipoda > Talitridae > Morinoia > Morinoia aosen. The sequence goes on along the minus strand of CM059573.1, from coordinate 19,704,696 downwards.
ATAACATACAATCACAACAATACATTCTCTGGCATGCATTCTTTCACACTTAATCGCTAACAAATCTTCACTTTCAGGTTCATTTCCAACAGGAAGTTCCTCTAATTTCCAATTTAGAGCATTCTTTACAATCAAACCAACTCCACCACCTCTTTTTTGCCAATTTACACGCCCTTTTCCTATCATATGATACTTATTCTCCTTACATGTTAAACTGACTCTATCACGCATTTGGGTCTCTACTACACCAACACAATCCAATTTTCCATTCTCAAATTCTACTACGAGGTCATCTAACTTTCCTGCATTCCATCCACGCACATTTATACTTCCAAACCTTACAACACAATTGGACAATTCCAGACGTTCCTCACTTTTGCTCTGACGGATTTTCATTCATCCAGTTCCAGCTTCCATTATGACATGAGTAGCCCTGATCCACCGGATATATTTCTTGGAGAGTTTCATCTCACCTTCTTTTGTAAGATGGACTCCATCTCCAAGAAAACACCCATCCTGGATCACGCTATCCATGTCAAGGAAGCTGGAACCCAGCTCACGCTTTCTCACACTCTCAGCTCTCATACTCATAATCCTTTCATGCAACTCTCTATTCACCTCCTTTCGCACCCTTTCATACTCCTCATCACACGCAGGCCTTCTTAGGAGGCTAGTCACTGCCACTCTAACATTCTTCTTCCGCGCCCTATCAACAACTTTCATAATTGCATTCACCGTACGTTCGCTCCCACATTCAAGCAACCCATTGCCACCTCCTTGCAGTACAACCATTCCTTCATCCATTCCATCTATCACTCTCTCAGCATGCCTACAAATCTCCTCCACTCCTTTCCCTCTCATGCTCATACATCCACTACTGTCACTCATACATACGAACCTATCAACATTCTTCACCATGCTATCTCCACATATTCTAATCATAGGTCCCAAGTTTAATCAGGAATTCAAGATGTTTTATAAACGGAGTAAAACTCGCAGCTTTCCGTTTTTCAATTATAGTATCTGCCTCTCGAGTGCACTAGGAAAATGTCACTATCAATGAGTTTTCTGCAAATTTTGGTAATTACAAAAAATAACCCAGTTGCAAAAACCGCGAGTACATGATATTCAGAGAAAACACTGCCTAAGTTTAGTTGTCTGGAATAAATAATAAGTTAAGATTCACATATTTCTTAAGCAGCAGACTTAGTACGAAGCGTGTCATGTTTCATTAATACGTTTTTTACTCACTATCTTCTCAAGGACAGCATCCCCCATACGGACTTTTCTTTATCATTGAACCTAGAACAATGAAATTTAGTATACTGATAGGAAATGCAATTTGGGATCGTTCGTCTTCTATGAAAACAAACAACAAACAAACAAAACCGTTTATTTCCAAGTTGCCACATGAGATACATGCCAACATATTGGCTTTTAAAAGTTTCTTAATATAAGACGTCCTAAAACAAAAGTTCCATACGAGGAGTATTAATTGACAAACCATCCGAGGTGTACAAATAGATAAAGAAAGAAAAAGAAAAACGGTTTATTTCCAATAGAGATGGTACAAAAGTACCATCATTGGTTTTTACACAAAAGCCATACGAGGCATAATAATCAACAAACTATACGAGGTGTGCTAATAGATAAACCATCAGAGGTGTTCAAATAGATAGACCATACGAGGCATATTAATAGAAAAAATATACGAGGCGTACTAATAGACAAACCATACGTGGCGTGCTAATAGTCTAACTCTGTTAAAGGGTAGTTGAATGAGAAATGAGAAATATTATCTCTTGGATGTTTTATATTCCAAGAGGTTCCGGTACAGCGCTTCTTGCCTTTTTCCTACTTCGATAATTTCAACTAAGAACTTGAGAGTTTCGAAGAATTCTTTAGTAGTTTTCGAATTATTTATAAGATTTTCGAAGTAGGAAAAATACAAAAAACGCTACACCGTTTTTGATTGAAACACCAACGTAAATGACAATCAAGTATTGAGAAAAAGATAGTCTCGAAATAATTTGTAAAGAACATCGCGCAACATCGGCATCTTTGGGATGCTTTATTTCCAATCAAGCCTGATACATATGATCTTAGCATTGGTTTTTCAAATGTCTTATAACTAACCCTATATATAGGACACCATGACGGTCCCCCGGAAAGCCGGTACCCATTTCCAACACCTGGGTTGAGTGGGGTATTGTGCTTGAGCTTTCCCTTATACCCAACGGGGAAAATCTCCGCGCCGGCGCCGGGATTCGAACCCGCGGTTCGAATCCCGGGTTCCGAGGCGCTAGCTTTTTTTCGCAGCTGCCCTTCCTGAGGTTCGTGTGGGTACCGCCTACGCCGTAATCAGTCCGCTAGGGCAACAGAAGTTATTTCTGTTTTGTGCCGAACTACGGTGGCACCGCTTGAGTGAGGTGTGTGGGTACCACGGTACACATAATAAGGTAGTAGCATTCAAGTCTTTTCTTAAAAGAGCCCTGGGGACGGTGACGTCACAGGTCCAGAACGAATAGCAACACAGATCAACAGAGTAGCGCTATCTGGCGACAATATCGAGTCTGCTGTACGACAACTTGTACAACAACAACAACGAATTTTCACTGTTCCCTTTACCACGTTTTACTGTATGTTATATGTCATCAGTAACCCTTAGCAGATCGCTTGTGACAGTGGTTGCGTAAAGACGTGTGACTATCGTAGTGAGTGTGAAGTGATTAACAGAAATAAAGAGTGGTGAGCGGTGGTTTCGACAATGAAGCCGGGACCAGGCACACCGGGAAAAAGTGGGGGAAGCTCCACTGCGCCTTGCCGAGCTGTTGGGAAGAAAAAAGCGAAAAGCCAAACTCCTTCCACTGCTCCTCCCATATTGGAAAGAAGCTCAACAAAAAGGAAAGCGGAAGAACACGACCCGGACCATCGACCGACAAAAACCCCAGTCTCAGCCAGCACCTACGAAGAGCACGAGGAAGAATTGCTCGAGTCCATTTCAATTGGCAGTGGAATAATATCCGACTCTGATGACGAATCTCTACAATCTGCGCAGGCCCCAACTGTTGCAACTAACACTGGAAAAGATAAACATGATGCGACCCTAAGCAAATCAGCAAGCCTGAACCTGAATAGTGACATAGATTTGGAAAACATCCCTGAAAATACAAGGCAAATAATATTTCACTGTTCTTCTGGCTCATCCAACCTAGCCAGGATAAACCCCATCAAAATAGGCAAAGCAGTAGACTTGCTCTGTGGACCAGTAGAAAAAATTGAGCACAAAAAATCTGGAAGCCTAATAATAACAACTAAAAATCATAAACAAGTACTTACACTACTGAAAGCCAAAGGAATTCAAATCAACCAAGATAACATCCCAATTTCTGCATCTGTTGCTTGGACCAGTCAACTCTCATATGGCAAGATATGGGCCCCTGAATTCATGGAAGACACACTGGAAGACCTGCTTATGTACTTGAAACCATTAAAAATAGTTGCTATAAGGAAAATGCTTGCAGACCCAAACAAAGCCCATCTACCTCTCTATGTGCTCACATTTATGAGCCCAACCCCACCAGAGAAAATAAAAATTGGATATACTAGCTATAAAATTGATAAATTCATACCCAGCCCTCTTAGATGTGGCAATTGCTGCAAGTACGGTCACTCTCGGCAGAAATGTACCAGCACAAGCAGTACATGTGGGCACTGTGGGAAAAAAGGCCATACCTACGCAGAATGTTCCTCTGTAGAAGCCATGCCAACATGCCCAAACTGCAGAGGACCGCACTCAGCCATCTCCAAACTATGCCCACACTATATAGCAGAAAATAAAGCATGCTTACTTGTTGCTGAGGAAAACCTAAGCTTTGCAGAAGCTAGAGCAAGAGTAAGAACAGCAAACAATGCCTCTGAAGAACCTAAGACACCTAACCCTGCCACAACTGCAATGAGAAAAGAAAACAATAATCACCTCCAGCACAGCTACAACGGTGCATCGTCAACACAGTTTCCCCCTTTACCAAGAAGCAAAATGTGCCCAACTCCAACCAAAAGTAACAACTCGACTCTTTTGAATGATACTCCCTCCTCTCAAGAATCAGCTTGGATCACCCAAGCCCAACATAACTCCTGCCGCAACAAGGAGAGCCTCTCAGAATACACCTCTCTCTCGCTACCCACACCCACTCTGGCAGAACTACACAACCAGCCAGCTCACTACAATGATGGTACAACTGCATCACAGACCATTGCATCCCAGTGCCCAAGTCAATGTGTATCCTGCTCTGAGGTAAGAAGTGCCACCAGTACAAGATCAACAAATAGTTTAACCCCAGCGAATAGTGAAATAATCATGTACCTTACAAAACTATTACCAATATTAATGAAACTATGCATGGCCACTCAACTGACAGAAAAGATTGAATGTTTTGTAGAAATTGGACAAGCATTAAATATTGAAACAACCATGAACAACTTTATACAGAATTTGAGTCTGTCCTCTGCTAATACCTCACAATGAGTGTCAAAATACTACAGTGGAATATCAGAAGCTATAAAACTAGAGTGCCTTTTCTGAAAACCCTCCTGAGTGAATGCCAAGCAGATGTGATATGTTTGCAGGAAACTTTTCTAAAGCCCAACATAGAGGCTAAGCTATCTGGGTATGGAATTCCAGCAGTACGTAGAGACAGAGCTAATCAAAGTGGAGGAGGTGTAACTATTCATGTCCGCACAAACATACCACATAACCCAGTACATCTCCAAACTCCTTTGGAGGCATGTGCCACTCAAATCTACCTACCGGGTCTTTGTGTTACCATCTGCAACATTTACATACCTCCCAACCTATCAAATGACATCCTTATAGCAGAACTACCCTTGCTGGTGAATAAGCTCCCAAAGCCATATTTAATCTGTACTGATGCTAATGCTCACCACCCTTCATGGGGCTCATCTGCGGAGGATACAAGGGGCGCCTTCTTGAATCAATGGTTAGAGGCCTCAAATCTATGTCTGCTTAATAATGGTGAGCCTACATTCCTGACCAGCAGTGGGAGCTTCAGCCACCTGGACCTATCAATTGTTGCACCATCTATTGCTCCTAAGTTTCACTGGTACCCAATGCCTCACCCATACACTAGTGACCATTTCCCAATCCTGATAAGCACATCAGTAGAATGGGACACTGACAGGATACTCTTCTGGAAAATAAAATCAGCAGACTGGGAATCTTTCAGGAAGGCTATCCACATCCCTACAACGTTTGGTACACCTGATAATGCATGCTCCTCAGTAGTAGAGACTCTTATAATGGCAGCCAATGAACATGTGAAAACAACATCAAACACGTTAAACAGAAGACGTCTGCCTTGGTGGAATAAAGAATGTGCAGCTGCTAAACGAAAGAAAAACAGGGCCCTAACACAGTACCGCAACCATCTAGGCAACATAGACTACTGGATCCAGTACAAGAAGATGAGAGCTCTTTTCAGAAAGGCGGTCCTGGAGGCAAAACGGGAGTCATGGGCGGCATTCCTGACATCTATTAATGCACAAACCCCAACTGCAAAAGTTTGGGAAAGAATCCGTTCACTCTCTACCGGAAATCAAAAAAGAGCAATCATAATTATTAAAGACAATGTAACTTTAGCTGACCCATCAGAGATAGCCAATGCATTCGCAGAACATTTTTCAGAGCAAAATGCAATTTCTGATGATGTAAATTTTTTAACATTCCAAAGATCAATAGAACAAAATAACTCTCCTTTCCAAAGATGTGGGCAACCATGGTACAACCACCCTTTCACCATGGCAGAATTGCAGACAGCCATACAATCATCGCACTCCAGCTGTCCAGGTGCAGACCGTATACCATTTGTATTCCTCAAACATCTGGAAACTGAACAACTATATGCCCTGCTTAAATTTTACAATTTTATATTCACAAACGGTTTCCCAAAACAATGGCGTGAAGGGATAGTAATACCCATCTTGAAGCCAGGGAAAATTGCAACCTCTCTTGATTCTTACCGACCAATCACCTTGACCAACTGTTTATGCAAAATAATAGAAAAAATGATTGTTAAACGTCTACAGACATACCTGGAAAGAACCTCATTCTTTGATGCTGCACAGAGTGGTTTCAGGGCGGGTCACAGCACCATGGATGCATTAACCAGATTGGAGAGCACTGTCAGAGAAAGCTTCCTCACAGGAAATTCTTGCGCTGCAGTATTCCTGGACATATCCAGGGCCTTTGACAGTGTCTGGCACCAAGGCTTACTATACAAACTCCGAGAAGCAGGCTTGTCTGGCAACATGGCTGCATTTATAGAAGATTTCATCAAAGATAGAAATATTACAGTGAGAATCAACAGTAAATCCTCCACCCCAAAGCCAGTAAAATATGGTCTACCTCAAGGATCCGTTCTCAGTCCCATTCTCTTCTCAATTTACATAAATGATTTATTCACAAACAACCAGGCAAACTTCTCACACTCTATGTATGCAGATGACATTGCTATATGGACAAGGCAGCCTACCCTACGTGATTCCCATGCAATACTGCAAGAGGTCATGTTCAGCATAGACAGGTGGTCCCAAAAGTGGGGATTAACCTTCTCTCCTACTAAATCTCAAGCAATGCTCTTTGCTAAAAAGAAAACACAGTTTGATCAGCCATTGATCCTAGCAAACCAGCCAATCCAAACTGTGGTAAAAACAAAATTCTTGGGAATGGTTTTTGACCATGCCCTAAACTGGTCCCATCATATCACCTACCTTACAAACCGTTGCCAGAAAGAGTTACGGATAATGAGAATTCTTGCAGCACACAAGTGGGGGGCAGATTATACAACTTTATGCCGATTTTATAATGCAACTATCCTATCAAAAATAGACTATGGGTGCTTTTTATATGATACTGCTGCAATAACAAACCTAAATAAACTAAATCGAATACAGTATGCTGCTGCCAGACTAATGATTGGTGCACTCAAATGCACCCCTACCTATAAACTTGAAGTAGAAGCCAATCTATGCCCCCTCAACATCCGACGCAGAATGAAACTGGTATCCTATGCATACAGAACACTGAGCATTAAGGAGCATCCAATTCGACAGATGATGCTAAATTACTATCCCTACTCATTGTACAGCAGCCTACCTCTCCCTCTCCCAGTGGCAGGACGACTGTTGGAGGAATTTAAGACAAACAATGTAAACTACAAAGATATTCCCACAGTCTCCATGTCTCTGCGCTACAAGAAACCAACACTGCCAATAAAGCAAACGTTGAAGACCTGCAACAAAAATCAAATGAACAATGAACAGTGGCAGATGGTGTTTGGGGACCTGGTCGCATCTTTGTATGACAACTGCAATCAAATATACACGGATGGGTCGGTGTGCAGTGGTGCTGCTAGCTGTGGTGTTTACTCTTGTAATTTCCAACTGAAAGCAAGGCTCCCAGAACATTCCAGCATCTTCACAGCAGAATTATATGCCATTTACATTGCATTACAATATATATCCAAGCCACCAAATAAGCATATTATCTTCACAGACTCCCTAAGTGCCATCCAAGCCTTGACCACACAGCAGAGCAAACCTCACTACCTGATCCAGTGGATCATAGACTTGATTGTACAGTTCTCTCCAGGATCAATAGTAATTGAATGGGTCCCAAGCCACTGTGGCATCAAGGGGAATGAAGCTGCGGATGCGCTGGCAAAACAAGCACTCAACCTACGGCTCAAGGTAGACATTCCCCTGTGCACCAAGGATTTCCTGGAAAAAACTAAGCTTTTCTATAGGAGAGAGTGGGAAAACAATTGGGCAAAGCTCCCTCTACACCTACGCTGCTTCAAGCCTTGCATTAGCAACACAATACCACCAAATCTCTCAAGGTCTCAACAAGTGGCGGTGACAAGGATCCGGCTGGGGGTGTGCCTGCTGAGCCATGGGCACTTTTATACAAAATCATCTCCTGCTACGTGCAGTAGATGCAATCGAACAGAGGATCTGCGCCACCTGTTTATGGAGTGCCCAGCATATGCAGCAGAAAGAAGATGCTTGTTGGAAGCATGCCACAAAGAAGGACTGCCAGTCACCTGGGGAGCCATTATAAGCCCCAAGTTCCCAGCACAAGCAATTGCCACTTTCTTGGCAACCACGGGCAAGATGCCCTGCATTTGAGCTGCTGAAACTGTAGCGGTCAAGGGCGCCCGGGCCTCTACTGGTGGGACGCCATATTCCAACAAGTAACAAGTAAGTAACAACAACAACGCGACCAGTAACAAGACAACTCGTCGGCGTTGGTGTCTGCAAGAATGGCGTCTTCAAATAGAATGAAAAAATGTTCTTTCATCGAATTTGAAAATAATTCTAGAGATCAACCTGATATCAAGTACTTCCAATATCATCATGCATATTTTAAAGAGTGGCCAAGAGCAAGTGGTAGTGAAATTTTAGGTCAATTAAGGAATCTAATATGTGCGAACATATTGTGTGTAGCCGCCATTTTCGAAAACAGATAACAGAAGAATCGTTTCGCCGTTCAAAACAAAAGTACTTCTTGATAACATTGTGGTGCAATTGCCTTATAATGACATGAATTTGAGTATTGGAGGTAAGATATACAATTGTCATGTGTAAATTTTGTACGAATTTATCAGTACGTTTCCAATCCGTGAATTGGCTGATGGTGGTACAATTTTGTTGAAAGCTTTCGTGACACGTTGAGATCCCGTAGAAAAATAATTAAACAGGTAAATTAATTTTGAGAAGAGTAATTCAAGGTAATAGTTTTAAATATTTTTGGTAAATTTATATGAATGGTGCAAATTGGAATGAATGTTTTTGTTCCTAATATGACAAATTTTACTAGCTGGTAGGCTAATTAGGGTCAATGTGAAGTTTAATGCAATCACGGAAAATAATAATGCCGATCCCAGGATTCACTAAAGGAACACATTTCAGAACGTTTTACATGAATGACATTCTGCTCTCTGATGCGTTATTTTCGAATAATTGAACTTTGAAGTTGGCCTTGGCGCCAAAGGAAGCGAGCGCGTGAAACGGAATTTAATTAATAAAGGAAGCTACTACAAACGTAAAGAGGTTGGGTCGTGAGGGGGAGGCACAGTTCTTCTAGTGAAAATTATAAATAAAGCTTCTAACCCATCCATTAGGGTGACGACCGCAATCTTGTTGACATCGGGTCCAAAATGGCGGCGCCCATGGTGGTCGCCATGTTAGACCCGATGTAAACAAGATTGCGGTCGTCACCCTAATGGGTGGTTTAGAAGCTTTATTTATACTTTTCACTAAAAGACCTGTGGCTACCCCTCACGACCCAACCTCTTCACGTTTGTAATAGGGGGTTAGCTTCCGTTTTTAATTAAATTACGCTCGCTTCCTTGGGCGCGCGACGGCCAACTTCAAAGTTCAATAATTCGAAAATAACGCATCAGCGAGCAGAATGTCGTTCATGAAAAACGTTCTTAAATGGGTTCCTTTAGTGATTGTATGGAATATAATTATCAATTTCCGTGATTGCATTAAACTTCACATTGACCCTAATTAGGGATTATTATACAATTTGTAAGTAGGGGTATGGATAATTTCTACAGATGGTAACTAGAACTTATTTTGAGAACTCGAAAACTAAGCATTTGCAAGCACAATGTCATTCTTTGAAAACATCTTGAAATCTACCACATTACCTATCTATGACAACAAAATTATTCAAATAGTTGACAACATTGAACGGTCCAATTTTACTTGAATGTTGTCAACAATTTTCACAATTTTGTGGCCAATAATCAATAAAGGAACACGTTTAAAAATGTTTTACAGGAATGACATTCTGCTTGCTGATGGGTTATTTTTTAATTATTCAACTTTGAAGTTGGCTTGTGCGCGCCAGGGAAGCGAGAGTGCCAAGCGTAATTTAATTAATAACGGAAGCTAACCCCCTATTACAAACGTAAAGAGGTTGGGTTGTGAGGGGTAGCTACAGTTCTTCTAGTGAAAATTATAAAGAAAGGTTTCTAGTGACTTCCGTTTACTTCCGGTGCCGCCACGGTGCGGTGCCGCCATAGCCACATGGCTAGAGGGTTCTGCCGCCGTGCGGGAGACCCGGGATCGAATCTTGGCGCTGGCAGTGGCAATTTTTCTTTGTTGGGTTTAGGAGAAAAATTCCAAGCACAATACCCAACTCTACCCAGGTGTCTGAAATGGGTACAGGTCTTGACCGGGGGAACGCGTCATGGCGTCCTGGCGTTAGTTATAAGGCATTTGAAAATCCAATGTACAAGGTGATATGTATCAGGCTTGATTGGAAATAAAGCATCCGTAGATGCTTTCATTATTCATTATTATTATTTACATCATCTCCAATGACAGCCACCCGGTACCCAAGATGGCGTCCGCCATCATGAAGCTGATGTACACGGACGTCACTACAAACGTTTATTTATAATTTTCAGTAGAAGAACTGTGGCTACCTCTCACGACCCAACCTCTTTACGTTTGTAATAGGGGGTTAGCTGCCATTTCAACTCTGAAATTGCGTAAAAAAGGCCGTTCAGTAGCGCCGCTTGTATAACTTCAAACTTAAATAACTCAAAAACTAAGCATTTGCGAGCACATTGTCATTCATGTAAAACGTCTTAAAATCGACTATATTACCTATCTATAGCAACGAAATTATGAAAATCGTTGACAACATTAAAGTAAAATTTGACTTATTAAACTCAATATTGACCAAATTTATTGTTATTTATAGTAAATCTGTAATGCTAAACAAATTGAAAGCTATGAAAATAATTTTCAAAATTATCCCATGTAATTGCAGTTCCTGCATTCATTTTCAAGTAAAATTATATGTTATACTTTAAGGGCTGCTGGTAGTATGACTTGACCTGAGAATTATAGCTGAAAGACACTCTGAGGATATGATTTTTAGAATTTGTTCATAATTCAGTTCATTTTATATGATTGAAGGGTTCTGTTGCATCATGTGTTGAATTATAATTATTGTCTGCCAAATTATAATGATTTCATCTGTGGGTACCTTCTATTCTATCCATCATTGACTGAACAACAGTTCACTTGAGTTGTTGAATGTTTAGAGACAATTGGGGTAAAGTTTTTTATTTGCATTGTTTGCAACCTTGATTACTTATCATTTTTCAAAATAAGTTCCGGTCAATTTGGAGTTTAATGAACTCGCAGAATTTGAAAATCCTGTTCCCAAGAATCACTACAGGACTACGTTTAAAAATGATTTACAAGAATGACATTCTGTGCTGATCCTTTATTTATGAAACATAGCAATCATTACGTTCTAATAAGAATAACCTCATATAGTCGGTTGCTTAGCCGCCGCATTGTTGGGTCACACTTATTTTTTTGGATGGACACGTCCACTTTTTTGCGGGAAAATAACAGCCTCAGTTTGGATAAGTTAAGGTAAGCTATTTTAGGTTGCTTTGTTATTTTAGGTTAGTTTACTTACCTAACCTAACATTACCTAACTTAACCTTACCCACCGTAACGTCAGTACCATATTAGAGCATATTTACGTCTCCATTCCTTCACTTTTAAGTACAACATTCATATAACTTTAGAGTTGAATAATTTAAAAATTGCGCATCAGCGAGCAGAATGTCATTCATGTAAAACGTTTTTAAATGTGTTCCTGTAGTGATTCTTGGGAACATAATTTTTAATTTCTGTGAGCGCATTAAATTCCATATTTACCATAGTTCCCTCAGACAAAAAATTGTTTTGTGCCCTAAGGCTCATTTTGTATTGAAACATTCAAATGAATTAAAATCTGTTATATTATCCTGAATTACTTAGTCAATAATTTGAAAAGAATATTTTTTGTGGATGTGAAGGTAAAGCTACGAGTAGCTCATGTCAACTGAAGTAAGCGTGCTACGTTAATCAATTTTGCTGCAGTTGAATAACTGTACTCAATTTTTATTTTACAACACTTGAAAAAATATATGAAATACAATTTTATATATTGTATTTTATAATTATAATAATTTTTAGCTATTTTTGAATTACTCTGTTTTCTGAAGGATGTTCAAGTTATATCTCATAGCAATATTAATTGACTTTAGCCCCTCTCAGGGGGATACAACTAGTGTATCTATGGGAATGAATTAGTGTTCCGAGGGGGACCATGAATGGGCACGAGCTAAAGGTTAGGTAGGCTTTCTTTTTGTTAGAATAATATAGGTTTTTGTTTTGTTACGGACCATCTTTTTTTGGTTTACTGCTGTCCTGTTTTTTCAGCACCTACTACTTCTTCTTCAACTTTGATCATGTTTCATGAACTTTTTTCTCATCTTACCGTTTCTATGCGTTTTCTGCATAGATTCTGCGTTCCCTTAACTCCATACTATATGGTGCCTTCTTCCTTCCTCTCTTTGGATCTCATTTGTTGAGGATAGGGAGGCCTAAACTAACTAATAATCTAATTGAATTTAGCCTAAAAGAACTATCCTGAAATTTTCATTGTTTTGTGGGAAATGAAACATTAAAATGTCTAAAATATTTTATGCAGTGTAACAATTTTTGAGTTTAATTTAACTGCATTTGGTGATAAAATATCTAATATATAGATTCATGCATTGGGTGTATTGGTGAGTGAGTTGTGTTAAAATACTGTTCATGTTTTTATAACTTATTTTCATTTCACAGGAAGGTGTTGAAGAGTTCATGAGCAAAAAATCTGGTGGTGCAGAAGAAGTGATCAGGCGCCTTGATGAGCAGCTCAGCAACTATCGCTGCATGGAGTCGCACCTCACTGCCACTCGCTTGAAGTGGGTCTATTATTTTATAATAAAGATTTCAAAGAAGCACATTTGTGTAGAGCATATTTATTTTATGTCAACTATGTCCGTATTAGTTGAAGTAGTATCCTATTTTTTGACTAAATCAAAAAAGCGCTCATATGCCCAATGTAAAATTTTCTCTTGCTTATTGGTGAGGACACAAGTGTTTTGTATCAAAGTTCATCATTAGTATTTGTTGCTCATTAGGCAAGACAAAGGATGGGTTTTTGTAAAAAGTGCTACTTTAATATATGTAATGCTTTGCATCTAATTTCATTAGTGTAATTAAGATGTCCTAATGTTTTTGATGTAAGCCAACTTGCCAAAGTAATATTTTACCCTTCTCCAGCATGCATTGAATGTAGGTGGGATGTATTGTTAATTGCCATTCAGAAAGTTTAAAACTTTACTCTTTCGTTATAATCTCTTGTTCTTCATACACCCGGCGCTGGTGGCAATTTTCTCTGTTGGGTATAGGTTAAAAATTCCAAGCACAATACCCCACTCTACCCAGGTGTCTGAAATGGGTACCGGTCTTGACCGGGGGAAAGCGTAATGGCGTAATGGCGTCCTGGCGTTAGTTATAAGGCATTTGAAAATCCAATGTATAAGGTGATATGTATCAGGCTTGAAATTGGAAATAAAGCATCCGTAGATGCCTTCATTATTATTATTATTATACACTAAAATCATATGTGCGGTATTTAATTTTTCTAACACTATTTGTCAAGAAATGTTTAGAATTTATGTTCCATGAAGTGAATATTTTTGACATCTGCAGAAATATTCACTTATCCATTATTTATTGGTGCAGGCTGAAGCACCAGGTGCCAGACATCAAAAGCTGACTGCAGTTCATAGAAGAAATGAAGGCTCGACAAGACAGCACGGAGGATCTGGAAACTCAATTCCTGCTGTCTGACAAACTCTATGTTGAAGGTACCATTCCTCCTTCCAACAAAGTCTGCTTATGGCTTGGGGTTAGTGAAACTGGACTAAGTTCAACTGCTGTAAGAAATTAGGAGAAGTTAAAAGGTGAAAGATTTTAATCACATTGTTTCTTTTAATGACATTACGTTTGGGTAGGGAGGAATTTATTTTCATTTTTATTTCAGTTTGAAATAAGAGCAAAGCAGAAAAGTTTGATTATGTATTTGTATTTTTCTTTTTAATTGTAGATGATTTTTGTTAAACCTATTTTCTTAGGTGGGTTGTAATATGTCATTTTTATGCAGAAGCTTTGTACTTTGTAGTATGCTGCTCATGTGTTTGCTTCATTGCTACTGCCTTTACATTTAATTACTTCAAGCAGCTTGTGCCCTAATTTTGGGTGTATCTGGGCCATAGTTAGATCAATATAACCAGTGCGCCCTCTCATGGAAGAACAACTTTTGCATCTATAGGAATTAGTACTGCCAGGGGTGAGATGTGAGGATCCAAGCTGAAGATTAGGTAGGTATTCCTTTGGTTGATGTAGAAAAATTTTTGTTTTGTCGTAGGCAATTTTTTTTGTTCACTGGTGTCTAATTTTTCATGTTATCTAATCAAACCAGTGTTCATAGTTATTGTTTATATTTTACTGGCGGTTTTACCCCTTTTTGTGAAAGCTTAAAATATCTAGTCAGAATGACTGAAAACTCTCCAGTAGTATGAGCAATTTCTAAGCTCTGCTAAAGGTACATATGCATAAGTGCCTCTTCTTATCAATATATGAAACCTCTTGAATTACTATGTCTATCCCCTTTTCTGAAAGGAAACTGCAATCTCAGCTGCAATAATTACATCTATGAGTGTGTTTTGCAGATAACGAGTGTTAACTGCAATACTGTAAGATCTTTGCATCAGTGCTTATTTGGTTGTATTCTCTTTTCTGGTCTTTTGGAGAACCCAGTGTACTAACCAAGTAATTCGTTATGTGTGATTGCTTACTTCATTTCATCAGTTCAGTTATTGAAAGTAAATTTTTGCATCTCTTCCAATTCCATTGATAGATCGAAGTCTACCTACATAGACATTGATTTTCTGCATTTTTTTAATGCTTTAGTTCAAACTGCTACAGCAAAATTCCTCTGCTTTGATGCTTTGTTACTGATCTATGTATCTCTTGGTTAATTGTAGAAAACTTATTAATTGAACTTAAACCCATGGTTTTAACCTAAATAATACAGTGATGACTCGTGTGTGCAGGCGAATATGATGCTAGAGTATGACCTGGACGCAGCAGAGGTACTGCTCAACAAGAACCTCAGCAGCGCGAACACCGAGCTCACCCAGGTCGTTTCGGACCTTGATTTTCTTAGGTGAGGTTTAGTAGATTTTCATGTTGCTACACAACTGCATATTCTAAGTTCTATAGAATGTTTAAAAAAATGTATGTATATACGTTATGTTCTAAAATGCTCTTCTGTCATGGTTTTTCTGTCAAAAAAAGAATACTGTAAAAATTTGGTGAAATTGCCCGTTACTGGCACAATCAGGAATACGACTGTTTTCTTGCGTTTTCACGACGTGCTTATCTCGACATGTGTTTGTGGCCATACCTAATCTTTTATTTCATCATTAGAGAGCTGCAGACTCCATTCAGCAGCTACCGAGAATTCACATTCGAGTAGGAGTTTTGGTACGGCCCGAAACATATGTTTTTGGCCGTAGGTAATCATCTACTCGAATGTCACTTCTCAGTAGCCACTGAATGGAGTCTGCAGCTCTCTAATGATGAAATAAAATTAGTGATTGGAGATCAATTATTTCAGATATCGTAACCCTAGTAAGATGTATGTTCCCCCAACAAATAACTAAGATCTCAATCAAGACAAAGATCATCTGGAAAGGTTAGAATATTTATCCCTCTTCAGAAAACCATTTCAATAAAGTTTCGTTACTGAGGTTTTTTGCTCGTGTCTTTACGAGTGGTGAATTGATCGTTTTCTTCATTCAAACTTAGCTCTGGGTGTAGCTTCTGTTTTCAAGCTTTTAGAAAAATTTCAATTGTGGGACTGAACTGTCTTTCCCCGCCTCAAATATGTGAGGTCCCGAGATGAGAGGTAGGCTTTCTTTGTATTGAAATAAACCTATTTATTTGTCGTTGTAATAAATCATCGTTTTCTGTTTACTGCTGTCCTGTTATGAGTTATGTCGTCATTCTTAGCTCACAGTTTCTAAGCCTTAGAGACCTTGTGTGGGAACGTACGCTAGTTTCCGTGCAACTTCATACTACATGGTTCCTTCCTCTCTTTGAAACATTTTGTTGTGGTTAGAGAGGCTCAAACGGTGCTACTATAGCGTGAGGTCTATTGCCATATATCGCCTACCCAGGTAAAGTTTGAGATGTACTAATTGTTTTTAGCCAAATCAAATGTATGAGAATTGGTAATATTCATTAGTAACCTAACCTCACGCTATAGTATTAGATAGAGGTAGACCTCACGCTATAGCACTAGCTAGAGTTAGATCTCATGCTGTAGTGTTGTAGGCCTCACGCTATAGCAACGCCTGCTTAAACTAACTTAAAACCGATTAATCTTGCCCACCTCAGGACGCAGTGCACCACCACCAAGGTTGTTGTTGTTTTGCCCCGACGGCCGCTCGAAGGGGTCCGCCGCGGCCAGGGCCGCCCCAGACCGGGCCCGGCCCGAGGCGAAGAGGGGTGTGGTTATATGGGCCTCTGGAAGACGCCCGCGTTGTGCAGAAACCTCAAAACGTCCGCGGGGCGAGTCCAGAGGTGCTCCAGTGCATGTATCTGGTGTGTGTATCGGTGTGCGTGTAGGGCGGGACAGTGTAGGAGGACATGCGGAAGATCGCCCACGTTGGCATGACACCAGACGCAGCTGTCGTCCTCCGCAAGTCCTATTCTGTGCATGTATGAGGGGAGTGAAGTGTGGTGCCCGCACCGCAGCCGCGCCAGGTGGACTCGATCCTGCCGGGGGAGGGATCGCTCCGTCGAGGGGACGGGGGGGGGGGGTCTCACTCCGAGGAGGGAGTTAGGGGGTAGGGCAGCGAGGGCGCGTGAGGTGAACTGTGTGTGTATGTGTGTACGTAGTGAGGTGTCAGGAGGGCAGGGAGGGAGGGAGTCGTAGAGTGTTTTGAGGTGTGTGGCCGGGGTGGTGTGTAATGTTCGTTGGGTTGGCCGGGGTTGTTGCATGTAGTGTAGCGGGTTGGCAGGGTCTTGTGTGGAGGTGTAGAAGCTTGTCCCTAGCGTTTTCATGTGGTCAAGGAGGGGGAGGACAAGGGCTTCTTCGTGTAGGTGTGCTATAGGGGTCGATCGTGTACAGCCCGTGGCAATGCGCAACGCTGTGTTTTGTGTGGACTGTAGTTTCTGTAAGTGAGTGCGAGCAGTGTCTGCGTACCAAGATGTGTGTGCGTAAGTGAGGATGGGTCTGATGAACTGTTTGAATACTGTTTTTATGTCTTCCTTGGAGTGGCCGTATGTAGTATGTGTTAGTGCTCGGAGGACGTTCAGCCTAGTGTTGCATTTAGTGTTGATATTGTTAGTGTGTGGGCTGAACGTAAAACCTCTGTCATATGTAACTCCAAGGATTTTGGGTGTGTCTGTGTAGGGGATGGGGGTGTTGTTTAATGTGACGTGGGGATGGATGTTGTATTCTCTATTATAAGGTGTGATGAGTGTGAGTGAGGATTTATTTGCGGAGACCATGAGTCTGTTTGTTTCTAGCCAGTTCTCTATTATGTGGATGTAATCTTGTAGTTGAGTGGCGGCGGTCTCGTGTTTAGGGTGTAGGGAGAAGATGGTTAGGTCGTCTGCGTATGTGAGGAGGTGTGTTTGTTAAAACACACTTTCTTTTTGTTAAAATAGAATAGGTTTTTGTTTTGTTACGGACCATCTTTTTTCGGTTCACTGCTGTTCTGTTGTTCAGCACCTACTACTTTCTTCTTCAACTATTTCTTGTTTCATGATCTTCTTTCTTAGCTTTCTGTTTCTGTGCCTTTTCTGCATAGATTCCGCGTTTCCTTAACTCCATACTAAATGGTGCCTTCTTCCTTCCTCTCTTAGATAGCCTTTGTTGCGGATAGGGAGGAACTAACTAATAATCTAATCTAATCATTGGACGACTAATTTGCTGTGGCGGTTGCAATGCGTGACTCTTTTTTTTTTTTTGTAGTACCACGTGTTAGACACAAATGTGTCAAGATGGGTAGATTGCAAGTTTGATTTAAAGTCTTAGGTTAGCTATACTTGACCTCAAGAATTATAGAACTGTGAGAAATTGCGTTGAGATTTCCTCCTTTACTATCGGTTGTGCGCAGCGTTCGTTTTCCTCCATCACAGTTGAATGGAACGACCTCATTGCTAGCTTACCGTAGTACATATTTGACGGAGATGTTTGACGGCATTTCTCGTTCCTCGTGTGACGAATGTTTAGGCAAGGCTTCATTAAATTTTGCAAGAAGATTGGGTGAGGATGTTAAATTTTACACCCTAACTAATAGTCATGTCCGAGAACCACATGCTCCCTGTTGAGTTCATTCTCACTTCAGATATATGAGCATTAAGATCATCATTGTCACAGGACATTAGGGCAGTAAAACAGGTACGTTTTATCTTCGTCTAATGTCCTGTATCAGGATGGAGCTTCATTCTTTCACATTTAAAACTTATTTATTTGCTCATAAGAAACCAAAACACGCTCTTGGCTTAAATTCTCAGGTTTCTGACGTGCAAATTATTGAATGGTGAATACTAATGTGAATTTACTGAAAAATAGTGGCGTAGCATGAAATTCTTTTATATATAGTGATCATAATGTGTATTTTACATTTCAAGCGTCTGGTTATAGCTGAAGTCTTATAATTTGTTATGTCCAACAGGGAAGGAAATGAGATTTGAAATTTCTAAGCGGTCACAGGAGGAAACATAAGTGTGGCCAACCTGTTGTCTGATGGGGGACTTATTCATAAAGTATGACTAAAGTATTGTATGATATCTATGGGAATTAGCGCTCCCAGGGGAAAAATGTGAGGGCCCGAGCTGTGAGTTAGGGAGGCCTTCTTTTTGTTGAAATAAAATGTTTTTCGTTATGTCAAGGACCACCTTTTTTCGGTTCACTACTGTCCTGTTTTTCAGCACCTCTGACTTTCTTCTTCAACTTTTATCTTGTTTCATGAACTTCTTTCTCATCTTACTGTTTCTATGCCCTTTCTGCATAGATTCCTCATTCTCTTATCTCCATACTAAATGGTGCCTTCCTCCTTCCTCTCTTCGATACGCTCTATTTTTGTAGCGGTTAGGGAGGCTTAAACTAACTTATAATCTAATCTAATCTGTGTAACGAATGGGGGTGAAGTTCTGGAGAATTGTTGTGGCTCGACGAAAGGAGGGCATACTTTATGTGTTGAAGTCGGACATGAGTTTTGTTGTTTTGGGGAAAAGTGTATTGTATTGAGTGGTTTCGCACTTGACTGAGTATGATGGAATATGCGAGCAATAACATAATTGAAGTAATTTGAATAGATAGCGGAGAGAAAGATGGAAGGCACTGATGACTTCAGCGTACCACCTTACAACAGCAGAGCAACTTTGGTAGCAATGCCCAAAGCGACGACTAAAGAGCTATAACCGAAGTTGTCGGTAACAGTTTATTGTTATTATCATTATTATAATTAACCGGAGCAAGTTGCATATTATAGGATGTGTGCCGTATATGTATATGTATATTAAATAATTCAAGTGCGTAGTGTTCAATATTTAATTGCTACAATAATGTATTCATCGAATAAATATGGATGTAAGGCTACTTTTGCCATGTAGTAAAACTAGGCCAAATGCATGTTTTACTGTATTGAGGGATTTTCACGGGGAAAAGTGTAGCTGCTGGAATGACTACAGCAATACTGCCAATATTCCTGTGGTTACTCAGAGCAGCTACACTTTTAGTTCAACGATGCTCGTTATTCAAATTTTCAACTATTAACACGTACATCATGGATACAGAGCAATTCGAAAATTAACTAATCTTGAAAACATTTTTTATAACGCAATTTGATGTAGCGGTGATTATTCAAAAATCATCTGAACAAATCGATAGGTAAGAGTAAAAGAGCACAGCAGAATATGGAAAAGGTGCATGAGAAAGATTTGTACTTCGGGAGCCTATTCTTATAATTTGATTTTATACGAGGCCTCCAATATATGTGTATATATATAGTCTAAAATAAATGTCCATTAAAGATGATGGACATTGTACAATAACTAATCCTGCTTCCTATGTATATCGTTCAACAAGTATTCTAAAAGAATAGAAGACTTTCTTGAAGCGGAAAGCATTGTTTGCAAGAGTAATTTTATCCTGTGTTTTATTTACGTTGAAAAACGATGAACTCAGGGTTTCGTTCTGAAATATAAAGTAACATTATGAGGACTTTCATTTGATTTATCCTTTTAACACTCTAGAAGGAAAATTAGAATTTGAGAATTACAATGAGTATGCAAGTCGCAAACGGAGCTTTGTATTGATAAATATGAAACTTTTGCCCAGTGTGCACACAAATTTTAATTATTACGTGGCTATTAAGCATTGCATACGAGATTATCAAAGTTTTTCAGTATCATAGTTTCCATATTATTCAAAAAATTTTCAATACGTATGTGCGGAAATCCGGCAGTTCCTGCCATGGTGCAATCATACGTACGGCAGCCAGAGCATCGCTGCCGCGAGTGACGTGTGAATCACGTGGTATGGGGTCGGTGACGTATCAGCTCAAACGTCTCCTATTGGCTGGCTTGTCTAACGGTTTCGAGCAGCTGTCCCCTTTGAAGTGGACTTACCTGTCTTCTGTATACCGTGGTGGGTACCGCCTACGCCGTATTCAGTCCGCTAGGGCAACAGAAGTAAATTTCATTTTCTGCCGAACTACGGCGGTACCGCTAGGAAGACGTGCAACTGTCTGCGCCGTATGAGACCGCTAGGGCTACAGAAGTGAATTCTGTTAGTGCTGAACTGCGACAGCGTCTTCCTAATCGATCAACTATGCGAGATAGATCGTCCTTCTGAGGTAGCTCCTTAAACCCGTAATTAGGCGAGGTGTCGTGTGAGATTAAACCCTCTGTCAATAAGAAGAAAGGAAACTTTTTTAACCTTAGGATCTGCCTTTTTTATTGCTGAATCTCTTTGAAGTCCCTATTACATACACTGATATATTTTAACAAAGACAGTGATTTATTTTCTGTTGCAAAAATAGTGCGTACACACATGAGCTACTGCATAACAAGGTACAACATTCAAAATTGCATTTAAAATATTAGTCTTACTTAGCTAGGTAATCAAATAAAACATTGAAATATCGACATGTAATACAAATGATATTTAAGGGCTAACTAAAGTAAATGCACAGACGCAACATCACCGCAGAGAAACAGACAAGTTGGGGTTCAGGGAGCTGGACACATAAAGAAAATACTTGAGATTATGGGTAACTAACACAATAGGCTCGGCAACCCCTGTGCGGCCTGACACATGTATATCTATTTATGTAGATATATACATACCTACATACGTACACACACATATTAATATATATACTTATTGAGAATGAAATATAAGAAAAAATACATATATAAAATAAAAGGATAGAAACAACCTACCATCTATTACACCGATAATGACAGTTGAGCTCAGTGTAATCCTAAGAAATTATTCGAAAAAAAATAACTAAGAGGAAAAAAAGACTTCGAAAAACGTAAAATGAACTGGTTTTAGTTTCTTCATAGAAATTTATAAGAAAACTCAGGTTACAGTCAAGAAACAACACAACTCTTCAGCGTTATACGGACATGTGTGTGAGGAAATACTACTCTCATAAAATGTTTTTAGGAATTATTAAGAAATACTCTTGTAAAATATCCTTTTTTTGGGAAACATGCTCGTAAAATGTTTTTGGGAAAATACTTCACTTTAGGAAATGTCAAAAACCGTTATCACTGGTATTCTTGAGCGTGAGAATATAGCAACCAAAGTTTACCCGTGTGTGTAAGGTCAATTCTTCACTGTTCTGTCGAAAAAAAGCAGCGATTGTTTGAGCGACATCGCAAGTGCTAGCTTGACATAAGAAAAGCTGAGCTGGAGTAGAGGAGTGTATCATATTTCACGGCCTCAAGAGCCAACATTGATCAATGCCAACCTTGCGGCCAGCACACCACCAGAACTGCGAGCGCAGGCGTCGTGAGCGACTCACACACACAAGAAAAGCACAAAACACATAACGCACATCGACACACACACACAAACACACACACAACACAAGCGCACACAAGGCGAGGCTTCGGAGAGCAGGAGGCTGACGTGACGTAGGAACAGAGGCCCACACGACCTGAGCGAATCACCGCTGGTGAAAAGAATGACGCGAGAAGGTGTGTCTGAGCACACACCAATGGGAGTCCCAGACGTCAGAACAAACAAGGATTCCGCCAATCAGGATGCAGATGCTGCCTCTGTAGAATGGAATGATCTGGATCCCTCTCGAAGGAAGGAAGCGAAACACTTATAAGGAGGGAAGATGAAGCCTCGAGAGGGATTTTTGGGACGCACGTGAGAGGGGGCGCACGACGTCTGAGGGTGCACCATACAGCAGGTCGGCAAGCGCCGGCTTGCCTTCTACCAAACTGCAATCTGAATGTTGGAGCAAAGTTAACAATTCGAAGTACAAGAAACAACGTTGGACGTCGGCAACCGTTGAAGCACCGTCTTACAAAAGAAACCTTATTGAAGCAAACCAGCCTCGCATCGGAGGTCGTCATGTGTAAACGCGTCAGAGATTCAACCGAGAGCATTCAAATATCTTTGCATCGGGGCCGAACTCACAGGCAACTTCAGCATCAAGATGTGGAGCCACGCAATCGCTAACATTGCGAATGTCAACAGTTAAGTTCGTTCACTAACAATGCGAAGATCAACGCACAAAACTACAGTGAATTGGCTCACCAACGCTTCAAGGAATCCTGGGCTGAACGAAACTCTTAAGAAATTCCAGGCACCAGGGCAGCAGCGATTCTAAGCAACGACGAAGGAGATCAGCAGTGAACGATAGCACATCGGCAGTGAATATCTTTCAGTGAATCACTTATCAAAAGGGCGAGTGTTTTATGGTTGTGAGAGCTCTTTAAGGTGGTGATAGAAGTTCAATTTCAAAATGTAGATCAGCACTCAGAAAAGTGCTTTTCAAAGTATCGCGCAAAATCATCTAAATTATAGGCAATCGGTTTTCTGTGTTTATTTAGTCGAGGATCGAATTCACGTTGCGAATGGTGCGGTGCTTCATATAATTCGACACCTTGTTACAAGTCCAGGTTAAATCGTGATATGTTATTCTCGCAAATATTGTGCTTTGTGTTGCTGGTGGAACCTGCAATTTTGTGTATGCGTAAATTGTTGTCAGCGATGGAGTATTGGTAACTTGAATTCTAGGTAAGCATCACATTTATATCATGTCGTGTTTAAAGTTTTATGGCGGCAGAAATGTGCGTACCTTTCATTAACGCAGTTTTGCTCTCTCATGTCAATTCTGTCTAAATGCCTTGTGCACATACCCACGTGTTCATCTCAAAAATAAATGTGTTTTAATCTTTCAAAGTTTGTTATTCTCCCCATGCTTGTCAACTCGGTATTCGCGGAGTACACACCAATTAAACACTGTTAATTTCCTACCTTTCTGTCCAACTCTCAGACTGTGTATTTCATATCTTTATTTTTCTTTCTCTTGCTGTCGGGGGTTTCAATTCCCCCTGCGTTACGTGCTCGGACCGAGCTACGTTCCGTAACATGTGTACATGGGATAAAATGGAGTAACATTCTGGCCAGAAATCACATCTGAGTGGAGAACATTTACAAAATTTGGCACATATAGGTAGATTAAGCAATGGTCCAAAGTGATAATTTTGATTACAAAAATTAACAGTTTTTTCCGATTTTAAAGTTTAGTGCTGGTGTGCTCTGAACGCACGGAAAAATATAAAAAGACTAAATGAAAACGCTTATATTACCCCCTATCACACCCCCAGGCTCAGCCGAAATCGATTGAAAACATCTTCGAGAATGATTTTGAAATAGCGAGACAACGTTAGCCAAAATTTAATTCATTATAAACTTTGCACAACCCTCACATCTATAAACCTGTATATTGGTGTACACACAAAATGTATTTCAGAGTATGTTTTCCATACAGATGTTAAATATTAATACAGAAAAGAGAAAAAATAACGAAATAAAGATGAGGAAATACTCCTAATTATGGAAAAAACGTTCGTTCTGCTGTATTGAACTCACGGCTGGGGTGCTCATTATTGTCGACAGAAATAGTTCAGATGAATATACGAATGGCTTAGCAAACGTAAAATGAAATAGTTTCTAATTTTCTAACAGAAATTTCAGGAAAATTAAAATTTCTGGTAGATGGGAAATTCACACCGAAATGCTGCAGGCCCTATGACAGAGATGCAAAATGACGTGACACATTTACTCTAAATTCTTTTACAGTTTTAGAGTTTTTGATATGCTGGGGAAGCTTGTTCCAAAAGATGCAATTTCCTTCAAAGAAAATGATATATACATAGAAAACGGAGTTTGCGGGGGTGGGGGCGGGGGTTCAAAATGCTTCTTCTCCTACAGTTTTCAAGATACAGTGATGATTTCGATGTCATTAGAAGCGAAATATTGTGGACATTACGTTGTGCTTTAAAGAAAATCTTTAAAGTCATAATAGAAGAAAATTTAAAATTTTTTCGAGATTCCATTTATTTTGGGGGGGGGACATTTTCATTTGTGACGTCACAACTTTTTTTGCAATGAATTTCGAAATTCATATATAGCAGACTTTATTTTCCACGCTTTTTCGCATCCAATGATACCAAAGTCATCACTGTAGCTCAAAAACTGTCGAAGAAGACGCATTTTGAAACCCCAAGTCCGAGGTTTTCAATATAGGCCACTCAAAGAAATGTAAACAATTGTAATTGAATTTTTTTTAATTTTTGGTACTGGGTAGTCCCCTGAAACCATTATAGGTAATACAGAAACATAGGAGATGACATAGCAACGTCGCGCCGTGAAGAAAGTGCCATGGGGGAGGTGTAGCATGATAAAATACCACTTCCCCCTCCCCTCCCCTCCACTCTTCAAACCCCGGTAGCAGGCGAACGAGTGAACGTACGAGTCTCATTTTTCACAAGATGTACCTGACCTTCTACGCTTCTTATAGCAGCAAAAATCCCAGTTTTCAAGTGATTTCAAAAACATGGATTCCTATAGGAGACGCTGTCCTTAAAACTAGGAAATTGTAATCCTAAGTGGCAAAATGAGCATCAATTGGCGCAAATGTTTTGGAATAGTTAAATTTCGACTTCAGGGCTGAAATAGAAAAAAATTTACTAACAACATGGCGAAAAAAGTAAGTAAACCTACATATGTGAAATCCTAGGCCCTAACTCATTCTAATATAAGTTAAGCAGCCACATACCATCACTCGCTTATACACACAAATACACTTAAGCACTCACAACTACTCATTTATTCACAAAAACAATCACACATTTAGTCATGGAAATGTCTTCACATACACAAAAATACGCTCATACGCAGAAAAACGTCAGAAGGTAGAAACAATGTTCTGTTGGGCTGTACTCAAATCTTTATTGAGGTTAGAAAGATGAGTGAATGTGAATAAAGACTCCAAAACTCGAAGGCCGTGTTTATTATTTGATGTTCAGAAAATAAAGAAATTTCTGTTTTGAAAGGATGATTGGTATTCTGACAAAAATCTCAAATTACTGAATGAGGAGATTGTGGAAATTCCTGAATGAGAAATCCCTTTTATGGGAAATTCCTGAATGTTGGCCGTGTTCTAATTCATTGTTGTAGTTTGCAATAACCTACAAAAGTCTGCGTGCAGTAGTCACACCTACAGTATGAATAGGTCCATCGAGTACGGTGACGCTTCAACAGTCGCTCCTCTCTTCTAAAAAATTCCCGTAATTTTAAAACTATTTCTATACAACACGATGATATCAACAGAAGTAAAAATTTACCTTAGGACAATCAAAATGAAATAAACTTTGGTATGAACACTAATAGCTATACATTTTGGAAAGGTAAATTTTTCGTAAATTTACATAACATCAGTTGTAAGGGCGTACTTTATCTATGTAAATATTACATTTAAAGTTCAAAACTCTCTGAACAAATATGAGTGTGACGAAGTATGATATCCTACAAAGAGATAATTCCTTCATTCACTTTCAGGGATAATGTTTATTATACCCTAATTTATGTATTTTATAATTAATACTCATATTTTTAAAAATTTAGTTCGATATTCCCTAGAAAAATTCCAATAATGAAGATGATGATAATAATAGTAACAGTAATAATAGCAATCTATACTATAATAAGAGCTGCGTCCGTCTGTCCGAAGCCAGCCGAAAGTATGTGATGAGCGTATCTGTCATCAACTCCACAATTATCAGCGTATTAATCCATCAGATTCGAGTAGGAATGAATATAACGTAAATTCTTAGAAAATAGGAACGTGTGGCATGTGATTTGTCGAACATTATTAACATTTTTGACTGGCCGTGTACACTCGGTCTCGTCAACTCTCGAGAGATTGAATTCTTTATTTCTTACGGTGTTTCTTTCATTTCGCAAGGGGGGGGGGGGGGGGGGGGGGGTGGACTAATAGTAATAATAATACTGCCGTGCATGGAATTTAAACATTTGAATATCTAATACTCATGCATCAGCATCTTATCGCGATAACCATGTCAATAGTCGAAACAAGTGATTGAGAGGAAAGCTTGGAAAAATACATTCCCTTTGTTGCGTAATCTAGGTTTGACAATGCATGTAAATTTAAGTTGAAAAAACATACCAGTGATGATGCGTTGTTGAAAATACTTTTATTATTGCGCACTTACAGTGAAATACGAGCTCAGGAACGAGCTCGTTGTTCATAGAAAGGTCAATGCTCTGAGCAATTGACGGTTTATAGTTGACAATGATTTTGAGTTGGAAATAATCGTCAGTGATCATCTTTTGCCTGTGTGAATGTATGTGTTTGTCCATTTGTGTATAAATATATATATATATATACATATATATATATATATAATATATATATATAGATATGTGTACGCGAACAAAAGCTTCTGTAAAATTGTTAATCAAGCGACCTGCATTTTTCGTATAAATACGTTTTATTTTAATTTGTATTTTCAAAATTTATTTAATACCTATCAGCTTATCACGTTACCTACCTCGTCACCTCCTGACATTAATGTGAAGCATTTCAATGAGAAATATCGTAAATTTGATGGATGATTTAAACTATGTTTTGGAGGCAATGCACGAACTTACTTCTATTTTATTGTGTTCGCAACAAAATAAGTTTTATATATCTGCTGTTTTGGCCTGGCAGTTTTGAATATATTTTATCCACAAATACTGTCAATATCATTCCCTGACGTCAAGAAAACAAAGCTCATACATCAATGTACGTGGAAACTGTCACAAATATTTTTTCGCCCCACTAATTTCATCATCTTTATATTTCCTTTATTGCATTCATAAATAAACACTATTAAACTACAATTAATTAGCTATGGGAAACATTTTTATGTTTTTTTTCTCAGTCTTTTATAAAAGTAATGACATTTGGGCCGTCATGGCACCCATCTATGAATGATAAATCTATAGTCAGTACGTTTCATATTAAAACATTTTAAAATGCCACGTAATTCATCTTCTGTAATAACTTTCTAGAACATCAGTGTTTTATTTTATTATTCCTATCGTAAAATGTTATTATGAGTCTTCAGTGGCAACTGGTCGTTTCTTACGCTCGGGGGTACATTACGAGTATAACACTATTTAGGTAGATAACTTTTCGTATTGTCCCAGCTTAGTTGCAAATGTTATGGTTAGCATTGCACAACAATGCTTCTCACGATTTAGACTCCCGTGAACTCCTTTGTGTCTGTATTATTACCGTAGGAAATATCATAAATTTTGTGATATGGTAAAATATTTTTTCTGTCCGAGCTCGTTATTTAGTATACTAGTTGATACGTAAAAATGAAAAAATTGTTCCAAATGTCGAAATCATAGTCTTAG
Source organism: Morinoia aosen (assembly GCA_030386875.1). NCBI lineage: Eukaryota > Metazoa > Arthropoda > Malacostraca > Amphipoda > Talitridae > Morinoia > Morinoia aosen. The sequence continues at coordinate 19,676,717 of CM059573.1, read as the reverse complement.
GCGCAGTATAATTTAAATCTTATCATCTTACTTTCAACATTAATCCCTCATATAACTAGTTCCTATGCTCATAATCTCGTACTTCTAAATAAGTGAGCACTAACGAGAGAGTTTCCAACAATGCGTCACTAGGATTACGTTTTCTTAGTTTTTGCATTTATATGCGTTGTTAAAATCAGATTAACGCAGCAAAGGGAATGCATTTTTTTCGTGCTTCTCTCTCAATCATTTTTTTTTTCAACAATTGACGTACGTATTACGATACCCATGTGTAAATATCAACGACGGATCTTTATTTTAAGATATTTTAAAACCCAATGTTAAAAATTTCATTTATAACGTGTTAGGAAAGGAACTGTTTTTCTTTCTTTTTTTGCTTATGATTTATTGAAGTATGCCGTCTTGTGATTGATTCATGAAACTTTGAAGTAACCAGACAGAAAATCACAATAATTAAAACTATATTGAAAAGGTATTCTCAACCTTGGTATCATTTTTTCAAAGTGATGATTGTTTCGGAAAGACAGAAACATGAAAATACTGGATACGAATAGAGCGAAATCACGAAATGTGCGTTCTTGAAATAACATCGCGATAACGACCGGACTTTTATCGAACATTAGTTGAAAGAAGAAAATACGAGCGGATGACTAGTTAAAATTCATGATGAGTAAAGTTGGACTAAAACACACCCTACACTTGTATCAAAGGAACAAAATAGTAAGTACACAGAATCTCGGTTTAGTGATAAATGCCAGATTTTTTTAAAACGATTGCACATATATGTTTATGTTTTCGCCAACGTCGTTTGTAAAGGAAATGACGTAATTTATTGATTTTTAAGAAAGTTACAAACGTGTAGATATTTTCCGTGCGTGCAATTTCTTTAGATTTTGCTTTTGTAGCTTAAAAATTTTCTTGAGTAATTTATTTCACAAATTCAGCCCTGTTGTAGTAAAACTGACTTCAAATATACAAAAGGAAGGGTTAAACTATGTAACTTATCTAACCTCATGCAAACAAACTCAAGCGTCAGTGAATACGCAGAGACCTTGCTTGCTCAAGGACCAACTTGACTAGTTAGTATTGTAGCCTGATGCGAACGCTGTCCAAGCCTTAGCCATTTACAGCCCAAGCAACAACGTCACTACGTACCACCGCCGCTAAATATGGCGTCAGTGGAGGCACAGTTTAGTTGGTACGGAACTATTCGCACATCGTCAGAGTTGATAGAACCGCCCCTCCACCTCACACATGCACAGCTACAGGATAGCCGTGCAGGATGGTCCACAGGAGGCAGCCGAGGCACCCGCGTAGCGCCAGTGCCACTTCAGACGCCGTGTAGAGGCGTCTCGGCAAGCGTGAGGGGATGAAGTGCTGCTCTTTGTCGAACCTGTCTATCAGTGAACAGCATTCTGATATCGTATTGTGTCGCTTCATCATAAATGAACGTTGTGCTTTCAAAACGCAAAAAGTTATTGGTGAGGTGATAAACGCGTTGCTCTTCAAGACTTCGGACAGGTCAATAATGCGTATTTTTCAAATAAGTTGTCACTTTTACTTCGTGTTTGTAAAGAACTTGCTTAAGTTCTTAGCTCATAAATTCAAAATTAATATATATATATATATATATATATATACACAGTAGCTAGTGTCGGTTAAACGTCATTAATTAGTGTTCCCATCGATCAGGTATTACTCTTATGATACATGCCTGAGAGATACGTAATCAATGTAAAATTGCTCGATCTTTCAGGTCTACTGTTCATAAAATCCTCTGTATAATTCTACAGTTTGTTGCCTGCCTGCTTATTTCATATGTCTGTTTGTCCATACCCTCGTGAATACTTTAACTCGATCTAGTAATAGAAAATGTTCGCTTTTTATTACAATTTATTTACATTTTATTGGTTGAAGTTTATTACGATGTTCTCCAACGGTAAAAACAGAGGAATGGAAAGAACATGGGTTGCTCGTTGAAACATATAGATACAAGTAATTTAGAGTAGTGCAGTCATTTTTGACGGCTATTTTTACATTATTCTAGATAAAATCGCGATACGCATCGCAAAACAATAATGTTATGTTTGAACTATAAAGGAAGATTTTAAAAATTGGGAAGTCTGGAGAATTTTTTTTCTTAAGTTAATGCTTCGACGACTGTTTGGCTAACTTGCGTCAAGGTATACTGGATGTTGTTCAGGGTTGTTTAGGTGGGCTCTTGGAAAATTTGAGATATCGGGAAACATTTGTGCGTTCTAGACGCTATGTGCAAATGAACTCCTTATCTGTTACCTTCCATCACATTTCTAGGAACTCTTTTTGCGTTCTAGACCTTGTGTGCAAGTGAACTTCTCAACTGTTGTCTTCCATCAAATTTCTAAGAACTCTTTTTGCGTCCAGACGTTTTGTGCAAATGAACTTCTCAACTGTTGTCTTCCATCACATTTCTAAGAAATCTTTTTGTGTCCGGACGTTTTGTGCAAATGAACTCCTCAACTGTTGCCTTCCATCACATTTCTAAGAACTCTTTCCTTTTTCTACTTGTTATTTAAATTCTTGCAACAGTCATTAAAAATTTTTTACAGTACTTCGAAAGAAAGCGCGCAGTGGATCATTTGCTGATTTAGTGCAAAGAAAATTTAGACTAGGTTTGGGGCCATACAAAATTTGTGGGCAGCGAAAACCAAATTGTGAATCTTGAAGTACTCTGTTTCAATTTTCGCATATTCACAACGATATTACGCTCACGCAAGTGCGTATGGTGTCTGTGCTTCCACCATACTGCGAACGTGAATGAATGTTGAAAATGAATTGAATGTAATTGTAAAAATTTAGGACCAAAATTTACCGAAATTGATAGACAAAATTACCGTTCTTCACTCAGAGGAAATTGCTATCCACGTTGTCTACAGAGTTCAAACTGTAGCAGTGGCCTTATAGTTCCAAGCTCCTTTTCGAAAAGGAATAAAGCCAAGGTTTGATTTCCTTAGATGATATAACCAACATCTTGACTCTCTGTATCTTGACTCTCTGTGAACAAAACATTGCTTTGAAGAAGACGTGAGGGAGAAAGAAAGAGTTAAGGTAAAGTAAAATTATTGTCACAGTTTATTGAATGACTATAACTGACAAACCCAATAATTGTCCGATTTTGGTCTTCGTCTGTGGTCTAAAGATTTGGTTTGAATACAAATAGCCAGTGTTTTTGATGAGCTACGGGCTCGAATCGAGATTATTACCTTTTTAAACTATGTTCGGAACGTAGCAAATTAAAACTGAGTACATAGAAGTATATACCTCCAAAAATCACTTCAAATAACAGAGCTCTATCTAATGACAAGAACACTATCTAATGGATACAAAACACTCTTTAATTGTTATTTGAAATATTTTTACCAGTATATTGAGCCATTTTAATGAAATCATATGTTCTCTCACTATATATGGTAAAACAGATATATAGACCATGTTAAAGTGCACCAAAACAAAATATTAGTTGATACAACGTACGAGAACATCTTGAAGCAAGTTTACTAATGTCAAGTCCGCTTCACGAACGAGTATGCAAATGAATACTCGTTTTCCACACAAAGGGCTGATTAGCGGCTTTGGCCCTGAAAAAATCCTGTAGGTGTAGTTGTACTTAATTATGATTTGCTGCAAATCGATGCAGTTCTGTGATGTTATAAATGAAATATTCTGAGTGGTTAGGTCAGGCGTTAAAATCGATCGTGCTCAAGCTAACCATGTAGTAGAGTAATATTTAATGGTCACTAATTTGCCGTCGTGTTAATATTTAATGGATGCTAACATCCCGTAGTGCTAATATTTAATGGCTGCTAATTGCATGGAGTGATTTCCCAAGGGCCTGGTCCCGTGCATGTATATTTCTTGCCCCTCCACTCTTACGGACTTTGCACAAAAAGCTGCGAACCTCTAAAACATTATTTCCAGAACCAATGTCCAGTTTTTTCCATTATTTCAGAGGATAGCGATGACTTTAAAAATGTTTCACAATTACTTTCACATGGATTGTTGGCCCTGTTTCCTACAGACTCTCTCGAATGACAATCTAACAAAGAGCTGCTATCTATTTATGGCCTTTATTCACGCGAAAAAGTGTCCTGGAATTCAACATCGCTCGTGAGGACAGGATGCGCGCACAGCTGCTGCCTTGTATTCCCAGCATTGTTTAAAACACGAGGATGAAACACCCAGATACCGCCAGCTCGTTAGAAAACTCATTGTTTTCCGTCGATGTCTAATTTCGACAGCCGCTGATAACATCTTTGTGTGTATGAAAATTGTGTTTCTGTCAACAAGGTTCCTGCCAAGATGCTGGGAGACGAGTGCCGTCGCCTATTGTCTCGAATTGTGACGCATTTAATATGAGGGATGACAGAATTACATTGTCACCGAAATGTATTGTATTATTCATTACAGAGATAACCCTAAGCAGAGCCTGCAAAGAAGTGTTGTAAAGAGATAAAGTTCTCGGCCTACAGAGCTACCGTACGGCGCTTGTGTATAATTTACGTATGGCGCTTGACAGAGATTCATCAAGTGCGGACATACTTGGGGAAATGGGAGTCCAGTCCACTTCCACTACGTTTGTTTTGCAGAACTCCAGGCCATAACGCAAATGTGCATGTAAACAAACAGTTAGAAAGGATACCTTTATTCTATTTAAATGCGGGGATTATTTGTCGTTAAAAGCACTCATGAAAGCAATTTTGCTGAAAGTTTATTGTTCTCACTAGTTTGAGGTTTTAAAGGGCCTGCCGTCTACTTTACATGACTTTTCTAGCTAAAAATGCCGAATACCAGTTGACCAAACTGACGCCGCTAAGGTTGTTTTTTAAGTTACCAAAAATTTACAAGTTACCTTACAAGTTTAGCGCGGAATATAAGGGAAAGCAACGTTCCCAGGGTGAAACTGAACCAGAGGTTGTAATTTGTATTGATGTGTTTTGATAGTACGCACCTTGGAATGTTTCGAATGATGGCTATTGGAAAATAGCATTTTTAGATTATGAATATCGCTTCTGATTCCGAGTTTTAGTTTGTGCAAATGTGTATATTTTTCGAGCCTTTCCGCGTGTTCGTTTTAATTTAACCACTTTTCCAAGAGATTAGAAATTGCTTCAAAGACTAAGTTCAATTTACGTGTTCGTCCACACTGGTGTAAAGGCTTATAATGCTCCATTCTATCTTAATGTTTGCCTCAATGCATTTGTTTGCTTTTATTTTTGCCTACCCCCATTTTCAATTAGAATAAGGTTTGCTGTGTACAAAGAAAATAACGCAGTTTCCGGTATAACAAATAGAAAAATTAATTCATTCCTACATTGAACAAGTTGAATTACTAATATGCTCACACCTTAGACATTCATCGATTTTTTCTCAGATGTACCATACGATAAATTTCGTTCACTTTGTTGTTTTGAAACTAAGACAATGAGGTTGTAAAATAAAGCCGAATGCTTTGAACTAATATCATCACTCAGTATTGCTAACGCATCTCATGCATTCAAATTTTTTACTTTAAACAAACGCGCGGTAATTAGCATTGCAGAGTTTTGGACAATGTTCCATGCGTAAAGTTTCGCTTTAAAAGCCTCCATTTACAAGCGAGTCAGAGGCGATCCTGAGATGCAGCCACGGTATACACAGTATTACACACAGTGCTTGGCAGCGCAGAGCTGTCATGAGGTACGCTGCTCGATCGGGGGTCTACTGAGCAGCGATGTAATGAGGTTGTAAATAGTGAAGCACATGATGGTGCTCGTGTTGTAAAGTGGTTCTCCACGCTGTTAATGACGGAGATAGTGCTACTGTTGGTGTTCGTGGTGCAATTGTCATTAATACTCCATGGTGCTCTCGCTCTTGCTCCATGGAGCTGCCGTTGTTGCTGGTGATGATATTAGTTATGAACTGGTTGATGTTGCTCCATGGTCCTGTCGCTTGTGTTCCATGGCGCTGCCGTTATTGTGGTTGCTGTTGTTCCATGCTCCTGTTGCTCTTGCTCCATGGAGCTGCCGTTGTTGCTGGTGATGATATTCATTATAAAATGGTTGCTGTAGCGCGATGGTGCTGTAGAATAGAAAAGAAAAGCAGGTTATTTCCTTTAAAGATGTTACAAAAAGCTCAACGTTGGTTTTTAAAATATCTTAAAGGAAAGACCTTTAGTTGATACACACACATGAGTGTCGTACTACCTATGCCACCAGTCGTAAGACATGATTGAGGGCAATGTATTACTCTTGTTGCTTAATCTAGATTTGATAATATATGTAACGACAATCAGAAAAGAAAACATAACTTCAGTGACGATGCATTGTTGAAAACACTCTTTTTAGTACACACTTGCATTGAAATGCGAGCTCAGCGACTTGCGGAATAAAGTATATGCAGGAGGTGATGGTGGTAGTGGTGGTGTAGGTGCAGGTGGTGGTGGTGGTGGTGGTACGGCAGCCTGTGCGTGGGTACGTCAAGGTCAGGTTCTGGTCCCAGGGACGAGCGTGGCGCCACTGCGACAGAGCAAACTTTAATGATAAAATTTATAACGAGTTACTTGTCACGTATCGTTATAGGCGTGCTTGCGAGGCGTATAGTTCCGGCAGTCAAAGGTCTCCAATGGTATTCTCCTTCGTTGAATAATAAGATCTGAAAATATTCGGATTTAGCTTTTAATGGGTGAGTCTAGCGCACTTCGCCGTTGTATTTGTTCTGGAAACACCCTGAAATATGAAATGCATTTTTAGAATAGATTATAATAGTTTGGTATATGTACTGTAAATATTTTGTTACGTGACGTAAGTACGCAGTTTTACTTTATTCGATTCTTTTTGGCGAGTGACACCAAAACACTCGCCACTGCATTTCTCTCGTATTTTTTAAATCTGACGGAAATTTGTTTATATACCAAGTATTTATAACCTCTAAACGTAGCCTATCACTCACCTATTGCATTCGTTAAGGAAATGACCGCTAAAATTGGTACCCTGCTGGCAATCTGACGCGAACTCAGTGAATGGTTGTAAAGACAAATATCCATCAAGTACATAAAAGAAATTTTTTAAATGGCTTCAGTGCTCCGTAGCCTATTGAAAGATGACTTAAACTCGCGTCTGCCGAGTTAAAGTTACGGAAAGCACCGCAATGAAATTCGTAAATGTCAAATGTCACGTTTATCATAAGAATTTATTTCATCACTTTTCATCTGATGTCAAATCTAGTTTGAGCATTAATTTAAAAAATCACCACTTGAGATCTGAAAACTGGAAGCTACTTTATGCATAGAGCTAACTCATTTTTTTTTAAATAAGCATTTATTTCAGAGCATAGTTTTCAAATGCTGCAAAGGATTTTCAAAGTTCACGTGTTCAGAACACCGAAAAGGGCTCCAATGAGCCGCCCATGCGAGGTCACTTTGTTCAAACTCCTCTCCTCAAAGGTTGCGTCGTTTTGAACAGTAAAAAGAATCTGAGCTGAGGCAAGATCGGCTTTGCATTATGATGCGCAGTGTTGCGCAGACAGGGTAGGGCTCAGTGGTACGGCCGGGGGCTGGACTCGCAGACAGGGTAGGGCTCAGCGGCACGGCCAGGGGCCGGACTCGCAAACAATTTTAGTAGAATAAGACTTCAATTTTGCGATGGTGATGCCGCAGCGACTCGGCCGGCACCAGATGTCCTTTTTAGGTGACTTGCTTACTGTTTGCGCACCAGTGAAATAGAAAAAATGTAATTATAATCAAAGCTTAGAATTAAAGACGAACACACGACTAAAGAATCGATTGATTCAGTAACATATGAATGAGAAAAGTGTTGACGTTATTTATTTCAAGGAAGCCGGGAATCTGCAGATTATTTTTTGAGATTCAAACGTAAATGTTAAGTGTTATGAAGGAAAAAATTTATTTTCATTCAATAGGCGCTGCGATAGTTATTTCAAACAGTACCTACTCGTGTGTAAAAATACCCTCATCTTAAAATTCGTTTGTGGCTATTCTGCTTCGTGTAAGTCAGTCATGTCCATATATAACATGAGCCATAACATGACTCTTGTTATATATAACATGAGTCATAACATGACTCATGACTGTTATATATAACTATAGTTCAAACGTTTTGGCATAGAATAAGAAAGATAGCAACGTTGTATCGGTGAATTACAGACATATCATTTTAAGGATAAGATGCAATTTAATATAGTAAAGACTTCACTCCTACTTGTTGATACTCGTTAATAAGGTTATTTCCTTAAATGATGAGGAATTAATTTTAATTTTTGATCCTTTATCAGAGACGTACAACTAGTTTAATTGTTCTTGAATTATGAACTAACACATTCCATAAGGGATTTATAACCCAGTTCATACACAGCTGTCAGGTCGTTATTACCACGCTAAGGAGTCATTTATTAACAACACTTTATGCACTCGTCGCTGTACCGTCTATTTGGCCTTTTGTTCGAGTATAGCGCTTCCCTTTGAACGAACGACGTCACTGTGTAATTGCATGGAGACAACACTCCCGGCTCTGCCACCGAGTGTCTGCGGCGTCTACAAATTGTAACGTAATCTTAACATCATCCTGTGGTGCTGCTTGTCCTTAACTCATGACGATAAACACTGTTTGCTGTTCAAGGACAGTTTCGAGATCAATCTATGAACAAATAAACTTTAATTCTTCGAAGGTAAAGTTCTACGAAGCTATAAAATGAGAGTGTACTGACCAGCCGTCGAATAGTTTATTTTTTTGTGGTGTTGAGACGAAATTTATCGGGATCTCACACTAATAGTATAGCTCATATTCGGGTTTTGAAAGTTCATGAGTAGAATAAGTAGAAAGTGATAAACGATGGTTTAAATCATGCCATAGAAAAACCATTGATTCTCCATGAAAATATTTTGAATTTAAGCAAGAAATCATACGACTTAAGATTCTGCAAATGTCCTTATGAATTGCCAATGCATCACACTGTATGTATAGTATCGACTCATTATAACATAATAAAACTTTTTTATAAGAAATCGTACATGCCTGGCTTTATTGGACAGGGGTTAGCTGTAAGTGAACACTTCCTACAAGGACAACTCATTTAGAACTGTCGTGATTCTGATTACATGCGCAACGTGCACACTTAAGGTACCTGCTCTTGCTACGGCACTCAGCCCTCCGTGGCTCGTTAAACCAAAGCACACGAATGTTAGACTGAGGTTCCTGAGCTGATGTAACATCATTGCAATGCAAATTGAGAAACAGAGCCGCTGCATTTGCATGACCAATGGGAGAGATAAAAAATTGATGTGCCTTAAAATAATGATTTATTCGTACAAAACCTAAATCCTTATTCTCGAAATTTAATTGGTAAATGATTTACGTACGAAATTGCTAATTATAAAACTGCGTTCAAAAAAGATAATGAATTAAAAGTTTCGGTAGAATAAGTTTCGAATTTAGCATGGAAAGGACAGACTATATAAGTGCGACAAGTTTCAAGATACTACGCCCGTATTAGAAGATATATGGTCTTATCGTAAAGGAAAAACTGGAGTTAAGAACGCTAAAGTATTCTTAGGTTAAATTTTATTGATCAGGTCTTTTTTGTCTTCTGTGAATGAAATAGTTGATTTTTTTCTCTGGCAAATGTTCCATCAAGTTTCATTGCTAAAAATAGAATTCGTTGTTATATTTGTCAAATATGAATACTTGCTACACATCAGAGCTCTGTCGTCAGGTAATTGTTGATTTATAGAAAACAAGCTTGCATTTTGTTTAGGGTTCGATCATTCGCTAAAATAGATAAATATGTAAATAAAGGGAGCGTGATGACTGACACCATCCTTCATTACGTTCACTACTGAATAACAGTGACTTGAAATCGCACAGTAAGAACTTCCTTTCCATTATATATCAATAGTGAATTCTCATGCATTCACTTACGCAGCTCGATCGACTATGGGCACACACAAGCGTCGGTGCGTATATCCCTACTAGCATCACCTCAATTTAATACCAACGTATCCAGGTCTATCTTCTTCGCCTGAGCTTCTATGATTTTAGCCGCCCAGTGCACGGGCTATGTTAGGGTGCCTCAAATCATAGATAGCTAGTGAAAAGTTACACTAGGATGTTATGACCTTGCGAATTTCTGGGACTGTACGAATTGCAGAACGTGTAATATTTGTACTAAAAAACTCGATCAGCTGTTCAGCTTTCGGGACGCAAGGTGGTAAACAAGCTTCTGTATTGGTAAGCTCTTTAAAGATGGAGCCGTCGTTAAGAGTTGTCTCCGAAAGGGAATGATGACATAAGAACGTTTCAAACTCTAAACATGAGGATGCTTAAATTAGTTTGAATTGAGTTGATACATGCCATATCTTCAATGTTTTTTTGAATGCCTTTCATAATTTATTCCAGAACAAAATAGCGGTTACCATTTCACTTACCAAGGGTCAAGTAAGGATTTATAGCTTTTCAGCTTTTCCGTTACCGAATTGGAAGAAACACCTGAATCGTACTGTAGAGCTTTGATATCCCTGTCATTTTACACGCAAGGCAAGCACTCTTAATCACTAGGCCTCGGTGATCACAAAGGTAGAAAAACCTCTCTCTTGTTTACAATTGGCGTAATTAAAATACTATTAAATAATTTACGATTAAACCTATGCAATAGAAATGCATCAAGATATTTAACTAAAAAATGGGTTTAAAATTATATGCAAGTTACAATCATCTAAAGAACCTTTGTATTCTTTTTTTTAGAAATTCATAATTTTACATTCACCGAAGGGATTCTTCGCACAGAGATTGATCCTTGGCAGTTGACGTGATGTATGTAGCTTCCACCCAGTCTTTACAATTTCCCGGACTTAGTCTTTCCTGACGAGTATTAGGTGAAAAACTCAAAAAATTATGAGACACTGCATGACATGCAATCACTTTTGTGATTCCTATTTGGCAACTTTTAAGTTTCTTCACAAACTACGAAAAATGTTTAAAATAAAAATTTAAGGGCTACGTGAAGTATCGTCAGTACTTCATTGATATAAAACAGACTTCCGCATTAATTAGTAGGGCCCACCTGACAACTATGTACGTATCATTGCTAATAGCGTTGAATAAATGATTTATAAATCTTTAAAATCCAGCGATAAATCTTTAAAAAATCCTCTCGATATAACTGCTTGTCATGTTCATGTTATCGTCGTTAAAGAAGATAAGATTGCATTTATGTGTGGTATGAATAAATAATTGCTGTAAATCTGCGTTGACAATCTTTCATCACAGATTCTAGGATTGGTTAATTGATGTTAATGCTTTCATTTGCAAACGTGCTGAGATAATATTCAGTTCTTTTGTGTTCTCTGATAAATTTTTCCAGTAATTATAGAAAAATTCTATTTGTTCAAGAACATTTCTGATTATGACGCAAGCTTGTCTTCGTAAAGAACTGTGAAAATATGCTAAAAATTCCAATAGTTTTCCATGACATCCGATGACTTTTCCAATTAGTTAAAGTTTTGTACCACTCCTTCAGATTTTCATCTTTTTCAATACAAACTACCAGTCTCTCATAGTAAGTCAGTTTAATTTAATTGTTTATTTCGCAGAATACATCACCTAACAGACCTACAATACTAACTAGGAGAATAAACTTCGCTGTCGCAAGAAAATTAGTGCTGAAAGGAGAAATGTGTGAAGATTCTTAACAGTAAAAAATTAGTTGATTAATCTAGCTCTCCGTAAGTCCAAACGTACTTTCCTTAATATTTTGGATCCACCTGCCCAAGTCTCCAGCGAAGTCTCTACCTTCACCCATCATGGAGCCGCGGCTGTCGGTGTTCGCTCACAGAGCGGCTCAGACGCCTCAATACATCGCAGCTATCTCAGGTGAGCCTCCTCTGAATTTCGTTCACTCCAGTTCCTAACACGCTTTTCTAGGATTTAATTTTGGTGTAGAGAAGGGTAACTTATTGTTTAATCGCAAGGAGAACGTTTATTATTAACAGATTTGCTTCGTATCAGCCATTTTTCGCAATATGTGATGGCACTGTATTTCAAATCATACTTTATTTGCTTTCTCAAACACATGTCTTTGGTTTTTAATTCAGTTGGTTTGCCCGACAAAGACGCTTCAAAAAGCCACTATAAAGCAAAACTGAACATTTCAGTTCCATTTTCTACCCAATGAATTAGCGGTAGAAATTAGCGCGGTATCCCGCTTTGTAGTTATATTCGCATAACTAAGAAAATGTTTTTCTTTGGTTTCAATTGTTACGTATAGGTTCTTTGTAATGCTTCAAAGTTCCACTGCACTGAAGTAACAATTGATTTATATAAGGCATACTGAGTTTTAATAATATATTAATTTTAGAACTACATATATAAACTGATTGCGTGAAATCACGGACTTACATATTGGATGCGTAAGCCTCTAGGCTGGTGAAGCGCAAATTTCTCAATGTACAGACGAGCAAAACATTGCATATGGAATTTAAAATAAACATAATCATTATCCAATAATAATCTCAGGCTTTCGACTTCAAATCACATAGTTTTTAATCACGAAGTGATATTTTGTCTTCTTCTATTTGTAAAACAGCTTTGGTAACTTTATTCAACATCGCTCCTGTTATGTTAATGTTTAAGTTGAACTCCATCTAGGGTCACAATCTTTTTAATGTTATTAATTTACGGTTCTCTTGAACATTCCTCCGTAAATTCACAACAAGAAAAATCCTCAATAATGAAGGCATCTACGGATGCTTTATTTCCAATTCAAGCCTGTACATATCACCTTGTTCAATGGAGTTTTAAATGCCTTATAACTAACACCAGGACGCAATGACGCTTTCCCCCGGTCAAGACCGGTGCCCATTTCAGACACCTGGGTAGAGTGGGGTATTGTGCTTGGAATTTTTCCCCTATACCCAACAGAGAAAATCGCCACCATGAAGCGCCGGGACTCGAACCCTCGTTTGCCCGCACGGAGGCGGGTCCGAAAGCCACACTGCTATGACGAGCAATAGCATTATTTATTTTTAAATCATGTCAAAAGGAGGCATACGTTCCCAATGGCATGGTATATTTTTAAACCAGTTGAAAAGAAAATGTTGTCAAACCTCATGCACTCATCAATTTTCAGGAGCAATTTTTTTCATTTAATTCGAAGCGTTTCCGAACTGTGAAACTCATGGTGTGCCTGCGCTGTATGCAGAGCTCCATAGTTCCATGCTTTACTTATACTTCTAGTGATCTAGTCTTTATCCATGTTAAAGAAACAATCATCGTTCTTTGAAAATGGTTTTTATTCCCATGCTATTTTATGTCTTGCCAATTTTACATGTAAATTCAAACGTCTAAACAACAGTTATAAAAGCGTAAACAAATTATATCGACGTTTTCATACACGCAAAAGATGATTTATAAGACTTTTGAAGTTAATCGATCTTATCTGGGGCTGCAGAGCTAAGTGCAGTACAATAAATTTCATTTTAAAGGGGCTACTATAGAAAAATTATTAGCAAGCTTTTTTGGTAAACTTTCATTCGGACAAAAGGGATGCCTTTAACAGTTCTTTTATCGCGTGATGTTTGCATTCAAAACTCTGTTTCCTATTCTATAATTTACAATTAGGCTTTGTGTGAAATAAAACACGTTTTTAACTGCCTCTAAATTTCTACCTTGTATCTGTCTCCCAACTGAAGTCATTGTGATGTTCTCCATGACAAATTGTGGGCACACGCAAACAAAGCTCCTTATCTCGAATCTCTTGGCTCATTCGAAACATGGAATATGTGTTTTTAAAACAATCTAAACACTTATTTTCATAAACAATGAATAAAAATATCATAATTCATTTGAACCAGCGTGTCTGGGAGCAATCGAAGTGGGCGCCATCTTGGGATACACGTCGCCCGCCGGCCTGCAACTCACAATGCGCAACGGCACTATGTCCGAGCACGTCCGTCTCTTCGACGAGAACTTTTCCCTCAATAAGAAGGAGATGGCCTGGGTCTCGTCCATCGTCAGCATCGGAGCACTGTGGGGTGGCTTGATGGGGGGCACGGCCATTAATGCTTTCGGTAGGAGAGGAGCCATGATGCTTTCCGTCATCCCCGTGTTCATTGGCTGGATCCTCATTTGTAAGTACAGTACTTCCGCGACCGCGAAATTTGTTGTTCTTCGCGTTAAATTTTTGTATTTTTTCAAGCTAGCTGTATTGCGAAACTTTGATCCACTCTCTTGCCCAGTAAATAAGTTCTATTAGTCTTTAATTTCATTCCCACCGCTGAGTCGTCGTTTTCGATCGATACGTCCAACCAATTGTGCTAATTTTTACAACTTCAAATTAATTAGCCCATGCATTTATGTGAAAAACATTAGAATTTACTGATGCCATGAAAGTCAAGATGTAGTAGCGCTTGAAGCACAACATTTGTCTGTACTGTACGAGTTCAATTGAAGGAGGAACTTACTCGTATTATTCGGACCAGCTCTGTCGGTGAACTTCAGCATGCTGCTCGCGGGCCGAGTGGCCACAGGCGTGTTCGTCGGGCTCACATGCGTCACTGTCAACACTTACATCGGCGAGATCGCCTCGTCCAACATCCGAGGAACACTCGGTGAGTCTTTAGACCTGCGACATCTCTTGTTTTCTGAATTGTAGCAAACAAAATAACTAACGTGAAACGCTTCAAATATCAGATCTCATACCTACAAGTGATAAACCTGAGACGATATGCATAATTTTCGTGAAATGGAATAAAAATGCTCTGCAACTGTGTACTACATTTACTCGGAAATGCAAATTCCAATTGTCATTTGGGTCCAGATCATGTGTGTAGTGATGAAACACAATATAACTTGCATATCCCTAGCGTTTCAGTGATTTCAGTCAACGCTATTGAAATATCACGTGACGAGTAGGTACGTATCACTTTTTATAAGCATTTTTGTCGAGGTGTCCTGTGTGAAGGCACACTTTAAACTTGAAACCACTTCTGAGAACATTGCGCCTGGAACTTCGCCTCCATCTCATCCAATACTTTCGCACAATTGATAATACAATAAGTTATGCGCTCGTGAAACACATGCAGTTCTTTGCCAACACTGTGCATTGTTTTTCTTCCGTTTCTGGCAGCATGGAATTACGAGAAAGTCAGTGTTAAACTGAAACTTCTATTTTTTGTGTGTCATAAAATGGGATAGTGACTGAATTAAGCTTGAAAAGCTTGATAGCAAGACAGTCAAGGTTACGCATGAACTTCTATTTTTGTGTGGGTTATAGTATTGGGTAGTTAGTTAATTGAGGCTCAGAAAACTTGAGTTGCTGCCTAATTTCAAGCTGTTGAATAAACCGATATATTTCCGATCTCAGCGAAGAACACTGTACTTGTCAAAACACAAATACAACGAAAATTTTAATATTTCTATGTTTTCTTCTACAGGCTCTGGTTTTCAACTGCTGGTGAACATCGGTTTCCTGTTCTCGTATTCATTTGGTGTGATCCTCGAGTGGTACTACTTGGCGTTCCTTTGTAACGTCATCCCTATCGTCTTCGCCACCGCCATGTTCTTCAACAAAGAATCACCGATGTATCTCCTGATGAAAGACAGGCCTGCCGAGGCGGAAGCAGCTCTTAGACATTTCAGAGGTAGGTGCTCTTGACTTGATCTCCAGGCCAATTACAGAAAAAAAACAGATGAAAATTTCACAAGAGTCAGTTCTGAGCGAGATTAGCTCTAAGTACTCGTGCATTGAGCTGTTTTGCCAATTCTCCTTCAATAAAAGGGGGTGTGGGATTAGGCGTAGGAGATGGATAAAAGTTGTCCTGCATTGATTTCTTAGTTTCTTCTAGCATCTCAACGAGATATTTAAAAAATTTTTCATGCGTTGCCGACTGTGCGTTACCAGTATCTGCTGACGGAATAGACTAAAACTGCAGTTTTTTAAATTTAAATTTAGTCGATGGAATCACGGCGTAAGTAAGTCATCGTTAAAATATCTCCAAATAAAGGAATCGTCTTCTATCCACCCGACAAAGCTATCGCTTGCTCGGGATAGAATAAGAAAGCTGTCTAATATCTTAAACCAAACGGAGTAGACTTTTTATATAAAAAGTTACTCTGTTTGGTTAATCACATAAATGCAGTGGTTTTAATTTAGAATTGTTAAGAAAGACTTGGAAAACCATTTAAACAATTATTTCAATGTATGATTAAACGTCTGGTTTATTCTTTCATACTTCATACAAGTAATTTAAATACGTTTTCTCATGTATATTTACTATACCCTTGCATCGCAATATTTTATTTTTATAAATCTTTTTTTCCACTAATCATAATTATTAGCTGCAATAAATTATTCCTTTGATCATCATGCTCAGAGTTAACTTGGCACCCAGCGGGAACTGCAGTTCAGTATATCATCTATCAATACGTTCTTTTTATTGCCGTCATGATTACTTTTATTTCAGTATTTGTTTAATATAATAATTTTATTCGTTTTTTTGAAGAGTAACAGTGTTTTCAAATGTGTTCTTCTGCATCAGAAAGTCTGTTTTGAACTCATCCAATGCTATAACTACGTATTGGCAAAGTCGGTTTGCAACCCGAGCAGCGTGATGCCGCTCAACTTGATGCCCAGACGTAACAAAAATGAGGAGCTGAGTGGGCTCAAATTACTCCGGGGAAATTACAGTGACCAAATTGTACCTGAACTTCAATGCACATAGGTTGCGCAGTTCTATTACCAAAAAATCTTCTAAAATCTAATTCTCGGGGGGTAAAACGAGTGAGTTAGAATTTTACGATCAGTAGCGAAATTGAACGTGTGTGATGGAAGAATTGAAATTGGAGAAATGTGTTAGAAGCGCACGAGCTCTACTGACTGTATGCTTTCAAAAATAATTAGTTGAGTTGCTTCACTTCGAAAGAGAAAGTGAACAATCATCCATACTCAACAGAATTAAAAAGTCGTTTAAAGAATTTTCTATTCCAATCAAGCTGACACCTATCATCTTGTACTATGATACTTTTTAAATGCAATAGACTTAACATGCAATTAAAGAGAATATTTTTCGGAATTGTCTTCCTCTCATTCCAAATTATTCTCCCTTCTTTTTGTTGAAGGCATTACGGTTACAGGCTGTAAAGCGCCTCGTCGCGAAGGATGCCAGTATACGAGTACTACCAAAAAATTAAAACAAATCTATTGCTTCAAGATATTCCCTCGTTAGGTAGCGTTCCAAAATGAAAGAAAACTTGGATAGATTGTCTAAAATGTTCACGATCAACCAAACCTTATACTTCCGTCTCCCAGGGCCCCACTACCCCGTCGAATTCGAGATGCGGACCATGAGGCAGGCGCTACAAGAACGAACTTCACAAAAAATTCACATCACAAAGCTGATAATGACGCCTCACATTCTAAAGCCTTTTCTGACGTCGCTGGCGCTCATGTTTTTCCAGCAGTTTTCGGGAGCTAACGCTGTGCTGTTCAACCTTTCAACAATCTTCAAGGCAAGTTCTTTGCTATATTGGTAATTTCTTCCTCGCTATCGAAGATTCATATAATTCCTTCTGCGCTAAATCGCAACCTGTTGGTATAATTCATGTAACCACGATTTACTCATTTAACCTTTAAGGTAGCTAATGACCAGAAGATATCGAGGGACGTTTAAGAAAATATTTTTGTTACCATTTTCCATGGAGTGCACCTTGTTTCATTCCTGTAGACTCATCTGGCTTCAAAAAGAACTTGGTTAGTCTCTGATTTAACTCATCTTCTTTGACGAGCGTCTCTGATTTCATCACTCTAGGAATGAATACGAGCCACCAGTATAATTTGAACTCTATACCAAAGCGTTCAAAGAACTAGTGCATCTCATAGATGGCATGAACAATCCGAAAAATTCATTCTGTCCGACCCATTTCTCTGAGGGTTCATTTTTTATAGCTTTTAATGCCCAATGTAGTATGGAAAATGCTCGACAAGTGGCGTAAGTTTAATTTTTAAGTAAAATGTTTGACCTCTTAAAAATAATTAATTAAGAAGACATTGATACAAAGAACTTCAGCTATGCAATCTTAACTATGCCTAATGATATTCTGTAGTCACTGCATAAAATCAATGCTGCCCAATCATCACATGCACAATTGCACCGAAAAAGAAACAATTGCCTTGGATCACTTGAGATATCATTAACACTTTGACTGCGAATACAATATAATAAGTGCAATGCCAAACTCAAATTTAAAGTCAATTGTAGTAAACTATTTTGAAAATACCAAACATGAACTGAATCGTGCCTTCATTTAGCTTTGATTAAGAATTTATGAAAATTGAGACTGGTCGGTAGGCGACTACTGGTCGGTCAGCAGCATAATGTATACCACCGCGGTGGCACACGTCGCCGTCAAAGTGTTAAAGACATTAAAAAAGACACGCTGGCTTCGCATTACTTTAGGAAGGGGAAGGTTCACAAGTAGAATACCATAGAATGAGTAATTGCATCGCAAATAGAGTGAGGAACTAAGAAAATCACTTTACACTCAAATTTTCTGATTTCAAAAATAATGATAAACGAAACCTGGTGTCTGCTCAATTCTGTTTGTAAGAAATAAAAAAAAACAGCAAAAAAATAAATCTATTATTCGAGAAAATGTCACTTAGCGCGAATGGTTTGAAAGCGTTCTCAGAATCGATGTTGAACTACGAGGTTACCATCAACTCTGCTCCATTAGAACTAATTAATAATGCCATCATCTATTTTCTCAGTCAGCGTGAAAATAGCCCCAGTGATTCAAATTTTCAAAAGTGGGGATATAACCAACGTTAAAAATACACATTCTTTCCTCCTAATTATTATTAAAATATTCAGAACAACTGCTTACGTGAAGAACTTCTCCTACTTCGGAGAACAATCTTTTATCATCGTTAAGCAGTATGACTTCTGATCAAAAAAATTGACACGCTAGCCACCATAAATCACCGGCAATATCTTCACTACAATATCGACGATGGAAATGTTGTTTTCCTCCTGTTTCTCGACTTTTGCAAAGCATTTCTCTGTACTGATTACAGCATGTTACTCTAAAAGCTTCATTGCTACAGCGTTAAACATACTGATCAAAGACGTTTAAATTATACTGGAAAATCGAAAACAATTCCTAGTAATTGATAACTTCTTCTCCGAACTTCTTGAAATTAGCCATGACATTTCATAAGGATCAGTTTTGATACTCTATCTATTTTTTTATGATTATCAGAGATATTGTTATATATACTTCATTAGTTAAATTTATACTTTTTCTGATGATAGTACTTTCTTTTCAACTATTCTTCGTGAAAACTCTGACACAAAGGCAAACAGAAGACTGACATGCTTGAAAGTCTCGATGTGGCTCAAAGTCATGGAATATTTAACAATTTCGATACAACTAACTGCATCTTATTTTCCAATAAACGAGATACATTTCTTCCGCTCATCAAAATCGATGATGGGCAGATTGAGGAAGCTAATTCATCCAAATTCCTTGAAATTAAAATTAATTAAAATTTCACTCCCGAAAAGTCTATCGTTCGTTGGATCTAAAGCGTCTAAATTAATTAAAATTCCCAATTGAGTAAAAGCTTTATGACCAGAAAAACCTCTGCAAAAACCGTATCAGATCCTAAAAGAATATTTAGTTATTCACACAATATCAGATGGATTTAAGATAAAACAAGGCATTCATTCAATATGGAGAAATGCTAGTAATATTTTGATTTTTTGTATATATTCTTTATGGAATCATACTGGTGGTCCCAGAGAACAACTAATTTGTGATGAATCGAAGAGTTTAAATTGAGTTAACCAGGCCTCGAAAAATCTAAGGAGCGACGCAGTAACACTTTTTCTTTAAAATGAGGGTAATAAAGTCAGTTTTCTATAATTGTGATACAAACGAAAACAGAGCGTAGCTGAGCTTATTTCGCCCAGGTGTTAGCCCGCACCTGAAAATAAAACAATATGCACTAACAAAATGGTTTACTCACGCATTTGTTTACCATTCTACAAGGTTTGGGTTTATATTTTATAACTGAACCATATGAGCTACTTGAGGTACAGGGCTACTTCACACAATTTTACATCTTCTTTTGACCTTCGTTTATGAGAAAAGTCATTCACGCCAAAAGTTTAGCATTGTTCAACTAAAGAAAAAGCGCTCAAAATTAAACATTCTGACTTTGAAGAATGTCATAGCTACAATTTTCTTCTTCTTCCAAATGCTGCATTACTCCCCTTGACTACTGTTTCCTTCACTGAATAAATCAGAAAACGCCCAATCTTCGATTTTTAGGTGTTTTCAAACGTTCATGTTTGTGCTTCATTTCTTCAGACCGTGCTTGAACACTAGATTGGAAGTAAATTGTTACGTAGAAATTTTTGCGGAGTTCCACAAAGGTCTGCTGAAGTTCAGTGACTGTATTTCATTTAGAATGCACGTTGCGAGAGAGGCTTGCATTGCAAATTACGACATTCAAGGAAGCTGGGCTGCTGTAACGAGCCCAAGCTTCATTTACATTTCTCTCCATTGTATTCTCAGGCATGACCTGTTTCTAGGTATTTGCTACTTAGAGATGTTTACAATCACATCTTGAGATAACATATGGGGGATCCTCACACTTTGAGACGTTGTTCGGCAAAATGGTTTAACCTTAGATGTGCGTTTAAAATATAATAGATATTATCAAAATAGGCTTTGTTTTAAAAGCTGCCGTACAGGCTTCGAGATCATGTATCGAGGATTTTTTAAACATCTGCGTTCGATATAGATTCAAGACAAATTGAACAGTAGTCGGTGTAACGCATTGTACTTCCATTACTCCAATAACAATACTGTTTCATTTCATTCTCGCATACTTTGATGCAAAACAAAAAAACACTGTTATTTTGAATTTCTATCTCTTTTTCGGCGAGCCTTGCCGTATTTTACAAAGCGATCAAAGCGTCTGGAGGCATTTTGGGGACAGATCCCTCTTTTTTCTTTTTAATCCTTTGCAGTTAATTTACAGCATCGTATTTTGACAGAGCGCTGGTACAGACATATCGGAGTCACTGAGCTCCATCATCGTGGGGATGGTATTCGTCGTGGGCACTCTTGTGAGCTCGATCTTCATCGATAAAATGGGCCGCAAACTGCTGCTGAGCCTCTCTGCAGGGATGATGTGCGTCGCCCACAGTGAGTAGGAATTGACTCTACTGAGCAAACTGGCCCACTAAACAGTCTTGTCTAGCTTCTTATCCATTCCTTGCATAATTTGATTTAACTGTGTCAACCAGCCCACAAAACAGCTCTGCTGACATTTTAGCCGCTGTATGTGTAAATTGACTCAACAGTGCTAACAGTTCCATGTGTTTTGATTAAATTTATGTACGCCTCGGAAAAAAGGCTATGCTAGAAGAGTGCCCCACAGAAACCAAAATCTTCTCATCAAAAATATATGGCGCGCTAACTCGTTTCCTGATTTCAATTCCTTTCTGCAGTTTGATGAAAAAAGTTGTTCTTTAGCAACTCACTGAAGGATAGAGTAAATTTTTATATTAGTTTTCTTGGTGGCTTTCAAATTGCAGAAAAATGTGTCCAATAACTTTGTATTAACGAATATTTCCATTACATCTATCACTGTTAGCTTACTTTTCTTGTGAAAAGCGACCTAAAAGAAGTACAAAATACCGAATTTCACGAGAGAGCTTCGTAACAAAGAAAAAAATTATGCTTCACACAAAGTAGAAAATCAAAAAGCAATAATTTTCAGGTAATAATCATTTCACAAACGATAATTTGATTTATTTTTTTTTGGATTCCAAATCTTAAAAATCATAATAATACGAATAGTCAAAAGCTCATCCTCTGCGTTGCCGAAAATCCCCTTCAACATCAAACCAAAAAAGGTTTAAGGATGTTAAATTTTCAAATTACGTTTTATTTATAAGATTATACGAGGACTTGTGAACAACTGGTACCCAGTGTGCTGGTTGTATAAAGATAAATGATGTTGAATAAATGATACCCTCTGATAAATGATGTTTACTCACCTCGCCAAATGTCTTTAGGAGATTTTGCTTATATGGCGCCCTAAAAAATTTTTTTTCTTCCAGTTGGGTTAGGATTCTTCTTCTACGAACTGGATTATGAGACTGAATGGACCCTCGCATACCTGCAGTGGCTTCCCCTGGTCTCTCTCATGCTCTTCACCTTCGGCTTGGCCATAGGATTTGCCCCCGTACCGTGGCTCATGATGGGTGAGTGGGTGAAACATCAAGTTCCAGAGTCCTTCATACGATATTGCAAGCAGATCATCGTTCGTTGTGACCATAAATGAACTCTGAATGATAAAACATCCTGCAGAGCACGACTGATAACGAATTAATTTATTTCTTTTGCGAATGTTCAACGGAATTGTAGGAATAAATAAATTTTGTTTCGTGAATAAATTTATTATTTACAAATTATGACAAGGCGTATTAAGTAACAAAGTTATCGAAGAAAAGGCGAAGTTATCCGTAACAAAATACAATGTATAGCAGAATATGCAAAGAATTTTAAGAAAAATATTCAATAAAGGCTGAAAGTTTTGTATTTAAGAGTAGAAAAAGTATTCTAACAATTAATATTAAATATTTATCGTCGTTCAATACTTTGCACTGGACCCCTTTTTCACAATAATCAATTAATCAATCCTTTTGTGTATTTTAATTGAGGATTTGAACGTTTCTTTAAAAAGGCTGTCTTGTTCCTGTGTGCACATCCTGGTAAAATCCTAAATGCAATTTGAAAATCTTGATAGAATATTTACTTTTAAATAACGCCACAAATTTTCAATATCGTTAGGTCTGAGTAATGGCTTAGTCATACGGGTTTCCTTACACTGCGAAGAGTATGATTTTCCTTCATAGATTCCGATGCATGCTTAGGATCATTATCTTGCTGGAAGATACGATTTACTAGGAGCTCCAGTTTTGTCTGTGAAGCGATCAAAAAATTTTTGGACAGCTCTGCCTGCATACATCCACCTTACCATATGCACCTCGTCTGTCGCGCTGGCAATAAACTTCCGCAGACCGTGATGTTACCTCCGACGAACTTTGCGCTAGGAATTTTTGTGTAAAAGCAGGAAACACTTTTCCTCCAAAAATGACATCATGAATAACGAAGAAATAATTAAATTTTTACTGCATCTGTTTGCAGAACACGTGCTCAGAATGTCGCGGATTTAGTTTTTTATTCACGGGCAAATGACAACCACTCACCCCTATGACAAACAATAGAGTTTTCCTTGAAGAGCTCGATTTCATTTGACCTCCATAGAGTTGAGTTCATCGCTTATAGAGCGTTTTTTATTCACGGGCAAATGACAACCACTTACCCCTATGACAAACAATAGAGTTTTCCTTGAAGAGCTCGATTTCATTTGACCTCCATAGAGTTGAGTTCATCGCTTATAGAGCGTTTTTTATTCACTGGCAAATGACAACCACTCACCCCTATGACAAACAATAGAGTTTTCCTTGAAGAGCTTGATTTCATTTGACCTCCATAGAGTTGAGTTCATCGCTTATAGAGCGTTGTAAAACTCTAAGCGTCTAATCATTGTATTGTTTCGAACATTCCAGCACACCTTCTTTAAAGATCTTGGCGATATATTGAGTGATGATCCATATTTATATTTGCTAGAGTTTCTTGGCTTTCACACCTCTGATGATCTGGACAGGAATGAAGCCATGAACTAGACCGAAATTCTCAGCTCATCTCATATCTTCCCGTGAACCGCACGTTTTTTTTATTTCTTGAGCGTGTTTGTTTACCCAGATAGTTCAAAAATTCTTTGCTCTGAAATTTTGGTTCTGCACATACGAGCTGCTGAACGCATTTCAGGACCGGTTTGAAACGTTCTTCACTAAACACTATCGATAAGAAATAACTCGCGCCATTCAACAGCGGACACTCATTCGTTGTTTTACAAATAATTTTACCCCCTTAAAAACGTAATAATGTTTATAATTTTTTTAGGTCCTAACAGTTATTAATGTTTCTTGCATCTTTTATGTTTGTTCAAATCAATTCCTATGCTTTGCCAGGATCTTTAATGAACGCTCTCTCGAGTTTCGAATATTTGTTTCCTTCCTTTGTTCTTCTTATAACTCGAAAACTCTCACTTCATTTGAAAAATTGTACACGGATTGTTGCGTGACTATTAAAAAGAAAACGACTCATTTCCGAATGCTTGTTTTCAATCTGTAAAAAACAACGCAACAAATCTCAATTCAAACGATGACTGCAATAGAGCATGATATTCGTATTTTAAGAAACTGAAATTGAAGCCGATCTACAAACGTTTACGACTAGTGATGTTCAATTTTATTAGCATTTCTCTCCCTGATTAGTTGTTATATTTCTAACCGGAAGTTACTATTATTCAGTTCTCATCTGGTAATCCATCAAAAACATCGTCTTAGCAGAATAAAGACGCACGATAGAGGGTTATCGAAAAATTAAGTGAATTATAGCAGTCCCGGAAATCATAGTACGCAGTTATATTTTTAGCTGGTTGACAGTTCTTGAACGGTGCTACGTTCCTCTTTTTACCGTCAAGTCATTTTGGATTAAGTAACTGTCATGCAATCGAAGGAAAAAAGTAGCCGAGAGTAGTTTTATGACTGAAAACTGGACCACAATTTGCCTTTCCCAGGAGAGTTGTTCTCCACTGACTCCCGGGAGTTGGCTTCATCCATCGTCACTGCCATGAACTGGTTCTTCAGCTTCGTAGTGACGGTCTCGTTCGAATTTGTCCAGGTTTGTTTCTGTTGTCTGGCTAGACAGTTCAGGTCATCTTCATTTAACTGGAGTAGTATTTCTACAATAAAAATGATAAAGTGTTTTTTTTCTTGGCGTATGATAGGCATTACGTACCTCATTTACATTACGACAACAGTTAAAATACTTTGCCCGAGATACGCAATTTATTCCGCGTCAATTGTACTTGATACTCAAGTATAAAGTCCTAGTCGAAGTCTAGTATGAGGTCAAGTCTAGTAGTGTCCCATTATTAAAACAGACACGACAAATGGTTACTAGGATAATCGCGTTTCTAATTTCGTAGTAAACATGTTTAAGCAGCGCAGTACGAAATGATTATGTTGAGGTGCAGAAGCAACTCTAGCACAAGGATACCTCATTCCTTATTCCAATCAACCAAAAAGAGAAATCGACACGAATATTCAAAGAAAAGATACGGTAGCATAAAATATCAGTTAAAACCACATAAGACAGGATTTCATGGGATGGGGATTTATTAAGGGGAATTTCTTTCCCCAAACTGTGTCGTTGACGTACGCGAGGGAATGAAATTTTCAGTTGCGAAAATTTACGTAAAATGAATGAACACCTGATCTGTATTAGGTATTATTAGGCAGGGACTTGCAACATTCGATCAACGCAGTAGAAACTATACTATAATAAGAGCCGCGTCCGTCCGTCCGTCGGTCTGTCCGAAGCCAGCCTGCAGTGTGTGATGAGCGTATCACTGATACAAGCTCCAGCCCTATATATTTTGACGGGCCGTGTTCACGCGGCCTCATCTACTCTCGAGAGATTGTATTTTTTATTTTTTACGGCCTTTCTCACATTTCGCCTACTTTTTATTTCAAATAAAGGGGGGTGGACTAGTTATACAATAAGAACTTAACAAGGAGAACTTTACCGTATGAACAGAGAAGAAAATTCTGTTACATGTATAACAAATTTCTCATGACCATTTACTACTAAATTAAAAAAAAATTAATGAAGATTCCTGTATTGAAGAATGCAATAGGAAGCAGTGAATCTTTGCATAAAAAATGAAAACTAGAATCCTTTCTCATTCGAACAATGATTCAGTAATCGTATGCATTGAAGGAGAATCCCATCCTTGTGCCAGTTATGATTGTCTGCAAGGCAGCATATATAATCGTACACAATGTGTTGAAAAACCGCCAAGTTCATCTCGATTGCGGGTTCAGCACATTGAATTAGAAACATGGGTAAAGAATGTGTAGTAATACATTGTCACTCATATTACGATCACTCTTCTCCGTGAAACGAGGGTTAAGCATTAAATTGAGGACTAGGAAGACCCTGATTCGATACAACTCCAGCACTCGTAGGGTTTTGACCTGAGTATGTGCGGCTCTTCGGGAAAACCAGCGCCTTAGCCGTGTGCATAAGAGCTCGCCCTTCCGTACGCGAAAAAAACAGACAGAAGTTCGCGAAAGTACATTTCTACAGATTCCAAAGAGTGTGAAACTGAAAAGCAGTTCTATTACAAAGTTTCAATATTGACGCGATTAATCAAGATATCTTCCTAATGACCGCAGTGAAATTTTTTATTCATTATTGATTCTTTGTTGTGAATTTTCTGCCTCAACACTGGATAAAGCAGCCCATCGGCCTCTGATTACATCTAATCGACGTCTCAGCTCGATTGCAATCAAAGAGTGATTGAACTAAGTTAAAGTAATTTTCACGAACATCTTCATCATTGTTTTCTTAAAAATGTCTTTCATCTTCGTTCTTTTAAGCAATGATATAGTCAAATGAAATGAGGCCTACTTCGGTATTCCGCACACGTTTTGCTTTATTTCATGTTTTTTATGGATGATCCAACTACACCGAGGCGCAATATGGAGTTGCATATTGCACCTCGGTGTCACTTGAGACACCCGCAACAATCACTTTTCTCTCCTTAATCTCTAGTAAACACCTACATGGACGTTCACGCACTGCTCTCCCCAACAGATTGCGATCTACGACTTCGGAGCGTACTGGGTGTTTGCCGCGATTTGCTTCGGAGCAGTCCTATTCTCAACTTTCGTGGTAAAAGAAACCAAAGGAAAATCATTTGAAGAAATCAACGAAATGTTCGGAGGACCGCCCATCCAGCTGACGCCCGCCCCGTCTGAAGCTCGGTTTACTCCTCTGCTGTGAGGCTCCAGTGTTCAAGAAACTGCACCTACTTTGTTTTAACTTCACACTCCTTGCTCTGACTTGCCTCATTTCGCAAAACTTCTTTACGTTGTGACCGAGTGTCAGAAGTTTTACTTGGCTTGATAACTCTTCCTTCACATTGTGCACGTTTCAGACTTCACGTCGGTTTTTCTTATTTTGCTTTTTATTTCAGAAAAATAAAATTTCCTTTTTCATTGAAAATTTTTTTTAACCTATTAAAACAGTTACTGGCTTGAAGTTGTTGAGTATGTCTGTAAAACTATGCATAAAACTTTGCGGTTTATTTAATCAATAGTAGTAATTACGGTAAACAGTTTTTCAAAATAGAAGGTCAACGGATAAATACACAACCATGTTAAAGACCGTTAAACAATCATCACGTACCATTCAGAAGTTCATTTAAAACTTAAATGAATAAAATTAATATCTCTTTATTTCTCTAGTCAATAACTTTCAATTAGGGACTTTTAAACAGCCATGCTGGATGCCAGCGTGGTCCTTTTCAGCCAGTATGCTAGCAACTAAGCCATGCAGTCTACACCAACACGCTTATGATCAACTCCGCTGAGGGAATTATTTTCTGTAACATTACCCCACAAATCCCAAAGTTATCTCCACGAAAATAAGATACAATTTTCGTTCAAGCTAAAAAGTCCACTTGTTCTCAACACTCGTTTCCGAGCACTTGCTCATGAAGAAGCAGGCAAATTAATGGGGGTTTTACGTGATCAATGTTCCACCAATTTGTTTCTTAGATTTTTATGCTTAAGGAGACCAAAAAAAATGTACTCCTTTGACTGACGATTTCTAACATATTTTTTGTTTCAGATTAGAATAAATGAAAGTTTAAGCCTCATTTAACCGCTAAAAAACGCATTCCGAAGAGATTAAAGAGGAAGGCACCATCAAGTGTGATTTTATGTTTCAGTTGCAACCAAACTTTTTTACGACATTGAATTTTTTTACTTCGCTATTCCTTGTTTTTATTCGACTTATTAGACTTACAACTATGTCGATAGATACCTGCATCAAAACAGCATATATGTCAGGCAAGGAGTGAAGACATTTTTTTTAGCACACCCTGAATATATTGTACTTAAAGAACACCCTAACTCCGTGGTAAAGCATGCATCCATTCTTCACTCATTTACTTCTTCATTGAGCTCATCCTCCCAGAATGTAGTCAACGTATGTTATACGTACTCAGAATTACTTACACACAGCCATTTATTTGTCGACGGATAATTTTGAAACCAACACGTACCAATAAGTACCTTTCTCAATAGAGGTTGCAAACAAATTTAAATACCATCTTCTACTAAACAAATCAAGAACGGGTAACCTGCTCCCATGAGAGAAGCTTATGATTCATACTGGAAAGTTTAAATTGCGCGTCAATGTATCAAAAATGAATTATCTTATACAGAATATCACAAGGCCAGTTCAGCAGGCTTATTTTCGTACAATTTACGTAGCCGTAACGCGTTACAGTAAACATGAAAAAAATTTGCGGTATCTGATATGCAGCTATGACGATATTAATTTTTTTTAATTCATCCTCAGGACGGCAAACTTGGTAAGAACTGTTTATTTCTACGGTGACATTTATTTCTTTGGATTTTCATAAAATATAAAAATATTACATGCTTTGTCGAGATCGACGGTGAAGTTCATCGCGTTTTCGGTTGTGAAGATTCAACCGGTGAAGACAAGACAGAGACGAAGAAATGACAACCAAAGGTTTAAAATTTTTTATTTGAACAATCATTGAAGTAATGAGTGTATCGCAATACACTAAGGTGGTAAGAATAAAATCTTAAGTAAATAGAATACTCGCATGTTTGGAAATAACTGCTAGCAAATAACATAAAGTATCGACCAGGAACTCTCAATTCAATCACAGTAACTCATAGAAATCCACATTAATTTTACTGTCGCGTACAGCTAGAACTTGAAAAGTCGAAAAACTGAAGTCACCCATCATTACAAAGACCCTTGAATAGCATACCTAGATCATAACGTTACAACGTTAAATTTTTTGTAAGGCATAACAAGAACGAGACTAATGAGATGAAACAGCCTTGTTTAGCACAGTCAAATTTAAGACAGTTGAATCTCTAAATTTACTTCGCAATCAATTGACTGGAATATCACAGGAAGAAGCGCGCAGTAGCTCGCACACGAGCACACAATATTTAGCAGGCGACATGCGTTACATTTTCAGATCAAGACGCATTGAGCCAAAGGGAAACTTGATGAGGCCGAGAGCTGACCAGCTACCGCCTCAGTCGGAGTCATCATCAAATACGGCACCTTTCCTCATCCCTGAACTTTGAAGCGGTCGCTTGCTCTGGAAAAAAAATCACAGAACGTTTTTGAATAAAATTTTAGAATGCAGTTGTAAACAATAACAAAATGAAATTGAATACGATAAGAGAATACAGTCGAATAGAGTAATAAAATGCAGTCAAATACAATAACCAAACACAATAAAATAAAATCACAGAACGTCCTAGACTAAAATATATAAATGTAACAAAAAATATAATGTTTGAAAATTCTTTTAGTACAATAAGGGGGCTTAAATTAAGATCCATTAAGCTAACTCTGAGAGCGAAGTTCAGCACATGAGTACTTCATGTGGCAGTACAGACATAATAAGTCTTACTATCTCTATTGGAATGTTAGAAAGGCTTTAACTAATCTGTAATCTTCATTGGAAAAACTGCTTCAGATGGCAAGAAAGTTCAGTTTTCTATACGAGGAATAACTTAGGTGTAAAAAAAAAGGCAGAAATGAATAGCGACCATTCATGTAAAAAACTGAAAAAAAAACGGATTTTAAAGGCTCAAAGTTAACTCAAGTACCGTGCTTACTACTTGCGTCATGAGTGCAGGTATGAAGATAACAAAGAGAAACGCTCATTTCTTAAGACATGTTGTCACAGAGTTGAGACCAGAAATTTCCATTCGAGTGAAGACCAGAAATTTTACCAATCCCTTTATGAGTACAAACTCCACGAAGTTGTCTGAAACAATCGCTTTTAGTACTTCACCCCAGACGACAATAGATAATGGCCGAGAAAGCGCTACAAATAAAATGTAAATGACCTCAAAAGCCTATAATCCTAGATCACAATATGAAGGCAGGAGGCGATCACCAATTGCAGAAGCGCAACAACGCTGCCGTTCGGTGGCAGCTCTCGAGCACCACCAACGCGAGGTGCAGCCAGGCAGAAGCGGCCGTTAGACAAGCTACACGTTCGCTACGTTGGCGTTTTACAAGAACGTTCAAGTTTGGTGTTTTTATGCTCAAATTTAACACTGAAGAAGAAGTCAAAGCTGGAAAAGAAGTCCAAGCTGGAAAAGAAGTCCAAGCTGGAAAAGAAGTCCAAGCTGGAAAAGAAGTCAAAGCTGGAAAAGAAGTCAAAGCTGGAAAAGAAGTCAAAGCTGGAAAAGAAGTCCAAGCTGAAAAAGAAGTCCAAGCTGAAAAAGAAGTCCAAGTTGAAAAAGAAGTCCAAGCTGAAAAAGAAGTCCAAGCTGAAAAAGAAGTCCAAGCTGAAAAAGAAGTCCAAGCTGAAAAAGAAGTCCAAGCTGAAAAAGAAGTCCAAGCTGAAAAAGAAGTCCAAGCTGAAAAAGAAGTCCAAGCTGAAAAGAAGTCCAAGCTGAAAAGAAGTCCAAGCTGAAAAAGAAGTCCAAGCTGGAAAAAAGTCCAAGCTGGAAAAGAAGTCCAAGCTGATAAAGAAGTCCAAGCAGAAAAAGAAGTGTCCAAGCAGAAAAAGAAGTGTCCAAGCAGAAAAAGAAGTGTCCAAGCTGAAAAAGAAGTCCAAACTGAAAAAGAAGTCCAAACTGAAAAAGAAGTCCAAGCAGAAAAAGAAGTCCAAGCAGAAAAAGAAGTCCAAGCAGAAAAAGAAGTCCAAGCAGAAAAAGAAGTCCAAGCAGAAAAAGAAGTCCAAGCAGAAAAAAGTCTAAGCTGGAAAAGAAGTCCAAGCAGAAAAAGAAGTCCAAGCAGAAAAAAGTCTAAGCTGGAAAAGAAGTCCAAGCAGAAAAGAAGTCCAAGCAGAAAAGAAGTCCAAGGGGGAAAAAGTTCGAACTGGAAAAAATCTAGGCTGTAAAAAAATTTTGAGGTGTAGAAAGAATCCAAGCTGGAAAGTTTGAATCGAAGAAAAATTTACTACTATACTGCACCATCTTTACCTGTGTACTGCTGGTCGAGTTGCTGGTGTTGAGGCTCCTTGAACCCCTGCCAACAAAAGAGCAATACATCAAAAAGAGATACGACAATGTTATAAATTTTTGTTTCCATTCAATGAGCTAAGAAGGGCAGAGACACTGTCATTGAGATAAATTTTGGCAATAATAATTTTGATCAAGAACATTAAAATATTTCATAATCGAAGCGTTCTGAAGTGGACGTACAAAAATTGACAAGTTCGCGTCCCAACAAAGAGCTCGCCGAGAAGCCGTCAATATGTATGGAAGTGTTTTCATCAAAGACGTCTTTAGGAGTTCTTCATTGGGCGCCGCAAATACCCATTTCTATAAACCCAATTTAAAAAAAAAATTAGCTTTAAATGAGGATTCCAAGTTCAACCCAGAGACACGTGTAGATCCAATAATGATATTTATACTATTTTCAACTATAACGGCAATATTCTTCATTTTATTGATAGTCTAAACGACAACTTTACTTGAATATACCGCGATGAGATGACGGAGTAGTGTGCAGTTTTTAGATGTGAAATTACATGCAGACTCAGCGCACATTGAGTTGGGTGGCTGCTGATCCGAGTGTTAGTGACAAGATTGGAAGCGGTTTGTCTCCAGTACTGTGGCAATTGCCAGATTGCTCAAGCAGAACTCCGTACACTTGAAACAATGGCGCACGAAAGGGTGCTCTCAATAAACCGACATCAAAGGTAAAGCTAGAAGAGCGTGCAATTTTCAAAGAGAGAAGCATTCCCTTAATGTCAACAGGAGAGCTTATGAAAGGAATACGATATTTCTCAAAATACTAAGTGAAGACTGGCAGCAGTTTAACGGGTTCAAATGCAACCAAAAGAAAGTTGCAGGGACTAGAGTAAATTACCAAGACAAGCTGGGCTGCACGACCGATGAGGCTCTACCTCGCCCCCCTCTGGGTGCCCTCGGCGCCCTGGCCCCTCGAGACCCCCGACCGCGCCCCCTGCCGCGAGAGGCAGCTGGGGGAGGAGGAGCGCTGGTGGATTCATCGTCGCTGCTCGCGCTGGACACCGCCATCTCGTCCTTCTGGAGCGGGGCTTGGCGGCGGTCCGTGGACCCTAGCACCGCAGCCGCCTGCTCACCAGTGCACGGTAAGGAATATTTCCAAGCGAAACATTTTCAAATGAAAAACTTATAAAAAATATTTCCAAATGAAACACTTATAGAAAACATTTTCCATGAAACGATCTTCAAAGAAAATATACAAAAAAATTCAGAAAAGAAGTACGTTTTGATAAATTTTTGTGGAGAAGCATCTAAAAGAAACTTCCATAAAAGAACGCTTTCCAAATGAAACATCTTTAAAGAACATCTTCAAATGAAACATTGTTAGAGGACAATCAACAGCAACACCTTTGGAAGAAGTGTTTTGAATTCATTTTTACTAAAGATCTTCCAAGAAAACATCTCATGCAGAAGTCTTCAAAGGACTCGCTTTACATTCTACATGTTTAACAAGAACTATTTTGAAAAAACATGTTCGAAAGAAATACTCTCAAATGAAAAAGCGTGGCAATGAACAGAGAACAGCTGTTAAGGATAAAATAAAAATAAATTTCTGTGAAAGGAAGACCCTCTGATGATTCATAAGATCATTTTTGATTTGTATATATTGTAAAGATATTGCCTTGCTCTGGTAAAAATGACGCAGTTGAGGTACTGGACTTGAAGCCTAGTGTGGTCGAGCAAGATTAGATCAGATCTTAGTTTAAGCCTCCCTAACAGCAACTAAAACTTTTGAACGAGAGGAAGGCACTATTTAGTATGGACTTAGAGAAAGTGAAATCTATGCACAAGGTACATAGAAACAGTAAGTTGAGAAAGAAGATCAAGAAGCAAGACAGAAATTGAAGAAGAAAGCACTAAGTACTGGAAAACGGAACAGCAGTGAACCAAAAAAGATGTTCCGTAACAAAACAAAAAACTTATTGTATCTCAACAAAAAGAAGGCCTAATCTTTATTTCGGGACATTGATGAGTGAGAATATTAAACCAAATTTTATGCGTTATGACAAACCTGAAAAGCAGGTGGTTCAAAAATGTAGCGCCAAAATGAAATCATTGCATGAGAACCTATTTACCCTACATTTGAGTAAGAGTGTGTAGATTTGAAGTTCAATGTTACTTAGGTAGGAATATGAAAGCAAACACAGCAGTTTTACAAAAAGTAGCTGCGCCATGACTTTCTCATCCATGCTATTTTGGGAGGAGGTTAGAAGTTCAACGAAGCTGATGTGTCTATAGTAGAAGCTGATGTGTCAAATGTCAAAGTTGCAAAGTGGTTGCAAGAATTCATTTACTGCAGTTGCTACCACTTGGGAATTATTGTGGCTAATATTGGGCAATTGAGGATGCTACCAACGAGCAATTGTAACATCAAAAAATTAGGATAGTGTCAGGCCGCACAGGGTTTGTCGAGCCTTTTTGTGTTAGTTACCCCTAATCTTAAGTATTTTCTTCATGTGTCCAGCTCTCTGAACGCCGACTTATCTATTTCCCCGCGCTGATGTTGCGTTTGTGCATTTACTTTAGTTAGCCCTTAAATATCATTTGTATTACATGTCGATATTTTAATGTTTCTTGTGTTATCTAGCTAAATGCGACTAATATTTCAAATGCAATTTTGAGTGTTGTACCCTGTTATGCAGTAGCTCACGTCTGTACGCACTATTTTTGCAATAGAAAATAAATCACTGTGTTTGTTAAAATATATCAGTTTATGTGATAGGGACTTCAAAGAGATTCATCATTAAACAAGTCAAACCCTGAGGTCCTAAGAGTTTCCTTTCTCCTTGTTGACACAGGCTTTAGTCTCAAACGACGCCTCGCCTAATAAGGGGTTTAAGGAGCCACCTCGGAAGGACGAACTATTTCGCATAGTTCGTCGTTAGGAAGACGCTGTCGCAGTTCGGCACTAACAGAATTCACTTCTGTTGCCCTAGCGGTCTCATACGGCGCAGACAGTTGCTCGTCTTCCTAACGGTACCACCGTAGTTCGGCACTAACAGAATTTACTTCTGTTGCCCTAGCCGACTTATTACGGCGTAGGTGGTACCCACACACACACACCTCACCCTAGCGGTACCACCGTAGTTCGGCACATAACAGAATTTACTTCTGTTGCCCTAGCGGACTGAATACGGCGCAGGTGGTACCCACACTGACCTCACCCTCCACACACAACGGTACCGCCGTAGTTCGGCACTAACAGAATTTACTTCTGTTGCCCTAGCGGACTGATTACGGCGTAGGCGGTACCCACACGAACCTCAGGAAGGGCAGCTGCGAAGAAAAGCTAGCACCCCGGAAAAGGTAGCTGCACAGAAGATAGCCCTTTTTCCACGAACCCTCACGTCGACCGCACGACGGTATCGACATATTCTGGCGCCCGAACAGGGACTCAGAAGCTTTGCGCGACTACCAACGTTGCCTAGGATTTCTGGGTTCTACACAACTACGCGGACACCGCACCATTAAAACAAGATGAACCTCGTCGCTCAAGCTCGAGAATACGTCGAAGCCCTTGGCCTCACTCCCACCGATGCAGAGTACCGGGAAGAATTTACCAGCCGCCTGAGGCATTTGGAAGAAGCCGCAGAACGAGCAGCGGAACGAGAAGCCGCAGAACGAGCAGCGGAACGAGAAGCCGCAGAACGAGCAGCGGAACGAGAAGCAGCACAACGAGACCACGAGCTCAGACTCCGACAACTCGATGCTCAAATCGCTCCCCAAAATGCTAGAGTGAAGATACCTCCACCGGCTTCATTCGATCCCACGAAAGAAAGGATGGACGAATTCTTGCAACGCTTCTGCACTCACACCACAGCGATGGGATTTACTGAAGTCGATGCTGTTGTCATGCTCCATAATTTGATCACACCGAAGGAACGTCGACTCATCGATACCCTGCCCGCAGCAGATCGCTTCAAGCTTCCTGAAATTAAATTGCTCCTACTAGATGCTCATAAAGTTACTCCGGCAAAACTACGTGCCAACTACTACGAATTGAAGCCAGAAGAAGGCGACAATATGTCACGTTACCTACGGCGACTCGAACAATCCTTTGACGCTTGGTTAAAAGGATGCAACATCGAAGCCAACTACAAGACTCTTCGTGACTTTCTAATTGTTGACCGAGCTTATTCAAGCTTGCCGCCCTTCCTCGCTACTCAGTTGCGTGACAGGGGTGGTAACACAGTCGCAAGCCTAGGAGAGCAAGGTGATAGCTTCTTACAAGCAAGACCTCATACATCGCTCCATCAGCTTTGTAAGGGTCGCACACTGACATCATGGACGGATGCGGGCCCTCCAGCACTCAAAGCATCAGGAGCACCAGAGCGACGCGCGACATTCCCTGTCCGAGCCCCGAGCACTCCAGCAAGAACACCCAACTCCAGCAACAACTCTCGAGGAACGCCGCCAAGAACTTCTAACACACGTGGTGGTCCCACCCGCTCAGGATCGGTCAACACTCCGCAGCGCGAACAACGAGGACCTTACAATGGATTTTACTGTACTTTTCATGGTCCCAACCAATCGCATTCCAGTGACGAGTGCCGCCAATTACAGAGGAGGCAAGGTGATGGTCCCAGTAATGGAGCAGGCCATGCAAGCCCACTTATCTCCAGTACTACCGCTCGAGTAAACAATCTAGCAACGCATGAAGAAGCAGATGAATACGACGATATTCCCCCAGTCGCATGCAATCACATCGCCTCGAACAAGCTGATCGAATTGGGACAGCTGAAAACATGCTCTGGCACCGTGAACCAACAACCCGTTCAAGTACTACTCGATGGAGGAGCAACGGCGGTCTTCGTCAAGAAGGCTCTCGTCCCAGCTGACGCCATTTTGAAGAAGGAAATAACCGTACGGCTGGCCAACAATCACTCTTTCGAAGCGCCTCTGGCCCGGGTCTCTCTCGTGTGCCCCTATTACCACGGAGAGGTGACAGCCGTAGCCATGGAAGAGCTCTCCCACGATGTCATTCTCGGCCGAGTTCCCGGAACCACCTCCTTCGAAGAACAGATGACCGACTATGAAGAGCAACCAGTTGCTGCAGAAGTCTCTCACGTTGTCACAAGGGCAGCAGCAAAAGCGATCGAAGATCCCACTGCCGCACCAAGCACTGTCGATATATTGCAACACAACAAAGAAGACTGCAAGAAATTACAGCGGGAGTGCAAAACATTGCAGCTTTTATTTAAGAAAGTTGATACTGGCAAAGAAGAAACGCACAAGGATGGCAGAGTCATTACCTTTGAACTCCATGACGGCATTCTCCATCGGAAAACGTTACGAGACGGTCAGGAAACTCATCAACTTGTAGCACTTGCAAGCGTGCGCCCACAAATCTTGGAAATGGCTCATGACAATCCACTTGCTGGCCATTATTCCCAAAAGAAGACTCAGGCTCGACTAGAACGCGATTTTTATTGGCCGTCCCTAGCAAAAGATGTGGTCCAATACTGTCACTCCTGCCATACCTGCCAGACGCACGCTCCATCTCGACCAAGAAAGGCACCTATCTCAACCCCACCGATCACCACTCCATTCTCCGCGCTCAGTGTTGATTTGGTAGGCCCATTACAACCAGCTTCGGCACGTGGCCACCGATACATTCTCACCGTGGTGGACCAAGCAACTCGGTACGCAGACGCAGCCCCGCTCAGACATATAGATGCAGAAACAGTCGCCCAGGAGCTACTCGAAATCTGCAGCAGAGTTGGTTTCCCTCACACGCTAACAAGCGACAACGGCACTCAGTTCACAGCTGCAACCTTCGAAGCTTTCCTGAAACTCGTCGGTATCCAGCACCGATTGACGCCATTATACCATGCCCAATCGAACGGCATAGTCGAACGCTTCAATGGTACGCTCAAAGTCATGTTGCGGAAGTTAGCCGTAGAACAGCCGCGAGATTGGGACCTGTATCTGCCTTCACTCCTTTTTGCTTATCGAGACGCTCCTCAGGCCTCAACCGGGTATTCTCCTTTCGAACTCATCTACGGCCATCGCGTCCGTGGACCTTTAACCGTGCTCAAGGAATGCTGGACCGATGAGAGCTTGCAAGGCGACACGAGCACTGCTCAGTATTTGATGGAAATGAAGCACCGATTGAAAGAAACATGTAAAATCGCTCGCGAGAATCTAAACAGGAGCCAAGAGAAAGGCGCCAAGTTCTTCAACAGACGTACCAAGATGCGAACTCTAAAGCAAGGAGATAAAGTCCTCGTATTTCTGCCCGATTCTCGAAAGAAGCTACTTATGACTTGGAAAGGTCCCTATACAGTGAAATCACGCCTGGGAACCTATACCTATACATTGGACGTGGATGGAAACAACAAAGTCTATCACATCAACCTCCTTCGCCAGTACCACGACCGTGAGCAGCAAGGTTCCGCCTCACCAAGCGAGAAAGATCGCGAGGACGACGAGAGAGTAGAGGAAGCATTTGCAGCGGTTGGCCTCGCCCTAGAACCTACCTGCGAAGAAGAAGAGCTCGACCGGAAAGAACCAGAGATACCGTCACCCGTCGGAGAAACCA
Organism: Morinoia aosen; assembly: GCA_030386875.1. Lineage (NCBI taxonomy): Eukaryota > Metazoa > Arthropoda > Malacostraca > Amphipoda > Talitridae > Morinoia > Morinoia aosen. Next base: position 19,638,885 of record CM059573.1, on the reverse strand, counting down.
TTGAAGACTGTCTCATCTCCTCTACGTTGACTACAACACAACGCTCAGAACTCCAGGAACTACTTGAAGAATATCGCGATCTTTTCACAGATACTCCCGGAAGAACCAGCACGGCAGTTCATGAAATAAAATTGAAGGACCCTTCCAGTTTTCGACTTCAACATTCGTATCCACTTCCCTTAGCGCTGGAGCCTGAACTGCGGTCAAGTTTAGAGAAGTGGATGAAGATGGGAATCGTGATGCCATCCACATCACCTTACTATTCACCGCTCCTTGCTGTCCGGAAGAAAGACGGAACCCACCGATTTTGTCTGGACTGCAGGCACCTCAACAGCCAGACAGTATTCGATGCCGAGCCGATAGCAGACACCACTGCTATTTTCACCAATTTAGCAGGCAAAACAATATTCAGCAAAATGGATCTGACCAGTGGATATTGGCAAGTACCTCTACACCCTGAGTCCCACCAATACACCGCCTTCAAAACTAGGTCTGGCCTCTATGAATTCAACGTACTGCCTTTCGGCCTAGCAAATGCTCCAGCCACTTTTTCCCGCCTTATACGTCAAGTCACTGCAGGACTGCAAGACACCGAGGTCTACATGGACGACATCTTAATCGCCTCGACAACCTGGGAAGATCATTGCACAGCATTAGCTAAACTGTTCGAAGCTCTCTCTCGACATGGCCTTAAGGCGAAGCCGTCCAAATGCGAATTCGGATTTGACAGCCTCCAGTATTTGGGTCATCAACTAAGCAGTAATCAGATCCAGCCTCTGGAGAACCGAGTCGAAGCCTTGAAATCGGCCCCACTCCCAAAAACCAAACGGGAGCTCCGAAGTTTTCTCGGTACAGTTGGGTACTACCAACAGTACATTCCTAACTACTCTCAACTGACATCTAAACTCCATGATTTCCTAAAGAAGAACTCCCCAGAACAAATACCTTGGACCGATACAACAGAAGATCTGTTCGAAAGTTTGAAGATAGCGTTAGTCAAGAGACCGGTCTTACAGTTACCAGACCCCAGATGTCCTTTCATTCTGAGGACAGATGCCTCCCAAACTGGACTTGGAGCAGCTCTTCTCCAGCCAAGCAAACGAGACTTCCGTCACTACGCGCCGGTAGCATATGCTTCACGTCGACTGAGAGGAGCAGAAATAAACTATTCTACCATTGAAAAAGAAGCGTTAAGCATCTACTGGGCTCTACAGAAGTTTGAGGTCTACCTGTATGGACGAGAATTTGTGTTACAAACCGACCATCGACCGCTCCTTTATTTGCAACAGGCAGACAAGTTGAACCCCCGATTGAAACGCTGGGCTTTGTATTTCAGCCTTTTTAGGTTCCGAGCCGAACACCTTCCGGGAGTCGACAACCACCTTGCAGATTTCCTGTCTCGGCTATCGTAGCAGAGACACCCTCCCCCGGGCGTGTCAGGCCGCACAGGGTTTGTCGAGCCTTTTTGTGTTAGTTACCCCTAATCTTAAGTATTTTCTTCATGTGTCCAGCTCTCTGAACGCCGACTTATCTATTTCCCCGCGCTGATGTTGCGTTTGTGCATTTACTTTAGTTAGCCCTTAAATATCATTTGTATTACATGTCGATATTTTAATGTTTCTTGTGTTATCTAGCTAAATGCGACTAATATTTCAAATGCAATTTTGAGTGTTGTACCCTGTTATGCAGTAGCTCACGTCTGTACGCACTATTTTTGCAATAGAAAATAAATCACTGTGTTTGTTAAAATATATCAGTTTATGTGATAGGGACTTCAAAGAGATTCATCATTAAACAAGTCAAACCCTGAGGTCCTAAGAGTTTCCTTTCTCCTTGTTGACACAGGCTTTAGTCTCAAACGACGCCTCGCCTAATAAGGGGTTTAAGGAGCCATCTCGGAAGGACGAACTATTTCGCATAGTTCGTCGTTAGGAAGACGCTGTCGCAGTTCGGCACTAACAGAATTCACTTCTGTTGCCCTAGCGGTCTCATACGGCGCAGACAGTTGCTCGTCTTCCTAACGGTACCACCGTAGTTCGGCACTAACAGAATTTACTTCTGTTGCCCTAGCCGACTTATTACGGCGTAGGTGGTACCCACACACACACACCTCACCCTAGCGGTACCACCGTAGTTCGGCACATAACAGAATTTACTTCTGTTGCCCTAGCGGACTGAATACGGCGCAGGTGGTACCCACACTGACCTCACCCTCCACACACAACGGTACCGCCGTAGTTCGGCACTAACAGAATTTACTTCTGTTGCCCTAGCGGACTGATTACGGCGTAGGCGGTACCCACACGAACCTCAGGAAGGGCAGCTGCGAAGAAAAGCTAGCACCCCGGAAAAGGTAGCTGCACAGAAGATAGCCCTTTTTCCACGAACCCTCACGTCGACCGCACGACGGTATCGACAGATAGCTACCCCCGAGGAAAATTTGCAACAATAATCCAGCGATTGGAGTAGGAACAATAGCGCAATTGCATCAACTGTTACAACAAATTTTTGGGAGAAACAGAAAACATATGTCTCATTTCAAAGAGAGCGTGAACAGAGATGATAAGATTCGAGATCGAAGTCAGGCGGAAAAGGAAGTTCCAGTTCACCTCTTCTAGCTCGCGAGCGTCATTGTCGTGGCGAGCGCGGCGCTCGGCCAGGAGTTCACTGAGGTGCCATTCGAAGTTGTCCTCGTCAACGTTGTCGAGCGCGGACAGGCGAACCATCGTCTTCTCTACTTGGTGGCTGCAAGTTGAAGAGAACACAACGCTTTAAAAATAGACGCAAACCACATTTAATGGACGTTTGCATACAATGCTTTCAAAACAGAGGGACTGGAGAGGCATTGCTCGCGCCACTTGGCGTCTGCCCAACCAATTAAAAAAACAAATTGCATTTGCAAATGGACACGGACACGCAGGCCGGATTTTGCTCAACTGGCATTTGCATACAAAGCTTTCATAACAGACAGGGACTAGAAAGGTATTGCACGCTTCATTTGCTGTTAGCTCTATTAAAAAAGAACACAACGCTTTGAAAATAGAAGCGGACAGAAGAGGTAAGCTTTGTTTGCTCAATGCGTTACCCAATGAAATGAGAAGACACAAAATTACAAAATGCTATGATAAAAGTTACATGAACAGAAGTCTCTTCTTGATTTTAAAATCGGTTTGTTTTTTGGCCCTCAAGCGAAGGGCTACGCACGTAGCACCCACCTAGTACTGTTATCACTGATCAACAAAAAAAACGTACATGACAATACCACACACTACCAAGCAGGATATATTGATGCAATGATGGAATACTTGATTAGAATAAAATAAATAGCTTGTGCCTTACGTCTGACGAAAGATTTCCAAGCTGCTGTTGAATTTTTCATGATTAGACAGACTGAAAACTCTGCAGCTGACAATATTAACTCTTCAAAAATCTCACCTTATAGACTAGACATCTCAAACTCACTCGGGTCACCCTCTGAAGCTATTTCCATCCGAGCAACTGTGTTTCATCAAATGCTACGCTATCATAGCAACAAGGATTCTCCATTCAAGTTGTCCAACTTGTGAAAGGTCAATTTGTTCACGCAGAACAGAAGCTCGAACTAAAAAGTATGAAAGATATTGCAAAAAATTTCCACAAACAAAATTAAAAAGGCTTGGCTGATCACCCATCAAATCAAAATCCTTTAAGTTGTAGCGAAGTTAATTCCAAAATATAGGCGGCGACTATCAAGGAATCAAATCTTGCTTAAGTGCCGCATCTGGCTTAAAATATTGGAACATTTCAACCATTTTTGAGTCGACAAAATAAACTTCCATCATGCACAATCAATTCGAGGTCTTCACATCTGAAAATTGGCTCAAGAATAAAATTGAAATGAACAGTTACAGCTGATGTTATTCGGCATTATGAGAAATTCGACTGACAGATCCTAATGTTACCAGGTGAGTTCAGAAGCAAGTGGTGCTATAGAAGGAAATTGTTTTAAAAAACGAATTCTGTTCAATAAGATTTCAAAACGTCAGACAAATAATTCGAAAATTATAATTTAATTACGTAAAAAAAATTAATTCTGTTTAATAAGATTTTAAAAAGTCAGATATATATATATAAAATTATAAATTTATCACGTCAAAAAAATAATTAAAAAATTCTGATTTTCATGAAGTCAGACAAATAATTCAGACAATAATTCAATAATAATTAAAATAATTCCTTTCTGTCACGTGCGTAACCTTCTACGTGAGAACAATACTTTACAAAAAGTGAAAGTTTTCTGTTATCTCGTTCTATACATCTACATAGATCTGGATTACTTAGAATTCGACCTTAGTTGACCCTCTTAACGTTCGCATTTTACACTAATGTTACCGTCATCACAACCACTATCATTAAACTGGCACCATCATCATGTAGTCGCCGACATCACAACGAGGAAGTGACTGCCACTCGACAATGAACTTCAAAGAACACTTTAGGGCATAAATTTCACACAGTTTAAAATATATTAGAGCTGATTGAAATCCACTTCGTTGCTAAAGAGCTAATTTCAGTTTGAGAATATATCCGCAGTATTGGAGTCCAGCTTACTGAGTCTGTTTAGAACTTTTGTACTGCCGCCGCCATCCAACACACATGAACGATTCACTAATTGGATACCAAAGAACTACACAAGTTATAAATACAAATTTCAAACTCAGGGCGCATAAACTTACTTTACACGTTAACTCCGTTTACGCGGTCGCTACGGTCGCTTTGGATAGGTTGGAACAGGCAGAACTGGAAAAAACATCTTTTTTGCTTGACTACATTTTTATCTTTTCCTACAAGCGAGAAAAATGAAATTGCAAGGTAACATTTTTACTTGCATGTCATGCCTAATTGCATGTCATGCATGTCTAATTTGAATAAAGGTAGTGAAATAATTTAAATGCTACTCATCAATACTGGTACGAGAATGAGCAAGTTACCTAGTGGTACACACATCTCCAAATATACGATGACTGTGTTAAGCGATGTGACTGGTTTCCCATTCAAACACCGTGTACATAAATATTCACGCAGCAAGGTTAAGCCACTCAGTTGTGACGCCCACTGAGAACAAACTAAGCATGGCGACAGTAAAAGTGTTAATTTTTGCCACACAAGCATCAGATTTGGATAAAAGCATGGAACTATAACTGAAGTGTAATTTCCAGCAGCCAAAGGAAAAAAGTTTACAATTTTACCGAACTTACCAAATTAGGGTGGACATAGATAATCTAAAGTGACAGCGCATTTAATACCTGGCGAAACCAAATTAAATGCATAGTTTCATAGAATAAATGTAGAAGCAGGACTAAGATAATCAAACGGAGGACAACAGCGTACTATTCAGCATATTACTTGAAAATGTCAGCGACGGCGTCTTTGTCGTCCTTTTCCACAAACTTGGTGACGGCGTGGGCGAGCCCGCGCTCGGTCATGAGCTGCAGGTGCTGCGAACTGTCGTCTGAGAGCTCTTGGAAATACTGCCGGACCAGGTCTTCAACTTTGGTCTCGCTTACCTGCGATGGGGGAACTTTTTATTGAAAAGAAAACTGTACTCACAGTAAATCCAACACGAAATTTTTAATTGACATATTTACAATCATCTCCATTTGGTAGTAAATTAAAAAGTTTTCCAGCTCTTGGCTCGGTGAGGAGGGAGTCAAATATGTACAAGGTGCGTCAGTGAAACGTCAGTAGAAAGCTCATTGAGAAGGAGGGTCTTCCTTTTACCATCGCGAAGAAAGCAAATAAGGACATGTAAAAACGGTGGTCATAGGTCAGATCTTGGTAGAAAGCAAAGCAGGTGCGACAGTGAAGGTTTTTCCATAAGCTCAGCAGAGCTACTGTTTTATATCAGGAGTAAACCGTGGCTGAGTGAGCGAATCTATTTAGACCGCCAAGGAGCAAAATGACGTGTCTTTGACACATTGTAGAGTGTCACAAAGATAAACCGGTGCAAGGATCATAAGAATCTCCCCAGGTGGCAACCTATTCTTCAAATGTATTTTGTAGCTCTGACAGTGCAAAATGAGCTTTGCCAATTCAAGTGTCACTATTGGCAGCAACACTTGTAAAAAATACAGCAACACTTTTAAAAATGAATAACTTAATCGACCTCATCCAAACCATTTCCACCATCTCCTGGACCTGTGATTAATTTTACGATGTTTTTACTAACACGAGTAATTTTACCAAAACTACTCTACACTGTCAGAACATACCTTACTCTCTTTAGCTGATCAAATTTATCCTATATCGTTACTATGAATTCTCATACCTTACGATAGTTTAACTGGTGACAAATGTTGCTCTATGAAAGTCGACTTGGAATTTACGTTTTCAATTGTACTGCTACGCCTTAAAATCTTTGAAATTTGGCAACGGATAGCTACGAAGAACTCGAAGGGAATATTGGTAAAAATACTGAGGGAAAATGTTCACAGTAATTCATAATGAGCACTTATGATATCTATAATCTAAACTCTCAGAACTCTGGTAACTTGTTCAACAGCAAAGAAGTTTGAGAATGAAGAGACCTAGAAGACAAACAAATGTATGGGAATTAGAAGTAATTACATCAACCTATAGAACAACTCCTTATTTCCACAACAAAATATGAAAAGGCACTTTGAAGGGAATAAGGTTTCAGAAAGTTTTTAAAAAAGTAGCTCCAATAAGAAATTTATTTAATTTTATTTGAGTTCACACGATCACATGAATGTCCTCCATGACGGAAAATTTAATCGAGTACGACAAAGAAATCAAAACAAGCAGCATCGTTACAAAGAGTAGGACATGCATTAAATGAAGCAGTTTCGGACGAGGAGTTACATGAAATATTCGAGAGCAATTTAGGCAAAAATGTTTTCTGTACGATTAGAATGTTTTAATTTACTAGAGCTACTTCATGCAAAAAATGAATCACTGGCAGCTAGCTAACTCGTCTTTGAAGATCTACCGTCGTTTTGAGGCTCCACGATGGGCTAATCGTTGTGCTGCATCAATCCAAGTATCGTAAAGATTTTATTCTGGTTTGGTGAATTAGGTGAAGAGTTATGCTTTGGAGATGAAGAGTGCAATATTTCCATATGAGTGAAGCTTGAGTTTATGAGAACACAGAATATGGGTGATGCAACATCAAAATGCATTGCTTACACTTACAGTGCTAAAAATTGAAGCCTTTCTCACCGAATAATCGTAATTTTTAATCAGGCACGATATAAAAAGAGCATCTACTCACATCGTCCATAAAAACTGCATCCATAGCTTCTTTGTCAATTCCTTCTTTGGACTTCTTTTCAGTTTGTCGAGTTTTGCGGAAAAGGAGAATTTCTTCAGAATTTGCAACGTCTTCGTCAAACCTGTAACAAAATTGGCATGGTGTGAACTTAACCCGTCTCCACATGGTCGACCTACCAAGAGGTTTGAAGAAAATGGGTCAACTGTGCAACTTACTGTACATTCATTTTTCATGTTAGAAGTTTCATTGGGGATTCATTGTAAAGAGAGAGAGTTGCTCTTTCTGTCAGTGGGGAAAAAAATACTGCTACCCCAATGAAAATCTACGAAATTCGAGTTTTTATTTCGGTAAAATACAAAAAACAGATATCAGAAAATCACTGGCCATTTTTTATTTATTGCACTTTTATGTTTTTTTATGATACATTTTCATAGATTCTGAGTTACTGATTCTTGTGGTTTGTGAATTTTTTTTCAGGTCCAATAGTTTCGAAGTTATGTGCACAATATGTAAAACACAGTTTTTATTTTTTAGTTCATTTTGTGTATAGGCTGTTATCAAGCAGTTTCATTGCTTGTAAAGAGTTTGATATGCATAGAGCTTTTCCTCCCAAATACAATGGTGGTATAATTTTTTGCGTAGGAGTAAATCTGTGGATTTGGACTCCCATTTTTGGAACAAAAAACATAAAAAAATAAAAATGATGGCGACCTTCTTAGAGGCAGAGTGTGTGCTGGTATGCCTCAGCTACACTGCTGGCCTTCTAAGAGGTTGTGCAGAGCCGGTAGCTACACCCCAGACTGAGCAGAAAAATTCATACAGATTTGAGCTTGATACCTCTCCTTCCCTGTTCCTCCCACCTAATTTTACCTTATACCAATGAATAGCGCTCAACGAGACGCTTAAGACCATATATGGCAACCCTAGGTTTGCTGATGTGAAACATGTGCTAGCTTTGCCGACCTTCTAAGAGTCCAGGACGTGGCGACGGGTTAAAAGACTTTGCAATTACACTGAAAAATCCAAAAAATGACACAGCAGCAAAGTTGACAAAAAACTGCATTCCATCAGTGCAAAGCAAAACAACACAGCGTTTTACATTAGTATAGAATGGCGAGGTATTTTTTAATCGCGAACAGCCTAAAATTAACCCAAAATATGAGGGGAAAAACTAGAAGTTAGCAAAGATTAATCATTTGCAATCTAGGTATAGTTAAGAATCCTCCTGTACGAATAGGTTTCAGATTTTATTTCTAGTCGAATTTGTGTCCTATGATTCTTTGAAATTCACTGCCTATGAGATGGCAATTCCTCCCTGCCGAATTACGGAGATAACCTTCGGTAATAACCTGATGCCAGCGTCAGTCCCAAAAATGTAGTGATCAAAAAATTCAGCCAGTAATAAAATAAGATACTTGTGCATAAGCTCACTTGTGCCGCACCTTGGCTTCTAGAACAAGAGAGAACAAGAATGAAGACTAACACATGTCCAACTAAGGCTAAAACTTAACATACAACAGCATCCTTCATGCTGGGTGTTGCTCATTCTGCAGCAAAGGACAATTGCTAACGTTTTTTCCATTGCCTTCAAACTCCATGAGATATTTCAACACTGACAGACTTTTTGTCTACATATTTATATCAAGAAAACGATCAGAGATTGAATTTCCTAACAATTTACTCTTAGGGTCAACTTGGTCAAGTCAACTTGGCTTACTGTAGCACGCAGCAAAGCTAAGTTCTCCTAGAACTTCCGCGGCCAGCCGTACCGCAACGACGGCGTAAATTGTTTTAAATACCCCCAGAAATATAAATGAGCGATCAGTTGGGCATTCTCAGAACTGTGAGGGTATAGCTTCAACACTAAGCACAGACTAAACCCAGTGTAGTGACTGTAAATCTGCTTTCAGGTGATCGGGAAATGATGCGTCAGCAGGACTAGTAATAAGGTATGTACGTTCAGCAACTTTCTATAGAAAAGTCGGTAGAAGCTGCAAATTCAAAAATGACATCTCGTTCTCATCCCAAAATGCTTCACTGGATTGTCAGTAAACTATCATTCAACTAAGTTTCTGCAACAAAATTTCAGAGTATAATTCAATGTTTTCGAGTGTCTGTAGACTTTTCTAACTGATTATGAATTCATGTGCTCCAGATAATACAGCCTAACAAATTTCCCCCCAACAAAATTTCAAAAACTGGCAAGAAGAGACTTTTTTAAATCGCAGTATTAACATATAGGAAAAACTTCTCGTACTCATAAACTTAACCGGAATAACTCAAATACTCGAATAACCAACAACAATCAAGGTACGGTCAAGTCGGACTTGAAATCTACGTACCTGTGGCCAAATCTAACAACGTTGACTAAGTCTCGTTCATCTTCGTACTCCACTCTGAGCCTGATGAGAGGCTTCTTGGGCTGCTCTGGATGGCCTGGGGAATGAAAAGACGTTCATCAACACCTCAACTGCAGGTAAGTATATAAGTGGTAACATCGGTTTGCCAGCGCTTCAGCGACTCAGACTATTTCCTCAGTGCAGCGAGCTAAACTGAAGTGATATTCAATTCAAATCAAAGTCACCCGCAATATTCAATATTTGAAAAAAATTAAACGATTACTTGCTCGGAACGAGCATGCTTATATTTTTGATTAAGTATGTACGAAAAAATGGATTTTTTATCATGAAAACTGGCTTGACCCACGGCATTGAGGAAATTCCCTCCTATGGTCACACCACTGGCAACGTGGTAAGATTTGATTATAAGTTGGTTTAAGCCTTCCTAATCACAACAAAGGTGTTCCAAAAAAATTGTGTTTCTTTCGAAGACTCTATTACCATTTAGAGTGTTCCACCCAAAAAGTGTTAGAACCATTTTAACCAGACACCATTTAGTATGTAGTTCAGGGAACATAGAATTTATGCACTGGATATGTTCTAACACAACATTCCCCACGAATAGAAACAGTAAGGTAAAAAGGAAGTTTTAGAAACAAGATATAAGTTTAAAAATAAAGTCATAGGAGCAGAAAAACAGAACAGTAGAGAAGCAAAAAAAGATGGTCCATAGCCAAACAAAATCACATTCCACAGGGTGTATATAAAGTCTCTTTACCATTTAAACAATTTAGTACAAATTCAATTGATGGGATATTTTATTAAGATTTGCTTTACTGCATTCACCGATTATTAAAGTTTGTTGCCTTATTTTATGGTGTTGCTGTTTGTTTCCCGCAGGTGGGATAAACTCGTTATCTGCTTGTTAATAAGTGGCAGCTTGTAAAGAAGGAGAATAAAACTCTTGAACTTGCTAAGTTGCTACTGGAAAAGTAGTACAAATGAAAATATAATGGATTATAATGGCTTGGTCAATGAAACATTGATAATGAAGCACGGACGGTAAGAACTAAACTAACGGAGCATGGACAGGTGGGAAGGAGACACACACTGTAGGAAGAAAACCAAAACCTTAAATTAATTACTTGTCATATGAAGTGACTAAGAGACCAGTGGAGGGAACCTGAGGACCTTGAGATGCAACATGCAAATGTCTCAACCAACAACATAATACAATACATGCTTCAACCAGAAATAAAAACTAGTGCAACTTAAACAGCAACCTTAACCAAGATGGAGAAAATATACAAAAGATATTTACAGGAAATTAAGATGATACGCTTATAAGTTAGTTTAAGCCTCCCTAACCGCTACAAAAAAAGAGCGTATCAAAGAAAGGAAAGAGGAAGGCACCATTTAGTATGGAGATAAGAGAATGTTGAATCTATGCAGAAGAGGCATAAAAACAGTATAATGAGAAAGAAGTGTATGAAACAAGGTTAAAGTTGAAGAAGAAAATAGTAGGTGCTGAAAAACAGGACAGCAGTGAAACGAAAAAAGATGGTCTGTAACAAAATATAAACCTATTCTGTTTTCTATAGGTTCCTATAAAAACCTAAAAACCTATTAGGTAGGTTTTCTTTTTGTTAAGAAGAAAGCCTACCTAGCCATTAGCTCGGGCCTTCAACAAGAAGACGGCTCATCTAACCTTGTGCTGGCAGTGGCAACATGATCAAATAACTAGCTAAAATGAAGGCAAACACCAAGCAACCGAGTAGAACGAAATAATGAGGCAGATGAGAATTCAGTTTCAGAGAAATTGTAATTGTTGCGAGGTAATGTATACAAACTATGGCTTAAAGGTCTGCTGTAAAAGAAGGTCCATGTACAGACCAGAAACTGTAGTACGACGAGATTCCAGTTTTGAAATAAAAATTTGAAAAGCTTAAGCTCGTACAACTTGCCTCCGTTAGCAAAGATAAAAGATCTCGTTTCAACAAAGTAACATTGATAAAATTACCATGATTAATCCTTTTGAATTATTAACTGAACTCAAATAGAAAGTATATTAGTTTAGTTTGATCGATTAACGTAAAAGTTTTAGATAATATTCTTCTTCTCTTTGGTTAAATGTGAAAAACTAAAAACCAACAAAGTAATGGTTTGTAAACTTTTTTCAAGTGCCATTTCATATGATCGAGAACACTTAAGTTCTAGAACTAA